>RSEF01000001.1:112058242-112073127 GCA_003993805.1 Himantopus leucocephalus | reverse complement strand
CCAACATCCCCAGTGGCCGATTTGGCCTAAACCACGACATGGGGGCAAACCCATGTTTTATATTTGTCACCTACTTTATGAAATCTTGATCTCTCTCATGTAGACTTTCAGCAGTAAGAAATCACGTGAAGTGTATCACCACTGTTCCATGGTTTTATTTTTAGGGTTTATTTCATCAATTAAAGGTTGGCTTTTAACATCATTAAGAAGGAGTACAAAGGCTAAAACTGGCGACTGGGGACTACTCCCCCCCACCGGGGATTACTCTACACAAAAGCTGTCATCTTACTTAAGTAAGAGATTTTTCTACACTCAGTAGCAAATACCTTACTTCCCCCCCCACCTGCTTTAACCTTTTATAGAACGCCCGATTGCTTGCTTCACTTCTCAGTGGCAAGGAAATCTTCAACCGCCCCAGACACAAATGGAAGACTAAGGGATGCAATAACTGGAGACTTGGCCAACCCAACTCTCCTCACCCATCTTCAGTGCTGCGATTATTATGTTACTGTTCACAGTAACTGTTGTCAAGAGACTTTGCCAAATTTATCATGGTTTTGTTCTCTGTGCTCCTCTTTTATCACTCACCACTGTCTGGATTAAAGGAGCAGAAGTCCTTAAGGTACAATTACCTCTGGGCTAACCAGCCAGCACGATGGAGGAATAACGTGACCTACACACTTTGTCCCTCACAAACATGTACTCCATAGACTGAGCTCATGAATTCCTCCTTCCTTGGCTCAAGGCCTGGAAACTTGAGCCTTTATCAAGTGGCAGGCCTCCCACTGAGGGCAAAATTAACCTCAGTCTACAGGTCAGAGCAGTCTGATTTCCTTGTATTTTGTAAAATATTGCTTAAAGGATATGAGGTTAACGAAGTTGTCTTGGTAGAGGCATCTGAGACCATTTGGTAGGCATTTTAGTTCTGAAAGGTTGTTTGGTTTATGGGGTTTTTTTAAACAACTCTAACGGGGATCATGCAATCTAACAACTGTCCCTCTTTCACTTATCATTGCAACCTCCTCCCTAACCACAGATAAACTCTAATTTAATATTTAACAGTAGTTTAGAATTAGCAAAGTCATTTAAATGTTCCTTATGACAATGGAAACAGTGTGGTCTTAAGGGTTTGTAAAGCACTCAGCTTCAATTTGCCTCTACATTAAATGCTAAAATTGCAGTTCAACACAACAACCAATGTAATCAACAGTACCTTTGAATTTATATGGATTACTAACATGTCTCTTCTGTCTCTTGGTACCCAATCTTCAAGAAATTAGCACAAGACCACATTCACACCATTCCTTCCCTTCATGGTATCCACAGACCTTGCTGTTCCTTTGTGTTACATCCCCCTCCATCATTATTCATATGCTTTTAGCACCCACTTCCAACTACTTCTTAGTACTTTCTACAAAACTATCTAGCCAATAGTCAGCAATCAGGAGCACTTTTACAGTTTAACTATGCTAAATGTATACCAGTTAACGTATTTAGTAAGGAAACTAGCTAGTACTCCAGAGGAAAAACTGCTCTATATAAACTTTTATAAACGAAAAGAGAACCAACCTGGCATAATCACTTCCATGAGAGTAAAAAGAGGTACCCTCGATTCAAACTTTTAAAAAGGTAAACAGTGCAAACCTCCACTTCTGCATTGTCATTTCAATTTCTCTTTACTAATTGCTTCAGAAACACAGTTCACATTGGGTAGTCAGGCAGAGAAAAATAAACACAAAAGTTACATTGAGATTGTCTAACTTGTTTGTATCCTGAGCCAAAATGGGCAGAATGTACATTGTACTTTTGAGAACGAGTTTAAAAGGAAAATGACTGGTTTAGTGTCTGGCTGATTTTACAGGACCTACAACAAAAAAACCACAAATTTTCTTCCATTTAAAAAAATTAATTTTCCATGGAAAAACTTAATTCTGTATATAGACCAATTTACACCTGCCTCCAAACTAGCAACACACATCTTTATATGCTTGCCTGACCATGAGACAAGTAAACTACACTGAGAAAAATCTACACCAATTTGCATAGGTTATCCAACAATATAGGACAATGTCAAAATATGGTCAACTGAAAATGCCAACTGCAACTTTGATTTCAGGAAAACCAAAATAACTTTAAAATATTTGCACAGAGCAAGGAGGTCACTTCAGTGAGTTAATACCCACACCTTCCAAACTCTGTAAGCTTTAGTTAATGCCAAATTTATTAATCCACATTATTCTGAAGAAGAATTCACAAGAAGCAAATGAAGACTGAGACCATCTCATCCTCTGAATCGTGCATACAGACTGCCCAGTACCGTAACCATTTACTGCTCATGATCTACTCAAATGCATCAGTATAAAATGAGCAGAGCGGCAAAAAAAAATAATCCCAAGACATTGTCACTTCCACCGCTCCTATTCACAGGCCTGTAGGCATCAATGAAACAGGAAAGTACTACTTTGGAAAGCCAGCAGCAGTCAGAGGTTTCTACCTGGAAGGAAAGATGTGCACCAGCTCCTTATTGCATCAGCCATGGGACTGGAGGAAAAAAAAGAGAAAGACTGACTTTGTACGGACTGCCCACAGCTGCCTCTCACTCACTTACTGCAGGCTCCAAACACCATGTTTATTTCACCACATATTGGGCCTTCAGTTGAATCTCCAAGATTCATATTTGTCTGAACAGACAGGAGAGACTCGAGGAAAGTTAGAGAAGTACAGCATATAAGAGCACTGGCTTCGCTGGGGAAGAAAGTAAGGAAAAAAACACCTGCATAGATGACAGACTACCACGGCAAACTGAATAATACAATCAGTAGCTGAGGGTGGAGAGAACAAGAAAAAGAGCAAACATTGCAGAAAGTACAGCAGAAAGTATGCTGAGATACAATATGGAAGAAACTACATGAAATGAAGTAAAAAGTGAAAGAGATCTATCAATGTCTACTGTCTTTTTTCACTAAGCTCTCTTTGAGGCAAGGAGTGGCTTTTCTTCTATCTCTGCATTGCCCCTGGCACAATGGCATGCGACCTACCTGCCGGTTTGCAGGTTATACTACAGAAACAGCAAATAGCAGCAAGACACTGATTCAGCAAGCCAGCCTGTCCAACAGGTTTTAAGAAATACAGTTTGTCCAGGAACAAGACTGAATAACAGAATGCTCCTAGGCCTCTCCAGATAACAACTAAGGGGAGGAGAAATTTTCTTCTATATCATGGTGAATGAAGTGGGGGTGCTAGGCTGCAACACGCATTTTGGAAAAAGTGTCAGTCAGATGTGTGCTACTGTTGTAAGAATCTGTAATAAAAACCAGTCGACCACCTCACACACCAAACCAGAGTACTCACAAGAATACAACCATTATTATTAATTACAAACAGTACTGTATTTTGGTGGTGGAAATACAGTCTTAAGTTCACCAGAATAGGTATCACATCATCTATTCATATCCTGTTCAGCCATTACATTTATAATATAATGGTGAATGACAGACACCTCAAATCATTAGTCTACTGAATAAAAAATAAGGACAGAGTGCTGGAGACATACCCAATATGAAAATGAAATTCATTTAGTGGCTACTTTGGGAATCTCTGACCTCCTATATGGAGGTGAAACACTTCACATGCCACAGATAAATATACTGAGCTTAACTCAAATTAGTTTTAAAACTTAAAAGAAAAAAAAAGTGTTTCTTCTTAGTTCATTGTCCCACTCTAATACAAGCAGGAGCACTGTGATATAATTACTGGTTACCCCAAATCATTACTTTCATCTTAAATTTGAAGTGAATACCCTGGGCGGTATTGACAACCTGAGTAAACATTATGTACAGATACATCGCTGGTGGACAAGTCAGTGTTCTACACACCTATAAAAAACTGGACAGGTACCACACACACACATACATACATACATACACATCTAACTCCAAAACTATGCTGTACTGGCCCACATATAGCCAAATATTCCACATAACAGCTACAAATGGTTTTTGAATACTATTACTTATGTTTATGCCACAGTTAGAAAGATAATATATGGTGTGGACCACAGCCAATGTTTTCGCTTTTCTACTCTCATACGCACATTGGTGCCCCTGGCACCATTTTTTTGGAAATCTTTTTTGGAAATATTACACAATTGTTAAGGATGTTCCATACTTAGGCTGAGTATTTTGTATAACTTTCTTTACATTGCAGGAAAACCCCAAAGAACAAGGGGAAACAAAACACGTAAGCAAAAATCACCAAGTCAAATAAACCAGGAAAGATAACTTAAAAACGAGGAAACCTTACTTGCAGAAGTAAAACCACTGAACTAGTGAGATATAAAAAGGACAAACATTCAAATCTTTATTTAGCCCACAATATGGATGGAAATAAGCTCTTTACAGTTTGTTTTTTTTTTAAAGCAGATCTACAATACTAATTGTATTTCTAAATACATCTTTAACCTCCCTTAACCACTTAGATCTACACTGGATCTATCCATAGTCAGGAGACTTCTAGAAAACCTTCTTTAAAGTTGTATTTTGTTGCAGTTGACTTCTCATTTATTTCAGGTAGTTGCTACTAGAGTCTTGCACAAAGTCGAGTGAGACACTCCAACTATCCTTAGAAATGACAGTCATTAGTCATACAGTCAGCAGAACTTAGTCAAGGTAGCTCTGTGTACACACACACACGCAAACATTAAGATATTTATTACTAAATTATAAAACTTACTTTTGTGCATCTGCAGATCGTTTCCAGCCTCCTTGCAGATCCTGTGAGATATCTTTCCCAATATTATTTAAGATGGCATCATCTTTATTTACAGAATCCTCTTTTATTCTAGCTGTAGAGCAGAGAGGCTCTTCAATTCTCGGACGCTTTGGCTGCACATCCTCTGGAAGGGTATTTGTGTTCTGTAAATCCTTTTCACATCTGTTGGGTTCATCTTGGAAGGTGGAGGGTTTAGATTCTATCAAAGAAGATTTTGTTGCAATATTAAATAAGCTTCCAAGAAAATGAAAAAAACCTTCTCGAGGTTGCTTGTCTTTATCTGCTGTTTTGATTCCAGGAGTCAAACTCGGAAGGCTATTAGCTTTTTTCAGCTCCTCCTGGATTTCAGACTTGCTAAGCTCTTCTGTGGAATGGTTCTTCTCTTCATTTTGACAAACCTAAGATAAATAGAAGAAGCACATAGAGAAGATGTTTCCTGTAACTTTCCTACATTCCCAAATTATTTAATTTTAATTTGCCCCTATGCATCGTATTCCTTTCAGAAGATCTGTTGTTTAAAGGTTCATTTTGAAATCAAAGCCCTGTGCTGTCTTCTCTTTTTGTACTAAAAAAGGTCTATTCTACAAAAAGCCCAAATGACTACATAAGCTAGAAGATTCACAAAGCAGCTGCTGTGGAAGTAAAAATACAGAAGGACAGATGGAGAACAATTGCTTCAACTGGCAGGAAAAAAAAAAAACAAACAGAGGAAGAAGCAAGGAACAATTTTTCACACTTCAGCCTTTAATCCACTCAAAAAACACAGCTTCACAAACAAATCTATATGCACTTGTGAGATGAACAGTTTTCAGCTTGCAAATATACTCAGGAACACTGAGTACCTAGGTACCTACATATGGTAACTTGCACTTGTAAAATAACCAGGAGAATCAAGAACAGAATTTGGATAAAATGAACTCAACTCACATGCCAGAGATTAATCCTACCCGCTATCTTCAGCAACCCCATGTTGCACCCTCTGGCTAGCCTGCCTTCATAACTGCACAGCTGTATTTCCAAATCTATTTGTAGTCTCACACAGCTCCATAGTCTACTATGCTCAAACTGCATAGTCTTCCATACAGCCAAAGTCCTACACACACCTGCGCATCCACGACCTTCTGAACTGCTGGTCAGGTCTATCAGCTAACTGAAAATAATTAGTACTAAGACAGGGCTTCATCTCATTTAAACCACCTGTTCATTTTTCCCTTCAACTCAGCTGAGCATCTACGTCCACGGGCAAGACAAGCTCTGTTCCTCACCAATTTATGCCCTTGAATTTCCTTGGTGTTAGCTTCTGTTACAGATCCAAGAACAGCTGCCCAAGCCCATGCTCCTTCTGCCAAGACCATCTGCCCAAAAAGATCATGCAACTTCACTGGTAGGCTTCACAAACATCACATGCAACCACATTTTCAGCTTCACAATCTGCAAACGCTTTTTCCTGGGACTAAAATTTTCTGGGGAGCACCCCCCCTTCATCTTCACCTTTCATAGCAGGTGCCATATGTGGTTGCTGCTGTATCTTTACAATACGATCCTTGTCATTTCAATCCCTGTTTCAACACAGTGTATTAAAACAGAATAAAGTTACCCCAGCTTTTCTTAGATGAAATCTATTCTGCTTAACAGGAGTGGGAAAGGAGAACATGAACAAAAAGTCCTATGCAAATTTTAATTGTGTCAACAACAACTTTGGATACGAGTAATTGTTTCAAAATTGGATAACACCTACCCATCCAATCTAAGCAGAAAGCTACTATTTTCATTAGGTCACAAATCCTATTTCAACTTGAAGATATATTTGCTTCAAGTAACCTAAAATAAGCAAGTAGGCTTATTTGTTAATAGCCCATGTAGAATCATGTTAATAATGAAAAAAAGCGTTTTAATGAACACAATTTAATCCTTGGGGAACAGCAATTTCTTCAAAACTTGCAAGTTGTACTTAGTGCTATTGGAGCAGTGGTCTTCAATCTTCAAGCAATATTTTTCCACCTTTTTCATAGAAAGAGCAGGTGCAATTGCTTAATATTAAGTGATCAGATGTATATGTTGAAATGGAATTATGCGAGGATGGAAACTGAATGGCACTAATTTGTCCTTGAGAAATCCATACAATCTCTATTTTCTTCATACAAGCAAGACACTTAAACAACCACATTAAACTTTTAAGTAAACTTTCAAAAGTAGGCTAAGTCAAACTCTAGCCTTTTTTCATCCCACTTGTGACAAATCCCACCTGCTTCCCCACATACTAGAGTAATCAATAGCTGATGTGTCACAAGGGGCTGTAGTCACCCCTGTACTGTTCAGGGATTTACTACTTTACAAGTCAACTCTACCCAAACCCACCCCTGGAGAAGACGACAACAGTGCAGCTTAAAGATGTACAATAGTGCTGGCTGATATTTTCAGTACTAAGCAAACTATGCAAGTAACATGCAAACCTGGGATGCATCTCTTGAATAATTAACTTTATCTCATAGAAACTAAGTACTTTGCATAAAGAAATACAAAACAGAAATAAGAAAAAAATTAATTTCCAAAATTTGATAATACACAAATGATTCACTGTAGTCAACTTCAAAGTTCTACTGTCATAGTTTCTTCCTTCACTTTGATTAATACCTCAGCATTCTTCAATACCAGTTTTTAAGTGAGTGAAGGCATTTCTCCCTTGTTCTGTGATTAGTATCATTCCCACAAATTTGTCAGATTTAAAAGAGTATCTCAGTGCAGGAAATGCACAACAATCTTACTATTCTCTCCACCGATACAACCATTATGGGCTATAAACATTTATATTAATTACTACAATATCTATGAAGTTAACAGCTAAATGAATTAACTCTAAAAGAAAATATTACATTCAAAACTTGTCAACAGTTTAGTATTATGGTTTTTTTGTTGTTTTGTTGTAGTTGGTTGGTTGGTTTTTGGCGTTTTTTTAAAAGTCATTTGCATTCCGGAACTAGTGGGTTTTTTTCCTATTAGGAACTGAGACTTCAAATATGGCTAAATCTCTACATGTGAAATTCCTCCCCTAGCAGCTCTGAGACATAACGCTTGTAAAGACCGTGCTGCTTCTTTGTAAGCATAATTCATGCCCTGCATGAAAAGATGTTTTGTAGTCTCTGTTTCTAGAAACAGTAATCTATTTAGACTAAATCCTTCCTCTTTAATCTTCCTTTCCTTAACTTTTGGTAAATCAAAAGAACAGGAAGTTTTGATATGAAAGGGCCCTGCCATACCTTTAACCATAATGTTAATAGTGTCTTGCATAAAAAATGCCCTGGAGAACATTTACACTGTGCTTACATCAAGTTATACATGGATATTAAGTCCCAACAGAGAAACTATGCAAATCATTCTTTCTTCCCTTCAATATAATCAATCCTACTCTCCATATATTATCCGTCCTGCTCCTCCTTGCCTTTGCTATAAAAGACAGCATGAGCTATCGGTGGTTTATCATTTGCCCATAAAATCTCAATTCAAAGGTTGAACCACTGTTTAGCCATTGTACAAACAAAACCGTTCCTGCTACAGATTTTGAAGTTTGTATTTTAAGATAATGGCATATTTAAATTACAGAGAGGAAACCACATGATCTGTAAAGCCAGTAAGCCTTTAGCAGAGCAGGAGCCTTCCTTCAGGCACAAGCGCCTGACAAACGCAGCAGTATGATGGCAATTCCACGAGGCAACATCACGATAACTTTCACTTATTATTTCCCATGCCTCCCTCTGAGCTCCTCTCTGACAGAAGCTCCCAGCAAATGCTCAGGGAAAAAAGGCAAGGGCGTAGGGTATACCCAAAGTAATCCTTTCCCTGGTATATCCCACCAGTTTTCAACAGTCAGAGCCTTTAGCTGACCTTGACAGAGCAGTTGCATCTGTGTTGCAATTAGGCTTGAGCAATTTGATATTCACAACACTGGAAGAATACTGGTGACTCTCGTATTAGTTATACTTCATGTCATCAGCTAAAAAAAAAAAAAAAAAAAATNAAAAAAATCCTCTTCCCGTGTCACAGCAGTCTGAACAGTTTATCAGGCTTACCACGCAAACAACAGTTTTCGGATGAAAACCCACCTCCCAGATCTCCTTTGAGATCCTTGCTGATGCAAGGAAAAACATTTTCCTGCTGTAGTGCTGTCTTTCTGCTTCTTTTGTATATGGACAGTCATCAGTCTTCCCCTCGCCTCCCCTTTCCCACTCTCCATGAGCTTTCCTGCTTGTGACATGCTTCATAAAGCTTTAATTAGCTTTTATTCCTTTAGCAACTCATTACTCAAAGTTTCACTGGGGAAACCCTGGGTAACCTGGTCTGACCTTATAGCTGAGCCTACTTTAAGGAGGAGGTTGGGCTAAGTGACATCCCGGGGTCCCTTCAACCTGAATTATCCTATGGTCCTGTGACCTCACATGCAATGAGGCTGGTGCAGAGGGGAAGCTCGACTGAGCGTGAAACAAGATTATGACTTAAATCAGGTGACTGAAGAGACAGCAGCAATAAATGAAGCTGTATCTACTGCACAGTCAGGTAGTGCAGTCTCACCTTGCTGGAGCAACCGCTGTAGAGAAGCCTGGCAGCCAGGACTCGGAAGACAAGCCCATGATGCTATGTCTCAAGCGTGATTCTTATCTGAGCTAATTTATTCAACGGTAGACTAGGTATGTTTTCCAGGCTGTAATCCACTCCTGACTGTAGCAGACACACGCCTAAAGCCTAACTGCACCTATGCAGTCAGGCACAGGGTTTGCTACCAGCGTGAACAGCCTCCCCAAAGTGCAGCTCCAGTGGTGCAACAGCACCCTGAAGAGGGATTGCTTTGCCAGGTTTGCCTTGTACCAGCTGGAACAGCCGCCCTGGTAGCCGCCATCTCTCAGCAGTTGAGTGGCAGAAGTTCAAATTGCCAGAGGTTCTCATTCAGCAGGGGTTACATCCGTCTGCCAAGAATACAATCTCTTTTATTGCCCTAATGAGTGAATGAAATGAAAACATTAACAGCATTAAAACACAGATCTCCATGAACAAAGAATTAGCTTCCAGCCACAACAGCCAGACATTTCGGATTGCACCCCCAATGAACAAATGCTCATTACCAAGCAGAAACTCCAGACAGCCACGTGGAGACCTCTCACAGACCATTTGTCCTGCTGCACTGGGAGCTGCTGATGGAAGACATTCTGCATATTGCACGGATACCCTCATGCACTTTAACCACCCCATCTCACCTGCAGTTGCAAGAGAAGATGGCCAGCCATCAGGATTTTAGGATTATCACTGACTGACCCCAGGGACCTTCAACAAGCCATTTAACCCCAACATCTCAATTTACTCATCAAAGAAACGGTCACAGCACTGCTCCAGAATTTCTGTTTGCTAGCGTCTAGGAATAGTTTAAGAGTTTCAGATTAAAGTGTTCGGTGCACAAAGTAGCATGTTTAGGCATTGCTACCTCTAATACTGGAAAATAAACTATGTTCCTAGTCTTAGCTTTGACCTTTCAACATAGCTAAGATGGCTGCATTTAACAATTAGAGCATCTTGGTCAATTTGAACAGCAGTATGCTAAACAAAATCCACAGTGAAATAACTTGAGTTGCTGGCAGACTAGTATACCCCCAAAACGAGTCACTACTGCACGTTTTTCAGCAGATTTCCCTTCTCTGGGAGGCTAAAGCATTTTTTGTGTTATCTCCCACTTGTTCGCAATGAATGGAACACACTCAGGTACATTAAATCCACACATGAAATAAGCTTTAGTTTTTTCAACTACTGTGGGGAAAAGAAGTTAAGCATTCTCAACCAACGGCAGGCAATACATATGGAAACCTAATGAAAAAGAACCAGACACAGTGAGACACAGATTAGGAACAATACTTGTTTAAGAATATTAGCATAATATTAAGAAAAATTCAGGAAAAAGTACTATCAGACAGTGAAATACACAATAAGCAGAGAACTCCTAAAGTCCACTGTTGCTAGTGTTCATGAGAAAAATAGATTTAACACACACACGGTCAAAGTGGATTTTTCTTATTTATGCCAATAATTAGAGTGGTGATGGAGATGGTGCAAAGGATTTCTCCACCGCTGTCAAAAACTGTTTAGTCTTAACTAAATAATACCTTTGAAATAATCAGAAAAAGCAAAAAAACAAAGATTAACAAAGACAGCCTTGCGGTTTGGGGGGGATTTAAGCTAAAACCGAGTTTTGTATCTCTACAAATAACCGATGGTTTGAACCTCTGAATATTTTGGCTTTTTTTATACTGTGAAGTCTTCCACATCCTCCTTTCTGTGCTTGTTTTGACATGAAAAAATCAGGTCATGACAACCCCAGAAGACAAGAGTAACCAGAAAACTAATGAAATCACAGCATCTTCATAATCAGGAGTAAAAGTTAAACAACAGGAAGGGACTTCTAGTTAAACTGTATCGGTTTTGCATTTTTAAAAATAAACCTATTTAAATTCAATGACTATTCAACATTGGGAAAGACAACTGCCTCTGTTGAAAGTTCAGCACTGGAACTTTAAAAGTTAGTTTATCCATTTGAATTCTTCAAACATCAAGGAGTCCTTAATGTAGATTTAACTTGTCAGATGAGGGGAAAAAAGGAGGAAACAAACATTCTCTGAAACTCTAGTGTTCTCCTAAAATCTGGGGAAGTATCTATACTCACCTTCCCTGAGAAGAGAACAAAAACCAAGGTGGTAAGGGTGAACACTTCAAATGAAAAGGCAGAGAAAAAGGAGGTACAATTTGAAATTAAGTTTCTGCTAGGTCACCTTTACAGGGAATTGTAAACTTAGCAAAAGTCCCCAGAATGACAAAGTGAATTTTATAATTAAAAAAAATTCTGTTTACACCATTTGCACAGTTACTTCAAAATTTGTCCCTTTTGAATTTTCTCCTGAAATTATTGTAAAGCTCTGATTAAAGACCTCCCAGTATTACACTTCCGTTGCCTTTCAGTGAAAATGTTTTCACAACTGTGAAATAATTTTTATTCTCTTTTACTTGACGATTCCCTGACGTTTGAAAATAAATTAAAAAATAAAGGTGAAATTCACCTTTTCGATGCAGAAGGTTTGCACAAGCAGGCAGTGCACTGGGAATGGGGTGACATAGTGCAATTTCCACCCGTACTTATATTCCATTTGCAGACTATAGCATCTGACACCACACTTCTGCTTCTCACTTGTCTACTTGGCAGTCTTCTGTGCCAAACTGAGCGAGGTTTAAGCCCATTTTTTTTCACCCATCCTGAAATGAAGTTCCCTGCTCAAGATCCCTTCTTTGAAGAACTAAAGTAGTAGAGAGGGAAGCACGTTTCATGATCATCCTTTCTAAAAATCTTCAGTATGACGAAAGAATTTACCAGGACTTTAGATAGGATGAGCTTGACATGTTTTCCTGAACAGTTAACACCATTAATTTAACAAAGTGTCCTGGGAAACCAGAAGGTGCTATATACTTGAGTATAAAATTCCATTTCAGCAGAAGTCTACATCACTGCCAAAGAGAAAAAGATCTGCTTTCAGGTTCCACAAGAGAAATCTTGATTATGCAAACTCCAAAAACATTTTGGTTTTGTCTTTCATTCGTTGTTGTGGGCAGCAACAGCAATAGTTTTTCTAAGTAACTCTCAGGTTTTTAAAAAATTCATGGTTGGTAGCAACAGTCCCCCCTCCTTTGACTCCCGAAAGACAAAGAATCCCTCTCTCTGATTCCTAATTACTAGGTCTAACACACAGGCATTCAGCAGGCATTCACACACAGGCTGAGCAGACATTACTTTGATAACATACATATGAAATAAAGACAATATAAAATAAAACCTTGAAAATATGAAAAAAGCCCCATGCTATATGGAAAAAGTATGCGGTTAACTAAGACATGGGGCTTAATTTTGATTTCTAACTTTTTGTAGAACTTAAAACTAATCATAAAGTCAGAATTACAGACATTCAATAAAAACAGCTACATATATTCAGCAAGTTCATGGGACTTTTTTTAAAAACTTACGTGAACTCATACATCAGATGACAAATGATGTGACAGAGAATTACAGAACAAATTAGGCTTCAGCGTTTCAAGGAACGTGGCTGGGGAGGTCACATAGTCTAAGCTCCTGTTCAAAGCAGCTCCAGTTAGAGCAGGGCTTCATCCAGCTGCATTTTGTGTATTTCCAAGGATAAAGATTCTGCAACTTCCTGGGGCAACCTGTTCCAGTATCTGACCACCCTTATGGTAAAGGGGGGGGAAAGGCTGGGGGGGGAAAAAGGGGGGGAAAAAAAATTCTTCTCATAGGTGACTGGAATTTCCCATGTTCTAACTTGCACCCGTTGCCTTGTCCTATTTGTTGCAACTCCAGAAAGAATATGGCTCCATCTTATCACATAATTGCAGTCCTTGCCATCAAATTTTAATACCATGTCTACCATTTAAATACAGTCATCTTTATATTACCTTGAAATGAAATTCATGTGAGAAAGCAGGGCCACAGAATAATCTCTTCTCCATGTTCACAGTATACAGGAGTACTTGTCAGAGGACAATTAGCAACAGGTTTAATTTGTAGCAAGAAAGATTTAGATGGGATGTTAAGAAAAATACTTTCTAATTATAAGGTTTATGAAATCAGTAGAACAGTTGTCTGGTGAAGTTGCAGAGATCTTAGAGATCTCCATCCCTGGAGGTCTTTGAGAACAAGTTAGACAAACTTCTATCAGGTATGACATAGATACACAGATCTCACCTTGGGGCAGAGGAGTGGACTAGATAATCTTTGCAGTACTTTCTGCCCCTCTGTTTTTTATGAAGGTTGAGACTGCCTCTGGTTAATCTAGGTGACTAGAACCCAGGCTTGAGCCTGTGGGCCGAATTATAAAATATTTAATGTTATTGAAGTACTGAAGTCTAAATTACACATTTGGTATACTGTATTTGTACATACTTTTTCAAAATTTTGCATTTGACTGACAGAGCTCACATAATAGTTCCTGTGCTGAGATACCTAAGAATTCCTTCCTAATCAGTTATGGGAGAATAGAGTTCAAGATCCCAAGAAAGCTGGTTAATATTCAAGGATCACCTCCTCCAAGATCAGGAGTGATGCATCCCAACAGAGGAAGTCAGGCAAAAATGCCAGGAGGCCTGCATGGACGAACAAGGAGCTCCTGGACAAACTCAAACACAAAAAGGAAGCCTACAGAGGGTGGAAGCAAGGACAGGTAGCCTGGGAGGAATACAGAGAAATTTCCCAAGCAGTCAGGAATCAGGTTAGGAAAGCTAAAGCCCAGATAGAATTAAATCTGGCCAGGGACATCAAGAGCAACAAGAAAGGCTTCTACAGGTACGTCAGTGACAAAAGGAAGACTAGGGAAAACGTGGGCACTCCGGAAGGAAACGGGAGACCTGGTTACATGGGATATGGAGAAAGCTGAGGTACTCAACAACTTTTTTTTGCCTTGATCTTCACCGGCACGTGCTCTAGCCACACCGCCCAAGTCACAGAAGGCAAAGGCAGGGACTGGGAGAATAAGGAACTGCTCACTGTAGGAGAAGATCAGGTTTGAGCCCATCTGAGGAACCTCAAGGTGCACAAGTCCATGGGACGTGATGAGATACATCCATGGGTCCTGAGAGAACTGGTGGATGAAGTTGCCATGCCACCATCCATCATATTTGAGAAGTCATAGCAATCCAGTGAAGTTCCCACTGACTGGAAAAGGGGAAACATAACCCCTGTTTTCAAAAAGGGAAAAAAGGAAAACCCAGGGAACCACAGGCCAATCAGTCTCACCTCTGTGCCTGGCAAGATCATGGAGGAGATCCTCCTGGAAACACTGCTAAGGCACATGGAAAGTAAGGAGGTGATTGGTGACAGCCAACATGGCTTCACAAAGGGCAAATCATGCCTGACATTTGGTAGCCTTTTACAACAGCATTACAGCATTGGTGGATAAGGGAAGAGCATCTACCTGGACTTGGGAAAAGCATTTGACACTGTCCCACACAACAGCCTAGTATCTAAATTGGAGACACACGGATTTGATGGATGGACCACTTGATGGATAAGGAATTGGCTGGAT
>RSEF01000001.1:112033233-112058232 GCA_003993805.1 Himantopus leucocephalus | reverse complement strand
CTCCGCTCTTGTGAGACCACACCTGGAGTACTGTGTCCAGCTCCGGGGCCTCCAACGTAAGAAGGTCATAGACCTGTTGGAGCGAGTCCAGAGAAGGGCCACAAAGATGATCGGAGAGCTGGAGCACCTCTCCTATGGAGACAAGCTGAGAGAGTTGGGGTTGTTCAGCCTGGAGAAGAGAAGGCTCCAGGGAGACCTTATCGTGGCCTTCCAGTACTTAGGGCTTAAAGAGGGCCTACAGGAAAGATGGGGAGGGACTCTTTTATCAGGGAGTGTAGTGATGGGACAAGGGGTAATGGTTTTAAACTGAAAGAGGTTAGATTTAGATTAGGTATTGGGAAGAAATTCTTTACTGTCAGTGTGGTGAGACACTGAACAGGCTGCCTAGGGCATTTGTGGATGCCCCATCCCTGGAAATGTGCAAGACCAGGTTGGATGGGGCTTTGAGTAACCTGGTCTAGTAGAAGGTCTCCCTGCCCATGGCAGGGGAGCTGGAACTAGGTGATCTTTAAGGTCCCTTCCAACCCAAACCATTCTATGATCACCATGAACTTGGTGAGCAATGTCAGTCATTAATTAGCATACCCAGAGTGAGCAGGTAACGAGGCATGGTGCTGCACAGTTTTGCAAATGATTTTGCTTTGCATAGCCCCTTCATTTTACTTCTGCTGATTTTTGCTACTGTTTAAATTTTTGTGCCCTTCTGCTTTGAATTAACTTTTTGGTAAAGATGGGGAAAGGGTGAAGACAAGATGATGGTTCTGGAAACGGCACTAAAGGGCTATTCACTTATGGGCCACCAGGTCTCATCTATTCCAGGCTACTAAAAGCAAACATTATCTGAGTTTCATCAATTTTCATTTCCCATGCAAAATACCTTGCTTAACTACGACCATTTTTCAATATGTAGATTTCTACTTCGTATAAATCCCCCAGACAAATGTGGGAGCTCGTCTATCTCAAAATGGGCACAACAACAAAGCACCTGCGTACACCTTGAGGTGTTGATATATGGATACCGAAATAAAATTTTACTCTTAAGATTTCCTCTGGATTTCCTTAAGATTTCCTCTGGAATATTTCTCCCAGAGAATCTCTCACTTTAATTGAATGGGCTTCAGGAGTGGACAGAACAGATCTGTCATTATCTTAATTTAAGGACTGATAATACAACACTCTTGTGGGACCAGGACCAAGAAAACAGCCTAGCATCTCAAACCAGGACAGAGTCTGATGGGCTGTTGGATCTCTGAAAACCCACATACCAAAGCAAGTAAAAAATGAGTTACATTGTAACAAGTAGCACAGCTTATTATATTTTGGTCTTATTATACAGTTTTCTAATGATATTGCTATATAAAAATCTTGGTGTAGTTTGCCATGCAGTCATCTGTTCTTGAAACAATACCTTTAAAATAAACAAACATAAATACTTTTTTTTTTTTTCCCAAGAAAGCTATTTTGTTTAAATGTCTTTAGCACTGATAATGACAGAACCAAAAAAATGCCATTTAAAAAACAAGGAAGGTATATGGCCAGCACTAAGTGCTATTAGCTGCTAATTTGCCTTTTGTTATTCTCTTTCTCTCCGTTTGAGATGTTTATTCTCTACCAGATCATCAGACAAAAGATAAAGGCTATGTTAGTGCTTTTCCTGAAACTAGTTTCAATTGCTTCCACTGGAAGTAAGCTTAGTATCATGCCTTTTATAGTCTGAAGTGTAAAAAGCACAGTGTACATTGTGATCTAGAAAATAAATATATATGCAAATAAAATAAAATTTGCAATTTTCAGAGCTCTACTATTATTATGAATGCCATTTACCTCAGTTAAGAATTTTTCCATTAATTATCTTTTATCTAAAGGGGGGGTTTATCTAAAAAACTTAAAGAACCATTTTGAAATGAATTTTCACACTATTCCCGCCCTGTCACAAAAGTATAACTTAAAAAAGACCAAACCCTCATACACTTAAAAGCCTAAAAATCAAACCCTAGTACACTCAAAAGCTTAAAATTTAAATGAGAGAAGATAATTAGTCTGACATTTAAACATTTCTATCCTTTTAAATTGTTTATGACCTTTAAGCAAACCAGCTGATTATGAACTTCAATATTTTTCATCAGTCTAGGGAGAGTCCTAGGTTGCCAATATGTAGACAATTCACCAAAACATATGCAACTATGCTTAATTTTAATAAAACCTAATAAAATTTAAGTACTAGTAGATCTTTTTCCTTTGACAAAGCAGGTCTTTATTGCTTCAAGTCTATCTTCAACTAAATCTTCTTGTAATGGCTGGTAGGGAACACAATGTCAGTGAACACTAAATGAAGAGTAGTTTAATAAAGCAACTTTCATTTAAATAAGGCTCCTCAATTTAGGTTGTGTGATATGCAGGTTTCTGGCACAAGTTACAGAATGTGAAGTGTAAAGTAAAAAATGTCAAAAATTGAGGAATATGTTGTTTAAGGAAAATATTGGGGGCGGGAAAAGTTATTTTTGATACTTTACTGGAAAGGTCATTTTGTCTTTTCTTTCACATAAAGACACACAAAACACTTGCTTAAGCTCCCTTCTAGGCAAGTAGCCACCCCACCTAGTTCAGAGGGCTCCCGTCCTGTCCTTACTGCAACAAGCAGCATTCCCACCACGCCCCGCTCCACCGAGGGCAGAGCGGTGGGAGAAGCCACACCACCACCCAGCTTTCCTACTCCACCTCCTCCTCCTGTGGGAAGACTGTGGACAACAGGCTGTGGCTCTCCTTGGAGAGACTGGGAAAAGAGAGAGAGGGGAAACACTGCAGCCTGGGAAGAAAACAGAATTTACTTGTAAGGACTAACAACTAACAGCAAAGACCCTCCATGTGCATCATCCCTTTTTGATTCTCACCACTCTCCATCACTTGTTAGCCACATGGGCACCCCATAAACCTGGCACAACAGAAAGGAGGTTGCTTAATAAATGCAGTTTCTTCTTCAGCCCTGCTCAGCCGGCCTATGAAGGCCACAAGTACTTGCAGGTATTTCTGAAAGCAGCCCGGAGCTACCCTCTAGGACCTGTCAAGCATCTGGCAGGGAGGCAGGTGCTTTAACCTGACCTGCAGCAGCTGGGCAGCCGACTCATTTGGAGTCAGCACAGCTGTCATTACATTGGAGCCAAATTCCCAGTTCTTGAGAGGCGACATTCAATGTTGTTTTTTTATGCTGGTAACTCAGAAGTCAGCCATGTGCTGTTTAAACTATTCTAAATCCAGATTTTACATACAAAGAAAGCAATAAGGGTTTCCACTGATGATATGCGAGTTGATCTGATTAATAGGGCTTCTTCATCCCTGACTACCATTATTTCCATATAGCCTGAGGCAGGGTTACTGCTGTCCTAAGAGCTCCCGCATACTCTTACAGTTAAAAACTTTTCTTAAAATGAAAATGTAAAATGTAAAATTAAAAAAAAAAAGAAAAAGAAAAACTGCTATCTCCTAATATTATTTTCTTTTCATTCAGAATCAGTTGTTCAATAGGGAGGACACACACATACTTTATTAACTTTTATTCAATAATACAGAACAGTTGTTACCATTCAGATAACACATCACTGACCTCTTCCCAGATCAGACTAAAACTACCATTAATGCCAAAAAATAACACAATGCTATGCCTTGGTACAGAAAAGTAATTTCAGTGCCAATTTTTGAAAAGTCTTCCTGCCCCCATTCTCCTTTTCTTCTGCCCCCTCCTTCTCTGCAACTATTCCACAATGCGTCCTTTGGCAGAAAAGTGGGACACGGACCTAGACGAGCAGACTGCATCATGGAAGACACTAACCCTAAAACAGGTATAAGCGTCACAGTTAACAGGCGCTCCTATTGAGAAGCTGGCATAAGAAATTCTAATGCAGCACTTGCAGATCTTGGTAAGTGGGTCTTACTACTACTCCCTACCCTGATCTGAGGACCACGTTTTGAAAGGTGACTGAAAAGCTAGAAAAAGTGCAGAATGAAAAGCTAGGAAACCTATTTGAAGTCTGGTGAAAATGTCCTATGGTCAGAGTCTTAATGAGCTCAGTCTATTTATTTATTTATCACCAACAAGATTTAGTGGTGACTTAATTACAGTATACGGGACTTTCAAAGGGAAGAAACAACAGATATTAAAGAGCTTCTTGATGTATTGGAAGAAGTAAGGACAGGACAAAAAAACCCAAAAACTTCCATTGGCCAGAAAGAGAAGCTGGATGAATTCAGTCCAGATTAAAGCAGTGTATTTTAAGACCGGATTAACCATGAAGACAAAGCAGAGAGAGTTTCTTATCCCCCAATATCTCCAAGTACAGACTAGATGCAATTCAAGGAGACCTGTGTTAGCAAAACACAATGTATACTTTAATTAAACATCCATGACTTGGCTCTATATACAGCTAACTATGTGCCATATAAGGTTCTGGAAAGCAGCAGAGCGCACTGGTCAGTGTTCACAAAGCGTGCCTTTAGCTCTGGCTTTCTTGAGAAGAAACAGCAGCTAGTAATCTTCCAGAAAAAAAAAAAGAAAAAAACTCTTTCAAAAACTGATTCAGCATAAGAAATAATATTTAAATTTTCTGAATTTATTTCACTCACCATTCTTGGTTAACCTCTGTAAACCCTTGCGACCCTTTGTAAACATACCACTAGATAACAATACTACAGTCCAGTCTGGCCTTAAAGGAGCGGTTCAGCCTAAAAGGCTTTGACATCCCCAGTCCAGCTGAAGGCGGGCTTACAAACACTGGCAATGCAGTCAGAAATGGTTCTTGCTCATGGAACTTTGGCCGGGGACTGCTCTTGCAGGTCCAAAGACAATTCCTCAGCCAACACAAATTAAGAGCTATATTGCTGAAAAGTGTCTTAATTCACTAAGATGCCTAAGTAGTTATTAATAGGGCAATTTCAGAAAAATAATGTAAAAAATATCAGGGTTTTTTTGATTAATATTAAGAAGCACACACAATAAGCCTCTCATCAACACTCATTTATCACCAGTTAGGCCTTTTTTAAAAATAGATACAAAATTACTGAATCAAATACAATAAATAAAATAACCGAGAAATACAATTTTGAGAAGTGCTTTGTCTCTTCAAGAAATGGTCAGCATCATAGTACCACCTCTACAGCTATGTTGATATGGTGATAACACTGAAGCCACTGACATGGCCCTCTGGCATGGTGTATTTCTTGAGCCTGCACTACTTTGGTAATACACAGATTTAAACACCACCTTGGGAAGACCTCCTCAAACTGGTAAAATACAGTTGAAATGTGGGTTGTCCTTAATGTAGATACGATGAACATCTGGGATTTGCTAGGGTTAATGAGTATGTGACACAGCAAGGTGGATTCACTCACACATCCCTTAATTAACACATTTATAAATATTCATAGGTCAACTAGATCTTTAATTATTCCCAGAGACTTTGAGAAGCCTAATCTTCTATTAAAACCGTAGCCTTTTATCTTTTTATCTACTAGGGGTTTTTTGACCAAGTGTTAAATCTGTCACTTGAAAAAAACCTCTGAATTAGGGAGTGTTCATTAGAATTTGGAAAACTCATTTCAGCGAGAAGTTAATTTAATTAAAACAAAGTGAAATATGAACAGCGTGGTGCAACAAGCTGAACAAGGAACGCTAAAAACATGTACTATGCTGCCTTATTTCAGGTGAATTACCATTTTGTGTTGGTATTTTTCACATTAGAGTAAAGCTTGAGGCAAAAACTAAATGAGGAGTTACTATTTTATTGTACAGATACATGAATATGTCTCATGAGCCTGCACACATATCAGTACATGACAAGTCTGTCCATATACTGCATACAGATGAATCAATTACCGGCCACCTCATTTTCTTCCTCCACAGTGGTTCAACTGTGCCATTCCTCTACGCCACAAACAATGCCAAGCCACGATGAGACCCGCCTGACCCGTTACAGTATGCCAGCAAAGCACAGACCAGACTGTGCTGGAGGTGCTGGTACAGCATCCTGCCCTGTATCAAGACATTTTTACCACACCTATATTTTGCAATGCAACCCTGCGGGCGGAGAGGATGCAGATGCCCAGCAGAGTCCTGCACTAAGTCAGCTGCAGCATTTATGGCAAGTTGGCCCAGGCATCCACACTGCTCTATGTATTTCAACCTTACCTACTAAATACTGCCCTCTCCCGTCTGGTCTGCTGCTTTGTCACTCTTGATCCATACTTTTGCAAGAAAATATGCATGGAGATTAACTCTGATTAAAAAAAAAAACAACGAAAAAACTTTCCAGTTTCAGCCCAAGAACTGTTCGGAATCACCTCTTCAGAACAGTGAAGAACTCTCAAATAGACTCATATTCACCTCCAAGAACAACCGAATGACAAGAAAACAAAACCTGTAGTGCTTAGAAACCTGTTACCAACCCTCCTCAGGTTCTGATTTTTTTCTTCTCTTTCCTGTTACAGATTTTCCTTTGGCAGAAACAACCTTGCAGTATCACAGTTGAAGTATCACCTACAAAGAATCCTATACTCTGAGTTTCATGAGATGAATCATCCTTAACTGCTGAAACACCAGTCCCAACGACTTCTCTTCTTGTGGGGACCTGCAGCTCCTAGATATCAGTGCAGATTTTGCCTGACTTAAAAGCCCAGTGATGGAGGTAGGAAGGGTGGGAAGCTGCATTACATCAGCCAGACAAGGGAATACACTGTGCACAGGACAACTATAGACTAGTATAGACTAGTGTAGGTAATTATTGGATATGAATGTGCAGACACTTTCGTTCAAAGGTTAGAAAATAGGCAAGAAATAGGTAGAAGAACGGCAAAAATCCATAGCTATTTCAAAAGGAAAAAAACAACTCCCATGTTTCTTGTAGAATCAGGGGGTGTGGGGGGAAGCAGGGCAAGTTAACTGAATTGCAAGTAATTTGAGCTGGAAGAGACACTGCTGAAAAGGAAAGGTACTTCAAAAATCTTACTACAGGGAATGCACTTGCAGCCAGTTGGAAGTTAGCAGGTGTGTAACTCTCGAGTCTCTTTTGGTGACAGAAAACTCAAACACAATCCAAAACTGAAGTGTTTCTTTGCCTAGCCAAAGGTTGCATACTGGAAAACGAAGGCAAAATAATACAAGATTTATGAAAACAGTTTTATATTTTGCCAATGAAAACACTTGGCAAAATATAATTTGATATCTGTGTTTATACAACTTACTTAGGAGAGAATTCACTGTAGTGCTATAATCAGAAACTGATAGCTTGTGTATCTTCAATTTTTTAATTGTGAGGACACTGAGAAGAAATTAAGAATCAACTTTTATAATATTGGTATAACACCTAAAGAAATAGACATTAAACCCCTCATCAGCATATCTGCACCTAGTGCACTACTTTTTGGGTG
Source organism: Himantopus leucocephalus (assembly GCA_003993805.1). NCBI lineage: Eukaryota > Metazoa > Chordata > Aves > Charadriiformes > Recurvirostridae > Himantopus > Himantopus leucocephalus. Next base: position 112,050,816 of record RSEF01000001.1, on the reverse strand, counting down.
TTTTGCATCTCCAAATTCCTTTCCTTGAAAAGACAGTATTTCCTACAATCCTTTTTCCTTTATTCACACCCACTTTTCCATTATATCCTGCTCCCATTCTCACTCATTATGTTTTTTTCCTTTTCCTCAGTTCTTTCCCTTTTAATGATCTCAAGACTGTACAAGAAATATATTGTCGGCCTCTAAGCATTTTATCACAAAAAACACATCCTACTAAAACAAAATCAACTTCCTAAAAATACCCTGGTTTGAAGACTTCAGGAATTACACTTGTAGTACAATGACAGATAAATACAAAGCAACAGAAAGCAATTATAGCTACAGGTATCCAATGTGTAGCAATTATTCCTTTACAAAAAAGCATAATCGCACAGTGCCTACATTGAAGAACATAAGTTATTATTGAGTGTTATATGCAATTTTATGTATACAAACATAAATTAGATTTTGATACTGCACACAAATTCAGTTTGAACAGTTTTGAATATTGTAAACACAATTACAAATCGAGAAACAACATACAGCCTCACATTGTTAAGCCTATAATCTCCAAGCCCACAAATGCAAAATGACACTTTCCATATTGGTTGTGGCTAGTTCCCTCACTGCAAAGTGGCCATGTTCCCATTACATAGCATTTGGTGCTCTGGTTTTAAAACACAATTGTTCTTTTTTGATGTTTCTTCACTTCATAATAGCTTAGTTAATGTAAGGGATGAGCAAATGAAATAAATCTTACCTATTCTAGTTACTGATGAAGTCCTAACAGCAAACCATCACCAGAACTGCAATAAAGTTTTGCTACATAGGGAATTAGTGGGTTCAGTTAATGAAAGAGTTGATAAGAAAATTAATATATTTGCATAGTGGGTGCTCAGGGGACCAAAACTTAGGACGAACTGAGCAACTGAGGTTTTGAGTGTATGGAAGTAATTACTATTATTTTGGGTAATAAAATGCTGAAGTGCATTATACTTTTCATAATGGAACTGGTACGGCTAAGAGTGCTTTGGGAAAGATTAATTTCCTTTTGAGAGAGGCAATATGAAAGAAGAATTAGTGAATATGAGACAAAAGACATGGTATTGTGATACAACATACAAAAACCTCTATAGAACAATAATGATAAGTACTATACATGGTTCATATGAGAGCAAAGGCTAAAGGAAAAAAGGATGAAATTATATGACCATGAACAAGGGAAGTTAAGCAAATATGATAAAACTGTAAATATAACAGCAGGATTTCATACGGTGAAATAATGATTAGATAGAAGTACAATGGCAAGTCAGAAATCTTACTGCAGTTTTGTTGAAGGTTGTTGAAATTCCTTCACCAAATAATATATCAAAATTACAAAAAAAAAATTTAACTAGATAATACATTAACTATTGTAGATACAAATTGACCGAGTATAATGTAAACCTTTTCAGAAATACCTATAAAAATTTCAGTTGGATTGTAAATGTGAATAATCAAATGCTGATGGGGTGAAAAACATGTTGCATCCAGGCTGAATTTGCTGTCATTTATCTTTTCTTTTGCAACAGCACTGTTTCTCAGAATAATAACCTGGAAGTGCTGGGATTCTGGTCATGGTTTTGAGGAACGCCCTGCAAAACCAAGAGTTCCAGAATAAAAGTTGTTAGCTTTTGCTTTATGACACTCAGTGGAAAGTCTTGTTCCTTATATAAATTTAAATCTTAATTTCAAATGTTTAGTTGAAACACACATACTGACTTTGTACTAAAACCAGGCTGCTCCTAAACTTTATTGCTTTTGTTTCAGTCATTTCTCCCACTAAATGGAAGTTCAGAACTGAAGTTGCAAGCATCATAAACATCTTCATCTGTTTTTAAGGGAGTAAAAGCATTTGTTGAGTGAATTACCAAAAAGAAAACCAATATAAGAGGAAAAAGCAATGATTTTTAACCAACAAGCAAGTTCACTACAGAACAGTTCTTCACATCAGAATTCAGTATAATTGTCAGCATTTTCCCAAGCATGACTAAGGGTTGAAAGAGAAAAGTTTACTCAGGGAAGTGGGATGAACAAAAGCTCTACGTGAAAACATCACCAAGTTCTTCCAAAAGAGCTTGGGCCTGTGACTGTATGTGGAGAACTAGCATCTTCTTCCCTGATTCAAAACCAATTACAAAGGCTGTGCTTTATAAATGTTTTGCTTTTAGCTTTTAATATAATGGACATCTCTATTGTATATCTGAAAAATCAATAAGTACAGATGAACAGAAATGCAAATATCAGCAATTTTTTGCCAGTACTGCCTATGTAGGGTTTTTTAAACATTGTTTCATAGCATCAAGTAACTTTGGAAAGCATCCTGACAAATGTACATGAATGCATGCACTGAACAGGCAGGTGGCATTCAGTGGGTTGCCATCCCTTATCGTCTTGTGATCTCTCCTCATGGTCAGTGTACTTTACAGAGCTGGAAAAAAGAAACATATGAACCTATCTTTCCTACTTCACAACTAGCTGTTAAAGAGGGGAAAAAAATAAAAAAAAGCTTTAGATTCCCAACCGTAATTTAGTTATTCTGAATGTAGTATCCAAAACCCGCCAATCAGATATTCCCAGTATTATTGGTGGAAAGTAGACTAGCAAGGAGATCTAAAAAGGGATGTTAGGAACAGCCTATCAGACACCTTTCTGCAAGCAAGAAGTTACAGTACTTACTACAACCTACAAAAAATAAAAATAGATTATCTAATACATAGAAAGCATTTTGAAAACATTCTCAGCCACGGTGTTCTTGACTGAACAGAAACCAACTCGCCGTGTGATACTTTCTTACAGTTCAGATACATCAGAAGCACAGTGAAGTACAAGTGCCACTTCTGTCCAGACCAAAAAGGCAGCTGTGTGCTGTCTTGCTCTAGCAAAGCATATTTCCTCCTATCATTCAGCCACGCGCACTTTTTTTTTCATTGGATTTATTTTAAACTTTGGGCTTTTTTTAAAGTTTTAATGATAGGTTTTTAAACAAGGCTATCCAAATCAATATCCACTGGATTTTTTTAGTTTTTAGTCTTTCCATAATAGATTTTGATCTCCTCTAAAGAATACTGTACCTACTACTTAACTGTTATGAAGATCAAACAGTTCCATCCTAAAGACTATGAATGATGATCCAGGGCTAAACTTCAGGCGCATCAAGGACCTTCTATTAGTTCTAACTGTATAGAAGGAAATAATTCAGGTACCTCTCAAGTAAGGCAAGAAAAAATCCAGTTACTGCTTCTGAATATTTAGTTGTTAGTGCCTTTTAAAAAAAAAAAAAAAAAATTTTCNGATTTTCCTGATACATTATTTGCAATGTGGAATATGAGTATCATTGATATACATCCTACTAGTATAAGTTTTATGATAAAACATGAAATATCTGCTCTAACGCCAGAAATACTGAACTGTATATCTTAACTGCATGCTCTATGATACTGATCCAACAAAAATCTTTGTTAACATTACAAATCAATCAGCACGGCTTGTATTTAATCACTGCTGTAATTGCAATCACAAGTGCAATTGCTGATTCTTTTTTGAAGTGCTAGGGGGATACTTTTTTTTGATAAAATTTACGATGACAAACGGGAATATCTGGTGTCTGCTCCCAGTTTCTGGATTTCCATTTACACAAGCCAAGAGGAAAAGCCACGGGCAGAGTTCTGAAAAGCTGACTCTAAGTTTCACACTGCGATGGACACCTATTGCAAATTGTAGCCCGCAAAAGATGCAGTCGCTAGAACAGTTTGTCTCAAAACTCATGGTACGTTTCCTATTCATTTTTTCCCTACATGATGGGAACATAACAGTTCTGTGAATAAGGCCCTTAACATCTCTCTATTAGGACAGGAGATATGAGTAGCAATTATGATAATTAAATGTAATTACATTAAAAATAATTAGCACTTTAGCTATCAATTGCTGTGCACTGCACAGCAATTAAAAACAGACCAAATTTCAGTATAATTTTTATTACTCTGTTCTTCATTCAAAACAGTAAATGGTAGAGAGTACTTTCTTTTCATGTGTGCTGTGCTCTCATTTTAATGGGCACTATCGTCATCTGAGTAGAATAAGTACTACCAGAGGTGACATAATTGTCAAAACATTACAATTTGGACTTTTTCCCAAAAGATTCAAGTAACTTATTTTAATGTATACTTATGAGACCATGAACAAAAGATGCCTGCCATCTAACTTTATGGTTTAACAGATCTCTCCTCATTAAAGATATTTAAACACAATTTAAATGGATGATAGGATCAAATTGAGTAAACAAAATTTTGAACAGACTTTATTACTGATTGACTACAGCATTAATACTTCAGCACGCCAGTATCTTGCGAGAGTTCACTTCGACTGTTTGTACATATATAAGAGAAAACACACTTTAGCATTTATAGAATCTAGCTGTTTGGTAGGAACCCAAACCAAAACAACATTATATTTCTGGATCTATGAAATTGTACTCTCTACTGACACAGAACATGAGGTCTTCATAACAGATAACCTTCTGAGCAAATAAGTGTAGCTTGAAGTGCTCACAGCTGGGATTGATGAGAGACCTCTTACACACAGGGTAGTAGAAGTGCATTTTGAAGCTGCCTCAGTGACAGTCAGTTTCCCCAGAGGTGCTCATGGAAAGACACCTCTCCTCCCGTTTTTTAAGCAAATCCCTCTTTTCTTACATAAAATCTTAGATTATTGAAAATGATTCCACTCTGAAAAGACACTAACCTTTGGTTTTCCTTACCTATCAACTGACACGAATCAACTGACCAGACCAAAATGCGGACAACAGGCAAAACAAATTCGTTACTTGCCAGCTACCGGTTCTTCAAATTCAACTAATAATAGATGCAAAATTAAAATTGAGAAATGCCAGCAATCCTGCTATATCCACACAATGACATTGGACTGATTTGATTTTGCAAATACAAGAATAATCACACAAGAAAAAGAATATATTCATAGAATCACAGAATGGTTACAGTTGGAAGAGACCTTAAAGATCATCTAGTTCCAACCCCCTTGACATGGGCAGGGACAACTCCCACTAGACCAGGCTGCTCCAAGCCCCATCCAACCTGGTCTTGAACACTTCCAGGGATGGGTCAGCCACAACTTCCCTGGGCAACCTGTTCCAGTGCCTCACCACCCTCACAGTAAAGAATTTCTTCCTAATATCTGATCTAAATCTACCCTCTTTCAGCTTAAAACTGTTACCCCTTATCCTATCACTATACTACCATGTACCATTCATGTATATATTTGTGTACTATTTCTGATTTAGATACTCACAACTGGATTGGAAAGAATAAATTAAAAGTGATCTGGAAAAAATTTTCAACTGTCATCCTTAAAATGACTATGTCAATAGAAATGCAGAAATAAGAAAGGGAGTCCTTCTGCTATCACCCACTGTACAACACCTGTGTAAATGGGTAATAGACACAGGAGAGATTGCATAAAATTGCAGTATTTGCCTAGCAATGTAAACCATATGAACACATCAAGTTAAATAAAATTATACCCAAATGAACCGGGGAATAGACAGCTCTGAACCGAGCTGACCAGTATTTACTGTTACCAAGGTACTTTTAGATAGCCTGTTGCCCGAACACCACTTCTAAGCCAGTTTTAAGACAGCCCTTCTCCCACCCTGTGTCTGCATTTAGATGACAAGTACTGCAGGGCATGAAGTACTTACTTGCACGCATTTGTGCAGCACCCAGTACAATGTTGTCCCCATCTTGGTTTAACAACAGGTGCCACAATTATAAAAAATGATTAATACCTACACCTGGAAGATGTTTCTGGCCAGTCCATGAAATATTTACTATCAGTATAATGAATTCTACAAGTCATTCGAAACATACTGATTAGTCATCAATAGAGTAAACATTTGCTGGTCTAGTGAAGCAACTAGGAATCCAATGTTTATGTGTTAAGAAAATCCATTATTTAAATACTTTATAAACACCTGCCTTATTCACAGGCTTGTATTATAAAAATAAGTGTTCCCACACTTGGCACTCGCATTACTCTCCACTTCAGAAGGATTTTCTGAGGCCAAACCATTAGCTGCTCACACTCTGCATCTTTTTTAAAGACCACAGCAGCATTAAGCACATGGCTCTTTCAAGCTGATTTACAGCATATACTCCATTTCTAATGGAGTGCTTATAGACCTGTGCTTTTAGGGGTTGCAGCACTTAAAGGCATTTTAAGGAATATTAAACTTTTATCTGTCATTTCTTCTGTGTATCTCATTCAACTTCTGCCCTCTACAGCCACAGTCTTTACAAACCTCTAAGGGAATTCTGGTTGATTAGCATAATTAGGGATAATGTCACTGCCTTCCCTCAGCAAAATCTGAGAGGTAATGGGTCAAGAGAATAAAACTTGTGTGGAACTGGGATCCTGGACGATGACAGCGTGGGAAGAGTGAGATATGAGAAAGGGAGAGAGAATACCACTGGAGTTCACTCCAAGTCTCAGGTTTGCAAAATGTAATCTTGCACTTGGTAACCTGAAGCGAGCTGGGAGGATACTGCTTTGGCTAACTGGCCAAGTATTTTAAGCTGATTTCAATAGATCCTGATTTTTCAGTATAATGACAAAAACCTTAATTCAGGTCAAACCACCAATACTACTACTTTCGAAATTTTTTGTTTAAAACTTTTTCATTAGACCAGACTTTCAAATGACAAACTGCAAAAAAAAAAAACCAAAACCCACCCTAGAACAAACCCTTTTTTACCAAGTTTAGTCCCCTAACTTAAGTCAATCTGTATGACATCTTCCTTCAGGAGAACTCACAACTCATTTTAGACTGCAACAGGTGGATGGAATTTAAATAATTTTATACAGACATGCACACACACAGACATATGGTATTTAAACACAGAAACATAAACAATAAAGTTTACCAGGTATCATTAGCTTGCCAAGATATATTTTTACATGGTCCATGTCTAAAGTTATTTATGAATCATATACTTCTAGGCTGTGCCGTTAAACAAAACCTTTACATCTCTCTCCAAAATAAATCAAACCATTAATAAATCTAACTTTAATATCTTATGTACATGGGTATCTTTCAAATCCAAATTAAAAAGAGGGAACATATCTCTGGAATGTTCTTGTTGGGTAATGCTTTTTGTTGACAATGTTCATTGTGCAGTTTTAATTTAATGTCTTCATTTCTGGAATAAAACATAAGGTGATTGAACTAAATTACAACGAATTCAGAATATATAAATCTACACTTCTAAAAGTATGCAAAAAACCCTGAAAGGTGGCAAGAAGAATGAGAAGAGATTAAAACAAATAAGGTGGAACTGAAGGAATAGGTTTTCTTTGATAGAAAAAAGAGGGACAGAAGAGGGGAAAAAAAAACCCCATCCTTCTCTGTCGTGATATAGAGGATGCTATCCAACAGATGATGATGTATAAAAAGAAAATCAGCTTAAGCTGCAACAAAGAGAATCAAGGTAAGTAACAGGGAAAGCTCTTCCAATCTTACGATGATGAAAGGCAGCAATAGGAAGCTTGTAGTCTCCTTCAGTGAAAGTTTTAAACACCTTAGACAAAACCTCTTTTAGGGTTGGTTTAAGCACAGTACATCCTACATCAATGCCAAATGCTGAATTAAATGATCCCTGGGGGTCCTAACGTCACATTTCCATGAGCCCTATGATCTCTGCAGGTAACACATTAAAATATGCTATTAATCCCACTTCATGTTCCAGTTACAACACTCCCTGCAGGGCAGGAAAAAAGTAAATCCTGGATTTAAGTCACAGCCAACACCTGTAATATTCTTGTAGAGAGTTGAAAGGTGACAAAAAATAGCCACAGAAGTGTTAACTCTGTGATCTACACTTGCATCAGAGTAACACACACTTGAGCGATATCATCAGTGGAACAATCTGACACTGTATTTGCAGAATAATATACATATATTTTGTCGGACTGTACTTCAAATGTGGGGAAATATAAATAAGTTTCAGTCAGAGCCCTCCAGCCCGAAATGGCTACAGGACACACATAGTCAATCAAGAATTTATCAGATTGTGCTGCTGATCGAGCATGGGGTTTTCATACTTAGTTGCATGTATTTACCAAGCCTTCTTTATTTACAGCCGGTAATAGCTTCTGGTTCAGAAATCGATAGCTCTGTCGTACATTTGTTACAAGGAGTGATTATAATGCCTGTTTTTCAATCAGGAAAAAATAATCAATGCAAAACGCCTGTTTAATGCAGATAAAGGAGATTGAAAAGTTTATGGTAATAGCTAGGGCCAGAAAGAGCCTTTACGAAACAGCTCTGCAAAGAGAAGGGAAGGCATGTGAAGTTTAATCTTGTATAGCTGGAGTGTGTGTATAGCTGGAGTGTTTGTGCAGGTCAATATAACTGAACAGAAACTTATTTGCTTCTTTATTTTTTAAAAGGCACAGAATAAATAAGGGCATTTACAAAACTCAGCCTACAGTAGGCAGTCCATGACGTTATTCACTCAGCTTAGCATGTGCTCACTAAAATAAAAATGAAATCATACCACTTACATTGAAATGAAAGAAAATGACAAGTTTCATAGCCTAGGACTGTGTTCCTCTTTTTATTAAAACCTACATAGTAGTAAACCTCTCTAGTGCTGTATTTGTTAATAATCTAAGAAATAAACTCGAAAGAATTTTAATCAAGGTGTGCTTTCCAAACACTATTTTGTTAATAGAAGGTACTATTCAGATAGCTATTGCTTGCTAAAGAACTGCATATTATTGCCATTCCTGCAACCTGAAAGTGCAAATAAGCATACTTAGATTTGACATTTGAATTAAGGTGGCTATATATCTATGAGAAAAACCTGTAAGGTTTTGGGATACTGATGCCTGCCAGCAGATAGGCCAGTGCTAGCACCAGTTTAAGAAGCCTTCACAAGCAACAAATCCATGATGAGGATAAACTATGCTTATTAAATTTCCAAATGACAGCAAAAAAGGAAAGACTTCCTGAATATGTGAAGACAAGATTAAATTTCAAAGGTTTTTTAACAAATTAAAAAATACAAGTTAAAAAAAAAGTATTTCAATATAAGAAAGAGCAAGGTCCAACACTCATTCAGAAACAATAATTGCCTAAATACGGACTGGTAAACTGCAGGCAGGCAGACAAGCAGGAACTCTACAGAAAACAGTCAGGTCATCTGGGATTCTTAGTGGGCCGCCACAAATTATCACACTGATGCAAAAGGCAAAAAAAGCTGTCCTTCCATTCAGCTTTAGAAAGGCATCAGGTTTTATCCACTTTATTTTGACCACTCTAAGGTACCACATTTCAGGAAGGATGTGAACCAGCTTGTGAGAATCAAGAAGAGAGCAACAAGCTTTCAGCATCTAGGAAAAGTGATTTTAGAGAAAGCTTAACTATCCTGGACTTATTTAACTGCATGAAATGAAGACTGAGGTCATGACGACAGTTTTCAGCTGCGTCAAAAGGCCACTTCAAGGACTATGGGATGACCCGTACTTTGTATCTATAGCAAGTAGAGCAAGGAAAACATTTAGGTTGGAAGAACATTTAATGGCAAGGAGAGTGAAGCATGAGGACTTATTTTCTGTATCCATCACTGAATCATCTATACAAATAGCTATCAGGAATGCTACAGATATTATTAACCTAGTTGTGTCAGGAACATGGTCTGAATGACTTCCACAGTTCATTCGCAGTCCTGTATATCTATGGTGGTTTTCTACATACTGCCAAGCACACGCATCTGTGTCTCTAAAGACGTATGTACGCAGAAGTACTTTTGTTCTTTAAAGAGGTTTCACTTTGTGTCTCTTGGATAAAGCCATCACCTTAACAAAGCTGTGTGAAGACAAAAAACAGTAAGTTTTTTAAAAAACAACAAAAAGTGAATTTGGAAAACTCAAAGTTTGTATTTTTCCCCACGTAGTTTTTACAAAAGAGGAAACTGTTAAGCTAAAACTTTCATGCTTTACATTATAATCCTGAAATCCTTTACCACATAAAATGACCAAAACAAAGAGCAGCTTTGCCTAGCTCAGAATATACAGCTTGAGAAGCCTCTAATGAAAAAGCGGTCATGAAGCTTACAAAATAAGGAAAATGAGATGCTTCATTAATGTAATCAAAGCAAACTGAACAAACATAACTGTAAAAAAGATGTTTGGAATGTATTACATGGGCTGCTTTTGTTTTGGTTTGTTTCTTTCTTTTTTTTTTTTTTTTAAATTATTGACAGATGTTTAAGCTGGCTGGTCTGAGCGTAGCNATTCAAGAATCTTTCAAGTTGAGTTGTAGGAACTATAGCGAAGAAAAATTAAGGGAATGAGAAATGGTCAGCTGAGGAAAAAATAACAACAAATTAAATACTTATAAATCTATAACAGGCATTCTGTAGAGACGAGCAGGTCAACGATTTGCTCTAGGTTTTTCAGGAGAGAAGCAGAAGTGGACTGAGGCTGCATCACTGGAAATGTAGGTCAGTTATTGGGAAAGCATTATTCTAGAAAAACATTAAGCATGGGAAAAAGTTGTTAAGTGAAAGTAAAATTCACTGAAGGATTTTACATTGTCTTTAAAGCTTGAATCAATTAAACCTGAATGAATAGATTTGATAAAATAAGAACTAACCTTCACTTTTCTCTCATCATAAGTATTTCGTATTCTGTAATTGAACTGAATTGAAAAAAATATTTTAAAATGTTTTGTGTTCATTTCACATGCTTTTGTTCTTTATTGTCAAAGATACTTTACCCCACAAATTAGGATTCACATCATACCATTCAGGTATATGTACATACTAGCCAAACATTTTTGGAACTAATTGAATGTAAAAAGGAAAAAAGGAAATTATTAAGTATGTGGGACTAACATTTCTTAACATTGTTCTAGTTAAAAGTTTAAGAATATGTCACCATTTATTGCTTCTAGGGTAATATACAACTGTCTTGCATATTAACTTAACATCTATTACTTAGGCACAATACCACATTTGCATTATGGTATTAACTCACTCATTACCAAGAAGCAAAATCTAAACCAGAACTCTTAAGCGAGCTAGACAAGAAATAAATGGGGTAGCAGTTAAACTTCATTTGACAAAAAAAAGAAAATAATTTTTCTTTCTTAAACTTGGCTATGAATGTGATTTCAAAACTTAAAGTTCTTTTGGTAATGGTTCCCCAAGTCATTGAAATTAACTGTGTATTATGAAGTACAAACTGTAGAACTTCTTGGCATGTGAAGCTTCCATTCACTGTAAAACAGTGGCGACTGTAAGACAAGTAGGAAGTGACCTAAATTGCAAAGTTGCATCTGTATTTTGTCTGGCAAATGAATCAATATACTTGTTTGCTTTTAAATAGATGAGAGTTATTTGTATAGATAGATTAACAGACAATCTTTAAGTTAACCAAAGCACAGACAAGCATATCACCACCCGTTTTATGTAAAAAGAAATTATCTTGACTACAGCAGCATCCTCTGACTCAGATATCTAACACTGCCCTCTTCAGATTGTGCCTTTGTGAGTGGATGAGAAGATAAGCAGAACTGACATCTTTCTGCATATAAACATTGCGTGTGTATAGCAACATGCACATATGACCATGCAGCAGATATCCAAATGATCTTTAGGGGTCTATTCACACGTCAAAGATTCATACAAACATATGGGAACTAACAGAAAAGCAAGCATATGCCAGACAAAATAAGCATAACGCACAGCACACACATGCACCGCTGAGTTCATATTACCCTTCTGAGTTAGTGTTATTACTATCATATATTTGTATTATAAAATATTATATAAATAATGTGCTTGTGTTGATGTGTTAAACATTACATATTTTTATATTATATTTATAACATATTATATTACTCTTGTTATTTTCTTTTTGGAAGCATCTACAATTCCTTTCTCCATTTTTAATTGTCTTCTTAAAAACCAAAACCTGAACCTCTGGGTTTTAGCAAGTTAAGCTGCTGACAAGCTAATGTCATGCTCCTCTAATGCAAGCCATATATCCTACGAACCACATAGTATTTTTCAGCACTCACTCACAAAGCAGCTTGCCTAAAGCAAGGTCATATTCAGTCATTATATTAGAGAATCCTTCTGCATGAACATGTTAGCTATGTGGTGTGTCACTTTACGTTTATAGCAGCATTACTCGAAGTTTGATGTAAATTTTTATGACCCAGAAGGTCATATCACTAAGGCACTCCGTCAAGTATCTTCAGCCATATCAGTCAAGGTAGTTTTTGACAGAAGAAAGCAAAGCATGCTTTGTAGGAAGACCAAAGGGTCTTTGCTGTTGTTTTGGTGTGGTTTGCCCCCAAAGGACAGAGTACTCCAACTGGCTTAGTTAAGGAGTCACTGGAGCAGTGTGTACGGAGCACTCTGTGACCTTTTGTAAGTCACTTCTCAAGGTTAAGCCACAGTTGAAAAGCATTGCTTTGTAGTATCTACAGTCTGAAATAATGTTAAACGACAAGCGGCATCCTTTCTGCCACATCATTTCACCAGTCAGCTGTTGGAGAAACATGAATCATTTCTGTTGCACTGGGACAATGCCAGAAGCTCTGCCTTTCCAGTTCTTTCTGGCAAAAGAAGGGAGAAAATAAATACATACACACCTACATACTCAGGCAGTTTTTCCCTGTATACTAGTGCCAACATTGGTAAATAGGCAGATGTCAAGATACATTCAATACAGAATAGTTTATCCTACGGCTCGTAACAAGCAACTGATCAAAAAGAATATTAGACTGTTATGAAAGTGTTTTCATGTATCTTTTGCCTCATTTTATGTTTCTATCTTTTTATCACTGGATAGTTATTCCTCACCACACCTAAATTCATAGCTTTCTATGTCACTGACAGCCAGAGGATATTTAGATCTAACTCAGGGAATCACGTTTCTATTAGCCCCAGTCCTGCACACATTAACATAAACAGCAGCATGCGGAGAAGCAAGCTACCAGTCTATATATAACACAGCCCTGAAAAAGAAAGAGTTTATCATTTTGGTAGAAACTCTCTGCTGTACCGTGGAACATCCCAGACACCTGTAAGATGAAGAAGGGTTGGAAGCACTTCAAGCATACAAGCACAGAACAGGCACAAAGCCTTTCTTTCTAGGTGAACTTTTGATATATTTTCAGGACCGCGTAACCAACTACCCTGAAAAGCTTGTGCTAAATAAAATTAATAGTATGTGGCAGAGCTTTTGACATGGCATGAAAAACCTCAAATGGTACTGGTGATGTACTAAACATCAGAGAACAGAGATAAAAGACCATATTTCTGGGTAAAGGATTTTATTTTACAGATACGGAATGCATGACCACTTTTCCTTATATCTAACTGAATTTAAATAAAATTAATAGCTAGAAAAGGCAGAAGCAAAGTAAAAAGCTATAAATGCAGTACCGATGAAACAATAAATTCCATAAAATAAGAGATTCTTCTTGTGTAGCAGGTTTTACTCATTCTGGGCAAGTGATCAGCCACATTAAACAGTTTTGAGACCAAATAAAGCAAAACTGAGCAAAAGAAGACATAAGTTGTTCACACAGGTAACCTACAGGAAAGAAAACCTGCATGCAGACAAACACACCTTTGCAACAATATAAAAATGTATGCTTCTTTACAGGAGCAGCAGTGACAAGGCATGCTAAAGATGCTGTAAACTCCATTTTACTAGATTATAAAAAGGTATTCGACTCCTGCGTATCAATTAAAGTTCTGGAAACACTCACAAATCCACTGATATTTAAATATAGTTATTTTTAAACAACAAAAAAATCCCAGAAAAAACCTTACACCTCATTCATCCTTGACCGAGTGACCACAAATTTCAGGTGGTTCAAGTTAATTTCTCTTGTTAGAGAAACATCAGTATCAGAAAACCACATTTACTAAACTGTGTTTATTTATATGACATAGATATTTTTCTCTATATTATGAACATGTATCATATGAACTTTCATATGAAAATGCAGTTATATATAAGCCATTTTGCAAAATTCAGTTCATCTATCCTGTTCACTGTTCTCCCCTCTTCTTCAAATATGCCTGTCCTCCTTGAGCTATTTTCTTTCCACTTCATGAACAAGAAAAGTAGCAGCAGGCTCAAAATATCTGTTGCCCGATACTGCTCAGCAGATTCATTTCCGTGCATATTCATACTTAATCAGGATTCTGCCATTTGCAGTATCAGTATTAACCACTGCCCTTTTCCTTTCTGAGCACAATTATGAATGATTAACAAGACTTACAGTTCGTTACAGACTTGTAATACAAGCTATTTTTCCAGTGATCTGTTTTGTAAATTCAGCATTATGCAAGGCTGGTGGGGTACTTCACAGCAAAACGTTATTAGTACTCTAACTTTGCTATTCTTTCAATATCTTCAATTATTGGAACATACGGCATTGATGAATAAACATCATGAAGTAAGAGCTAGGATGTAAAATGGAATCCAAAGCTACAATATCACGGAAGACACAAAACAGCCTATAGCTGAGTCTATCTCAGGTCTTCTTTGTAGAAACCACAATTTTAACCATCCAGCCTGGTATATCTGGAAGGACTAACGTCACCTGGACAGTGCACATTTTGTAAAATCACTGCTACTTTCTGATGCCATACCAGCACTTAAGGAAAAAAAAAAAACCAACCAAACCCAAAACACTGACAAATCCACATGAGCTCAGCCTCGCCTTCCCACTTCTCCATCAACAACAATGGATGTGTGAGAAATATCACGGCTCAGAGCATTGCATGTTTTAATATTTTGTAAAATTGTTGTTGTGACAGAGTGCATTGCAATATTTGAAACTATCTTCTGTTCTTAAAGCATTATACATGGAATACCTTGTTAATCTGTGAGGTAAGAAGATAGCAAAGTAGTACCTCTACAATACTTGAGGCTGAAAGCCCTTTTCAAAAGTCAGTTTTGCTCAGCTTAAACTGAACTGCTGTGAAGCGTGGTACATTTTCAGTGACTTCAGGGCAGGACTGGTGATAGAAATATGGGATTCATTCAAGCATTTGAAGAAACATCAGAAATGTGCTTGGCTCCAATTATTCCTTGCAGATTCGCTAATAAGCAAAGAGTAAGAAAAAATGTTAATCTCCGGAGACCTGTGTAAGCTTAACACGTGTGCAGAATCCACCATGTCTTTCTTGCCATCACCATGCAGACTAGGACATGGAAGGGTCCTTACCAGGAGATAATAAAAAAAATGAAATAGAAGAGTTTCACTACAAAGCAGGTATGGAAGATATGTGCCCCAAGAAGAGGAAACATTGGCAAAATGTCCCACTCAAGATAGCTCAGGTCTTTAGTAGACATGCCCAATGAAGGACCTCTGGAAAAGGACTATGTCTTTTACGCCATGTAACATCAACACAGCCAGGAATACCTTCTAAAATGCTAATGACTTAATGGCATAAGATAAAAATGCTTCCCTAGAAATATTGGCAAGGACTGGGGGGATGAGGCGCTATACGTTGCAGGGATGAAGAAATGGGAGAGGAGAAAAATACTGCTCTTCTGCAAGGGCTTCCTGGCCCTCAAACTTTCCTTCAAAAGCCTGTCAAGAATTCAGGACTATACTTATCAAATATCCCTTCTTCACATTTCTTTTACAAGCTCAGTTAGTAGCTATACTCTTCAAAAATGTCAAAGCTACTATTCCCTTGTTGTTATATTTAAGGAGAAAGGATGAGGTAGGGATTATGCAGGCACAGCATGATTCACTCAGACACTGTCATATTCTACTTACAGCTACCGCTGTGTAAATAATCACTAACACTTGGGAAGAAAAACACACACACACCCCCAACCAAACCTATTTCTTTTTCTGTTGAAAGAGGTTTGAAATTTGGTAACTAAATATATGATTAATACCAAGATAAGGTTGTGCAAAAGTAGTTCACATCCTTACAGAACTGTTTAGTAAAACACTTCTGAAAATGAAGAAATGAAAATAAAATATTCATTCGTTAAAAATTAATACTTCCTTTCTGGCTGATAGGATTGCTTCTTAAGCCTTCTGATTAACTCCTGAACATGACTGAGCTACTATTTCCTTACAATCAAACAGCCTATTTTGCAAGAATCTGCTAAACACCTACTAACATCTTCTGAACATCTTCTAAACAGCTGCTAAACTTTATGACGCCTCCACTCATATGATCGTTTCAGAGCTCAGTCACAGCTCTGCCAATCTGTTTCAACAGATTGTTCCGCTATAAAATGAAACTGCATAAACCAATGAAAGAACTTCAGCCACCAGTTATAGGGACTGGAATTAGGGTGGTTTGGGTGTGTAACCTCATTTTTCATAAAATAATACTAAGGAATAAGTCGGCATGTACTGAACACAGTTTCTGGCAGTATACTATTGGACTGTCCTAACTTTGGAGTAATTTGATAGTTTTGGCATTGAATATACCCATAGTTGCAGTTTTTAATCTGTCTCCTGGATTTTGGTACTTAGGAAAAAACCAGACGTGAGAAATGAATGTCAGAGAAAACACAAAATGTATGTGGCTGTCAGCAAATTTCAGGTATAAAAGACACCCAGATGCAATCCAAAATAGGACATTTTCATCATACTTTTTCTCATATTCAGCATTAATCACATCTATTTATTTATAACATTTCTTTGAAGTTGCTCCATATATCTTTTTTTTGGTTTTTTAACTTACCAGCATAGTGATGAAAAAAGTGTTAGAACTGTATGATTTTTGATAATTATTTTAAAATAATTTCTTTCTTAAAAGAACTGCATTGAATACTACAGATCTAATTCACTACCACTACAAAAACATTCCGTTCAAGTCCGTTACCACTGACAAAAGAGAAAACTGCCATATTACGAGCAGAGATAGGTACAGTCACCATATATTTTTCATAGAATTGTTTAGGTTGGAAGAGACCTTTAAGATCGAGTCCAACCATTAACCTAGGACTGCCAAGTTACCACTAAACCATGCCCCTAAGCGCCAGGTCTACATGTCTTTAAAATACCTCCAGGGATGGTGACTCCACCACTTCCCTGGGCAGCCTGTTCCAATCCTTAATAACCCATTCAGAGAAGAAATTTTTCCTAATATCCAATCTAAACCTCCCCTGGCACAACTTGAGGCCATTTCCTCTTGTCCTACCATTGTTACTTGGGAGAAGAGACTGACCCCCACTCAGCTACAACCTCCTTTCAGGTAGCTGTAGAGAGCAATAAGGTTTCCCCTCAGCCTCCTGTTCTCCAGGCCAAACAACCCCAGTTCCCTCAGCCACTCCTCATAAGACTTGTGCTCTAGACCCTTCACCAGCTTTGTTGCCCTTCTCTGAACATGCTCCAGTACCTCCATGTCCCTCCTGTAGTGAGGGGCCCAAAACAGAACACAGTATTTTAGGTGCAGCCTCAGCAGTGCTGAGTACAGGGGGATGATCACTTCCTGAGTACTTGCTGGCCACACTATTTCTGATACAAGCCAGGATGCTCTTGGC
>RSEF01000001.1:112008994-112033223 GCA_003993805.1 Himantopus leucocephalus | reverse complement strand
AAAAAAAAAAAAAAAAAAAAAAGAAAAAAGTTGTTGATATTTCTAAATGTTATTGGGGAATATTGAAACAAGACTTCATTTTTAGTTTGGACTTGTTCTGTGATATTGTGCTGTCCAAAAGTAGTTCTATATCTACAGACAAAATTCTTGCTACTGCAGATTACAGACAGAAATTATGATAATGGTTGGGAAGACAATAGAATGTACAATACAGTTAATGAAAGAGCTTGATCTGTACAGAAAATTATTTTGAGCAGATACACACATATATAGAAAGCAAGATTAATTTAGAGACCTTTGTCATTAAGGCAGATTTTTGTATGGTTTTGTGTGGGATTTAAGGGGGATTAAATGTTTGACATCACTTTGCCTGCACAGGCTATGTTGAAGAGGTTACTGAGCGGGTGATGGAGAATTCAAATATGCGCCTATGCTGAAAGAGTGGAAGCAATGGATCAGACTGCAGCCTGGCCAAACAAATTGCTGTATCTACTACATTTCTAAAAGCAAGGTGCTTCTGGTTTGAAAGCAGATGCTGCAGGGATGTAGAGCTGAAGGAATTTGCAAAAATATGAGGGGAACTCCTCGAGGACATCAGAACTGGGATGCCCCTATCTTCTTTTTTCAGTTATGCCTTGCTTCACATGCATCCTTTGTATGCTATGCTGTTTCTAAACAGTAAAAACACTAAAAATAAAAAGTCAGCAAGGTGGATTGGCTGATCAGGTGCATTTCTCTTCTGGAAGAGATGGTCCTGGTCATGAAACTTCTGTTCCTCACCTGCCTGTGGCCAACAGCAGTGCTACACAGTTCTCAAAGTCAGCATCACCATCTTCATCATCGGCAACAATTCTCATTCTTAAGAAAGCATAACAGGTAAGCAACATACTATCTCCATCTATGTTCATCTGATAAACTTTATGCTGTCAGCAAGCTTTCAATGCACCCTTTTTGTTCACTGTCCTGTTTTGCCAGTTTCTGGATTTATAGTATGCATAGTATTGATAGGGTGTTCCCAAAACAAAAATGATGAACTGTTATTTAATTTTTCATAACCAGACATTTCATATTGTGATTTCATGAATGCTTCATATATATGCAGGTATGTACACACTCACACCCACACACAGCTCTTTTAACTTGTGTGATACCAGGCTACTTTTGTGATACCAGACTACTATTGTGATTTACCAAGTCTTCTTGCCCTCTCACTCCCATTGCAAGAAGCAGAAATGCCTTCCAAAGTTCTATGCCAATGTTATAAAGTGACTTCCATTACCTAAACAGCAGAATAGCTACACTATCAAGATACAGAGACACTTTTATGACACTAAATGAGGTGAATTCTACCTTATTTGTAGTGGCGACAGTGTGTTGCCTTTCTGGAATATACTTATGCTTTTAGACATTGAAGATTGTCTCTATTCTTAGTCTTTCCAATCAAGTAGCTGGTTTAAAATGAATAATGATATGAAGGTTTTTACATGTAAGTTTCTGTGCAAAGTGTTAGTGCTTTTTCCCACAAATGCAATTTCACATTTGCCATGTGAAGTCTGTGAATGTGTTTCTAGATTAATCTAATAGTATGTGAACAGACCAGTGACTGCCAGTGATAGTCCAAGCAAAATCTCTGTTGGGAGCTAGGAGAAATCCTAATAAGTAGCTCCATTTAAGGAAGGAGAAGGGATGTAACTGTTACATTTTTCTATGTACTTGACCCCCTATTAAAATGGACAGGGGAGCTCATAGTTTATTCATACAATATGACATATTGAGGAAGAGTAACATAAGTGGACTCCTATGATGTGTTAAAGTTGTTTTTTCAAGTTACATGCTTTGTAGCAGGTATACAGCTGTTTGCCTTCTGTATCACTTCTTACGTGATAATCCAGCAGTGACATATCTCTGAATCCCTACATGTCTTAATAAAATCACATTTAAGCAATGCAAGGCAACAGAACATGTATCAGTGACACAATGGAGGTGCCTGGAGATGCTATATCACTCAGTACTTCTAGATTTCAATTCAAGGTCACAGGTTCAAGTTTGGTCTAAGCCAAAAGCTCATGAAAAGAATGGCTATTCAGCAGACTGCTTCAAACTCACTGACAGTTTTAGAGTGAGTTCTGCTCCATGATTATTTGTAGTAACAAAACAAAATGAAGAGAACTAGGCCTAGTATCAACACAAGGTCTAATCTGGTGCTTTGCTAGTCTCAGGAAGCAGTTAAGAATCAAATGGAAACAAAATAAAGTATCTTCTTATTGCTGTAGTGGTAAGGAGGATCTATTTTAAGATCAGCTGATACTTTTTCATCAGTGATAAAAGGGAAGCATATGCAACTGTTGTTTGCATTTATCCTGTTCTGCAATAGCTGAGAGGAGTTGCTCCATCACTGACATAAAAAATCACAAAGCAGGAGAGAAGCCTGGTGGTAGGAGACAGCATATTTTGTGGCATCCTGCTGGACATCCTTTGCTGACCTCTTGCCAGAGGACAGCAGTAACAATAGTAGCACAGTGTCCTCTCCACCTTTGCAGATCTTTACTAATCCATGTAAATGGATCCATACGGCGATCTTGTGAGACAGGCAGAAGTCTGTTAACAGAAAGGAAGAATAGGAACAAAGAGGAATGCCAGGACTGCGTTCTCAGCTGATGCTAACTGGTGTAGCAGATTTCTTTACACAAGGCAATGCTTTGGCCTTCCATGTCTTTGTTTCCTAGGTCCTAGTGATTTGGAACTGGGATGAAGACTGCAGGATCGGAGCCACAGAAGATCCCAAAGCTTAACAGCTGCAAATCAGCTTTTCTGTGGAAAGGATCCAAATATGTTTAATTTCTCTTTGTTTGATTCTCTGGTTTTGTTCTAAAGGCAGCATTATCCTCCAGTATATTGCAACAGCGTCTGACTTTCCACCAGCCTCTTTTTCTTTCTGGGGAAAAACCTTTCAGCCAGCACTAGGGTTATTAGGGACACAGCTGACAGATGGCCTTGGTTAAATGGGTGGCCTTTTAAAAAGAATCCCATGTGAAAATGTTACTTGACCTACAAGTTCCACTGTTTTAATAGAGTAACCCAATTCTCCCTCCAAAGCTATTTGTCTGCATTCTCTTGTAAAGAAGATTTTAAAGCATTAACCAAAAGTACATGAGAAAGAGATTATTCTCATGGTCCATTTCCTACAGCACAGAACAAAACATTTGACTGTCAAAATATTAGGCTTTTTGACAGTACATGTTGCTGATGTTACTGAACACTTAGAAATGCATTTTTATGTGTGTGAGAGAGAGAACTGCACAATTTTGATTATTACATTTATCTGGGTTTCAAGGTTTAATAGAAGTTTTAAATGTTTAAGTGATCTCACTGCCTTATAACTCCACAGACTCTCCTGGGAATAAGATTGCTGTAACTCTACCTTTTGGATACCTTTGATTTGGTAATAGCTAGAATACTTGGGGACATAGCACTGGAAATAAGCTTATGGCCATTAAATCTCAGGTATTCTTTTCATACAAGGGTCCTTCATGGTATTCTTTTCATAAAAGGGTCCTTCATAGTATTCTTTTCACAGACTTGCTTAGTTTCATTTTGAATACGATGAGTATTTTTTCCCCCACTACACCCATACTGCAGCAATAAAGGAAGTGTGGTATCTTAGATACTAAATTAGTGTTACTGAAATCCAAAACCTCTGCTAACTATCCTTCCTACGACATCAGTGTCAGATTTTTCAAAATCTGTCATCATGAGGATGGTGCTGGAAATGTGTTTATACCTTCCTGAATACCCAGGGGTGCTTCACCTTTCCTCCAGTCTCCTACCAAGAATTTTTACCATATCATTAGTTATGCAGGGCATGAAAATAGCACAACAGCCACACAGGATCTTACCAAAGGTCCATGTAATATAGTGACGTGTTTCCAACAAGGGCTGTAAGAACAAGTTTGGAAGAATAACAACAGGGCAAAAAAATAAGATATTTCCCTCTAATACTCCCACCTGTATCCAGTCACCAGATTTCCTTCAGAGACTTCCTGTGTTGGATGTAATTTCTGCAGATTTAGTAACCTTCAGTGGATTTCTTTTCCATGAATTTGTCCAACTCCTCCTTGAACCAGCATACACTTTTGATAACCTGTTAAGTTAAAGACAACCAGATGGGATACTAACCACATCAATCCCATGAATGCCACTGGTTATGGAACTGCACTGATGGCATTATGTGGTTAAATGCTTTAACCAAAAATGATCCAAGTACCCTTGAGCAGACCTTTGACCCTTCATTCACTATCAGGTATTCAAGGTTAAGTAGGAGCAGCTAAATTTGTCTTTAAAAGCCTGCCACATATTTGTCCATTGATAAAGAATTTTGAATTAGTTGCTTTAGTTTTGTAGGCAATGACTAACTGAGAGAGCTCTTTGAGAGCTCTGTCAGATACCAAGGCATCGAGTCATGAGTTCATGTAACAGTATTGGGTAGTGAAGTGTCCAAAGAGTATATCTCACTTTTTTTCATCCGAAAAGCTAGTGCTTCCATTAACTTCCTACATAAGCGCCAGCAGGGGTGTCTCCCCTATGTGATCTGAAAGACTTCGAGTGCTTTTTATGACCTCTGTTGGAATTTACTTATAGATTACCATTTCATTTGCATAATGTAAAATGTTGCCTGGAATACAGCTGTGGAAAGCAGAGCTATTATAACTGGAAGCAGTAGTTTCCTGAGCATGTGCCTTACTGAGACCAACAAACTCATATTTATCAATGCCCAGATCTATGCCAATTACAAGCTATCTGTCAGAGTTCCCTTTATGACTGCTACCCCAGGTAGGTAAAGAGAGATTTCCTTTCCTTAGGTGCATGTATCTGCTGATACATGCATCTGCTGATGATTTCACAAAAATTTCTTCACTGAAAGGGTTATCAAGCATTGGAACAGGCTGCCCATAGAAGTGGTTGAGTCACCATCCCTGGAGGTATTTAAAAGACAGGTGGATGTGGTGCTTAGGGACATGGTTTAGTGGTGGACTTGGCAGTGTTAGGTTAATGGTTGGACTCAATAATCTTGAAGGTTTTTTCCAACGTAAACGATTCTGTGATTCTGTGTGGGCTTTTCCTCTCAAACACCACAGCCTGACATCTGCCATACAATGAATGTGCAGAATCAATGACTGCATTTAGACTCCTAGATTATGGTGCGCTGGCCAAAGCTGTGTGATAAAGAGACCAAGGTGTCAGGCCACCAAAATATAATCTGTGTCTTTGCTGTGCTTCTGTGAGAATGAAAAGTAGGTCTGGACTGACCTCTGGAAGCTTTTTGAAGACCTAGGCTAGTTAGATCTGTCTCTTTTGCTTTTTAATGGAATTGGTGCCATGGGAAGGAGCACTCAATAAAACATCTGCTGATGATTTCACAATGCTGTAGTGCTGATCAATAGTTAGGTATGGGTCTAGGATTTCTTGGGAGTAAACAAATACATACATGCAACTCCCTTTGAATCATCAGTTAAATAACTGTAGTAGTGCAGTGAGGACAATTCAATACTGTAACTCTTAGCCAAGGAGCAACATCTGGAATCCAGATGCTGATGTTAAGGGACTATCTGCTGGAGAACACTTCTTAGCCTTGGCTGGGGGAAGCAGTCAAGATGGAGAAAAAA
Organism: Himantopus leucocephalus; assembly: GCA_003993805.1. Lineage (NCBI taxonomy): Eukaryota > Metazoa > Chordata > Aves > Charadriiformes > Recurvirostridae > Himantopus > Himantopus leucocephalus. The sequence continues at coordinate 112,027,560 of RSEF01000001.1, read as the reverse complement.
TGTGAAGCAGAAGTGTATTATTTTTTCATTATTTTAGAAATTTTTATGGAGTTGTTCTAAGTTTTGGTACCTTTACACACACAATGTTACCAGTGTCCATGAAATTCCAAGTACCATGAGCATATGTGTCTGCATGTAAGCCTATTTTCCTTTACAGTAAAAAAATATATTCTGCCAAAGGAAGGTATTGAAGAAAAGATGTAGCATGTTTGTAATTAAAGTGTTATTCTGACCCCTGCAAGAATTGCCTAGCTTGAACAACCACTTTTGATAGCAGCTAGAAATAATTATAGATACTCCACAATTTGTGTATAAAAACATCAGCTTGAAGAGGCTGTTCAAGAAAGTGGGCAAAAAAGATGCTTTTCATATAGGCAGCATTTCTGTTTATTTTGTCCTTGTCCAGGAAAACAGAAGGAATAGCAAAATCCCATAACATCTCTTTTCAGTGGCTCATCAAGAAAAAAATTCCTGCCCTGGTAGCTTATGTTTTGCCTCTTGTGACTAGGGAAGGTCTTCCTCAATCACAGACTTACCTCTAGTGAAGTTGTAATAGATGTATCATAGTTTTAGCCTGCTTTTTCCAGTGAAATCATCAGAGCATCAAACAGGTATTTGCCTTGGCACAGCCAATGACAAATAACCTAATGCTTCCAAACCGTATTAGCTGTTCCATGGCATTCTGAATATAATTCATCATTTTCTCTTATACTGGTTCCCAAGCAGCAGAATTTCCTCGAATACCTATTGCAGAGCATTGCAGGTGTTCAGTTCTACTGCCCATTTTACTCTAATACAGGCTTGCTTGGTGGTGATTTTAATTCTCTGAAGCCTGGGATTTCATTTTAGCATTCATGTAATTTTCATACTTAAAAAACTAAAGTCTGTGTTTGAAATGCCTGATGGGCGTTCTGATTGCCATGATAATTTGGTTCAGACAACAATGCCAGAGACATTCAAGAATATTAAGGTAAATTAATTGTTCAAGCCCAATGGTTCTGAATAGCCCAGCAGCTACCTCAGCATTCCCGTAACATAGCATTTTTAAAAGTAATTTCTTGGGCTTCATTATTAAGAAAAAAGGGGGAACGGAGAAAAAAAAAGTAAATACAGGTGCATACCTTATCCTAAGGTATTCCATACCTCATCTTAAGCAGTGTTTGACTACAGAGCAAATCTTCAGAACAAGATTTCTATCATTCAGTCTAAAGTAATAATTAGAGTTGCTGGCAACAAAGTCCCAGAGAATCACGGAAGGCATGAAAGAAATGGTGTCTAGGGAGAGTCCCTTGCCTGTGGCAAACCAGCTGTATTTAAGTCATTCCTACAAATATATGTCTAACCTATTCTTAAATAGCCCAAGTGAAAGGAGTCTCAAAGGCTGCCTAAGCAATATGTTCCCACGTTTCACAGTTCTCACCATGAGAAAGGTTTTCCTAGTGTGTACCACAGATCTCCCTTGTTGCCACTGTTTATCCTACTGGGGAGCGGACATGGAGCAACAGGCCCTGTAAAAGCTCATGATGTGTTCTGAAGACTGTGATGTGTTCCCTCGGTCTTCTTCCTCTTAATTAAACTACACAGGCTCTTACAATCTTCCCATGCCTTTCCTGAAATGGGGGCCCAAAGCTAGGCATAATTCTGCAGCTAGGGTATGGCTAGTTCTGGTATTACTTGGGGCCAGCCACTTAAAGCAGGACGCGCAACAAGGACTGGAAACCATCGCATTTCCCTTCTAGGAGAACCAAATAACACAACAGATTCTTTCTAAAGCCTATGTCCCCCAGCTGCCAGATTTGACTGTAGATCTTGTCTGTGTTTTAGCCCTTTGTGATATGGGTATGTACCAGACCCTGCTGGTCTGTGCCATGGTTTCTGTTTACAGGAAAAATGGAAAAGGAGTCTGCATTGTGATGGGCATCTTCTGCTCATTTTAATTGCAGGCCCAACATATGAGATTTCCATCTGGAGAGCTCGAGCCTGTTCTTAGGCACGTGAATTTCCCAGTGGAGTTTGGGATATTGTGCAGTACATTCTGTGAAGGGAAGAAGGTTAGCAACAGTCATCAGAAAGAAGTACAGAATTCATGGCATCCTGCTTAGAGCACAGGTTCATCCGTGTTGCCTTGGTGCTATGCAGAGGCTCACTTACGTGTGGCATGGGAAAAAATGGAGAGACAGGATTCTTGATGCAAAGAAATGCTGCATGTCCTAGCAGCAAATAAGGGGATAAGCTAATGAGTAACTTGACCAAATCTGAGTGATGTTTAAGAGGATCTCAAAAAACGAGTCCCTGGATCCAGGACCATCAGTTTCTCAGTCCTTCTGAAAAATTATTGACTCATTTGAGCTCCAAGGAAAAAAAAAAAGATTTATAATAAAACTTATATTTGTCTCCGTACTATGGATATTGTATGAAGTGGTTTAAAACCACAGGTACATGGTATTATTTCCAAGTCTGAGTTGCAAGTCGTTATGTGAATAATAACATTTTTTCAAATAGCTATAATCTCTTACATAATGATAGATACAATCTCTGAGGGGAACAGAAGAAGAGCTAGATGTTCTTCCTGGGACTTTTTATATATAATTGGTGTTCCTCATGAACCTGGGCACCTCATACCTGATTTCCCTACCTTTTCAAATATATCTTTCTCCAACTTTATTAGCAGGGTTGTTTCCCGTATCATACCAGATTCAACTGTCCAGTATTCTTGGGTCCCTGCTTCATTTAAGTAGCACTTGGAATGTCAGGCAGAAAAAAATATGAAGTTTCTTACTTCTTTTTTTTTTTTTTAATATAGCAAACGAGAAATTAAAATGAGGAAGCTTGACAGCACGAAAGTACGGCCACTTAAATCTGAGCAGCTTCTTCGCATAGAGGACCATGACTTTGCACTGAGACCTGGATTTGGAGGTAAGCAGCACGTGTCTGCGCTGTGCTGTTAATAGTTTATCCTCTCTCTGGAAGTTTAGTTAAACTCAGTGTCACTTAAAATTGAATGACAGACTTAATTGCAGCTCACCTCTTTTGTTGTAGTCCAGGAAATAAAGAAAGTAGAAATCCAGAAATAAATACTTGGAGGCAAGGGACTTTTTTGTGTTTAGCGTATCAATAGAAGAAACTGTTTAAATTGTCTCCTTTTCCGAACTAATTAAAAAAAATATTATTAGAGTAAGATTCTTTGAGAACAGTGATTAAGGTGTCCCTGTAAACTGCATAGTCTAGTAGCAATTAGCAAATTACTTAGTCATCAAATTTGTTTTGAGATTGAAATGAACCATCAATTCCTAAATCTGTTGGCTCTGTACAAAATTAAAAAACTAACCACAGGCCTTCAGTTTATTACCATGTTGGTTCTGTGTTGTTGGGCACTATGAAGATTATTTCTTCATTTAACTAAATTGCATGTGGATAAAGGCAGTATTCAATGGGATGTTCACAGTTTGTATTCAATTTTGACTCTCCTTCATGAAATGTAAAATGAGAAAGCTGCCCCACTAATAAGCTTTGTCTGAGCCTTTGCGTCACCAGTTCCATGTTCATGATTCATGAAAATAGACTGAACTGCTCTGGATTATGAAGCCAAAATAAAATATATGAGGACCAATAATCAGCTATGTAAACAAACATAAACCTGGGAGGCTGGCTGAAGTCTGTGGAGCTATTCTTGTTGACATCAGCTGCTGGGACCTGGGGCCTGGCAAGCGTGCCAGGAGGGAGACCTGGGGTAAGAAGAGCCTCTCTGGATGTGCTGGGAGAATGTGAAAGGGTTTCTTGTTACTGTAGAAATTCTGTCTGGTCAGAGAGCAAAACTCTTACCTGATTTTGAACAATAGTTGAGATACGTCTGTTTCTTGAAAACAAAAGTTAGGATTACCTCTTGCCTAATACCTGTCTAGTCTAATATCTGTTAGTCTGGACATCTTGTTACCACCTGCTTTGCCGAACAAAGAATTTAAATTTTTGAGAGTGTCATCTCAGAAAGGAAGTAGCATTTCCATGAAAGCAAACAACAGTTTGGGATGTACTTTATCACTGGATCATCCCAGAAAGCAACACTTATGATATACATAAAAGCAGCTTTCAGAATATACCCTGTGATATGGCAGTTGTAATTTTCCACAGACAGTGAGGATTTTTTTACACCCAGCAAATCTGTACCAGGGTTTTTCCCCTTGTCCTTTTATTTTCAGATGACTAGTCATAGAGCCCATTCAATTCCTATTGAAGCCAGCTGTAGTTTTTCCACTGACTTCATTGCACAGGCCTCTCAATAATCACATTGCCATGGGTATAATTTTGGCTGTACTCCTGCCTTTCAGAAATAGCTTTCAGCAGAAGAGTGCATCAGCTTTGCTTCTCTTCTGTCATCCACATGCCATAGTGGCATGGGAGGCACTTTTTTCAGTCACATCCAATAGTTCACACACTTTGAAATTTTCAGAACTCTCTTAATATGTGGAATACTTATGCATGAATCTGTCTAACACTAAAACATAAATCCATTAATGTTTTTACAGCAGGCAGTGAAAAAAGTCTCAGCAAAATGAATGTTGATCCCAAATTTATACTCCGTTATTCCTATCTTACCATTGATTTCAGTGATGTTACAGTAGTAAAAATTGGTTTGTTTTTCACAAGAGGCACATTAACAAGGCAGCAGCAGAGAGTTAGTACACAAGTGTGACTGCATCAGAGGACAAAACTCACCAACTTAAACATGAATCTGAATAACATATCCAGACTTATTGTATGACAGCAGAGACAGAGTACAGGTTTCTCTGAAGAACACTGATGATTAAGTGTGCAGCAGAAGGAAACTTAAGTAGAGAAGGTGAAATTAGAGATACCGTTGCTACAGTCATTGCCACGGCAGTCATAACACAGCCCTGAACTGCATAAAGACTTACGACACCGTGGCTTTATGTATTTAAAGCAGGTGAAATTTTGGTTTTGTTGTTATCAAATCTAATGAAACATTTCAGTACTGTGATTCATGAAGGTCTTGTATCTGTCACATGCCACAGTGTATGATTTATTCAGCTCAGCGCAATGCATCAATTCACAATACTGATGGGAGAAAAAAAGAACCAGGTCAAAACAGCTGGGTGAAAAACAAGTATTCTAAAATTATTCTTTACCTTTAGAAGAGGGACAATTTTTTGCCCTCTCTGGTACCCCATTGCGATTTTCTGGGTACGTCAGGAAGTTGGAATGACAGATTTTGTTGATCTGGCTCCACTATGCCCCTTACCCTGAGAAGGCCAATCATCCTTTGCAACAGTTTGGGAGAAAAAGCAGCTGGAAAATTCATGCTGTTTTGAACCTGCTGGAGATCCCTCAGTTCAGGGACCTCTAAATCTGGCTTGTTTGATTTCATTTAGCCCCACACATGCAAAGTAAATGAGGCAGACTACAGGACCCAGAGTTTTTAGTATTTATAATTAACAAAGGAAAACGAAAGCAAGCACATGCTGAATTTGATTTGTAAACTGAGCAAACATGCACAGGAAAAAAACTGGGGGAAGGAATGTAGAACTGTTGGATACTGATGCTACCAGCTGCAGTGTTACTGGAAATAATTGTGACTTTGTTGACATGACTGGTTGCTTTCTCATGAAAGTATATCATTGCTCTGTGGAGGTGAGATGTTTTTTTTGACCAAATGGACGCAACTCTGCTGTCATTTTTGTGAATATATTTTGGCATTATTCTGTTGATTGCAATGCCATTCCAGCCACACAATCACAATTTGACTCTCTGACTGTTGAATTTAAAATTTAGTCCTGGCATTGTCCATTTATTAACAGATTAGATATCAAAGTCTAAGAAGCATACTGTGTCAAGATGAAGCAAAACCAGCAAGCTGCTAGCAAGCTGTTTCGACATTTTTGCTATAGAACTGCTACTTTGTCTGCAGTTCATTATACAGTGAGGTTGAGTGAAGCAAACCAACAATTCAGTACACCCAAATGTTCTTTAAAAAACTAAACTTATATTGTTACATTGCACTTATTCCCTAAGCCAGGCTCTTGGGTTGTTGTTTGTGGGTGGCGGGGTTGGGTTTTTTTCCTTTCCTGATTTTTTTTTTGTTTGTTGTTGTTCTTGCCTTCTATGGAATGTCATGGTCCTCTTTTGTTTGGAAGTTTCCAATAGATGGATCCCCGCTGATGCAAACAGATGTGGACCAGCACAGTGATTTGAGTAATTCCACTAGACATTGGACTAGGAGCACGGATGTTTCCTTTGCTCAAACAGCTTTACCAACTGCATCAGTGAACATTGTAGGAATTATGTTTAGTCCTTGCTGCTTCCAGAAGCACTGATAAAGGCCAGCATATGGGTATATGAGGGGTCCTGCAATGGTATAATAATGCTTGCCAGTCTTCATAGGTCTTACCAAAAGAAACAAACGACTGCCAGTAGACTCAAGAGTCAGATCTTTTCATGACTTCTATATCTTGGTACTACTGTGGCCTAAAGTACTGATTTTTCAGTAGCCCACTAAACTAATAATCTGTGAGAAGACAGCTTACGTTTGGACTGGAGAAAAAGTAAGAAATTAAATTATGTTGCCAGCACTTCTTGGAATGGTCATCTCCATGTTTTAAACTCAGTGAGAAAGGGTGACCAGAGGCCAATATCAGACAATGAACAGAGACTTCTAGCAGCTCTGAGATCAGCAGATCTGCAGATCTGAGGGCCATGATGCAGGCTGCCTTAGGAGCCAAAACTCTGTACGTTCAGAGAGGTGTTAGAGTGAATCCTTAGAAATACTTTAAAGTTACTTTATTTTCTACTATACATCTATTTATCAATATCCTATTTTCTGAAATACCCTATTTCGAAATAACGGCAGAAGTCACTGGTGTGAGCTCTTGGTTTCCTAAGTTCTGTTTCCACTTACTAAAAATTAACATTGCCATAAAAAAAAAAATCTTAGACTAGCATACAAAGGAGGTCATTCTTTTTTTTCCTCTATGCCTTGCTTTTCTTGACAGTAAAATCCTTCCATGCACTCTCTGAACTATTTTGCAATCTAAAGATTATGGAACCACATGATCATTGTCATTGTGTACATGCAAGTTCTCACTGGGTATACGTATACTGAAGTATGACAACTTTATTTTCCTTTTACAGTGTGTCTTAAGGACATGTCTATGCTAACAGTGTGTTAGTTAAAGAAGTTTTAAAATCAGTTATCTCTGCTTTGTCAGCCACTATAAAGTATAATAACGTTAGCAAGTACTAGAAATGATGGAAGAGAATTTAGTAACGTTTAGCTGGTAAAGAGGTAATAGTCTTTCTAGACAGTTTGCATCCCAATCTGTAATTAAGCATAATTTTAATTCCAAATTTTCAGAGGATAAGATATCCCATTATGTCACTCCCCCTTATGCTTCCTCCCTCCTCAAGCTAAATTAGTAACATTTAAATTCATCTGAAGGTAAAAGGGGAGGAAAAGGAAAGAAAATAGGGCCTAGTGAATGTTCAAAAAATGCTGCAATTCTAATAGCTCTTTGCCACCAAGTTGTTTTCTTTTCTGCACCACAGCCCTTCCTGAAAGGTGAGAAATATCTTCTCACTGTGGTGGAGAAGACTCACTCTGATGAAAGGGGAATGGCTTTTTCTCATGTGTTACTGGAAGGAGCAGCTGGGGTCCAGAACAAGAGGGAAATATTTTGTTAATTTGAAAGACCTCTAATAGTCTGATTCTCCTGGATTTGTTTCTCTTACATTGCTAATTCTTCCATTCCAAGAGTTGGCTACTGCTAATACCAGTTCACCTTCATTTCTCACATAAACAAGAAAGAAATAAAACAGTAACAAGAATAAAATACCATTGCCAGTAATTCTCCTGTTTCACTCATTACCAGAGGAAAGTAAATACATCCACATAGCTTCACTTCCCTGAGGCTTGTATACATTTCTATCTGGTTTTCTTCCTCTACAGGCCCCAAAGCCTGTTTTTAGAAGAAAGTACTCCTATAGACCTTAATCCTTTGCTGGTCTCTGTCTCTTAGGAGTTTTCTGTAAACCTAGTGTTTTTTTCCAGCATACACTGTTACAAAGCCAACTGGGATACAGTGGCTGGTTTTTCTAAATTCAACATTTATCTTACGGAATTTCAGGTGCAATCTGCTGCATGTTCAAAGGTCTGACTATTACAGAAATACTATAGAATTCACTAAACCAGTCATTATTACTGTAGAAATTGATCCTAAAATGCTAAAAGGACATCCTTTTTACGTAATATCCCTTCTAAAAGGGTATTACAGAATTTGCCTGCCATACTATCTATTAAAAACATTCCATGCTCATCAAGGAATTCTTTTGCTATGTTTAAACCTTTAAAATAAAAGACTGGAAATGGCTTGTGTGAAGATAAACCCATCTGAAAACAATTCTGTTTTTTCTGCTGAGGAGTAATTATCTTGAAAATCTGTGGAGCCTCCATTGTGAAAATCACTAATCCCTCTAAAATAATGATTTGTAGCAACGCTCCAGAAGCAACTGAAGCTGCTCAATTTAATAACAAAATCCTCTCTGCCATCCCCAGTTTTGTCATACTGGGAAATAAAAACCACAGCTTTGCTATGGTTACTTTTTTTCAAAGTGAATTTGATGTTGTTGCCCGATGGTCAGCCAGAGATTGAAATTCTCAATATACTAGGGACAAAGCTGTGGTGCAGACTTAGGGGTAGACAAATCACCTCACTATTCTGGCTGTTTTAGGATCTTTTCCAATGCTTATTGAACTGCAAACAAGTGATGAAGAAATTACAGTTCTCAGCAACCTGTTCCCAATAGTTAATTATTACTGTTTCTAGTGGAGTTGTTTTTTAATCACAGAAAGAAACGTTCCCAGAAAACTACAAAGCTCAGAAGGCCTAGACCAGAGTAAGGCCAATATGTATCTTATGGGGGTGGTGGTGTTAGTGAAAAGAATATAAAAATGCTTCAGATTAGGAAAGTGAACAGCACACTGAAGTGACTGGGGTTGCATGTATGTGCAGTGTTCAGTGTCTTTATCATCTACTTATATTTGTTGCCAAAGTAGAGCTGGAATAGGAAGAAAATATTCACAGCTGCTATGATCTGTCAATAATAGGTCTGGGCTGGGGTCAAGGGATGTAGTTTAGTAACTGTCTGTGGTGAATGCTAGACTGAACAGTATTTTCTCATTAAGCAGCATGAATATGGTCTTTGGCCTTTCACTAGCTACAGAATAGGAATCTCTTCTTAAGGAGTCTGTTTCACAGTTCTAGCATTTCTACCTAATCAGGAACAAATTTCATTGTAACAGTTCTCTTTTTATTTAATTCATTTTAAAACCATCCAACTGTATTTCTCCTGGACATAGCTTTTGATCTCTTTTATGCTATTCAGAGTCCCCACTGACTTACTTTTGAACAGTTCCCAAGTTAGTGCAAGCTGTCCTTTCAAAGAATCAAGTGTGTATTTATGTATAACTGGCACTTCAGTTGGTGTGCATGGAACCAACATAATCATAAGCTGCCACTAATTTCTAGTTCTGTGATCAGTTCCTTTATATCTACCCAGATGAGATGAATTATTGAATGAAATTGTGCCCACACTGGAATAGTGCTCGTTGGGGTAGGAAATTGTCTGTAATTTTTGCAAATCCTGAGAAAATATTAGGAGGGCCATCATCACACTTTGAGCAGCTGTCACTAAGAAAAACCTTTTCCTCACTACACGATATATATGTACTTAGAAAGCCAGTCAGTTCGGGGATATGATTTGTGGGTAGCTCCTTGCCTGTTTGAAGAATGCTGATGGTTGACATTTAACTTTATTTGCTTTAGTTATGTCCTTGACTCAGAAACTGGTAACACTGTTGTTTTATGTAGGGAGCTGCTTCCCCTCCTCCCTTTCCACCCCCATAACTCTACATAATTAGGACTAAACCCACTGTTTTTAACACGCTAGTCATGCAAATCACCCCCCAAAGTTTTAGTAATACCAGTTAAGATCAAATGTATGTTCAGGTATGAGCATTTCCAGTATATCCTACCATGCACCTCTGCCATAGTCCCAGGGTAACAGTTTGGACCCACCTACAACACAGAGAAGTTGAAGCTTTGTGGTGGGTGAGGTTAAATAATACACAGGTCATGTACTTATTTGCAGTCACTCTAAGCAACCCTGGTAACCAACAGGCATTTCCAAAGCACAAGCCACCTCACCCCAATTAGAAATCTAGAAAGTGCCTGTTACGCTGCATGGACTTTAAAGGGAGCCAAGGGCAATGAGGCCGGATTTCCGTCTTCACTGCTGTTGGCATAGTCGTCAGCGTTAGTACTGATCATGCTCCTAGGCGGCAGCGTTGTCCTTCTGCAGCTAGCCTGCTCCCTGAGCCACCCTGCCTTGTGCACAGCTAGCTCAGGTGTCAGCTCTGCCATGTAGGCTTGTCCTGCTCCATCATGCAAATGAGGAGCTTGATAGACAACGCCTCATCTTTCTGCCGTGTTTGCATTTACATGATGTGTGAATGCCACTTGTGAATGATGTTAACATCATGTATAAACCCCACACTGACTTCTACTTAGGCAAAACCTGTCTTTAGTTTACAGGGTAGTTTAGATTTCAGTGCAATACTGACAGGATGACTCCACTCAGATTACAAGCAGGCATTTTTGTACCAGTACTTGGTACAAGTCGGTATTTAGCATAAATTAAACTACTTGTGTGGTGTGCTCAAAACAAAGACAAGAAGTGGTCAAAGCTAGTTTAGGAGAGGCATAAGAATGTTTCTTGATTTGTGTGAAGAAGCTTGGCTGGATATATACATTGATACTCTTGTACGTCAGCTTCTAGGGCAGATGTCTCCTGCAGCCTCCCTTCTCCAAAAGAAGCAGCATTTTCCCAAGTGCTGCCTAGTGTTTTACTAATAAACGAATTGACTGAACTTTGTTGTCTGGAGTCCTGAATTTTGTTTCGAGCTTTGGCCAACAGACTGAGTGATGTATTCCCCGCAGAGGGAGATGTGATTTCTGAGCCAGACAGCACAGCTCTTGTCAGTGCTGAAACATGTTTGTGTGTGCCCTGCGAACTCTGAACACGTTTTACCTTGCTTTCCCACGCACAATGCATCTTCATCTGTTCTGTGCAGGGTAAAACCCTCCATTAAAAAAATACAAGTCAAATCAAGAGATTATAGAGCCAGATTTTAAAATAGCTCAAAAATAGTTCAAGATCTCTACTGGTAAGAACTGGAGGCAGCTGTGTAATCCTCGAGGGCTGCTATTTTAAGGATAATTCCAAAAAGAGACACAGTATTGTGGCTGATTATCAGGAGGGTGATATTTCTGGACTATTTTGGCTTGACACTGATAAAAGGAAAAGACAAGAAAAAGAGAAAGACAAGTTAAAAAAGCCATTGCTATCCGCTGCAGTTCAGACTTCCTCGTACTCATGTTTTGTACTGGGTTATTTTAAATTTGTACTTTAAAAATATTTTAACTGACTGTTTTTAACAAATGTAATTGGAATCCCATGTACAATAATTACTATTGATTTTCATGCCCAATGCAGAATATTCTTTGGGGGGGTGCAGGTGGGGTGCATACACATGTATGCATACATCTCCTCTGTAAGGAAGTAATTAGTCAATTGCTTTAGTGGAATGACTTGCTTGCTGAAAATTACACAGTTACATAACCCATACAGAACTAAACCCTTCATTCTAGATATTGTACACTGAAGAGACTGGAAAGAATTTTGTACTTTTGCTGTAATTTTAATTGATTTTTAGTCACTATTGTAAAAATGCAAATATGGGTTTATAATTTGTTCATGCAGATCCCATTGTGTTATAAACTCACAGCCTTTTTCAGTGGCATGAAAGAGTGGGGTAGTATATGAAATAAAGTCACCTAGTGCAGTTTGGCATGTATTGTACTTGATAATAAATTATGTGCTCAGTAATACACAACACTCCATCACAGAACATGCTTACTATGTGTACAGCTTTTCCCTTATGAGGTAGTGAGCAAGGAATCCTTTTTCACAAATATCTACGCCCAACTTTAAATAGTTAAGTTAGTAAAGATAATTAGGAGGCCTGATAGATATTTTGTTTCTAAGTGTGGGAATAAGCATTGGAACTGGTAAGTAAGTTTTGCAGTCTTTGATGTATTTGATATATTTACTCAGCTTTTCCCTATGACAGTTCTAAATAGCACTCCAAGCAGTTCATTAGCTTTGGCACCACAAGGAAGCTGTCACTGCTGTCCAAACTGCAATTGGACAGTTGGCAACTGGCAACAACTAGTCTGGCTGCAAAAAGATCACTGAAGATTTTGTACTTATTTTTACAACTGTTTATCATTGGGTTTTACTTTGTTGCCATGGACTTTCTCATTCAGTGTAGTAAGGCGGACAGACCACAGTAAATGCTGGGCTGGGATGCTCTCTGTATGTTACTAATATACAGTCTTCCCTTTAAAAATATGGATTTATGCTCCTCATCACTCTTTCATTCTGTTCCATTGAAGGGTCGCCAATACCCGTGGGCATTGATGTGCAGGTAGAAAGCATTGACAGCATATCTGAAGTTGACATGGTAAGTTGGTTAGTAGAACTGCAAAAAGAATTTCAGCCAAAATGCAGGGTCTCAGAAACATCCAGCTGGACGATATAGAATAATACAGTTAAAGAAAGCAAACCCTTAAAGAGCACAACCTTGCCTTGAAGCATGCAAGTCATCCTCATTTAAACTAGTGTTATATAAGAGCACATGTTGCATTTCTCCCTGGGCAAGAGGAACAGATCAGAGTGGATAGTGCTCTGGTTTGAAAATGCCAACCATTCAGTAAGCCCCACGGGCTTCCACATGAGCTCTTAGTGCTCTGCACATTAGATGATGAGGCTTCATGTCCATTGCTTCCTTTGCTTATGCAGATCTGATTACTCCTGTCATTTCTGGCACGGGTGGAGCTGTAGTCATAACAAATGGAAATTGAAAAGTCAGTTCCAGGAATGGTCCTAGGAAGGAGACGCCCTCACTGCAATCAAGGACCTGTAGCAGTGGAATGCAGGCTGTTCATTCCTCAGCCGAAACTGTCACTAATAATGCCACCCAGACATTAGAGCCAAGTTGCTCCGTCCTAGAATAGCAGGGCACGTTAACTTTGCAAAGAGATCTCATTTACAGTATCTTTTCCCAGTGAGTGTAGCTCTAGTCGTAGCATTGAGTTTGCAATGGGATCTGTCATTATGAACCCCTGCATTCCTTTGCAAACCTACCCAAATCATAAAATCATATCACAGGAGCAAAAAATCATATTACAGGGGAATACCTGAATATCTTCCAAGTATTCTTATCAGAAGTAATTGTTCTACTGAGATAAATGATGTCTGTCTAATAATGCAAAAGTTATATAGGTGAACACAGAGCAGTCAGGCTGTGCAGAAGCACAGACTGGGTTTGCAGCATCCTCACCAACTCTTTCCACATGTATATTTGCAGTCATGTTATTTCTCTAAATAGGATGATAAAATATTTACAACAATCTTTCATATTAAAAAAAGTAATTGTTGTGAAATTTAATTGTTTACTCTTATGAAGTTAATCGTATTGTTTCTTTATGATGCATTTCATTCATAAAGGTACTCATTTAAAACCCCTGTTCAATATTTGTACAAAATGTACAGATTAATGGGTTTTACAAATAGACCTAATGCTCACAAAGAACTCAAATTAATCCCTTTGTAAAGGAACCAGAGTCCATTCTGGGAAGAGCTTATGAAGATTTCCAAAGGAAACCCCTTTCCATTTGCCTTTGGCTGGTTTTAAAGTTTCTTTTTCACTTCACTAATGGCCCAATCCAGCAGACCACTGACATCTGTAAAAGCTTTATCTAAGTATAAATGAAGTATGAAGCTCAGACTCAGACACCAGTGACAAGGCAAACAGCCAGTATCTCAGAGGTAGTTCCAATCTATATTTAAACTCATTGAGTGGTGTTTGATTCCTCTCATTGAGGATCCTCCAGATGATGTCCAGAGAAGAAATTGATCCTTTACATGAGTTGATTACTTTGTACTGTTTTCTATCGTATGTGAATAAAACAAGCATTGTCTTCTTTTGTTTTTAATTAAACAAAGGACTTCACAATGACTTTATATCTCAGACATTACTGGAAGGATGAGAGACTTTCATTTCATAGTAACAAAAATAAAAGTATGACTTTTGATGGAAGACTGATAAAAAAGATCTGGGTACCTGATGTATTTTTTGTACACTCCAAAAGATCTTTCATCCATGATACAACTGTGGAAAACGTCATGCTCCGAGTATACCCTGATGGCAATGTACTCTTCAGTCTACGGTAAGAACACTATCCTTTTATAAGAAAATAGAAGACTGCAATTGTGGACCAACAGTCTGTACAGTGAGAAATTACTGGAAATACTTGCACTTAAGATTCTGATACTGAACTGACATTAATCCCCTGGCGTCAGATACTGGGAACTGGTGACCAGTGTACCAGTGGGAAAATAAGTTTAGGACATATAGATAACATTTTTCTATCACTTACATACTGTTTCCTGTCACAGGATAATGACAGTCTTTTCATCTGTTGTAAATAGTGCTGAAGTTTATCAAATGTTCATTCATTGCCAGTGGTTTTAGGAATATTGCAGTAGTTTTACTGTTGAATATAGCAAAGCCCAAAATTATTAGCAAAGAACAAACGCGGGTGTTTTTTTTTCCCCTGAGTCTTTTAAAACTGTCTGTCTCAGCTATTTCCACCCTGGGATACCTGTAAATATACCATGATATTAATCGAGGCTCCAGATAGGCACAGAGAGCAGATTATTGGTGCTGGTACGAGCAGTGTTAGACAGGCATGTTGTGTGACTACAATGAACTGGAAAGTGAAACAGCAATTCCAGGACTGGAACAGCAAGTTGATTAAATGTGTCTCCCTTCTAGCTACACGTTACTGCTTTTCTTTATGAAGCAGATTTGGATGATGTGGCAGAAATAGTTTTAATGGAGGAATTTTCCCCCTCGGGTAAAGGTCCTGAGGCCCATGCATTGCAGAAATCACAGTTCTCCAGTTTGTTACTAATTAGGCTGTGCACAGAGGTGATATTTCATCTACTCTGGATATTTTGAAGATTTATGCAAGCACTTGAGATTTTGGCTGTGTAATAATTATTCCAACAAGTAATGAATTTATCTGCCCTCTCATGAAGACATGCAGAAACCCTCACAACAACGGCTGTACACCACTTTAAAATAGTGTATGTTCAACAATCACACTGACCAGTAAGAATCAATGAGGTGAAATATGGATTTTTTTGCTATATTCATTTCCATGCTTCATGAGAGAGAAAGAGGGATCAGAGGAACTACACTACTGTACTAAGGCTTACAGCAGCAGCTCTTGATGTGAGGGGTATGACATGCATTCAGCTTGGGGAAGGAAGAGTGGTGAAAAGACATAAGATGGGCAAACGCATTCTGTCAGCTTGCTGGAGGGGTAAAGTGTCATCAAGATTAACAGTAAGAAATTGTGCACAAGTAGTTACAAACCAAAGGGAGCACGTGATGGGAAGGACAGAAGTGGAGAGAAAGGAAAAAGTGACATGGGAGGGAAGGAAAAGGAGGAAGTAGAGCTGAGGGACAGACACAGTGTGAATTGATTTGCTACCTTTGCTCATTGCTCTGAATCCCCTTTGTGATGGGAGCCTGTGCCCTGTGTCCTGCACCACATTTGCAAGCTATCTTTCCCTAACCCTGCATTACCAGATGGTGTGTACTGGGCAACTCCTTGCTCTGACAGGTGAGCTTGCAGCCAGCCTCACCTTCCTGTGCCAGTGAAGAGCAAAGTCCCAAAGTCCCTGCCAAACCTGTGGATTTCTTTCTGGACATAAGCACGAAGGGCAGGTGTCCTTTTCTCTTCCTTTCCTCCTTTGTCAGTTCTTATCAAACTGAGAGGCAGGGAAACGGTTGACCTAAAGGCTGGTGAATGAAGGTTTTAAAATGATTAAGGGAAAACAATGTGTTTCTAGCCTGAGTTGTGTTAATGCGTATGTTCCTAAAGAACCAGATGCTCATTAAAACATCCTTTTTGTATTGCCAGTTTTACATGCAGTGAGTAGATTATATTCCAAATACTTCTGTGCAAGAAATCTGCATATTCTGCAGTTTTTCTTCAGTGCCTAGCATCCAGGATTTTATTGAAGCAAAGCGGAACAAAGATCCAGATTTGTTGCTAAAATAGTTGTTTCTCTGAGCCTTTAGTCAATAGCTAAAAGATGGAAACAACATCCATAGTTGGAAGTCTTACGATGATTTTAAAGATGTACCACTCTTACAATCTCATTTCCAGCCAGTAAAATCTTACACTTGTAAAAATTCAGCTACAGTGTGATTACTGATCACAAGTTTTCAAAGATCACTTATATACCCAGTATATCCCTTATAACTTAAATTGCTGTAGGATTCAGTTTCAGGAAAACTGGAAAATCAAATTAAAACATCAAATGACATGCAAGCTGTGACAAGAAAGGGAGATTTGGCAATATTTACCATATTTAAATTGCTGCCTCTAGCCTTTTCTTTTGTTTATTGGTTGAAATGTCAATGGTCATTTATCTTCTAAGCATTTGTGAAAAAGCAGGTGGAATGCAAAATAATGTTTTTACCTAGATTTCATTACGCTTTTTAAGGTATAAGGCATTTCCGTGGGGTTGAAGAGGAGAGTAGGCTTCCAGAAATTGCAGCTTATCTTTTTATGCAATTAAATATTATAATCATTCTAGCTGGGAAAATAGCACTTGGAATAATATTTTCTCTAATCTGTAATATTATCTACTTTAAGCTATGAGAAATCCAGTCAAGAAATGTGAACTCCCCTTGTTGATCTTCATAAGTGTAACCCTTCTAAGCAAAACGTGTGAAAGGCTAATGAAGGATCAGATCAGTAAAGGGTTTAAAAATTGAAGGTAATGTACTTAATAAGAAAGACTATTTATGTTTAAAAAATATGATCTCTCACTGATTTATTTTAATCTCACTATCTTGAAGCAATTTTAGAAGCACCTAAAAAAAGTAGAAAAACTCAATCTTTAGGATTCTAAACAGCAGATTGGTTGGGGATCTCACTAAGATGTCCGCACAGCCCTAAGAAAGCGTGAAATTTTTCATTTAATTTCT
Source organism: Himantopus leucocephalus (assembly GCA_003993805.1). Classification (NCBI taxonomy): domain Eukaryota; kingdom Metazoa; phylum Chordata; class Aves; order Charadriiformes; family Recurvirostridae; genus Himantopus; species Himantopus leucocephalus. The sequence continues at coordinate 112,010,360 of RSEF01000001.1, read as the reverse complement.
GGTTTTCTGTTCTTTTCTGCAGAATAACAGTTTCTGCAATGTGTTTCATGGATTTCAGTAGGTTTCCTCTGGACACTCAGAACTGTTCTTTAGAACTGGAAAGCTGTAAGTTGAATTCATATCTGTTTTTCATATGTGCCTTGTTACTATCACTCCATCTTGTTCATAATACCTTTTTCACTTATTTTGATGTGTGACCTGAATCCTTCGACCTGTGCATATTAAAACTGTGGCCAGTTTGAGATCTTTCCACAACTCAGTGAGCTTTGAGAAGACAAAAAAACCATGATGCACCCTTCTTTGTTTCGACTGGGTTAATATTCCACGGCCTAAATCTAAAAATGTTCCCGCTGTCAAAAATCATGTTTTTTTTCTAAGAAAAAAGTGCATGTTAAAAGTAAAATAAGACGTCAATATTTAATCTCATGGAAAAATGAAAATGAGTGCTTGTGTTACTGTGAAATGTCTGCTTTCTCACCCCTGACTCAGTTGTCTGTAATAAGCTGTAGAGCTGGGCAACAAAAGGTAATTCTGTTTTGCAGAGCCTTTTGATATCTCAAAATTTATTCTTATTGGGATTATGAGTAAAACTCATGGGATGCTGGTTTGTTGTTTAGTCTTGGAAAAAAGAACAGATCCCCAGCATTCAGGCAGTCTGCTCAGTGTGGCAGCTCTAGAGCTCCAGTCCTATGTGCCTTGTCACCCTGGGCATGTCCCCCATCTGTCAGGTAAGCTGCTTGTAGGGCACAGGACTGGACTCCACTTGGAACAAGCTGGAATATGGTCGTTTCAGATTTTTCCATGTCAACAACTGGCAAATTGCTGTGAAAAGAATGTTTCTTTGCGTTTTTCCCGAATTGTTTGAGTAGTCTCCTATCCCTAAGATAAGAAAACAGAAGCATTATTCCAGCAGAAAAGGTGATTTAGTTTTTACTTTCTCACAGATGCATACAATGAAGATGATCTGATGTTATACTGGAAACATGGAAACAAGTCCCTGAGCACAGATGAGCACATCTCCCTCTCTCAGTTTTTCATCGAAGAATTCAGTGCTTCCAGTGGACTAGCTTTTTACAGCAGTACTGGTATAGTAAGCCCCTGTCATTAGAAGAGAGAAGCACAGGACACAATCATGCAGGAATGTCTTTCACATTCAAATTTGTTGCTAATAAATGACAGTTACTTCTGAGAGATCTCAGTTAAAACAAGGTCTGTCAATCACACTAGTCTGTTGGTCTAGGTCCTCGGTTCTCTTTACATGACCAATTGTTATGATTTGAGAGACCCAAAACAATTTATTGTCATTTAGACAATCATTCTATTGCCCGATGGCCCCTCCCCACCTGGGAAAGGGAATCGGGAAAAA
>RSEF01000001.1:111984421-112008894 GCA_003993805.1 Himantopus leucocephalus | reverse complement strand
AATATTTTCACAAATTCAGACACTAGAGTCTTCTACAAGTGCAATCTTCCCAAGTATTAGAAGAGAAATTAATCCTGTGTCGCTCAAACCAGGACACCAATGTAACATGTTCTTGATATTACAAGAAGAGGCCATAATAATACTTGTAACTTAACATCTGACAAGAAGAACCTGAAAAAAATGTACAACAACCAAATATATGCTGTTGTGAGCTCTTGCAAAATTGTGGTGCTTCTCTGAAAGCCACTGGAGTATTGGGTTTACAGGAATCTTTGGGTCCTTATTATATAGAAAAGCTTGAAAATGAAAACCCTAAAAGGTCAAGTACTACAAAGCAAACAAGAGGAATCCCAGTGTGTCTAAAATCTAATTTTTGGAGCTGTAAAATGTCATTAAAAGTCTACTAACAATAAGATTTCTACATGAGAGCATGTATAACCTGTTGAGGTCTAATTCATGGTTTGCTTAATGTTCCATGTTTATACATAAAGTTGCAGAAAAAAAATCCCTTTATGTCAGTGCTACGTTGTTTAAATACAGGTATCTGCCCCAGACAGGTTTTTATTTCTCCCTATAGACCTTGAACTATACTTTCTGGTAAACTGCATAAGGCTTTAGGAGTTTATTATAGTCTTGATTTCATGCAAGGTGGGTTTTATTTTCTTTGTATTTGCACATGGAATTATAAATTTTGAATTACTTCTCTATGTAAGTAATCTAACTATACATTGTTAACCAGATAAAATAGCATGCTTGCTACTGTACTTTCCAGTCTGAGTCAATTCATTTCAGTGTTGATATTGCCCTTTATATCAAGGCAGATTAATAAAATAGAAATTATGCCATATAATATGATAAAATGCATAACACTTTGAAAACAAGTCTTTAAGACATACAGGAACACTGCAAATAGCTTTATTTACAGAATAGCTTCTTTTTGCATTTAAAAAAAAGAGCGATTCAAGTTTGAGATGGCTGATACTGAATGCAGAAATTCCAGTTTAAATTATGATGCAGCCTAAGCAGTGAGGAATTCACAGCTTGATCAGGTTCTTCATCCTTATCTCTTGCTCGTGTATGAGCTAAGAACAGAGCTCCAGCTTTCAAGAGCCACTGTCATGTGAGAAGAGGGCGAGTGATACCTTACTATCATAACTGTGCCTTGCTGAGAGCTACGTCAAATTTGTCCTTGTTGCAAGAAGGGGACTGGGATATTTTCCACCAAACTGCTATCACTGTGTGTTGGAACTGGGTTCCGGGAACTCAGCTGGCTTCTTTCTGCCTTGCTATTCTCATCAAAAACACTTACGCAAGCAAATACAGCCTTGTGCACAACAGTGCAACCTCATAGCACCCCTGTACCCAGGCCTTTGCAGCACCTTCACAGCACCTTTGACTTCACAAAGTGTAACTGCTTAGCACTTATATGTAGATGTTTTGCTGATGAGCTTACTCAGCAGGGTAAAGGTGAAAGGAAAGATTTTTTTTAAGTCACAGGGACCACTGGGAAGTACCTGAATAATGCGTGTACTATATCTGTTAATTAGAACACTGCCCTTTGTAGACATACACTTTTCTTTGGCTTTGAGGTTTTGTTTCAGTCAGGAAGTTCCAGTTCCTCTTGTTCTTTTATTTTGCTTCTTATTGGAAGAAAATGATTACACACAGACCCCATGCCCCTAAGTAAGTAATGGGGGGAAGATTCTGCACAACTCTAATGGGATCCATCTCCCCCTGAAGAGTCTCAGGCAAAAAATGGACAAAAATGTGGCTCACGAAGCAGCCTTCTGCAATTTAGGTTCTGCATACCCTTTCCTGTGAATCTCAGTGAACCACACATGTGTAGCATTTAGGCTTTTGAAGTTCCCTGGCCTCCAAAGGAACAACAATTTCAATACATTTTTGAGATAATAATTTTTAAAACCAAACCCCTTCTCCGCAACTGAAAACACGTAGAGCGTGCTTAATATTAGATGGGCTTATTGTTGAAATAGTCTTTTTTTATAAAGTTGCTCTTTGCGATGGCGTGACTGCTCCAACACAGGCTCATTGATGTCTCTATTTGTACCGGACAGGCAGACGCTGCGCAGCCAGCTACTTTTGTCTTGTTTTCACCCTGCTATAAACCGATTTCCCTCCAATCGCAGAAGGTGCAGCACACACGCTTTGCTGCATAGACAGAGCACACCCCAAAATTCACTAGATGGCACCCTTTCCTCTAAAGTCATCGCTGGGTGGGCAAACTGGCCTGACCGTAGGAAAAGAAGCGCTGCTTGTTGCTGGGTATTTGTAGCTGGAGAGAAGGCAGGCTACTTTTTGGGGGAGGCAGGGTGTTGGCTTCACTGTCCTAGCTGGATTGGACAATGATATTCTGTCTTCATTCTCCCGGTAGTTTCATTTGAAGTCTGTTTACCTCTTTTCAATTTCCTAACCTCAGTTATAAAATAGTATTTTAGTTATGCAGTCGTGATGCTTTACTCCCAAGGCAGCAGTATTTTAATGAGGTATGATGGACAGTTTGTAAGACACTATATAAAACCAAGGTGGCGGCAATATTTCTTAGGCATTTACTATTACTGATGTGGAGACACCATTCCTACTGAAAGGAAGGGGCCAGTGAACAGAGCTCACAAATAACACAGCTCTCTTCCCCCCAACCTGTTCCTCTCTCTTTTTTCAATAGGTTGGTACAATCGACTTTTTATAAACTTTGCACTCCGGAGACATATTTTCTTTTTTGTGCTACAATCCTATTTCCCAGCCATGCTGATGGTGATGCTGTCTTGGGTTTCATTTTGGATTGACAGAAGAGCCGTTCCTGCCAGGGTATCACTAGGTAAACCTTTAATGTATATTCTTTTGGGAAGTATAGAATGGATAGGGGAGAGGTTTTGAAGTTACCTTAGCTTCCTATTTACACAGGACACAAGCAAGCATACTTCATTCCTTCTTTTTTTTTTTTTTTTTGCAAAGTCTGGGTTGGTTTTTTTCTCCCCCCTTCCCAGCAAAGTAACAAGTAGTAACAGGTAGTCAGGTCCCTCAAATCCATGGTTCATAAGAGATACCTAATAGGCATAGCACAATCTATCTAAAAGCTTTGCAGCTCTGCTTTCTGTCTAGAAACATTTGATATCTTCCTACCAATTTGGAACCAGTTTCCTGACTTTTCCGATGTAGCAAATCCTTTCTTTGTTAGGCACCCTGAAAGTGTTTGCTTAACTGTGCAAGGCACACAGGCTTCTGTGGAAGCCAAAGAGTTAGTTGGGCATCTTTGTGCTCTCACAGTTTTAGTTCTGAACACCACACCTCAGGAGAAAAAGATTGCCGTGGGGTTTTTTATAACATTACTGTTTTTGTCAGTGACGAATCAATTGATACTACTTCAAGACTGCCTTTGTTGGGAATTTAATGCTGATGGCCTTGGAATGAGTACATTTTTTCAAAGATTAGCATCTCTGTGAAGATCTGATGGAAATTTGTTATGATAGATAGCTAAATGTAACCATAGTACACCTGAGTCCTTCAACTCTTGGTTTAAGAATTAGTAATGAAGCTCTTGTTCTTTCTTCTCACTGATGCTAGTCCCAGAAGCCAACTGTATGTTGCTGTATTTCTTAGGCAAGTGAAAATTTGAGGATCTTTGTTTAAGAAACAAACTTGCAGGTACTGAGGGAGCCCTCAATTTTTATCTATAGCTATATCAATATAGAAAAAAATAGGACTGTAGCTACCTCAGATCCCTTTCTATTGGCACAGTCTAAAGCTATTAATACATGAGATATAAATCTATTTGTTAGTCTAAAAACAAGTTATGGTTCCTCCTACCTACTTTTATTAACGCAGCTACCAAATCCTTTTATTTCTAAGAAATTTAAATTTCTCTTTAAAAATAAAGTTTTAATTTTCAGTAGGTCATTTGTAATGTTGTCAAGATGGTTTTGCTGATCATATTCTTTAATTTATACATGGATTTCTGCAGAAGGCTATGCATCAGGAGTTCTATGAATAACGCACATTTCATTAGCATAAGCATACATAATTCATAGGCAATGTTAACAATAAAGTTTAAAAAGCTTAGCTCCCTAGCCTAGAGTATACTTATTTTAAATAAATTGATTTCCTCTTACATGGTATATTTCAAACTCCATCCTTCATCATAAGGAACTTTCAGAGAGGGAGAGGGAAAACTCTCGTATGTTTCAGTGAACTTTAACTGGAGAAAGGCTATACTGAGACCCAGCTGAAAGGCCATGTGATCAGCCAATGCTGTCTCACAGATGTTACTGAGATGTCTTCACTTCCAGTATTATATTCATTTCTTTAAAAGAAGGGCCTTGGTTGGGTGTTGGTGTTTTGTTTTGTTTTTCTGAGACAGAGCAAAACAAAATGAGATGAATAGCTGCATGTAAGAGAGATTGCAAAGATGAGGGTGAAATTCTGGACACACTGAAGTAAACAAAAATATTTTTTAGTTTCAATGGATACAGCACAGAGTGTTTTTAGAGACCCATGGAGTTATGAGAAGAGACACACAAGCTGATACATGTTCTCAAGAAGTACAATTTGAGAAGGGGTTGGGAGGGAAATTGGTGATTCTTTAGTGATTCTCCAGGACAAGAAAGTGTGCAGTGGAGACCCTGGCTCTGGGAAGTGAGGGAAAACCACAAACCTGCTTTCACTTCTCTACAGCAGTGCCTAAAGCTGTCACAGAAACCTGTTCCTTATGCTGCTGAATCACCATTGTGTCCCCACTGTTCGAACATGGTGTGCCACAGCTCTAACTGTACGCACTGAGCAGAGACATGATTTACTGGTTTCAGTATTGTATATGATAGGTCCTTCATGGTTCACTCCACTTTCCAGAGCCTGTGCAATGAAGTTAAAGGCAGTGTCAATCATAGGCGCTCACGAAGCTGTACTGTCCAAGCAATGGTGATGAGCTAAACTGAACCAGCTGGCCAGTATTATGATAACCTCCCCTTTTTCTTTGGCAGGTATAACTACAGTGCTGACAATGTCAACCATCATGACGGGAGTAAGTGCCTCAATGCCTCAAGTGTCTTACATAAAGGCTGTGGATGTGTATTTATGGATCAGCTTCCTTTTTGTCTTCCTGTCTGTCATCGAATATGCAGCAGTGAACTATCTCACCACAATTGAAGAGAGAAAGCAGCTCAAAAAAAGGGGCAAGGTACAATCCTCTGTGTTTTGTTGCCTTCAGAAAGCATCACAGAAGCCACAGAGTAATCCTGATACACCACTGTGATAACAGTACGGTAACCACCTCTGTGACTCCACTCTATCTCACTTTTCTTTACTCGGCTGAAGGGAGGAAATGTATGATTCTCTCTGAGATCTTGAGAAGGTCTGTGCTTTCTCTCCCTTCCTTTTCTTGGGGCAGAGGTTAGGGAGCACATCTCCTGGGGGGTTTTTCCCCCCAGAGGAAGGTAACCTTCATTCTGTTCTCAAATACCTACTGATCAAGGTATTTTTCCTCTCTCTGAATTACACCCCAAAGTGCACTCATGTAATATTCCCTCCTGTTTCCCCTTGAAGCAGAGCCTATTTCTCCTTCTTCTGCTTTGCCATTTTCAATAAGGAAGATGGCTTTAATGATGCCTTTCTGTCCCAAGACCAGATAAATGACAAGGTCATTTTTAGAAAAGTGTGCCTGAAGCAGAAATGTTCACAGATTAAACATTTGCTTTCTATGAAGCACTCACTTAAAACCTTTGCTTCAAGAATATCCCCTCATGTAAACTCATTTGTTAGAATATCACAAGGGGAAAAACAGCAAAAGGGTGGATATGTTGCTCACGTGATTTGATAATCCCATCAAAAAACTACTCATGGAAACGTTTGAAGTAATTTCCCACAACTCCAGCAACACAGAACTACAGGAAAGGCAGAGTTTCATGTTTCTATTTCAGAAGACGGGGCACATATTGCCAGCCAGAAGCTGGCAATAATCAGTCAAACAAGTGTGTTTTATCGCACGTATCCCCTTCCTCGCTCATGTCCTGTGCAAGGAGGCAGGCCCCACAGATAGCAATACTGTGAGGTAGCCCTGTTCTCCATATGCTCTCCACAGAGGGAACACCATTGAAGAGAAAGCTTTCTTTATTTTCTGTTTTATTTATTTATAATTTACTAAAATGACTCCTGCTAGACAGAGAATAACTATTCTTTGTTGCCAGGCTTCAGGAATGTATAGTATCGATGCAGTGCAAGCAATGGCTTTTGACGGCTGCTTTCACGACACGGATGTGGACATGGACCTGCCTGCTTTCTCAGACCGCTGTGAGGAGAATGAGACTCGAGCAGGTGCAGCCAGCGTCTCCAATGTGGACACACCTCGCATAAAGAGGAAGAGATCTCTGAAGGGAAACGTGGGCAGGATTATTTTACAGAACAATCATGTTATTGACACATATTCCAGGATTATATTTCCCAGTGTGTATATTGTGTTCAACTTTTTTTACTGGGGTTTGTACATATGAACAAAAATCATTATAAGCTAGACATTATTTTGCATATGCGGGTAGCATCATGCTTTAAAAATAATGCAGCAGCAGTAAAGGAAAGGGTTAAGAGTTTCCGAAATTGACTTCTGCGTCATAGTGAGGCTGGTTTGGTTAGAAGCAAAACTGTTACTGAAAAACTCTCACGAGTCTGGTTTCTTTTTCAGTTGGACTGTGCAGTGCTTCATTGGGGCAATCCAATGCACATGCTACTACTGCAGCAGCATAGAAGCAGCGTGCTCGCTAAGGGAGCCCTTTGTCACACACCTAAACAGAAAGCAGCTCCCACCTGAAGTATTATCCAGTCTCTACCTACACTTTAACCATTCCCCTTTAATCAGCCTCTCTGTTTGTTCTCCAGTTGTGGCCCATTTTAGCAGGCAATCAGCACCAATCGTCTTCAAATAGCTCCTATCCTTATTTCACTTGCTACATTTCGATTTTGCTAGGTAACCTGTACACACCTCAGGAGCCTTTGTCCTCAGATGGTAACTAGGGGGAAAGTGATTTTGGCTTAGGAGTGCAGTAGGGACCAGCAGAAAGCAGGAAGCAAAGCTGATGGGGCTTTGTACATTGTGCATCATCAGCACCTCAAGAAAAATGCTCACCCTGTTAATTGTCCCTGACTTTCCACAGGATGACTGGGAAGGGCCTCTATTTTGGAGAAATCTTAATCGCTAGTCCCACAGGCAGCAGAGGAACAATGTCCCAGACCCAATGCACTCCCTGTCTTACAGCCACCTCCCAGGGGGATGACTAGCATCACCTGCACAAGCTATGCCCCTCATGTGACACCCACACACCTGTGCCTCATCTAGACCTGCTGTCATCACCTCCTTTCTGCATAACCCTTCATTTCAGAAAGGTAGGCTTTGAGGCAGAGATTTTAGAAACTTTGTCAAGAAAACAAACCAACCATGTCTTCAGCAGAACCTGGTTCTTCTGCTTTACACTGCATACATGAGCTTGAGGTTTTGCCTCTCCCCACCTTTGGCTTTTGAGATTGAATGTTACAGTGAGGAGAAGCTACATATGCCTGCTTGCAGCATTGATCCCCAGCACAGTTCAAGATACCACACTGAGACACACAGGAAATAAAAGGAAGCAGCTGTGCCAAAACAGAGCCATATACAGGAATCCTGTCTGTCCGAGATGAATCCTGCATGGAAATATCCTTAGGTTCAGGCTAAGGAGGTTGAATTAAGGATGTTTTTCAGGGACACAAAAAAAGTGTTCAGAGCTCCAAAAAAGAATCAAGATTACTTTTGCAACTTTCCCAAATAAGGAGCATTTTCCACTTAAATTCCCTGGGTTTGTCTGTCATTTAATGAAGTGAGTTTAAATTTATAAAGTCAATTCAAAATGGTAATTTGTGGTGGCAAAAAATGTCACAAAGTAAATGCTTGGTCACTGCTTGGTCAAGATTAGGAAATGCGAATAAATTTAGAAGCCTGAACCATTCTCTGGTTTATTTGATTTTCCTGCTCCAATATTGTTTGCTCATAGCATGGTGATGTCTTTTACTGTTTCAAAAAGCTGCATCTGTCAAGCTCCCAAGTACAGAGCTGGAGAAGCTGGTGACACACTGCATGCCGGGTGATTGAAATCTGATGGAGTGAGTGGGTACTTTGGCAGCCAGTTCGCTGCCAAACAAACGATCAGAGCTAAGACGGCTTTGATACTCTTCCAGGAAATCCTGTCATGGAAAGCAGAACCGTACCAGGAATGACAATGCTGGGAACGTAAAGCCAAAGGACACGCAGGCTTTGGCAACAGCAACAGCACACTAGACCTCAAGCTGAGCCAATGTGTAATACAGATACATAAAAAAATTACCATGACATCCTCATTACCGCACTGCTATTATGGAGGCATCCTGCACAGATGTTCCAGATTGCCTGAGAAGATCCCATCTAATCACTCCAGATGTGTGTCTCCCAAACTTTTCACATGAACTAACATAACACCATTGTTTTCACATACTTTTTTTTTTATCTGCCTTATGGGAAGGGGTATTTGTTCTGCAGCCAACAGCGAATCCTCAGCCTCCAACAGAAAAAATACCCACATGCTTCTTGACCCAAGCCGGTTCCCTCTTACAAATTTCTTACAGGATCTCCAGCAGCAGAAGCTCCGCAGCGCAGCTGAGCCCAAGCCCCGTGTGGGCTGCCCAGCAAGCAGGCCCACACATGGAAGTGTGGAGGAAAAGAGGTTCCTGCCTCCATTTACCTTCCAGGCACATCCCATACATGTGTCCGAACGCTGCACAGCTTGCTTCCGTGGAGGAAAACTGTTAGTTACTTTGCAACTGTGAATGTAACCGTTGGCAAAGTGTTCTCCCCAAGGAGAGTACTACATAGCAGGTTTTATTATGATAATGAAGAAGATTGCATGTTATGAAGATGAAACTGAACTGCATACTTTTACAGCCAATCTTATAATTTCTATCTTCTTAATGCAGTGATAGGGATGATACCAGGATCAATTATGCTTCAAAAATCTATTGCTTGTATAAATAGTAAACAATAACAAACAGTATTTAAATACATTATTTCCTGTTTAGAGGGTGTTAGAGGGCTGACTAAACCTCACATGACCCTCTTGAAGCTTGTGTTATCTTCCAGAAAGGGATGATAATAAATACTTTTAGTCAATTTGTCTAGACAGACCAGCATGGAAGTCTTTAAAAAAAGTATTCACAAGTGTTTCCCATTCCTGTTATTTGTGGCTGGTTTTGCAGCTGAGTCCAATGTAGGGGTTTTACGTCCCTCAGCGTTTACTAAAAGTTAAAACATCACAGCCATGCCATTATGTAAATACTTATTTTGTTTGAGTATTCATCCTGGCGGTATTCAACCAGTTATGCTGAGAGTACTTTGTGGATTTTTGGAACAGAAATAACAGCTTGTAATGGCTTCTGTGACCAGCTGAGGTGCAGGATGTGGCCTCCCTATTTTTAGCATCTGCTGCTACACCCATCTCTATTAAGAAAACATCCTGTAAGTGTCAATGTAGGTGATGCAAACGTTTACGTCTGGAGAACTAATTCATTCTTCAAGGCTTTATAATTCTCATGAAAGAAGTAGGCAGAATTTCATGCCAGTGACCTGTTTTTCAGAAACCTACAAAAATGTATGCCTCTGAACATCCCAACTATTGGGGAGTGTTTACACTAATAGTCACAATTTAATAAATTTTGCAAAGTGTCCTGAATGTTGAGTGACAGCATGATGAACTGAGTCAGAAAGTAGAGAATGTCATCTTTTTCTTCCAAAGTCACAGCCCAATGAAAGAAAAATGCTTTATAGAGAAACTTAAATTTTACTAATTCATACACATTTGTACTTTTAGGATAACCATAGCATTCACCCTCAGCAAAATCTCTCTTCTGGTAACCCATCCACATGCTGATTAATCTGTATTTCATGATCACGTGGCCACGATGTCTTGGTCAGCTAGTGACCCAAGTGGTCCAGGTGGTAAAGGAACAAGGACTCAACAGGATGAGCCACGTTTCCCTTTCTCTCTCCTGGATCCCCTTTTCCCGTGTATTAGATTTTGCCAGTTTCTCTATGCAGCACATAGGAGTTTGCTGGATCCATTCATGAACGCAGAACCCACTGGAATCGTATGACGTTTCTTCCAAAAGGTCCGGCTAGTGCTGGGGAAGCAGGAGTTATTACTGTGTAACAGCCACACTGCAAGGAGGAACAGGACTGCAAAACCATTTTCTGTAAGGGGAGGGATATGAACTGGTATTTTAGACGTGAAAAGCTCTATTATTTCTTTCCACAAGTTCTTGATAGAACACAGTCCCCTCTCTTATCATTGAAAGGTCCTTCTAATTAGTGAACTTACACCTAATATAACTTTCTACTTATATTAGCCACACACTGTAAGGCTGCTGAGGTTTCCAAAATTCACCTTTTGGTGGCAGTTCTGCTTTGTATGCTTCAAGCTACCAGTACACGAGAACTAAACTTTAGCAAAATCTACTTAACAATTTTTCTGATGTCTTTCAGCCAATGTAAATTAAACCATTAATAGACATCGTTAATAAAGATAACTAAAAATGTAAGTTTTCATGTGCTTGGTGAGGATTCGTTTTTGAGGGAGCCTCAGATGAGCTCTGGAAGATTTTGGTTTGGTCCAGGAAAAAAATAATGCAGCTGAAGTCCAGGCACTTCTGTGTGTACGAAGTAAAATTTTATACAAATAACCACAAGGTTTTATGTTGCATCTCCTAACTTAATCCATGTAATAACTTTAGTAGATGTACTGTTGTGTAATTTCCAATTGGTTTCAAGAAAAGGGAGTAGTTTTCTCTCTTGCACATACACATTAAATGACTCACACAGACAAAGAAGAAATACTTCTTGTACAGATTATGTTGTCAGGTGGTGACTGCTTTAAAACCTTCTACTGTGGGAGTTAAAAAAAAAAAAAAAGGCGGACATTATGTTCCGGCCACCAAGGCAGGTTAAATGGTGTGAAACACTGCCCACCCTTACTGGCCGATAGCAGCGAGCGTTATTCCTGCTCCGCATCTTGCCCAGAGGAGCTGTGGATGCCCCATCCCTGGAGGTGCTCAAGGCCAGGCTGGACGGGGCTTTGAGCAACCTGCTCTAGTGGGAGGTGTCCCTCGATGATCTTCAATGTCCCTTCCAACCTAAACCATCCTATGATCCTACTCGGTGTCTCTTTCCTTCGCCCCCACCAACCCTCGCCACAACGGCAGCCGTCGCACACCCCCTTCCTCCATGGGCCGGGCCGGGCCGGCGGCAGCAGCGCGGCACCCGCTCCCCCCGCCCGGGCCTGCACCACACCGCGCCGCGCCGGGGGAGACCGAGGGCGCCCGCCCCGGCCCAGGTCACGGCGCGTCTCCCCTTGCCCGAGGGCTCCTCCCGGCCGGCGCAGCGGCCGCTCGCCGGCACCCTCGGGAGCTGGGACACAGGCCCGAGCCGTTCGAGGGGACGCTCGCTCCCGGCTGGGGAGTGGACACTCAGACCACTCCGCCGCCCGCCACGCGGCCAGCTGCACGGAAACACCTCCCGCTTCCACCCCAGCCCGCCAGCGAGCAGGCCGCCCTCCCGAGCCCGTCCTCCGCTCGGCCCGGCCCCCCGGCGGCGCCCGAGCCCCTGCCCGCCCCCCTCCGCCGCCATTTCCTCCCGGCTGCCGAGCGCCTCCCTCAGCCCCGCCCCGCCCGCTGCGGCCCGCGTGCTCGGGTGAGTGCGCGCGCGGGGAGCCGGAGGGGTGGTCCGAGCGCCCGGGGGCTGTGAGGGAAGAGGAGCCCTTACTGGGAAGAGGGGGGTGATGGCGGCGGGAGGAAGGGGCCGACCGCCGCCTCGCCGGGCTCGGCGCCCCTCTGGGACGCAGGGAAAGGCGTCCGGCGGTGCGGGGCGCGTTGTGGCAGCGCCGGGCCCGGCGGCCTCGTGTGTGGCCCTCCGGGGCTCAGAAGGAGGTAGAGCGGGTTAGGCACCGTCCCCCCGCCCCGGGGCTCCTTAAGTTGGGGTCCCGGCTGCCGCGGAGCGCGGCCGGTGTCACTGGCCGGGCGCCTCTCCCGGCAGTGCCGGTGAGGCTGGCGGGGGGCGAGGAGCGCTGGCCGCTACCTGCTGCGGGCACAGCGGCACGGTTTTCTGCGTTTTTCCCTTCTGGAAAAAGTTTTAACGGTAGGCCGGTGTGGCAGAGCGGCGAGGGGGAGCAGCGGAGGGTGTGTGGCCTCAGAATGGCTGTGGCCATCTTTCTTCCCTATCGGTTTGGAGGGGGTTGAGTCCCCCTGCGGTCACTGGGCCAGTTTGGAGGCCAGAACTGATGAACAGGTACATCTGTTTCTGTCCGAAGCAGGAACAGGGCCGTTGTGGTGGTGTGGTTTTTCTCTAGCCCTGCAGAGGAGTCTGGGGTACTGGTGGATGAAAAGCTGGACATGTGCTGGCAATCATAGGGTGGTTGAAGTTGGAAGGGATCTTAAAGATCATCGAGTTCCAACCCCCGTGCCATGGGCAGGGACACGTCCCACTAGACCAGGTTGCTCAAAGCCTCATCCAGCCTGGCCTTGAACACCTCCAGGGATGGGGCATCCACAACTTCTCCAAACAACCTGTTCCAGTGCCTCACCTCCCTCACAGTAAATAATTTCTTCCTAATATCTAATCTAAATCTACTCTGTTTCAGTTTAAAACTGTTACCCATTGTTCTGTCACTACATTCCCTGATAAAGAGTCCCTCCCCATCTTTTCTGTAGTCCTCCTTTAGGTACTGGAAAGCTGCTATGAGGTCTCCCCGGAGCCTTCTCTTCTCCAGGCTGAACAACCCCAACTCTCTCAGCCTGTCTTCAATGTGTGCTCACAGCCCGGAAGGCCAACCGTATCCTGGGCCGGCTGCGTGGCCAGCAGGTCGAGGGAGGTGATTCTGCCCCTCTACTCCACTTTGGTGAGACCCCACTTGGAGTACTGTGCCCAGCTGTGGAGCCATCAGCACAGGAAAGACATGGGCCTGTTGGAGCAGGTCCAGAGGAGGGCCGCAAAAACAATCTGAGGGATGATGTCCTATGAGGACAGGCTGAGAGAGTTGGGGTTGTTTAGGAGAGAAGGCTCTGGGGAGACATTATTGTGGCCTTTCAGTACTTAAAGGGGGTTTATAAGAAGGATGGAGAGACTTTTTACCAGGACTTGTTGTGACAGGACAAAGAGTGATGTTTTTAGACTGTAAGAGGATAGGTTTAGTTTAGATATTAAGAAGATTTTTTTTTTTTTTCTTCTGATGAGAGTGGTGAGACAGTAGAAGAGGTTGCCCTGAGAAGTTGGAAGTGTTCCAGGTCAGGTTGGATGGGGCTTTGAGCAACCTGAGCTAGTGGAAGGTGTCCCTGCCCATGGCATGGGGGGTGCACTAGATGATATTTAAATGTCCGTTCCAACTCAAGCTATTATGTGGCTTGTAATAGCTATTGTAATAACTAACAAAATGCTACAGCACAGCACCATTGTGTAAATGAAGCTGCATTCTGTGAAAGTACATACCTGAATTTAACTTTGTTAAATGTGAATGAGCCGAGAGGTTCGTATGATGGGTTTAGGTCTGGGATTCAAAACTGGCAATTCAGGCCTGGTTGCATGTGTGTTGCTGGCATTTGCGGATGTCAGTAGTAGATCTTGGTGCTGGCAGCATCTTCAAATGTTGCTAGCAATTGGGAAATAATTTTCCGTCTTTTTTTAAGCATTCCCTTCCCTCAGGGAGAACTGTATTTTGCTGCACCTGGGAATTTCCATCCTCTCAGGCAGGTGGTGATGTGGGACTCCTGTGGGACTAAGGTGACAGTAGGTTACTGTTGAGGTTCAGGCTGTTACAGGACCTACTGATGAAACAGTCTGCCCGGGAGTTAGTGGAGCAGTGAGGGTGTCCTGTGTACTGTTGCATAGGAGACTGCGTTCCAATAGCAGAACTGGAGTTTCAGTTTCATGATAAGGGATCTGTGTAAGTAAAAGCATCTTAATAAATGAGAGCATTTACTTTTGGGAGTAAAGCTGTCTTTTTTTACCTACAGATGAAAGCATCAGCGTGCTCTAACTCCTCGTGTGTTGGCTTCGCAAACTTGCTCAGACGTGCCGAGAGTCAGTTTGAGTTGGCCAGATCCAGCAGGCAAGCCACGGTGCTAGAGGGCTTGGTGCTGGCTCATTGTCAGGATACTTAACTCAGCTTCTCAGGCAGGCTTTTACTGCTGCCTGGTGCTCTGGGCTACCCTGGGGGATGAAATGCTGCTGCAGACTTAAAGTTAGGGCAAGTATGTCTGCATATACTATGGTGTTAGACCTACCGTTACTTGATTTTTGCCTTAACTTTCCTGAGAACTTGGCAGCTAAACCCTTTGTGACTTAACCTTTTTATTTTTACATAATGATACACAAGGATATTATCTACCTGGAAAAACAAAGCAAATGACTTCCAACTTTAAAATTAAATGTCTGTGCTTGGATGAAAGAATTCTTTTTACTCTACATAAACCACAAAGTTTGACAGCTTTGCGGAAATGGAAGCAGAATCTTACAATTTTAGGTTTTGGTGTAAGAAAGGCCTGACAATGTTCCCTCTCTTCTGTAAACTTAGTTTTGCTGAATCTGGCCATTCAAGATACAGTATGGAAACCCTGACAGAGGGTGAGATGTGGGCCGCTGCGTGGTGAGCATCACTAGATGCCTGGCACTGTCACATAATTTAGTATAAAATTGTTCCCGGGTCCTGAGACCTCAAGCAGGTGCCCTTACTTCATGTTCCTAAAACCTGCTCCACCTGCAGGGGAGTCTGCTCTTCTGTTTCTTTGGAAGCTGCTGTAACCCTCCCGCCAACGGAATCATCCTCGCCCACTCAACCTGGTTACACATTCCTTCTTCCCTCACAGCAATCTACGCTTTCCGTGCCCCATTTCCCCGTGTTTTCTGTTCAGTGTGTTCTTGTGTAGCCCTTAGTGCATGCTGTTGTAACCGGTGTCAGTGTCCCCTCGCTGCAGTAACTGCCTTTTCTGTAGGGCTGGCTAAAGCTTTAGTATGGTAACGGTACAGCTATGTAGACATGGGGGTTTATGATGTGTAAGCCTCCCTGAAAGGAAAGCTTACCTTAACACACACCACGCCAACCACTGCATTTAACTGGTTGGGTTCTGCGCTTGAAATGCCGTACATCCTCTTCCATCGTGCTCTGGCTGGAAAGTCATTGGGAAGTCTTCATTGTGCTTTTTTTCCTCAATGTTAATGCATTTCAAGGAAGTGTAATAGGGTACGAGTTTCCGATCCTGTCCTCTCTCCACCCCTTTCTGCATGTTGCCATTAAATCCCTTAAAGCTTGGTTAATTTTTTAATAATTTACACCTCTTGCTACAGAAGACTGGTCTGCCACAGGTTCTTTGTGTGGGTGCATTCCTGCCTTTGTAAAGATCTGTTGTGCGGGCCATTGGGTTTCACTGCGTGGTTTTTTTTTTTTTAGTATAAACTCAGCTGTGGGATTTGAGCTTCTGTGAGCCATGGCTCGCAGTAGAGCATTTTGAAGTTTGGTGAGGTTTGAGAGAGAATTGGAGGCCTGCTGTGGGCTTTCCTTTTTTTGCTGCTTGGAGCAAATAGTGAGCATCTGAAAGCAGAGCTGTTCCCATCGTTCTCTGATATCCCACTGGGTAAAGCAAGAGGTGCTTCTCTGGGCCTGTGAGCTCTTGAGGTTGTGTTGCTGGTTGACTGTTTGGGTTCTCTCTCCTCTTGAACAGGAACATGCCCAAGAAAGGAGGGAAGCGTGCAGAAATGGGAAAAGAAATGCAGGCACAGTGTAAACGAGCAAAAGTGGAAGCAGCTTGTTCTCCGTCAGTCATGAGTTTTGAGAACCCTGACAGTCTCTTCAGAAGCTTGATCTCTCCCATCAAACAAGAGGTGTTTTTCAGGGAGTACTGGGAGCAAAAGCCACTGCTTGTTCAGAGGAACGATCCCCTGCTGGCTGCCTACTACCAGTCACTGTTCCAGTTGTCAGATCTGAAGGAACTGTGCAGCCAGGGTCTATGCTATGGGCGAGATATAAACATCTGCAGATGCGTGAATGGAAAAAAGAAAGTTTTAAATAAAGAAGGCAAAGTGAATTACGTGCAGCTGAAGAAGGATTTTGACCAGAAAAAGGCAACAATACAGTTTCATCAGCCTCAGAGATTTAAGGTTGGATCATTTCATTGAATGCAATTAATGCATGCTTTATAATGTGGTATACTTTGCTTGAGTCATACTAGACATAGCTTCATCTCTGTCCTCAGTAAATCTAGGGGAAGTAGCTGACATCGGTGATCTGCTGAAATCTATACGTGAACTGAATTAATTAAAACATGGTTTATACTTCTGCACCGCCCATCATGTTTCAGTGTTCTGCAGTAAAAAATCTGATTCATGCTATAATATTGATTATTCTTTTTAAAAGAATGTGCTTTGTCACATAAAAGTTTAGAAAAAAAATAAATGCACAAAATTGATGATGATGCATCTGTGTCTGCTTAAATTATCCCTTCTGCCCCACTGTTTCCTTGTGCAAATGGGGGCTTTTTTACTGCTTTCCTTCAACGGAGGGCAAGGTGTGAAGCCACGTAAAATCTTTCCAGGACACTGCCGTTCTTGCCAACAGGTTGGCTTTGAATTGCACCATGGAAGGGTACCACCCCATTTTAGCTGAGTGTCCTTTCTCTCTCTTGTTGTTTTTGATGCCTTTGTAATCTTCATGTACGAGAATGAGTCGGTGGTGTCTGCACAGTTGTGTAAAGGATTCAGGTACTTGTAAGTACTTGGATTTAGGTATTCATTTTTTTGTCCCGTGGTGTCAACACAATTTAATTGTGAATTGGTCCGTAAGGACCCAAGTACACAGCTGAGTCCCAAGTATAGTGTTGCTGGCTGATGGCTGTTTGAACGTAGCTGTAATGGCCAGCAGCAGGGGCATCTGCAAGTGAAGTTGAAGTGTTGCATGGCTTATGCTGAAATCTAGAGCTTGAGCGGAACCTACATAAATTCTGGTTGAAGTTGCACTTGCGCAGGTCTGGTAGTTGGCATCTTCTGATAAGAGAGTCATCCCTTTGGTGCGTTGTCTGTCACACATTAGATGTGGATGAGTAAAGTTTGTTCTCAAATATGGCCAAACAGTTGCAGTCACTGGATAAAGGTCTCTAACCTTTGTACGCTGTTTTTGATACTAGCGTATTATATAGGCAAGTCCTCCTTGCATTTATTGTCTTGAGTTGTTTTGCTGTTCATGGGATGATGGGTGGTTTATTTTCCTCTCTCTAATCTTGTTTGTCTGCTTTTGCAACCTAAAAATGGTACAGGTAAGAGAACAAACATCGACGCTCTGTTGGGGCACCAACCTTCTTGGCTTACTGATTACCTCTATGGCCGATCTTTGTGTCTACAGTGCTTGCTTTCAGAAGGAACACTCATACAGAGCATCTGCCTTCCCAGCCTCTGTCTCTCTGTGATCATTCTCTAGGAAAAACCTCCCAAGCGATGGGGAGGATGTGGACTGGGCTGAGCTCTTCAGTAGTAACAGCATTGTTTCTTTTTAAAGGAGGAGTTGTGGAAGATTCAGGAGAAGCTGGAGTGCTACTTTGGGTCTCTGGTTGGGTCGAATGTTTACATTACTCCCCAGGGCTCTCAGGGCCTTCCCCCTCACTACGATGATGTTGAGGTAGGACAGCTCAACCTTGTCTGTGAAACTGTGTGGGGGCTTTTGCTAGTGGCAGTGGATACCTGTATGTGTACTTTTTCCCCCCTCTCTCATAAAATAGCTTATTATAGAAAAACTTTTTTTCCACTGAAAACTTATGGTAGTTGGTTGCAAGTGTTTCTTTATAGTTCTTTTTCTTCTATAATTTTACTGAAGAGGTACTAATAGTAATATCTAATGATAATACTGCGTAAACTGTGGTTTCCAGTCTGGTATTTCCATTAGATGAAAAGAGAATTTGTTTTCCCAGCTGCAGAAGCTTTCTAGCACTTTTTTTTTTTTCATTTTCACGTCATTCAGACACCCAAGAATCCAGAAGTCCTTTTTCCTTTACTAAGTACTTGCTCTTTCTTCAGCTGGACAGTGAAAGCAGACTTTTTGTGTTGGTTGCCATTTGTTGGTCCTACTGTTTTTAAGAAGTTACTGGTATGATGAAGTCCTGTGTTCCAAATGGATTTTAAATTAGCTTCTAAAAGAAACGTTCAAAATAGATACTGTGTTAAAAAAAAATAAATAGGGCTATCCCACTTAAACCAAAACAACAAAAAAAAACCCTTACATGCCTTTTGTGCTTTTTATTATTTTCATTTTCATTGAATACATCTGGAGTTTCATCTTCCTTATGCTAGTTGTTCAGCAGCCGCCTAACTTACATGTTTTGGTATCATGTCATCAACCCCCAGCTCACAGCATCCCCTAGATGTTTCTGATGCTCTGTTTGTCAGTGAATGGTGATAAGACCTCTCACCTGATATTTTGAATATCTGTGTGGCAGGCATTACTTTTGAGTTATCTGTCTAGCACTTATATACGTGACTGGAGAGAAGCTGGAATTTCTAAATGCTTACCTTAGGATAAAACAGATCACACTTCACAACTCTTCTCTCATCTCTAAGTAGAGCCTAAAGAAATAGTTCAAATGTCAATTTCTGCATTGTAGACATCTCAAAAGTAATGAGAGCGGAATCCTGTTTGCCATGCTGTGGAATAGCTGATAGCAGGGAAAGTGAAATCTGTTTACTCTGTTGTCAGAAAAGCAACCTGTGCCACTTCTGTTTGCTTTCTGTCCCTGATCTGTAGCGTGGTTCCATAGACTTTCCAAGTAAGAAGACAACTTAAAATTTCTGATCAGTTGGATGTGTGAGGGGCAGCAAGGCTTCCTTATGCATTTGGATTTATGGTCTTTTGCAGGTGTTCATCCTTCAGCTCGAAGGCGAGAAACATTGGCGACTGTATAAACCAACGGTGCATTTAGCTCGGGAATATAATGTTGAATCAGAAGATAGGATTGGGAATCCCACACATGAATTCATATTAAAGGTATTATAATTGAATTGCTTTACATGGTCTGGGCTATGGTTGCCAGAAAAGTGGTCATGTTTGAAATGATCAGTTTCTTGAAGACAGTATTCTGACTGATAGTGGTTGTGAAATTGAGGGGAGGGTTGGTGCACAAAACACTGTGAGCATGAGAAATTTGGTTGATAGTTGCCTAACCTATCCTTTTTCAAAGGTATCCTTTGCTTTAGTAGTTAAATAATGAACCAAGAAACCAGTTATTTCTGGAAATTCTCCAGTATTCTCCAAGTTGGGCACCCTGACTCCTGGGTCATGTTTGTGGAGCTGCATGCAGAAAAACCATTTGGTTTATATATGGTTATGAAACATTTTTATGCTTTTACATGCTGTCTGTAATCAGTCAGGCTAATCCTTCTATGCACCAGGACCTACTGCTTTACTGAAGGTTGTCACTGTTCTGGTGAATTAGATTTAAATATTTATCCTTGGTTGATAAACAAAAGCAGAACTAAACCCCATATTAACTTGCTGTATTAATTGTTTTTCTCTTTCCAAACCTGAAAACCAAGTGTTTGGCCATTTTTTGTTACTTGGAATAAAAAGAGCTTTTCATGAAGATTAATGAATGCAGCCCCTCTGACAGCAGGGCACCTGATACTCGTCCAGCTCTGTTTTACATGCTTGTGCTTTCAAAGCATGTTATTTATCCAGCAGACAGTGCTGCTCTGTGTTGGAAGCTTCATTAGTTTCTCTGCCTTGTGGCCTGTCATAGGGCTTCTCTCTGCAAGGTCTCTGCTCTTCCCGGTGTTCAGACCTGCTTTTGGGTGTAGATAGTTCAGGAATAGTATGATGCATTGGATGTGATACTGACATCACTAGATACGTAGTTTGGCAGATGGTAATATTCAGTTGTCATGATGTATTGAGTGGTGCAAAGTCTAGTAAATTACAGTTCCCTTTTTAATTTCTGGAACATTTTGGGCTGGACTTCAATGCCTTTGATTTTTATGGAATAATGATGTATTCCACAAGCCATTTTACTGACATGGTGGAGTGAAAATACTGGCCCCTGAAAAGGGCTTAAAAATTGTCTAAGTTTTTAATTTATTTTTCTTCTGTTTCATGTTCTCAACTTCCTGTGACCCATTTCTTCCGGGTGGGCGCTGTCAGATTTTGGTTGTCTGCCTGGAGCTGTCTCTGAAAGGGATGCTGTCAGATGACTCTTATTTCCTCCCTAAACATCTTTCTGGAGTATTTCCTTTCTCCTTCTTTGTATTTCTGTCTGCAGTCTGCCATCCTTGGGCAGTTTAGAACAAATGGACCAGCTAGAGACTGTATTGGGGGTGTTGTGCCTTCCCACCAAAAACTGGTAGCTGACTGTGAGCAAAGGCACACTGGTTTGTGTGTAAATTTCCAAGCTGCAGTGTGTCTTGGTGACACTGCAACAGGCTGTGGCCATGGCTGGTTTGTTGCTGAAGTCAAGCACAGAGCTTATTTGGTAGCTGGCTATCTACCCGCCTTCATGTATGATGTTCCATTTAATTTGCTGGTACTTCTCCCTCGTCTGCCCCTCCTTCCTCCGGAAGTAAGAAGGCAGCAAAGTGATCAGATCCGTGTTGTCTCCTGTCACGTGCTCTGTCCTGCCCCAGTCTGGGCATTGCCACCTCAAGTCTGTGAAGATTCTGACTATTTTAATTGAAGAGTGTTGTGCTTGCTGGTTTGTGTGAATGACATTGGTGAGACTACCCAGCAGATAAGATGAATAAGAGTTGGGCTTTGCAGCAAAGACTGCTTTGAAGAATCATGATCCCAGCTTCTTAGTGGTAGGCATGGGGTGCTACAGCATGAAATAGTTTCTTTTGCAGACTAGTTTGTCATCACTCTGGTAGGTGTTCAGGGCTCTTACCCTTCCCCTGCGCGTCCCTCCCTCCAGTTTGTTTTCTTGCTGGGCATGTGAAACGTAGCAAATGAAGAGAATTCCAAATACTCTTAGTGTAGTCCCTACACTGGTGATTAACGCAGTTTATTAATGGCAGAGAGAGGCTTGCTTCAGAACAAGTAAATTGTACATTGCTGATCTATGATGCATTGCAGCTTGTTATAAATGGATGAAGAGACTTGATCTTACAAAGTCCGGTGAAGCCTCATAATCTAAAGAAACCTTTCAATTCAGTGAAAAATCAAGTAGTATTCACTTGAAATACATCTGTGTTAGACAGTTCAATAGAGTCTCAGAAGTAAGTGATGTGACCAAATTTAAGGAACGGTAACATTAAAATGGAATCAAATTTCATCATTGTTTTTTTAGGAATTTTCTCTTTGACTGTGATATCCGACTATATAGATGTTCATAGGAGAAGCCATACATAAACTGATTTTTCCTTCTTGGGGGCAATTTCGTGTGCTTTGCACTTCTCTCTTATCTTGACTTTCCTAATCTAAATTTTTATCAGTGGGGAGATTAAGATAGGTGAGAAGAAAGATAGGGAGGAGGAAGATTTTACTTTTAAAGTGTTTTAACGGAAAATTTCAGACAACAGTATTGTAACAGATTACCATCTGTATAGAGTATTTGGCTTTTTGTGTGGAATGCTGGCTTTGCTTTTGACGTGATCTGACAAATTCACATTGCACTGCTTCTCTGCTAGCCCGCTGTATTGTCAGCAGGTTAATCTCAGTTGCTTCTTTGTCCCCTTTATGGAGCTGGGTTGGAGTGTGCATGTTCTATAATGTTAAAAGCTTGCTTCCTGTTTTCAGACAGGTGTACAGTAAATACTGATGGTAAGTTGGAAAGTTTAAGGTATCGGACTTCTGGCTTAGAGTACTTTATTTTATGTTATTACGGGTTGTAATGGAGGATCTCTCTATTTTGTGATTTTAAAAAAAATGTATGTTGTCATTCTGTCTGCTCAGAGAGTATTTTCTCTGTTTTGACTACAATAAAGTTTGACCAGGTGCCCTAAACTTATCAATTCTCCTCATTTTCTTGCAGCCAGGTGACTTACTGTACTTCCCAAGAGGGACTATTCACCAAGCTGACACTCCTCTTGGGATCTCCTGTTCTACACATGTGACCATCAGTACCTACCAAAACAAGTAATTATTCTTTAATTTTTTTTTTTTTTAATATGGCTTTTCTGAAAATGGCTCTCCTCTGCCAGATGATGTGTGTGAATACTACAGACCTGAAACTGATGTTTCAAAGCAGTGATGTCCCGCTGCTTAAAAAAAACCCCAAAACCCACCTTGTAATGAGCTCTGCTTAGCTCTTTTCTGTGTTCATTCTATTTAGCCCTTGTGTGGTTTGTTTTTCTGTGGGTAATACAGGGATAGGGCATGTCACCTTCTCCCCAGAGATGTGGTGACATGGAATATATGCATGGAATATAGTTGTGGGGTACCTACATATATATGTGGCCTTCTGTTAGTAACAGAATCTAAGCTAGTGTTCGGGTACCAGTAATTGAAGATTTGGGGTTTGGGGGCAGGAGGGGAGTGAGACCCTTGTACTTTGAAGCAGCCCGTTTACCAGGTTTTCATGCAGCAAGCTTGATTGCTTTTTAATTGGTTATTTTATTATTTACCAGCTGTAGACTTTAATGTGGAAGATAATGTTACAACTGCAAACTCACTGTTGTGTTTAAAAAAATCTCCCACAAGTGGCTGAAGTTACTGTTTGTTTCATAACCCAGATAGAGTCATGAGTTACTCCTTTCATCATGTTTTCTCCTGAATTTGATAGCCACCCACACCTATTCTGACAGACCCGCTGCAAATTCTTCCTTTGCAAATATTCTCTACTTACCTGTGTTTTTCATCTCCTACCCTGTGCATGCAAGTCAGATTTCCTTTGACCCACATCTGATCCTTGTGCCCACTGAAACATTGTCATCACACAGAGAAATGCTGCTGCCACCTAATCAGCCTCTCAGGTGCTGGGTTTGGAGTCATTGGCCTGAATTAGGAATTGGGAAGGATTTCTTTTAGCCACAAAACAGGGCAGAACAAGTTTGTGCGTATTCTACATGATTGTAAGATGAATCTCTAACCACCAGCTGTACCATTCTGGAAGCCCAGGGTGTCAGCACTGGCCTGACTCTTAATGTGGCCAGTCCTCCAAGTTGGAGAGAGAGTTAAGATGAAGCTGCTCAAAGGTGTGAGTCTTCATGAAAAGTGGGTTCAGCTGATTTTAATTTACACTCATGTTCTATTCTTCTATTCAGAAGGTAGAAAAAGCTATTTTCTGTAAGCATTGACTGCTCTTGCAAAGAGTGTTTGACTTCATTTGTTATGCGAGAGGTGATATTAGCGCTGAGCTGCTTTGGCAAGTTTGATGACACGTTCAGGGTGATCAGCAGTGAGTGGCCTCCAAACAGACTTCCTACTCCTCCTCCCTTCCCCTGCGTTTTTTGTCCCACCGCTTCCTTGTGTTGACCTGGCGATTCTCTCACCCCTGAGTTTAGTGAACGGAACAGACAGAAGAGTGATGCTAGAATAAGTGGGTGCTTTGGTTTGTTGATGGAGGCTGGGGTGAAGTGACGTTTTACAGACCAGTGTGCAGGAGTCCTCCTGAATGCAGAGAACAGGGTTTGTCCAGCTCGATCCCTACAGAGTTATTGGTCAAGTAGTGCTGGGGAGACAAGAATTTGGTTGCTTATAACAGGGTTGCTGGAGACCTGGCAGGCTTGTGTGGTCTGTGCAGTTTCTCCGTGAGAGCATAAGCCAAATGCCAGTCCAGTGGGTTACTTGAGAAGCGGTGCTGTCGGGGAGCACATTCCCTGGGCGCTTGTGTCAGAATGAGGAGAGGAAAAAGGAAAAGCTTGAAGAGTGCTGTCCTTCTAAGGATTAAGATCGGGATCATCATCCGTTAAGGTTATTGGTAATGAGGTGTAAGGGCCTGCCTCTGTGCCTGCTTTCAGCAAGCATAGGTTAAAATAAGCAGCAGTCCTGACACAGGGTGGTATTTTGATTTGTCTTGTAGGTGGAAGTATGGTCTGGAAACATTTCCTTGGAAAATGAAGAGAACTCTTTGAAAATAGCTGTCCTTATAATGGAGGATGTTTGGACTCCTTCTGACTGCTCTGGAAGCAGCATGTGCAGAAGGAGCTGGGAGGGGTGGAAGTGCTGGTGGAGGTGGCACTTTCAGGGACTTCTAGGCACCAAGACAAAAGAGACTCCACTGTGTGCTGAAGGATGGTTCCTCTGGGCCAGACCCCAGCAGGCAGAGTGTGTGTGCA
The DNA here is from genome assembly GCA_003993805.1 of Himantopus leucocephalus. Lineage (NCBI taxonomy): Eukaryota > Metazoa > Chordata > Aves > Charadriiformes > Recurvirostridae > Himantopus > Himantopus leucocephalus. The sequence goes on along the minus strand of RSEF01000001.1, from coordinate 111,984,608 downwards.
TGTCTGAGTTCATTATAAGAAGGGCAGTTTGGAATAGCAGTGAGTAGCTGAAGATAGTTGCTGGCAGATGGAGATTGGGGCAAAAGAAGGGAAGCAGTAAGAAGTAGATGTCTTAATTCTGTTTATTAGCCAGAGTCCTTCCCTGCCAGTGTGTGGCAGATAGTGATACACTTGAGTGGAGAAAATG
>RSEF01000001.1:111917201-111984321 GCA_003993805.1 Himantopus leucocephalus | reverse complement strand
TTTCTTTTTTTTAACTGAAGTAGTGTCCAGAGATCAGTGCTGAAAACAGGGAGTGCTGAGGGAGAGCAAGAGCGGAGGGTGAAGTGTATGTTGGAGGACAGGCCCTGCTCTGCTGCCTGTGCTAGTTGGGTGGGAGCCTGCTGGCAGCCTTGGATGCTGGGCACCTGGCCTGGTTGTTTGCCCATTAGACCGGCCTCTGAGGACGTGGGAGGGAGAGAGGTCACGTGGACAGGATAGCACTTTTGTGCGAGCGGCACGCCTGTTCCTGACGAGGTTGAGTCACGCTAGGTAAAGAAGGTGCAAGCTGTAGTTCTCCCTCCCTCCTCTAGTTTATTCTTACAATTGGGGAACAAAAGTACAGAGATCAAAGGCTGATTTATTTATTTATTTATTTTTAAGTGTGTAGGCTAAGAATGGGGATTTAACACAGACAAGACACCTCCAAGATGCCCTTTAGGTATCATTAAAATCCCTGTAGAGATATGTAGGTGTCCTGTTCCTGGGGCCATAATTAAGTTTGTAGCAAAGCTAAAAACTGATGCCGTGTTGGATTTGATAACCCCGGGTACATTTCCTCCTTCAATAATGAGTGTATCAAAAGCACGTTAAATGACACAACCCCACACACTTAATTGTGTGCAGTGAGGCTGTGTGTGCCTGTGGTTGGATAATAATGGCCCCCGTAGGAATTTCTTCATTCATTGAGGTCAGCTTTAAGCTGAATCCATTGGTAAATGGCAACCACCTGGACCATTCTCAAGCCACTTCCTTCCCTCTGTAGGAGTGCCACTGACCTGAAGCTGGTAAGGACACACGTACAGTTGAGATGAGAGTGCGCTATTGCATGAGATGACAGAGAGGTAATGGAAGGGCCAAAGGCACAAAGCAGATTTCGAATTGGAGCAATACGTTTCTAGCCCTTGATGTCAGTTAAGATACCTGTTTTATTTCAGTGCAACTATTTTAGTAATTCTTTTTTTTTCTTTCTGTCCTTCAGCTCTTGGGGAGATTTCTTACTGGATGCAATTCCTGGCCTTGTGTTTGATACAGCAAAAGAAGATGTGGCGCTGCGGACAAGCATACCAAGGCAACTGCTTATGGTAAGTTGGTGGGACTAAGGGAATGACGGTGCATCCAGCTGGAACTTCAGCACTGAGGCAAGCGTGCATCTTGTTGATCTGCTCTGAAAGCTCAGTGCAATGGCACTATCTTGTCCAGCAGCACAACCACTTCCTTTGAAGACTTCAGGATGACTGTTCCATCTGAGTGTTTGCTCCATCTGAAGCGTTGCCAAGTTCATTGCACTGCCTTTCTGTCGTATCACAGTGTCCTTGTATGGCTTGTTCCCTTCTAAAAGTAACGGTATTTGCTTTGGAGCTGTCAGACAGGCATAGTTCCTGTCAGGCCAAGCTTTTGAATCTTTAAAAGTTGGCAAAGCTGTAAATTGTTCTGTGACCTCTTTATGGTGGTCCAGTTGTGCTGCTGATCAGCTCATCAGCACGCAGAAGGAACAAGTCTCTCTTGCAACCACGCTTGCAAGTCTTCTAGCATTGCAGGTAGCCCCAGAGTGAGGGAGAGTGAGCATCAGCTTTGGTGTATGAACAGCTTGTGGAGAATGTGTAAAAGAGATGAAGTTTGTTGTTTTGGGAGTAAACATTACCCTTTGCAAAGATAAAAGAGGAGTGTCCAGGTTTTCACTGCATTACTGCACCTCCTTCTTTTTAGGCTAGCCTGTTTAGCTTGAATTCATTTGAGAGCAAGTCTGTGTGAATATTTAGCAGGTGGATACAGCTGACTCGACAAAAAAACTGAGTAGCCTTTTGAGAAGGCTCGCAGACCGTCTGGAAAACACCAGAGAACTGAGATCATCTGACATGAAGAAGGATTTCATTATGAATCGGTTGCCACCTTGCTTGGGATGCGACTCTGATCTTTTGACTCCAGGTAGATCTTGAAGTTACCAAAACTGGCTGATGTGATGTAGAGCTGTTGCTAACTCTGCCTCTTATGACCTTGGTATTTTATAGTAGGCAAAGATTATAGTTGAGCATCAGCTTCATGTTGTGTTAGGCTCTATGTGTGCGTATGCATATCTCAGTTGGTTAATTCCCTGTGTCTAGCGAAAGACATGACACGTCTCTCTTAGAGTGAAACAAAGATTATCCTAGACTGAAACAGGCAGCTTTAATAAACTAATGTGTACTGAAAATGTGTAACTGGTAGAATTTGTCCGTATGTTCTAACTTGCTATTACAGCTCTTTGTAGACTGTAAAGGTGAGAGAATTAAAAAAATCTCTCTCCCTACACACACACACACACACCCACCCCCGAGTTTGAGAACACATGGGTGTTGAAACACAGGTTAGCAAAAAATCAAGCCACAAGAGAGTGGGTAGCGCACAGAGGACTCAATTTGCACTGCTCGTCTGGTTTCTTTCCTTTCTAATGGAGAATTTATTTTTCTTAGGTGGGAAATTGCCAAAAATAGACAGCAGAATCAGGCTGCAGTTTAGAGATCATGCTATCATTACAGTGGAACCAGATCAAGAGAATTCTGTAAGTATAATGAAGCTTGGGGTGGGAGCGCGAGGTTATGTGAGTTGTTGCTCTGTTGTACTGGTCTGAAAGGGTCATGCAGTTACACTTAGTTGGATTCTGCATCCCGTTCGGGTTTGTTAGGAGATGATGCGGTTGTTGTTGAGCAGTAATATGGCACATTCTTGCCTTCGGGAGGAGAGCTACAGAACTAAATTTAGTCTGTGCTTCTGCACGCAGGGTGCATGGCTTTTATCTGAGGTGAGACAGGATAGATCATTGCAGCTGCTAAATGGCCTCTATAGCTATTGATGATGGATTTTTTTTTTCCAGTCTTTGTAGTTAAGAGTATGAAAAAGTTACAAAAATATGTTCCCTCGAGAGGGAATTCCCTTAGTTGCAGCTGCTGCTGACTGTGGTTGCATTTAGTCTTCACTTCAGAGTTCTCTTTGTACCTAAGCAGGTGCCAGTGGCACTAAGTTGTTCCACAAAATAGATGCTGGCATCTTGGATTATGTTGTGTTCAGACTATTTCTTATCTATGAAGGTTTAATAGTATGTAATTGTAGAAGTGTTTTTTGTTGTCTTAAAAAAAAAGGGGGGGGAGGGGGGGAAGGCGGGAATGGGACAGACTATCTTGTACAGTTTTTTTTGCATGCGTAAAGTGTTACTTTCCAAGAAAAACATACCATACCCTTCTGATTTTTCTCCTCTGTTTTGTTTGTGTCCTATTGCTGTGAGACTGTGTAGCTTTTGAAAACTTTTTTTTTGCAATTTTTTGCAAATAAACACTAGAAATAAACACTGAATGACAGCACTCATGTGAGACATCTGGCCACGAATTCGGTGTGATACCTGCCCACAGAGCTCTGAATTGGTTTGCAGATCTTTGACCAAGGAATAACAGGCATACGATTTTTAAGAGACAGATCAGTATCAGAGTGGAAATTTATTGATGCACACTCCTTCATTAAGGCCTTCTAGGAGGCGCACCTTAAATGGCATGTTTTCTGTACAGCTTCAGTCCTGTCAGTCTAGTAGAGGCAGTACTAAGGCAGAAGGTTATAGGTTGTAAATAACTTTTCAAAGATGTTTTGGAGACTCCCTTATTTCTGTGGTAGATGGCTGTTGGGTCATTCAGTTAGGAATGCGAATTGCTTTCACTCATGTGACAGTGGACTCCAGAATTAAGGCGCTGACATTGTCATTTGAGCAGATGATTTGAGGATATATATCATATGTAACTGCTTTCTTCCTGCTGTCTTTTAGGATGAAATTCGCAGAGAGATGGTTTATGTATATCATTCTTTAAAGAACAGGAGAGAAACTCACATGATGGGGACAGATGATACTGCTAGTGAGGAAGGCACATCACAGGTTTGTTCCCACAACCACACACCAAAAAGCTGCATTGCCACCTTGGGTTTTGCTGCAAGATGAGCTTGACTGAGAAGGTAGCAGTGTCCTGGTTCTGCTATACTCCTCAGCACCCAAAGCATTGTGCCCATCCCCTAAGTACCTGGATGAGCTGAGGCTGCAACACAGAGGTAGTTAATACTAGAACTAAGTAATGTTATCTCATGCTTAATTAAATGTTTGTGATGTTAACACGATTTCTTGTGCATGCCTTATGTCCTAGCTAGCAAAGCTAATGGACTGGCTAGAAGCGTCTCTTACGTCTGTGTCCTTTAGAACATCCTTTATTAAGGCTATTGGATATGGTAGCACATGTTCAGCAGTAGCAGGAATCACTGTGCTTTATGTGCCATGTTTATGCCATGTTGAACCTATGTCAGATTCTATATCCACTGGAACATACTGCAAGATAAGGGTGTTCATTGTAGGGTGGTGTGGGTCAGCTTTAGGAGTGAATGCTTACTGACATGTAAGGAGGGAACTTTTTAGACTGTTAATAAGGCTGCAGATGGTTCATCTCCATTCTTATTCAGGTTATGTACAATGTGCTTTCGCTCAAATCATAAATACTCCTGAGGAGTGGCTGTGAGCTTTGGCACTTTTTTGTTCCCATTTATGATAGTAAGATGCTCTCTTAGGTCTGTAACCTGAAACGCGTCCAATACAGGTCTGCACAGACACACGGTAGAGGCAAAGCAGAACTCAGCCTGTTCTTGTCTCAGTAATTACAGCAAGGCTTTCTGCCTGGCAGTTACTTGCCTTTTAAAGCAAATCTCACTGGTCCTCTAGAGCAGCGAATGCAGGTAGCTGAGGTTGTACACTGGCACCTGTACAGTATGTGCAAGTCCCAGAATATACCTTCCTGCCCTTAAAGACTCCAGCTGTGGTAATGGAGGTCCTCTGGGGTTCTGTCAAACTATGTGCCAGATAGATAGAAACAAGCATATATGACCTTCCAAAAATAACAGGTAGAGCTATGCGAGAGTGTACACTTAAAGTTATTTCATTCTGCAGTGTGGAAACCACATGAGGAAGCCATGCACCCTACCACATAAGGTGCGCTAGAACATCTTACGAAATTTCAGCTAGCTGTCTATTAAGAAAGTTGGCAGGGTGATACTGCATGCTTTGCAGGATGCTCTCAGAATCCCAGTGTGGTGTGTGAAAGGAGCACACCTTAGTACCTATAGCCTCACACAGTCTTATGTAATAAGGGACATTGCAGTTAGACAAAGGATTAATTTTTTCTAATTCCTCCCCCCCCCCAGGAGACTCATGGGCTGCGGTTTCCTTTGTCATACTTGGATGCACTGAAGCAGATTTGGAGTAGCAGCAGTGTTTATGTTAAAGAGCTTACCCTTACCTCAGATGAAGAGAAAGAAAACCTTGCCTTGTCGCTATGGACTGAATGTCTAATTGAAGTTATTTGATGCTTTTGTGAATTAGCTGCTCCTGTAAGTACTATTTCTGGCCATGAAGAGTCTCTTGAGTTCTCTTATTAAATTACTTTTTTATCCATCCAGCCTTTGGTTTGTATTGCTGTCTAACAAAGCATTGCAATATATATACTTTGGCAAATGTTATTTTTCTTTCCTTAGCTTTGGGGAAACAGGCATTGGGAAAAACAGGCAAGCTGCTCATTGTCCAGTGAGCCACAGCTCCATGTCACTCATAGTAACACCAGTGCTGTGGTATCCCCTTTCCTCTGGAGATATGCCCTGATGTGGAGGACAGCTAAAGGTATAACATGGAGCAGGCTCCAGGACCTTGAGCAAAAACCAGTAACTTGTTTTCATTTGTAAAGTTCACCAGCAAGAAAACCCCTTTTGTCCTGTTTGTTTGCCCTGAGAGAACAACAGCTTCTCAGTAAAAACTGTGCATGTTGTTTCCCAAACGGGGAAGCCCTTGCCCTAGAAAACCCCTTTCCTCTCAGATATTGACACCTCTGGAATAAACAAACATCTACCGCCTCCAGCACCGATTTAAATGTGAAAGTAACCAAACCTGTAACTGGAATCTGTATCTTCAATGCTTGCTTGAGTGGGTTTTGATGGTAGTAGTGCAGTTATTTTCATACTTGAACATCGATGTTTAATTTGCAAACATGTAACAGCCCAGTCACAGATTCAATATACTTATCCCTTTTTTTGTCCATTTGAAAGGAAGTATTTTACAGGAATACACTTGACATCTGCTAAAAACTATTGTTGTGTTTAGTTTGTTTAAAAAGAAACTAACAAGCAAAACATTTCTCTTAAAAAAAGTTTTATACAATTAAAATATACATGCTTAGCATTTTACATTCGAGATCTGCTCTGCTTTGTTACGTAACACTGCCACACCAAATATGATTTAGTCATTCTTGGTTTAAAAGACTGGAACTTTTTACACAGGCTTTTAACATTTCCGATGGAAAGCAAGTCATGTGTAGACCACTTGATATACTGACTTACATAAAAAAAGCTAAACAAGTGCTTTAGTTGGAAAAATATATACATACATTTGAAAATCTGTTACTTAAACAGCAAATTTATGATAATTTTAGAATGTAAAATAGTAAGTGCAAGTAGATATTTTTTAAATAGTACTATATAGAACTCCATTTCATACAAAAATAGACATCCATATATTTTATTTCTGTGGCAAACTTAGGGTCATGTGTTTTCATTTGTTTGGAGCTGAATCCTGTTTGAATGCACAACTGGAATAGTTACAGCTTTTGGAAACTGAAATACCTGTCTTTAGCTAACCTAAGTTTTTTAAATAATTATAGAAACACATATCCTGAATATACAAATAAGGAAAAAAATACTACATTTTCAACAAAGTAGATTAATTCAGTGATGCTGAAATCAAATGAAGTTACTGGTGACCTAAGGGACTTCTCTTCCACATCAGGTGTTTGCAGCCCTACAAACATCTGCAATTCCTTCTGTATTTGTCAATGTTGAGTGAGGCACGTGCTTTTCAAGCCTGGAACAACTGCAGTCCAGTTAAGGTATCTGGCTCTATCTGTCTCAAGTAATAGCTTGAGGCCGGTTGCATAGTGCTGAAACTGAGGAAACCACCGGCCTGCCAAGGTCTGGACCATCAGTAAACTCCTCATCCTTTGGGGTAAGATGTACATGTTGTTGAAGAGCCACAGTTAACATTAACATGCAGTTAACACTGTTCTTTTAACATTGAGCAAGCGTTGCAATGCAGGCTGCTAGCACCTTTCAAAATACACGCTATGGTGAATTATTTTCTGAAGGAAGACATGGTTTCAAGACCAGATTATATTGTATTAAATTAACCTATATACATTAAAAAAAAATACAGCTAGAGTTAAAGTCATTACTGCTCTAAATGCAGCTAGCCCTTGTAGAAGTCAAGCCTGACCCAGGACCGTTTCATTCTCTTTTGATACATGTACATATGGCTCCATGTTAAAGATGACCTACAGTGATAACTCAGTTTCATGGGTTGGAAACAGGCCATGGGTCAGCAAAACCAGTTCCTGAACCTGGAAATTTGGTATCGTGAAAACAAATGAAGACAAAGGCCTACCGGAAACATTAGGGGGGTGAAAGTCAGGCATTCTCTACTGCCCCATTTCACACGCTGAGCTGGTAATTCCACTTTGAAGTGGTCTTTATGAACAAAATAAATGGCATTTTAGCAAGAGATATGATCTGAGCTTCAGGATAGCTTGGAACATACACAGTTTCACTCAGGACACAAAAGTCCAGCTCAACCTCTTAGTGCATTCATTCTTCAGTGAGCTTCCATCAGTCTGAGAGGAAGGTAAACACAACATTTCTAAAGAGCCTTTCCCATATTAGCTCTTGCAGTTCATATCCCGCAAAACTTACATGTAGTCTTTTGCATTTACTTTTAATACTTCAGATGAAGAGTAATAGTAACTTTCATAGGAGCGGCCTCTAAAGAATCAGCTTCCCTGCAGAAACACATCACATCAACCTCCCATCTTCCAGATTTGTGCAAAATTCAGTTAGTTTAGGAGTTGGTGCTTGGTATGAAGGAAAGTAGAGAGGAGTTGCTGCTTAAGGTTCCAGTGGTGCATGACTTCAGTAGTTGGTTTTTTTCCCCCTCCAGGTGTTAATAGCCCACACAAGGTCCATCTGTGTGGTGGGTTTTACTTACAATATTTCAATATCCCACTTTTGTGAATGTTTGTCGTCTATTGGCTGATTCATAATGATATGATTCTTGTCATAATAATTTCCTCCTTAAAAACAAAACAAAATCACGAGGGAAAAATTTTAAAAGGAAATGCTAAGAAAACACTATGCATAATCTTTAAAAAGTGTGATTAAGTAGCAAAATTAGCTAAAAAATAGAAATTCCACCAGGTTGGGGGCTGGTGTCTACCTCTCTATGTTTGATTCCTTCAGTCACTTGTCAGCTTAGGCCCTGAGGAGCTCCATTAGTTTGGAAGCAGAGTATACCACAAACTGGAGTCCTCAACAGTACCTTTGTGCACAGAAACAGCACCTCTAAAGAGATTTTGCTTTTGGCAGATGCTGAGCTCCCACTACGTGCCAGGATTTTCAAGGCATATTGCTATAGTAGAAATACACAGGTTCACAGATACAAGTGAATTCTTTTGGTGTAGCATATCCATTTCAACCACAAACTTACGAAGTCCTAAAATAAAGTTTCTCTCCTTTGAATACACGTAGCATAGAAATGACAGTGCATTTTTTTAATCATAAATAAAAATGCACTAAAAGCAATAGATGTTCTAAAGATCTATCAAGTGGTATCTCACCACCCCAGCCTTCAGCATCGTATTTTGCAGTAACCTAGGCAGCACAGCTTTCTGATACTGTAAGAGTTGCTGTCCGTATCACCAGTCGCATTTAACGGCTTTATAGCAAGTATTTATGAGTTAGTAATGGTGGTTACACTCCTTAGTTGTGGAAGCCAGGAATGTTCTATTAGTTCAGCATCACGGGGCTGGAAATTCATTATCAGTAAGCCTGAGCTGCAGAGGTCAGACACGTAAGGGCCAGTAGGGACATTCACTGAAAAGGTTGACAGCTTCACCTGTGGGATGTGCCCTTACCCTGGTCCGTAAGCCCTGCAGGGGTGTCAGGCTATCTATTTTACTTAACCCTTTCATCTGAGAAGAGAGCACCACAGAGCCCCCAGCCTCACAGCCAGCCACCGCAGTCACTGCCCCATGACCTCTCTCTAGGGATAAAACCCTAGCGCCAGCAGCACGGCTTGAACAAATTACGTGAGGAACAGGCATTCTCCATCGAGGTAGTTCTACCACGATGGATAATTAGACGGACTAGGACTTGAGCAACGACAATTTTAACCCCCGTGAAAACATTAGGAGTGAGCACTTTCCTCTTTTTGAGCCATACTTATTCTGTGGTTGCTTTTCCTTCACCATTTTGTCTTCTGTAACTTGCATTTCTTGCCATCAGAACTACTGAACTCCCTCCCTCAAGCAGAATAGTTGATCTGATCGAGACAGACCTCTGGGATCAAAAGAGTAAGGTTCCCCCCTGCCCTGTTTTTTCTTGTCCCAATGTCAAGCAATGAGTCATAAACCTAACAAGTCACAAACCTAGGAAAGACAGGATTCAGTATTTGACCTAAAGTACAAAAAGAGCTGGAATACAGCAATTAATCTCAATCAATATATGCACTGAGAACATGTGAAGGTTAGTTGTTTGTCTGGTTTTTTAAAAATACCTTTAATATCAAGCACCAGTTGGTCGCTGAGGTATGAACTGATGGTTCCATCCTCATTGAGTCTCCACTTTTGCCTGTCCTTCCCATGTTCTGCCCAGAGTGCAACTTTGGCCCCAGGCACATCTCTGCCACCAATGACGTCCAGGCAGGCGTTGTTGGCCTGAGGAACAAGAGGAGAAGTGAGATCCAGGCCACAAAGCCTCTGTTTTGTGTCTGACTCGTTTCTGTTTCAGGCCCTGAGCATATTGCAGTAATCGTGCTCTAGCTGGTACCAAGCCTGGCAAGCAAGCTCAGAACAGATTATTCAGCAGTTGACCAGCTGCTTGATCAAAGGTGGTGGTCTTTGTTGCTTCAGGTGTTTCTTATGTTAAATCATCAGCTTTTTATATTAATAACAGACTGTCAAGGGCAGCTTTAATACAAAATCACTTACAGCCCTTTTCACATATTACTTTTCAGAGACATTCTTAACTCTTTAGATGTAATAAACTTAAACTTGTGACTTAGATAAAACCAGGTTCCTACTTCCAGGAACATCAGTCTCATTCGACATGTGAAAAGTAGTCCGACTTGCCAAAGCAGACAGATCAAATCTGCCTATACACGGTAGGAGGATATAAGTGATGTGTTTTGGTTTAAGATGCATGGGAGAGGCCAAAAGCTATCCTGGCATTAACACTAGCCTACAGTAAAAGCAAGAAGTGAAGGTGAAAGGATGGCAGGTGATACAACCCATCCACTTCCAGCATCTGGAAACTCACCTTGGATTTGAAGAGTCCATGACAGTAGTGCCAGATCTGGGTATTCTTGCCATTGAACGGGGACGCACACACTGATGTTGCTCTTATATCTGCTAGGCTTCCAGCGACTGTCAGATATTTACCTTGCGCACGGTTCTTTACTCTGAGATACACTGCTGGCTGCAATAGCGTGAAGGAAGATGGTTATAACACAGAGATTAAGAAAGGCCACATGAGAATGCCTCCCCTCCATCTTGTATCAGCTTTCTAAAGTGTATGTTCCATTTCCAGTTTCAGATGAGGATGTTCAATAACATTTTTATTGGAAACAAATGTGCATGTAAAGCAGCAGTGTTTTTCACATACAGTCAGACAGCTGTAAGCAGCAATGGCAGATAGTTGTTGGTTTTTTTAAAATGTATTTATGTCTATAGAACCAATTCCTCTGATATGCAAATATCTCTAATTCAGCACGTTTCACTCATTCCAAGGCCAGTAAATGGGCTGTATTCCACAAGCTTTTTATTCCCAGTACACAAAACTTACTGAGTCACGTATCCAGCAACTTCAGCCCCTATTAACTGGAATGTATGGTAGAGAGTTATGCCATTGCTTTTGAACATACATGGAAAACAAGGCACTAGCTTGGCATCCCTGTTTACTCAAAAATAAGGAAATTTTGTAGGGCTACTACAGGGGTCAAGCTTTTGCTCTGTTACTGATTTTAGCACAAATAAAGAGCAGTGAGTTATAAAGGGCAGCTCTGCTGGAACCCCAATTCGAGCATAGTTTTTCTTCCAGGAGCTTTGAATCTCCTTTTTTTCATATTAAAACAAACCCTAAGGTACAGACAATAAAGCCTCTATCCCACCAAACATCCATAAACTAACGTATGTTAGTATAGCTATTCTTTACAAGGAAGGGATCGTATTATGAAGTCACAGGGCAAAATTTCTCATTTTGCATGAGTTGCAAATGTTTTGCTTTTTCTTGCACTACCTCTTACACTGGCAGGCTTGCCTGGTTTTGTAATTTTGTAATGGAGCCAGAAGGAAGAAATACGAAGTGCAGGTTTGTAGTATTACTCCAGTCTCAAAAAAAAAAAAAAGAAAAAAAAAACCCATATGCCCACAGAAGTGTCAAGCACAGGTAGCTGACTGCACAAACTCAAGGAAGCCCGCACTTTGCAGGATTTTAAACAAACCCAAACCAAACAGAAAAAAAAATAATAATCGCACAAACCCCAAATGCCAAAGCCCCAGCAAAGTAGCTGAGGTAGGCCTTACAACACTGCTCACTGTTGCAGTGTAAAAAAGGATGCTACTAAATACAAAAGCTCTTCCAACTGCTGGCTGAGGAGAGAATTCTGTTTTTAAGATCAGCACAAATTATTTTCATTATTATTTGCAAAAACAGCCCACCAGGGATCCTTTGGTAGTTACCACTTTCAAAGAATTCCATGGTGCTGTCAACTTCTTAGACAAACAAATCATTGTGGGGGGGGAATAAATCCTTTACTTTGAGGGGAAAGGGGGCAGATAAATAATAGCTAATGCTAAAGGTGATTATTTTTGTTCACTGCAACGTTGCCCCAGTTAAATCTAGTGTTTAAAAATAAAGCTGCATTTGTCACTAAGTGGAAACAAGTCGTTCTGTGAGAAGCAGAGCTAACAAAAACTCTTTTCCAGTGGGGTTCCTGCTCACGATCCCTGCCACTCTCCCCTTCCCTTTTCCTGTCTGCCCGGATGCCGCCCTCCCCTCCCACAGCTGAGTGGCTGGGCAGCGGCAACACGTGCTTTGACTGGTTTGGCGCTTATGTAAGTCACTGATTACCTGATGCATCCTGGGAGGGCAGAGAAGCGGAATTGTACCTGCTTTTCCTTGACTGTGGGGCATTTATCTCAGTCTTGCTTCTCTATCTACCTTTCACAGAGCTCCTAAGAACTTTGTGGTTTTGAGACCTGAGTCGTTGAATGAGACTGAAATTAGCATTACTTGGGGTGAGGCAGACAGGGAAAACCCGGTGGGACCTGCATAAACTTTGCTGCTTTTGGAAATCCAGGCTACAGCACAATAAAATTTGTTCTTGCTTCCATTTATGTTAATTATGAAACAAGCCAATGTAGAATTGGTTTTCTCATTATTATTGTTATATGGCAAAAATGTAAAAATAGAGCATCTACAGAACATGCTAATGAGCCATTCAGAAAAACAAAACTTGGCTCCGAGAAACTAGGAATTGTTTCCCTTTAGGAGCCTAATATAGATCTCAATAACTGCCAATGGAGGAATTTTCTGCTTCGCTAATCTTCCAGTAGGTCCTTCTGGCTGTCATCATTTGGCCTGATTTAAGGAGTACAATGCATGCCATTATACTTAGTGGTACAGCTGATACTTGTGCACTAATCCCTGTCCAAAAAAAATAATTGTCATACACTGTTACACTACCTGCTTCATAGGACGAAGAGAGCCAATTACTTTCCAGCCACTGTGTTCATTCCAGTTTGAAATCTCACCAGGCTCCAGCAGAATCTGCTTTCCTAAAAAATTACATCCTTCGTATGCAATCCACCTGGATACAGAAAACAGAACGTGGAAGAATATACTATGCAGCAAAACAAAACTACAGGCTTGTGTTCAGGACTGTGCTCTTGAAAGCCCCCAAGCATAGTAGTTGTAATATCAAACCTCTATTACCATGCCACAACATGCCATCCATTTCAGTGGTTTAACTGTTTTCTTTCTAAATTAAGACCTGTTTTCTGTTTATCTACCTGAAACTTGTAAACACTACTCCCCCCCGCCCTTTTTCTTGCCCACACAAATATGAGAACATCTGCATGAACCCAGATGGGAATAACGCAGGGTTCAGTGGACGCGCATTAGGAAACTACGAAGCCGCACACCAGACTGCACTACTTGCAGCTTTGCCTGGTTGTACATATTAATGATAAGAGGGTATTGTCCAATGGTTTCTTTTGTTACACTTAAAGCTTTTTATAGCTATTCCACTTGTCTGAAAATGCATACAAAATATTTACTCCAAAATACGCTGCTGTAACAGACTTTCCCGTAGTGACTATAGCCGAGCCATGGACGTGATTGAATCCTTTAGCCCGGGTAAGGCACAGGCACATACAGATCCCTTGCTATCTAGGCATCTACTCAGGAAATACCGGGTTGCTGCTTAGAAAGGCAGCCTCAGGATCACAGATGGGTTTTGTTTATATCAATAGGACATTGTTGTGCAGACACTGAATCCCAAACGCTTGACTCATTAACTCATCGGAACACAAAGCAAATACTGGTTTCCCCACGTTACCTGTTTTACAGGTCAGCTGCCAAGAACATGAGGGATGGCTGCACTCTAAGTCAGTGAGAAAACAGCCACTAAAAGTGCTCACAGCACCTGTAATTTACTTTCCCCATTGCACCTAATTTGGAGAAACTGACAGCCAGCCTTGCTCAGGACTCCATGGAGGCTAAAGTGTGCCAACTGTGAACTGCCTCCTAATGAGGTTGTATCACTCTTTCTTCAAACTAATTCCCATACCTCCGGACTAACAGGTATTCAGAGCAGCCTGTATATATATACTAACAGTATTCAGGCCACCACTGTTTTCCTTATACTTCTAACACATTCCTGACTTTTTTCTTGCAATGCTTTTCTGTCAAGTCACTCAGAATCCACTTTTAATGTTGTTCTGGGAGCATCGAACAGTCTCATTTGAAATGCAGTTTCAAAGCAGACATACATAGGAACCATAGAGAGGAAAGACCATTACAGTATCATAGAATGGTTTAGGTTGGAAGGGACCTTAAAGATCATCTGGTTCCAACCCCCCTGCCATGGGCAGGGACACCTCCCACTAGACCAGGTTGCTCAAAGCCCCATCCAGCCTGGCCTTGAATCCAGGGATGGAGCTTCCACAACTTCTCTGGGCAACCTGTTCCAGTGCATCACCACCCTCAGAGTGAAAAATTTTTCATAATATCTAATCTAAATCTATCCTCTTCCCGTTTGAAGCTGTTCCCCCTCGTCCTATCACTACATGCCCTTGTAAAGAGTCCTTCTCCAGCTCTCCTGTAGGCCCCCTTTAAGTACTGGAAGGCCACTATAAGGTCTCCCAGAAATAACCACGTGAAGCCAGGCTGGGCTTCTGGCATTCAGCAACACAGACAAAACGCATCTCGGCTCTCAGGCAGACCAGCAGCCTCAGCTGTGCCATCTTTCCCCGGGCTCGGAGTGCCTCAGCCCCCAGCCCCATTTGCCAAGCCACAGTCCAGGCTGGTGCCATTTCTGACTGAGGTGGTCACTTGGCTCAGGGTGGATCACCATACCTGAGCCTGGCAGCAAGATGCCATCGGTATGTTTACATAAATCTTTGTCATTTATCTAAAGCTGACAGTAGGCTTTGGGGCAAGGAGCCAAACCCCCTCTAAATCGGCCTTCCCGAACTCTTGATCACAGACAAGGCAAACAAACCCTCTAGGACATGCCACAGACTTCTCACGATCACCTCCCACCCTCAGCCTTTAGCCTACAGTGTGGGACGGGGACAGGCTGTGGAGGTCTGTTTCCTTGCATCACAAGGAGCTCAGAGGAAGAGGGGGAAGGGGCCGGACGGTTGTCCTCACTCTCCCGTGCTTTTCTACTGTGTGCTCCCAAAAACATCACCCTTCCTTTACAGCCAACTGCATGGGCAAAGTGATTTAATCTCCAGTTCCATGCCCTAATGAGAGGGCAGAGAAAGCTCATCGAGACGTTCCCCAACAGGACACACTTTAGACTGCAACGCTTCCACAGAGGTATGAAGATTTACATACTCCCACCAGAAATAAGTCAGATGTTCCTCCCAGAGGCGGCCTTTCCTCCTCCACACTAGCACAGATCACAGGCAATGGGTGTATGCTGTTCTCAGCTTCAAATGGCAGCTGCTTGCCACTCACCTGGGGCACCTCAAGACAACAGCAGCAGATGATCGCTCACTCTATATATTTTCAGCAAGGGCTCAGAATGGAAGTGGCACAGATGTTTGGGACTAGAATTTATAGTGAATTGGCAAAGCTCTGTGGGGAAGCTTGTATTCACTATGGGCCCACAGCTAAAGTCAATTGCCACTGATGGCTTTTAAAGAAAGGAAGGTTCAATCCTTAACCAACCTTTTAAGAAAACACTTGCGTGAAATTCCTGCAAGAAAACAGTCCACGGTGCTCTGGAGCATTAGCTAAGTTAGGCTTAGCCTTTGTACCAACCTCAAAGAATCAGAGGAGTGCTCAGCAGCGTTATCACAGACATCCATAGAAGGGTTTTGACTTCTAGGTGGTGACAGACTAGACATGTTTGAAAAATTCATCAGAAGAATCACAATAGAGATATACCTAAGCTGTGAACAGTCTACACTAATTCCTTGCCCAGTTAGTTCAAATTTTGCATGGTTTTGTGTCATCTCATAAGATCTCTCAAGAAAATTACAGCCTTGTCTATGTGAAAAAGGTGGGGAAAAGGTTAAAAATAAACACAAGAAATGTGTGTCACATTAGAAGAACAGCAGTTTCCAGCCAGTCTCAGTTGCAGGAGACTCTGCAAGTTATTTGTTGCTGCTGTGGAGGCTGAAAACCTGTCCAAGACAGAATACTTGGGAGTTTCTCCAAAAGGTGAAAGGGAAAGACATGGAAGAGGTTAGAAGGTCACTTCTGCAGATGTAAAATGGTTTTCACAGAAGACCTTGGGTGTGTATTCACACTCATGGAGGGGGCTTAAACTAATAACAGAAGCAAATTACTGTTCCAGCTGTCAGACCTGCCCTGAGCTTCTCTCAGAAGTTGCTGCCTCTTTGGCAGCAGATCACTGAACCACTGCAGTGGTTTATGTTAAATCACTGCACTTTATATAGGTTGTATTTTACAGCCAGTTAATAAAGGCAGTCTAAGTTTACTCTACCTGTCTTTGTAAGTCAGCAATCAAAACTTATTTACTTTTGGTTCCTGGTTTGAACAACAGGCTCTATTGTTCATTACTGTATAGGGATATAAGAATGATTCTTACAGGGGAAATAAAACCTCTGCCCAGAGCTTTTGTTCACTTTGGGTCCTGATAAAAAAAGTGGGTCTAGCATTCAACCTCATTTTTGTATTTTATATTGTCTCAAAATAAGAGTTAGAACATACCCTATGAAAAAAAAGCAGTAACCAGGAGAAAACGCATGCTCAGTATTAGCTCCTATAATGCGAAGCTGACAAGAATATTTCTCCCATACTTACAATCCACTTCTCACCCATACAGACTGAGTGTAAAAGTGAAGGTCCTCATTCAAAACAGAATTGACAGGTTCACTGAAGTGCAGCTCTCTGCCCTTGCAGCATTCCAGAGCGAACAGACTGATGGAGGGCTCAGCAAAAACCTGGGGGGAGGAAGGAGAAAAAAAAGCAAAGTTTTATCAGGAATAGTTGCTAACTTCAGTTTAGGTATGATGCATACATTTGCTCACTTCAGTTTAATTTCCACATGCTTTTGGGTTAGATCATGCTCCCTCAGCAAATGTAACAGCAAGGAAAAAAAAAAAGTACATCCATCAACAAAGCACAAAGAGCTGAAACACACTGGATTTATCAGTGGCTTTGTCATCAGACTATAGTGCTCCACTGACACAGGCCAGACACCGCAAGTCGCTTCGAGATGTGGAGGCCTCTGTTTGCATTTGAAAGATCTCTTTTTGATCTGATTTGTATCATCAAGGCCTTGATTCCTTTTCATAAATCCAGTTAATTTATTTATTGATGGAACAGGTTACAGCAGTAGTTTTCAGGGTGACCTGCAGATTGCATCTAAAGTAGTGAGGCAAATCACAAGTCTATTGCCTGTAGACTTCAATTAGCAGTGGTTCACTGGAAAAATCTTAGGGATAAACACATTGCAAAAGCTTAAAAACATCAGAACTAAAAAGTTCTCTGTTTTTAACAGACATTTCTATTTTTCTTCTGACAATCTTGAAGAAATAGGGTAATTAGTAATGCCTTCAATCTCATGTAGAATTGAAACATTTTTCATTTAGTGTCCTTTTCTACAGTTGACAGATTGCCTATGAAAGCAAATAAAAAGATCAGTTTGCACGAAAATGTGGTACAGCTGTAAGATCAGCAGAAAAGCACAGAGGGAGTGGATCTAAATACGTGAAGTCTGTGCCTTTGTACAAAGAACATTTGTACAATTTTTCAGCATGTTTAACCTAAAACCATAAGGGAAGTATCGTAACCAAAATCATAAGCACTTGTCGTTTATATCTTGATGCAGCTGGTAAAGGAAGAGGGAATACGTCTGAACAACTGCTTCAATTAGCAGCCTCTCCAGGGAAGTCACCTTGTTCTTAGGAGATGTTACCCTGAGATAGCTGGCCCAGGCAAAAGGTAGGATTTCTTTTGCAGCAAAGACGTGGCCTCAGGTGGAATGAATGAAACAAAATCTTGAACTAAAGTTGACACAGGCACTGAGTAATTAAGAGAACTTAACTGTCATGTTTGAAAAGGCACACGTCTTGTAGTGAAGTGTCTCCGAAGAGATCAGTGGTGATTCAGGACTTACGAATTTACAGGCACTGACTCAGTGTACTTGGTATGCTGGTTGTTCAAATCCTGCCTCAGAGAAATTGCTTTCCTCTGCCGACCAGTGCTGGGACAATGTAAGTCATGCAACACTGCATGGACAGGGAATTTGCTGAGACATTTTAAAGAAGAGCCTGGAATCATCCCCATGGAAAAATTTTTAAAGCCCACTGCACTCCTAAAAAACTAACATTACAAACCAGAAAGAGATTAAAACCCATACCGGTTTTATTTTGGAATGTCAGTTCTTCCCACCCACCTTCTGCTGGATGGGGTGGGTCAAATTTACAGTGTGTGTTTAAAGGCTTACTTTGAAATCTAGACCAGCAGACCTAGTGCAGGCAGCTACTTCTCAGGTTGCTTTGCTCAGCAACGCAGTAGCATCACGCTCAAGTCTGCAAGAGCCTACTCCCTTGGCACTGGCCTTCACCTGAGTGGAGACCAGAAGCCACGTCCAGAGCAGGTCCAACAGGGAAAATTTTCACAAGTGCATTAGTAAGCATGAGAAACACCATTTGGCATCCTGTTGCTAGACATTGTTACCAAAGCCTAAAATTTATCCTGCTGTTGCAATATTCAATATGTTAAGAGACAGAGATGCTGTACTAGATGGACAAGTCATCTGATCCAGCATATCCATTTACACACCAAGAATCAGAACAGCATATTGGTGGACTCAATTAAATTACTCTAGCTCTCATGTGGTTAAGACTGTTTGAATTTAATGGGCCTGAGAAAGCCCTGTCCGGTTGCTCAGAGTCCCAGCCTGTCGGTATGCAGCAGACGTTGCATCAATGAGACACAGACACAACCAATCACAAGGACCGATGCCACCTCTCCAGTGAGACCTCAGCAGGACTCCACTGATCTTGGCACAGACGTGAAGCACAGAAAAACAAAACATGCTGCTGTCTCAGGCACTGAAGCACTCATATTTCCATAACCATATATAGAGCAATGAGCTGATTACTCACTTTATATATACCATTTTATACCAACAGCTGGCAGCAGTGACTTGGCCTGGCTTTTTTCTCTGATTTTGTTTTCATAGCTCCATGGAAACTACCAACAGTAAAAAACAAGGTTTTGAGGCTGTGCTGTTACGCTTACTACAGAGGCATCTTGCTCCCACCCTTCTTTGCAGAAGGCTGAGGTGCATTTTCACCCATTTTCAGGCTGCAGAGTGATCACCGATAGGTAAGTGAGACTGACAAAGTCAGTTTTCTTCACTAAGGCCCAATCCTGACAGGCCAGGGCTGGAACGGGGCTCTCCGACAGCCAGAGGAAGGGCAACCAGGCAGAGAATACAAGCGGGGACAACCTCAGGTTGTGGCGTTGCCTTAGGTGGACCCCAGTCCCCGATTTCAAAAGGTGAGCTAGACATTACATTTACCCGCGACTGGCAAGTCATTGCCATACCTAGGTCAGGATTACCTTAGCTTCCTTTCATAATTATTTCAAGGAAAATACCTGAAATGCCATCCTTTGGGGAAAGCTTGCCAGTTGCAAGAATGACAAAGTACTAGAGAATTACTTGGCCTGATCTTTGTGCGTTGAGGAACTAATTGCCTTGCTTAAACCAGCACCAATAAAGTTTCAAGAGGTTATTTCTTGTCCTGGTTTTTAATGCCAGTGTCCAGGGAGAAACTTGAAGAGATTTAATATATTCAAGAGGCCGGTGATTAAGGAAGGCTATATTTACATAGCATTTCAAGATATAAGCAGCCTTGTGCACTGTTAGATACAGTGACATTCTTTACATAACAGGTGTGGTAGTCTGTAGTTAATACAGCACATGATGGCATGAAAATGACACAGCTTTTTTCCCTCCCCACTGTGTGATTTCAGAGGCTGAAAGGTGAGCCATGGAAATCAACATACTAAAAATCTCTTGCACAGCTCAACTCAGCGCAGACTTTCCCTTCAATGACTTCCACCTTTTTTTAAACGGAGAGAAGCTGTACGCTACAAACTCTGCACAATTCAAACCAGAATTTCATACTTCACCAGTTCAGAAAAAATGCAATGCAAGCCTGAAGTGTTAGACATCAAACAAAGATCAGTGCAAGATGAGCTTCCTTTCAAATGCCTTTGGTTTGCAGCGCAAGGCTCAGGTGCTTGACCCGCTGAAAAGCGATAGTTTACAGACACAAAGAAGCTAACCAAAAGGTGCTACAACTGAAAACCAACTGCACAAGTGAACTCACACACATGCTTATAATACAAACAAGTATAATTTTAGCTATGGATAACACATGGATAATTTTTCATTATGAATTTTGTTAAAATTATTACTAATAAAGCCCTTTTGAGAAGGGGTCACTGCAAAACATATTTTTCCTTGCACCTTTTTTTGCAAACTTAGATTTCACAAACTTTGATGGGAAAGCCTAATAAAGCCAAAGAAAGAAATCCATGGGGGCAGACTAAAGCATGACTGTAACCTACTCATGGCAAGGGTTGGTACACTTCCCCACTTCGTGTCCCTGCTGACCTGTTGCTATGCAAACAACATTCGCCAGAGCCTTAACTGGAGGAGCCTCCACAGCTGTATTACAACATCCTTGGAAAAATTTTTACTCTTCAGTCTTGGCTAACTCATCATTTACAACTGTCTTCACTGAAGCTGTGCTCGCCTGGCTACTCCCTTCAGTGTGGGAAGGACGCCTGGCTGAGGGAGAGGAACACGGTGCTGGACAACAGTAACACCCACGGTCCAGTCCCAGCTACACAAAATGACTCATTGCCTGGCCCTGGGAAACACCGACTAATTTTTGTATCCAATTTCATTATTTGCCTCACAGCAATGCTGGGGAGATTAGTTAACACCTATATTTAACTTAGAAAAGATAATCAAATATAGGAATATAGGAAACATCATGATCGATCAGAGCAAGAATAAGGAATGCCTCAAAAGAAAAAGAAAAGAAAAAAAGGCGTTGCACAACCTACAACCCAGATCTCATTTTTGTTTTTAGAAACTGTGAGACTGGTTTAACTTTAGGGCTGAAGTTAACATTTCAGAAGGAAAACTAATTGCTTACTGCAACAATCTTGAATGCCCATGTAAGTCACACCAGATATTACATAGAATTTGACAAAACAACATGCCTGAGAAAAGGCAGCACTGGGGCTGAACTCCTTTGTAAGAACATCTTGTCAGGGTTTCTATCCCAGAAGATTAACCTCTTCAAGGAACAAACACTAGGCAAATGTCCCAATAAGCAGCCATGGCCCTATACATAGCCCAGCTGACTTCACCCGCTCTCTTGCCACCAGGCAAGCGGCCCACGCTTTCCTTTTAATGAATTCATGGCAATGCAAAAGCCAAGTCCTTGCTGATGCAGGCATGGAAACCTGCACCTCTGCAGCAAATGCAGCAGCGCTTAGCCTGTGCTATGCTTTTATCTGCCCACAGAGTGGCTATTACCAACAATACCAGCAAATGTCATACACAAGCATTTCTTAAAGACTGCTTTGGGACTTTTAGATGAAAGGAGACAATGAGAGGCAAGTTACATTAGTTCCAGTGTTCCTACCACTACTACTAAATAGCTGTGTACGCTTCTAATGTTAAGTGGACTTCCAAAGTGTGTAACTGCCTGTTCACTTAAAGAAATATATGAGATATACTTTCTAGCATATATTCCCAACTTATAACACAAAAAAACCTCATTGGTCTTTCAGAAGCATTCCTGTTCTCAGAAGGGAAGGGGCCACGTAACACATCACTATTCAATATGCAATCTAGATTAATGCATGGGTATTGCAACACTGTTTTTCTTCCTAGAATACCAAATACAAAGGACACTATTTTCTCATTATCAAGGTGCTTTGTTCCTTCTTTGTATCCTCTCATTAACCTATAGCTTTTCCTAAACGCTCCCAGAAGGACAAAACAGTCCAGTTTGAATTTGAGCGAAAGGGAACAGCAGGGAAAAAATACAGGTAGGGTCTCCTAAACATTTAGCTTGAGTATTATACGCATCAGCGAATAAGCCAAGATGGGAAAGAAGTTCCTGGGAATAAGGGAACACCTTTCCCACTCTCCTTATGACCCTGCTAACTTCTGCTTTGCTGCTTCCCGAACAAACAGTAGAGGAAACTGTTTGCAAAGATGTGCTTAACTCCTCTATGACACCAATGCATAATAAATGGGGAAATAACCAAAGTGGAACCATGTTAATTTGAATTTCTTGAGAAATGGGGGAGTGTGTATGGAGGGGGTGGGAGTAGCATGCCGTACTTGAAATGATGACAACTTCACTTTTCAACAAAGAACCCATAAAACATCCCTCCAAGAGCTAAAGGTTAGAACAAAAGCTAGCCAACCTAAAATACTGTCATCACGGTGAAGAAATCAGACCATCGCTCGTCTGAGCCTGTTTTCTTATCCAAATTAATTTTTCATTTCTCTGAAAGGGTTTTTTTCTATTTTAATTGGGCCAACTCCGTGATTTAGAATGAGATTTTTCATTTTCTTATGTAATTAAGCTCTTAAACAAGCAAACTACATTTGTGGAAATTTTCAAACTAAAACCTCAAAAGTTTACTTTCCTAAAAAAAAATTCCTTATTTTTTTCATTTAGAACATTTGCTGTATTTGTTTGCTGCATTTTCCAGAGAACAAACTATTCCCTCAAGTCCTTTCCTTATCTTCAACTGGTTGGTCAAGTCTTTGCAAAAGTTCTTAGCTGTTTCATATAGATTAAGTCGTTACTGTGTCCTCACTCAGTCACAAAAATCCTACTGCCACCTTACAGTGTTGTTCTGTCAGGTCACCAAAGCACACCCACGCCATGGAAGAGTACTACAAGTACCTAACTTCAGTCCTCAAATTCTCCCTCCACAATGGAGAGCCCAGAAATCTCATGGCAGCTGACAACATCCAAAAAGCCCCTCAAAACTGTTACAGATTTTAAGTGAAAACTCAATAAGTGACACTGAAGGTATTGCTACATGCAATAGCAAAACCATTGCTAGATCTTCCTTTTAGTTACCAGAACAGACAGGAACAGAAAGGGCATCCTGATTCAGGGTCAGATGCAGAAATCGGTGTGGATGCCCAGCCAAGCTGCACACTCTGCAGGTGTCAGCAGCCTGTGCTGACTGCTATGCTTCACTGCTACTTTGGAGTTAGCCTCACACAAAGAATCTTACACACACCCTGCAGATAAAGGCCCAGACTTGGGACTTAGCTGTACAGTATCAAGGTAACATATAGTTAAGAATCATTAAAATCTGGGAATACCCAGATCCTGCATCCCCATTTCCTCCAGCAGATTTGTTCTCCACTCCCAAAGGACTGGCTGAAACAACCTACTTCTAAAATATATAGCTGGACCACACCTACACCAGTCAATGGACTTGAACTGATTTCAAGGCTGGTAATGAGCTAGCCTTATGAGTCCTTTGTACTGCTAAAAGCATATTTTTTTTTTCCCCTCTGCCAGCGCCACACATGGGCCTCTACTTCTAGTCAACATCTGGGACGCAGAAACCTCACACAGTGAAGCAATACATGGCTCCCCCCCGGCGTGAGAGTCCTTCCAACAGTTACACTTACAGCAAATACATCTCACTTAAAGGAGAGCAGGAAACAACGCACATTCAGGGCTTGGTGTCGGGGTTAAACATTCTCCCACTTACACATAAGCTATCAAGATACCTTAGGTCTGAAATTGGGCTGGTATTTAAAGCTGAACAATGCAAGGGGTTCCCAATGTCACAGCTGAATTCAGTAAAGCTATACAACAATTCCACTTGGGAATACGCCTGCTGGTCTCTTGAATGAGCTAACAGAAATATCTTGTAATAAAAAGGGCTCTGTTCCAAGAACCGTGCATTGCGGACAATGCACAGAATTAACTACGGCTGTTTCTGACCACTGATCAAACTCACTGCTGCGTGCTTAACATGATGTCTGTACTACACAATGCCTCTGAGCACTGTCCTGTGTGACTAGCATACACAATGTGTTAGGGGCCGATGAGGGCGTTTCTATTTGTAAAACAGGTGTGGTTCAACAGCATTTTATGCTGTTTAGTGCCTCGATTTTGTGAAATACAAGGGCTCCTATTTGCAAGAGAGGAACTTAACTAAGAGGTGTGAGCCCCTTACAAAGTACAGGAAGACGTGTGTAAGCTTCCCACACACAGCCTGCCAAGCACACTTCTCCCAGGACTTGGCCCTCAGTAATCAAGGGCTGCCAGTAGCTTCCTACTATGCCAAACTGCATAGTTCCTTCCCTATGAGATTACAGGCTGGGGGATTTGGATGAGGCCTACCATTTCAAGTCAAAACTTCACTCTGATTTAGCAGAGCAGAGTCCAAAATCCTAACGTGAAAAGGAGATCTTTAATCTGAAAACCAGGCTCTCAGCAGGTGGGAAGCTATAGCTCCACAGAAGTCACTGCATCTATGTAACTTAGTGAAAAGACCAGCTCTCAAACTCTAGTTGTACATCCTTCCCACCATGCCCATGGCTTTGGGTGTTTGGGGTTTTTTTGTTGTTTGTTTTTTAAAAATCTGTTCATGAATAGAAAAGACGACTAACACTTGAAGAAAAATGAGCTGAATAATCTTTAAAGTCTGGTTTCGTAAGAGTTACATTGAAGGGCACGCATCACATAGACTGAGTTTGTGTTCTGTGATCAGGGAAGGAGGAAGACTTTTTGAAAAGTTGGTCAGTGCTAGAGAGGAGTGGGCAGAGCAGCCACTTCCTTCTCTTATACCAACAGGTAATCTTTTATGCTCTTATATAGGACCATACTGAGATATGGAACAAAAGCTCAAACAGCAAGACTTCAGAGGCATATGTCCTGTGTGCAGGGTAACAACAGGATCCAAAAAGCTGTATCTATCTTGTACTGGATAGTACAATGCATTCCTGTCCAATCTCCTGACCATAGAGAACCTCATATGTCACCTTACTGCTACAATAGGTCACTTGACTGCAAGTTGTGTGCTTGGGTAGGACAACCAACATGACCTGAAAGTCACATGAAGACTATATGCACGTGTAGTAAGTACTTGTCCTGTATCTCAGAAGTCACCAAGACAAAGGATGGCCATGTGAGCTTTGGACTGGACTGTCTGATTTATCATACACCCAGGCCACGTGCATGGTATATTATACCACTTTATTGACCCATGGTTTGAGATGCCATTTAGGAGGTGAAAACCACTTTTATATTTCTGTAAAATAGTTAGTAATTAAACAGATTATGGCAAGTATATGCTACCTTGTAATTTCAATTTTTATGTCTTCTGTATGTACTTTGCTTTAAGTCTGAACCTTGGCTGTAAGCCTAATAAAAGAAGTCCTGCATACTTAGACACCACGACAAAATCAATGTCTCAGTGTGTACTAAGCTGCTGAGCTGTATTATAAACATCAGTGAGAAAAATGGCAATGGCAACCAATGCAACTTGTACAGAAGAGCAACTTTGAGCCCAAAACACCCAAGACTGTGTGCCTACAAGTGACCACGTGCATGCGTGCATGCAGCCTGGCTTGTTCCTAACCCAAAAAATCGCATAAGACAAGAAAACAAACTTCACTGTTTTCCCTGAGGGGGACTTTGTTTAGCGCAAGCAGTTGCTTCAGACATCTGACTAGGAAAAGTGTTCCAAAACGTAATTTTTTTTTAAATAAAGTCCTTACATATTGAATAGGCTTGAGGGATTTGATCGTAGCAGTCGGGCAGCCACAGGAACTGAGGTCAACGTAGAGGCCTTCTTCCAGCACACAGTGATTGTCAGTGATTTCCCCTTGGTAATACAGGAGCCAACTGCAAGAATAACATAACAAAAAAAGATTAGCTGCTCTAGCTCTCTAGCTGCTTATTAATAGTAAGGTGGGTTTTTTTTTTCCCCCAAGATTTAATATTTGCTAAGGAATAAAAAATTTGTTTGTTCTTCTTAACCTTAAAAGCAAGGTGACTTGAAAGGCTATCCCACAAAGCAACCAAAGCAGCAAAATCAAATCATGTGGTACAGAAATCTCAGTTCCAGAGTCAAACAACGTGAGTGGAATGCAGACACTTCTATTGTACCAAGTTCTCAAAATCTGGAATAAATTCTAACTGGAGTTAAAAAAAGAATCACAGTAACTGTGCGAACTTCCCACAGGGAAAGCAAAATGCATACTACCCAAACTAATGACAGTACGACAGTTACTGAGATGCATTGCAAGACAAAGGGTCTAAGACATGATGGAATATGATGGGCATGTGTTATGCACTTTCCGCTGTCTGAAATTTAGTAGCGTTTAAAAAAAAATTCATATTACTTAAAATGGTGGCATGTAAAACAACAGACTTACCATCCCCGAAGAACCTTAAAAGAACATGGTATGAATGATGTAAAATCAGAAACTTCTGCTGTGAAATCTATACATGCTCCTTGGAAATGTGTATTACTGAAAGCTTTGAGCTACAAGAACAAAACAAAACAAAACCAATGACTAGAAGGAAAACGAATGCATTATCATTAATGTAAACAGAGATAGCCGTGTTCTTAGAGAAGTACCCATTCAATTCACAAAGATACAATAAAAAGAATGAATTCTCATTTAAGGAATCTTTTACGTTTCTACAGCTGCTTTATTTTTAGAAAGATCAAGTGCTTTATCGTCTCTGGGTCTGGTACAGGATGCTTCCCAGTGATGCTAAGGCAGTGGTATCAAGCATAAGTTCAACTGCAGCAGCAGAGGGCCCAGAGAAAAAGAGATGACTAGGACTGAAGGATGCTATTTTCCATCCAAAGTACCCCTGAACTGCAGCTAACTCTTGCTACAGCTCCGCAATCCAGTGTTCAGAACAGGACAGGGAAGCGTTGGTCAAAAGATAGTGTTGACAAAGTGCCTTGGAATCTTCTGTGACCACAGTGATCGCAGGTAGTTTCTTATCTAAGAACTAGCAGGAGAATTGTTGGGGGAACGGGGTACAGCCTGGTAGATGCACCATGAACTTCTGAAGTTCAGCTAAGCTTTTTTTCCATGTCATGGTAAAGAACTTCAAGCCACACTGAACCATACCCTACCAGTAAGATGTGATCAGTTCATCCTGAAAAAGCAGTAAGGTTGAAAGTGTTGTAGTAAAAGAAAAAAAAGAAAATAAAAAGATAGTATGATATAGCCTATGATCTATAACAAGGTTGCCCAGAATCCTGTACCCTTGGGCTGCCACTGTGTAACTGAGGTGAATTTCACTTTAAGGCCTGAACGAAAGACTGGGAAAGAATGAAAAATTTAACTGTATCAAGAGAACAGCTCATATTCTGTAATGGAAGAAAAACACGGTGGCTGTTGCAAGAGCTACTTCCCCCTTCATGCCCCAAATGCGCCTAGCTTCCTGCCAAAGAAAATCAAACGCTTTTGCCAGTACAGAGCAAGAAGGCCAAACACAAGTATCAGAAAAGATTTTATGGAAAAGCTCAGTCTATGTTTTTAAAAGAAATGAATATGTTTCCTGTTAGAAAGAAGCAGAAAGGCTTAACCTGGCCTTGCACGCTGTAACTGCAAATTCGAGAACACAAATCAGTTACAATATAAAGTCTAACTGATTTTTCTGTAAATATAATTGCACTGCTATGTCACAAAGCATCTATTTAAGCTGTGATTACATAGTATTTTCTACCCACTTATCTCAAAGTTCTTTATAAAGGAATATATATACACACTGTCTTTTTTTCATAGGCCAGATGCTATGCAAGGCTTTTAAAAAAAAAGATCTGTAACTGATTTTTATGCAGAATATATCTAATAATGAATTATGGTGTTAATTTGACAAAAGCTGGGGTGAAGCACTGAGTTCTCAGCAAAACCACTGCATATCTGCGATTAGTCTCAAACTGCAGCTACCTCTATTTTGTCAGGGTTTAACATTACTACACCCGGTTTTGCTTCCTAATAAGTCAATGGATAGCATGTTAAAATACAAGTTATCACAGCAATTATCTCTGGTTCCTAAATCATCTGTACAAGTCAACTGCTATTTAAAGAGGCTTTGTTCTTGCTGGACAAAAACAAGTTTTACTTTTAATAAATAAAGCCAATGGCTTTTTAGAGTTAGTGAGTTCAGGCATTCTTACATTAGATGTACTTTGTTTATTAGGGAGCCCGGCAGGAGGAAAAGGTCAGGGGAGTTTCTGAGAGATTTAAGAAAATTTAGTTGCTTTTCAATTTCTGATGAGCAACTAAAAACAGAAATGAAAAAGAGACACGCTTTTGTAGACAGTGAAAACAGTTCCCTTAGCTCAGACACATGTTTATTAAAGGTGGGAGAATGTATAATCATTCAAAATAACCGGTGTATGGCTTATACAAGGGTCAAACATTAGGATGCTTAAGGATTTGCCAGCTCATACACACCATGCTTTGAAGTTCCAAACTAAGAGACTGTTCCACACATGGAAACTTTTATTTTACTCTGAACGGGAAATTCTTCATAGTTATCCAAATCACCATCCTTTACTTATCCTAAGTGTTTAAATGTTTTCCCATAAAAACTTACTCAAAATATTTCCCCTCCTAAGAGAACTGTAGCAATATGAACAATATTCTTCCTTCCCTAGCTTTAGGGCAGAATCCTATGAAAACCAGGACTGCGATAAATCAGGATAGTATTTTTTACAAACAGTGTTAAGGCTGCTATTAGAGAACACAAAAGGCAAAATACAGTCTAGTACATCTCAGTAATTAAAGGTGACTGTGCATATATACACGCACAGGGTTTTTTTTTTTTTTTCACATTACTGGAAATAAAAAGACTGTAAAGCACAACTTATTGAAACTTCAAAGGTTCGAATTGAACTTAAAGGTCTGCAAAACTGGATTAAAGCACTCAAAGAATAGTTTTTGAGAGGTCCTGAAAAAATAGAAGAGTTGAAGATGGAGAGAAAATGATCTTCCACTGTTTGGATCCCACCGGTTTCCTTGGAGTTGGTTATTTTATGTGGTATCATTTACCAAGGCCTTACTGTGAACATACTTACAAGCCTTTGGATTTGGCCGCAAACTGCCATATGAATAGGTCTGGCAGGAAATCAGTGTTTAAGACTAAAATAATACACCAATTATGTCTTCAGACAGGAAACATTTCCTGTAGTCCTGGGTTAATCATAAAACTGTAGAACTAGAATACTTGGAGAAAAAGAAGGGTGTGGTCAACCTGTTATGTAACACAATGTACATATTTCCCACACGCTTATGGCTACTATATGCATTCAAGCAAGGTTGTGTCCAGATGACAAAATACTTAAGTTTTCTGAAACAGAATCATTGAGCTCTAAAGTCTCTTTTGTCTGAAAAAATGACATGTTTCTTGAAATAAAGTTTTCCAAATTTGCTTAATTAAAAGCACGTCATAGAGAGAGGAATATAACAACTTAGGTCATCACTCACGCTAGCAGCACACTCCAGGACAGAAAAAGAGAAGTCAAACAACTAATGCAGGAAGGTAGGAGAGTCCTGTTGGGACAGAACATTGCGGGACACAGACCATGCTTGGTGACGAGCACAAACATTTAGAGCAGGTTTTTGTTTTAGAAAAATATCACAAAGGTACATTAATGGAACATAAACTTCTAAAATAAGGACCAAAAGTGTAAAACCCTAAACTAACTCATTCTTGAGACTAAAAGGAAATTATAGGGACAGCTTTCTCTTTGTAAGTTTTCACCAAGTTAGACACAACTTGGGAGGGAATCGTCAAAACATATCATAGAAGAGATTTATCATAGATTTATTATAATCAGGATGTGCTCAGTTAAGGTCATATCTTACTGTGAGGAAAAGGGAAGCATGGAGCAAGTGGTGCCTACTTCTTAAGGAGCGGCTAGACATGCTTGGGAGACAATGAAAAGCAGACTACAAAGACTAAAGACTAGACTAAAAGCCCAACTTCCCCTGTTGATGCATCTGTAGGCTTGAAGAGTGCAGTTCCATTTTCTGCAGTTTATACACTATTCTTCACGTCATATGTGAACAAGATAGTGACAAACCAGATATAATGCAAAACAACGGAAAGAAAATATGCCACAAAGAGAAGGATGAACGCATGTGATAGCAAGTTTCCAGAAATAGGAAGAAGAGGAAAATAAATAGCTATAGAAATCCAAAGTCACTCAAAACCTACTGAACTGCTTGCGTTTTTGAGGACAGAATACTCAAGGGTATGAACTGGAATAAAGCAAAGAGCATAACATTAGCAAACTTAACCTTTATACATCTACCAGTTTCCTCCATCAATGGTCTGCTGTATGGAGATGATAATACTGAGGTATCACCTGAAGTAACAAAGCATGACATTCAAGATTACCTGTATTTAATTGTTAAATGTAGTTTAGTACTAGAGATTGTTATATAATGTCAACATACCAAATGTGGAGGCTCATTCGTTCCAAGCGGTTCCTGCAATAATAAACACATACACATGCATATAAATAAATAAAATTAATTACAATTAATTTCCTAGAAGACACACCAAGTTCCTGAAATTTGTTAATTATGAACTCAAAAGCAGAGAAAAGCACACTTCCTAGGCTCTTGGCACAAATCTTTTCCCCAGCCTCTGCCATCAGCTGCCTGTAAGCTCATAACTACCTGCCCGACTGTTCAGTGCGCTTCCACACAGAGAACTTGCATCACCATTAATTAGTTCATATAATGTAGATTAGAGCCCACGTCAATATCTCTGTATTTATTTTTGAGTCCATTTCTTGAAAAAAGACAGAATTAAAAACAAGAGAAGACTGTGACACCTCTTTCAACACGTGCTTTTCAAACTAAGGTTAAATGTTCCTTTCCTATTTTCAGTACAGTAGTGTCATTTATTATATACTTATTACTGAGGATTGTCTGTGTTTTGCATTAGGGTTTTGACAGTTCTAGCACTAATCTATTTGGACAAGTTGCACTACCTTGGATTTAATAACAAATTAAAATATTTCCTATCTTTATTAACTATAGTTGTTACAAATGTTTTAGCATAAAAATAAGAAAATAAAATAATCAGACCTCTATTATACAAAACCAATACGGGCCAGATAAATTCTCAAGTATTTTTATAATCATTATGAATTAGGCATTATAAATTACTATGTTTCATGGCAAATCAATCATTGCAGGTCAGGTTATTCTTTCCATGAATGCAGTCTGCCAAAGGGAAGTTCTTCTTATGAGGTGTCCCTGACAATCTTCTCAACTGACTGAAAGATCCAGAGCGTGCATTTCAGTCTCCACCCTGAACGGACTCATTATGTCATTCACAAGGGTCTTTAAATTGTTTCCAAGTACAAATTGATTAAACAGCACAGCCCACATTATAACATTATTGTACGCTCTGAACTCCAAAGCTCTCATTTCTTTTAAGTTTTCCCCTTAACAAGTTCTGGTGACTCACCAACTTAATAGGTCGAATTGACATGATGATTTTACTAGATGCTCCCCAGTCAAAGAAACATTTATATTTTCCTTTCTCCAATACGTATTGTTCTCCACAGAAATATTTCTGCTGATATGCGACCCACCTGGAGAATGACACAAAAATTAAACTGAGAACATCACATTTTTCTGTGTAGTTTGATGTAAATACTAATGAGTTAAATAGAACAATTTTCTTTGGAGTTTTCTTGGTAAGTCTATCGGACAGTGTAACTAATATTAAACCCAATGAGAGGCACATAATTGTAACACGCTTGATTTTCTGTTTTTACTTTGCAAACACTACTTTGACAAACATACAACTTTGGGTCTCTGCCTTTCTATCAAATACACATTCAGCATGAGATGATGCCTTGCTTTGAAGCCCAGAGGAAAGACACTTAACTGACAAGTTTTTGAATCTCTCTCAGTGGAATCTTTACCTGTTCAGCACCACCCCATCAGACAGGTCTTTCTTCCAACTTTTCCAGTGGGATTTAAGAAAAATGGTGTAAGAAGAAAAAGAAGTAAATGAGGAAGCCTTGGTAAGATGAGATAAAGCAAAAGCTTGCAATGGTTGGCGGTTCAAGCTTCTCCCACCCTGCTTTCCCTGTTGCAATTTAAGAAGAAAGAAATCCCCAACTACATGTGACCGAGGGTGCCTCTAGCCCTGCACACACTCTTTGGCAGTGGCAGGAGTAGATGGGGGCTAGTTAGAGAGGCGCCACTAACTTAGCCACTTTTGGTGGTGTGTTCCTTAGTCACCCAGCACCCAGGACTCTTATATTAGGGATATTTCATGCCAAGCATTCTATTCTTTCCTAGTCCTTTTAGCACTCATTTATGAGTCTGTTTGTCATTAATTTGTGTAATGCTTTTTTAAACCTCCTGGTGCCATCTGCTACCACAGCCTCCTTCAGCAGCAAGTTCCAGAAATTCACTGCCTCCGGTGTAAGAAGGGCTTTTCGCTCCCCACCTCTTAATCTGTTTTAAAGCAATCTTCATCTAATTCTGTAAAGCATCCCCCAATTGTTGTCGTGCAGGATTCCGAACGCTGCTTGTCTACCACCTTCAGGATTTTGCAGATCTCATTCGTACCTCTCCTCAGCCATCTCTTCTCCAATTGAGTCCCAGCCTTTCATCCTTGTACCTCATCCTCGTGCGATACTAATATCCAGTCTCTATGTGACCAGTTCAAACCCCCACTATGTCCTAAGTTTGAAGCTTTTTTAGTCTCACTTAACTGTTGCTGACCCCTAATCACCATCACCATTAGGGTAGGTATGACAATGTTAATACCGCACTTTTAAAATTACTATTAAAGTCTGGAATTTCCACCCACATGATTCCATAGCGCTCTTTTCCCATAACATATTTTATGTTTTAGCACTTGTTATCATTCTTCATGTACACTACCACTCCCTTGCCTATAATAGCGTACTCTATCATTCCTACGGAGTTGGTAGCTCCTCTGCGTATCCCTCCTGTGAATCTCTGCAGCATCTGCTATATCAGAGCTGTTACTTCATATCAGGCATTCTAGTTCCCCCACACTATTTTTCAGGCTTCCCACACTTTTAAGTTTTGTCCTTGCTCCATCAGTTAACACTGCACATGTCTGTCAATAGACATTGCAGGCGGTCTAATTTACCTTCCTTATTTATTGCAATTGTGGTGTTTATTTTCCTCTGGGACTTCACACACGCACACTGAAAGTTAGCCAAGTCCACCCTGTAGGCTGTAGCAGCTTGAACCAGGTACTCTTCCACACCTTTTGGGTTAACCCCGGCTTTTAGTTTAAATAGTTCTCTAAAAAGTTGTAATTTTCAGTGCCGGCAGCCTGACTTTATTACAAATAAGGCACAGCTCATCCTTTCTGTACAGGCTCCATCTGTCCCAAAAGGTATCCCCAAATCCTAACATACCTAAAATCCCCGTTCTGTACTACTGCTGAAGCTCCTGCATCATGAAACTACAGTCTGTGTGGCCTCCAGAGGAACATCACAAGCTTTCTCTAGTAACAAGAATGCCCAGATCCAAATCAAGGTGTAGGCATGAGATTTAGAGAAAACTAAGATTTTTTTTTACCAAGGAAACTGAAAGAAACATTGTTCTCCGCCAATTGTTTACCACCTGTACCATACGAAATATATTCTGTCAAAAGATGTACCCAAACCCAACTGTGCACAAAAATACTTCCATCCATATATTTTAGTAGACTTACACTCCACTTCTCACAAGAATCGACCTCGTCTCTGGGCCAAATCCAGCTTGCTCCAAATCAGGGATTTCTTCATTGATGATGTCTAATGTTTTCCCATCTTCATCATCAGACTGAAAAAGTGCCACTGATGACTCTATGAAATCCTAAGAGGCAGCATAGGAGTTAGAAAACAGGCTGTCACAGCTCAGTGACACTTCACAACATAAAACATTTTGCAAAAAAGTTGTAGTCTGAAAGACAGCATTTTATAAAGCAGTGAAAGATCCACACAAGGGGCCCAAGTCCTTTATGCGGTATTTTGGCATCAAAGTGCCTAGAGCTGGAAGCCTGGCAATCTGACATGGTCTTCGGCGGCTTTCACTGAAAAGGGGAAGAACCTGCTGCCCCTCAGCACCATCCTTTCCTCTACAAGGATGACTGAGAGTCCAAAGATGCTTGCGTGGTAAAGAGAAGGGTTGGGAATTTAGCATTGATCTTCCAACAGCTTCACAAACAACTACTCGAAGCACTACCATGACTACAGTCTTTTACTTCAAGTTCTCCTTCGTCATCCCCTCCCAGCGACAACGCAACAATCATGGAGGGGGAAAGACTGGGCAAGATCACCTTTCCAGCACAAGAGATTTGCAGTTTTTGGATACATCCATTGTATGACTAATCACTATAGCTATAAAATCAATCCTGCATGACACTGTCATGTTCTCTCTTATGCAGCTGTGTGACACTGCTTTATGCTTTCAGCTAGCATAGTTGCTTGACCAGATTACTTGCACAGCTTCAGATTATTTGAATTTGGGTTTCAAATCTCCAACTTTTTAACCACTTAGCAATTTTACGCACACCATTCAGTCACTGCTTGGGAGAACGGAAAACAACAATCCATTCACTTTATTCCTTTAACTCTTAACAAAAAGCATGAACTCAGTTCAATTTCAGTATTTCTGAAACATTCAGCAATGTTATAGTAAGTTGAAAATAAGTAAATCTTGCAAACAAGAGAAAAGGCTAACAAGCCTTTGGCAAAATCATCGTGAACAACTGCTGTTTCAGACTACTTTTGAGAAAAAGAAAAAACAGTACAGTTTTAGTGCAAATAAAAACCAGTTTAACAGTCCTAAAGTAAGGACTTTCTAAGAGTTCCTGAAAAGCCATTTAGATCAAATCTGCACATAATTTCTTTGATTAAATTTAAAATACTGAAATACATCCACAATTGTAATTAATTTAAAACGTTTCAAATTCAGCCATCATTTTTGCATCCCTAAATTTTCATTACAGCTTCTCTTACAATAAGCAATAGGAGAAATACTTAATAACGGGCTTTCAGACCAAGGCAAATCATTTTAGACTTGAAAACATCAGTGGGAAAGCTCCAAATGCAACACACTTCTCCAATGGAGAAGTCTCAGAAGCTTCACTCTTCCCCTGATCACGACAGCCATGGGCAAACCCCTGCTTCACAGATTCATTTGACAGTGCAGAAAAGAAGCAAATGCAACTGTCCCCCAAACCACCACACAGTACGAACTGCTGTCTGTCCTCTGGAACAAACCCTGTATTTGACTCCAGATGTGTCCAATATAGGCGCTGATAACAGAGCTGGCAGTACACTAGACAATACAATTCTACAAGTCCTTTCTATCTCTGCTTTCAAAACACTCCCCGAATCCCCACATTAGAGCTTGTGACTGTTCACAGCAGAAATATTTAAGACAGACAAGCCTTGAAAGCTCTTGCAGTATGTCTCTATGCATGTACATCTTCACCAGTGGGTGGGGAGGGGTGACTTTCAACAATCCCCCTTTTGTGTGCGACATCTAACCTTTCTGATTTGTCAGGAAATTAAATTCATGCCTCAGCTCAACTGCAGTCACTGGTATCTGTACAGAAACACGGGCTATATTTTCCAAGCATTAATAAGCTCTGGTGGAACGTGTCATGTTGAGCGTCGTGGCGCAGGAATACCTGAATAGCTTTGCATAGCACTAAGCCACATTGACAGAGCCGGTACTGACACAGGCTAAGGAGGCACACCGTACCCAGCCTAGCTCTCTACAGAGCCATTTACATGCTTCTACACCATCCTCCCTGCTTTGTGAGCACGGCACAAAGACATTTGATCCGACTCTGCCTGGAGCTGACTCAGGTACACAGGGTTCATTAGCTTCAGCTTCATGCTGCGTGAGCCAGGCTAAGTTGTTTTCAGGTCTGGGCTGGCCTTAAAGCCACCACAGCCAAGGTCACCTGGTGTCATGCCTGAGAAAAAATAAGTCTAGCTGGATTGGCCCCTACATGAGACCACACTGGTGAGTACGTATAAAAAGCTGGGTCAATGCCCAGCCCCACTCCGTACCTAAGCTGACCATGAATAATGCAACTTAGCTACATTTCACAAAGTCCTTAATCTTCTACAGAGATTCTTGAATTCATCTGAGTAAAACAGAATTTCTAGGGAAGAGCAATAAAGATCTGATATCCAGGAACACCCCCACAGAGTCCGAGACCATCACAACCTTTACTGCGCTTCTCCTGACAGAATTCCTGGGATTATGCAGAAGAGCTAGTATGCTTGCTGTGCAGCGAGGGGCCCTAAGCACCCACAACTAGTTTTGGATTTTTGCCCAGGTCCTCTTGAAAGCAAGAGTTCGGTACTAAAATGTTTTTAAAATCCTGACCTTAAGTATCACATACAAAGTCACAAAGGGAGCATATGGCAAGCCTGAACAGTGACCTGTGTATTGCACATCAGAGAGAGGCAGGCAATCTGTTGGTCAAGCCGAACAACAAAATGACAGCGCAATTAGTCATTTTACTGGCAACTAGCTCATTGCCTTTAGTTATGCTACAATTTAAGAAAAGGTATTGCTTACACTTTTATTATCAATACCTACATATTGATATATATTTATATGCCAATTTGAATGCTGTATGTTGATATACGAGTGCGTATTATACATGTTTTTAAAATGTTAATGACTTGAGCATCCTGACTGTTCTAGGCGTGAGTCAAATACACGCATACATGTGGAAGGTCATTCCTGCTAGGCACGTGCACAATTTTAAGCTTGTAATTATGTCCTTTGCCAAGAAGAAGGCTTAAAAAGAGCAATTGAAGTTACTCAAGTATCCTATGTATAGCTTGAAAAGAAAGAAAAACTAAGATTAGTCAGTAACTGAGTAGGATTCTGCACATTGAAAATGAGGAGTTAGAAGGAAATTCCTGCCTGTTTTTCTCAGAAACCTGAAAAGAAATTATTCAGTGAAGGACATTTTTCTTCAATTCAGTTCTTCAATTCTCCTATATCTAAGTTACATGATAGATTCAGATTATAAATAAAGCTTTTCCTATGTGCCTTTCATAAAAAGCAAAACTTCAAATTGTGAATTTAAGCATGGCCTCTTTGGTTTCGCATTANTTTTTTTTTTTTTTTTTAATAATGACTGTTGAGACAATGAGTTTGCCTGAAATGCCTAACTTCAAACTTCACAAAATTTCTGGCTCAGGAATATCACATCTCCTCAGATGAGGAGATGAGTAATCTGAGTATACAAGGCTGAGTAATCTCAGAGTGAACAAGCTAATTCTCAAACGAAGCCAGTCTTTGCAGCTGTATTTAGAGCTCACAGAGTTCCTATTATAACAAAAAATCCTCAAACCTCCAAACAAACAAAAAAACCCCAAACCAAAGGAAATGATAAGGAAGTTCTAATCTCATGTTTCCCCATCACCGAAAAGTCTAACTTTGCTTCCAATACTGGACTCTGCTATAGTTTTTATTATTACTTGTTATTATTTCTTCACTAAACACATTTTAGTAGCAGGGATTTTTTTCACCATGATTATTTTTGCTGCCAAAATTTTCTGGCACAAAAATCACAGACACAGAGGGTAATGCTGTTTTAAGGCTTGCAACAGCTGCTGTGTTGAAAAGCTATTTTTATTTTAATAAAGAACTACACTGTGCACTTATGCGTGTTAAACTTAAGAAAATTCTGTTCTAGAGATTCAAACAGCTTGAAGTGCCGAAGTGAGATACTTGGAAAATCTGGCAGGTAGACATGGAATTCTGCATGATACATTCTTTGTATGAACTTTACAAAGGCTATTTAGAACCTTCTGCTTTACAATGTATACGGTGCAGTCTAAATTTCAGCAAGTAGGAAAAGAATGAGAGTGAACTTGGGCAAAAATGGAATGACTAAATCCAAGCCAGCTGTACCATATACGAAGAATAACCTTCCTCTTTATGTATAGAACTGTGCATAATTTGTGTGAAATTCATAAAAGTACTTACAGCCTGAAGGAACCGAAAAGACAGGAGGACACTGTCAGTTCCCCCCCATGACTGTCTGTCTTCATAATCTCCCTCCTCCAGCAAGTACTGACGGCCTTTGTAGCGTTCCTTATCATAGGCAACCCATCTACAGCAACCACACAACAAAAGAAAGAGAAATAACTAAAAGCAGAACAACTGCACACATGATTTGCCATAACAAATAAAAGGGGAAGAGAACATCCTTAGAACACTAAGACGAGTATCACAGACTCAGCTAACAAACAAAGCAATGCTTGTTTGAAAACACAACAGGCACCCATGAAGGGTCCCACCATGTGATTCTTTCTCCAACAACAGTTATTTGTGTAATGCTTCTCCACTACCTCCTCTCAGTCAGTCATATTCCCAATACCAATGTTTGGTATTACCAAGGCTAGTACGCATTGGATAGCCAAAACACTGTAAGCCACCAATTGTCAATGAGAAAAACCAAGCAGTAGATTTCTTCAGTGTATTAATAAATGATGAGATTCTACCCTTGCTGGAGCTGGTGACAAAATTAATGGATTTCAGCAGAACAAAATTTCACCTGCTTATATTGTTTCCTGCTCTAAGCTACAAACATATATATGAATAGACAAATGAATTGAATATATACAATATGTTGCACATAGAATATATTTTAGCACTAAGGGAATAACAATTTTAAAGTATTTTGAACAAACAGATACAGCTCGGTTAGAAGAAGGCATTTCCACATCAACTTTGAAAGCTCTAATGGATCCTAATTTGAAAAAGTGCTTCCCCCTCCTTCTTTCTTTCTTGTAAGCATTTCTTTCATTAAAACTCCCTTGTAAGTATTAGAACTGCTGTATAAATTCTGTCGGCATTGAAATTTGGCAGGCAGGGGTAGCTTTACTTCTAGTATCATTTGGTTTACATTACTTCAGCTGGTTAAGTTACCACAGTATTAAAAATAAAAGCAGCCACAACAGAAGGAAGCATGATTTTTAGTAATTTGAGGCTTCCCAGATAGCTTAATACATAATGTATTTATGAACAGATTATTTGAGTATTCACAATTATGTTTATTTTGAATTTAGTGCTTGTAGGATTCTGACAACAGCCTGGAAGGATGAATGTTACTGAATCTTTATATTGAAGTATTAACATTGAAATCCCCTAAGAAAAAAATTAGTGTTTCGGAAAACTATTTTATTGCTAAGCTCTTTGGCAGAAGCAAAGCCTGCATGCCTTCAAACAGCCCTATCCTGCTGGGCCTTGGGAGAGGTTGAAAGAACCTCTGGTGGGGTTGGTAGCTCCCTAGAATAGCTGGAGCTGAGCATACCTCGTGAGCAATCCACCCAAGGACTGTGTTACACAGCCCTTTTTGTGCATATGTGTATATGAGAGGGGCAGGGCAACAGAGAATCAATCCGAGGCCTCAACGAAGGAAAATAAGGGTGGATTCTTAATTCCAGATAACATGCAACAGGTGGCAAAGGAAAACCATTAAGACAGTAAAACAGTTCACAGATTTCAGAGGCATTAAAATGTCAAATTGAAGACTGACCACACCTACCTAAGGTCATTTCAGTAAATAAGTAGAGACAATCAGAAGCATAAAGCAATATAAATTAAAGCTCTGTGTGAATGCTGTCATTAAGGAACAAAGTGGCCTAGTTTATTGGCATCCAAATGGTAAACACCAGCTTCACACCTCTCACACGCTTAGTTTTACCCTCCTATATTCCCTTAGATAAATAAGCCACATGGAGAGGTTGTTTTATCCAAGGCTGATAATTGACACGAGAAACACATATTCCTTTATTTTCAAAATATTTTAGTGAGAGATTCTAAACACCCCTTAGTACTTCTTAGCATTTACTTATGATTTCCTTTTTTAAAGTAAATAAATACAAAAGTGAAACATACTTACACTCCACCAATTACACGTATTGATCCAATTTCCTGAAACTCCTCTTCATTACCGAACAGAGCTGGGACAGAACCGACGTTCTCTGAAAACTCTTTGGCCCATCCCCCAAAGCAAGTTTTCTCATATATTATTATCTAGAAAACATGTTGGAACAATGCCCTGAGTATGCCCTGAATAGTAATTTGAAAGTTTGGGGGTGTGTACTGCTACAGTATGTGGAAGACACCGTGTTCCCCGCCTCCAACAAGCCACCACTCTGAAGAAAACTCAGGGTTGCATTCCCCAGCCCTTCTGATTCTTGAGTGCCCTAGATGCTGAAGAGACCCTATTTGGATTTAGATAGGCTTGTCAGGCTATTTGCAAACATTTCCACAGCAGGATACTTATTCACACAACTCTATATACATAAATGCACCCTGGAGCTACAAGACTGATTTATCCTGTAATCCTATGCCTAGGCAGTGTATATTAGCCTGCAGTGAATCCTACCTGGTCACAGCTCGACACACTGAGCTTGACCCCTCAAAAGCAGACAAGAGGTCTTTCTCTGTACTTTGCTGAAGTTGTTTCAGTTACTGCAGTTAACACACCCTCTGGATTCCTCATCTGCCAAACCACACAGATCAGCTATCAATAGTATTAATATTTATTGCAATATTTATTAGAAAAACGCCTGAGTCTTGCATGCATTTGTATAATTAAGTTACCTAAAGCATTAGCATTTTTGTGGAGAACTAGAAAAAGGAGGGAAAAGGAGCAGTAACTCTGGATTAGTTTTCTGCTCCTTAAATCACAGAAGGGTCACGGTCTCACTCATGACTTGTATTGCGATCAGGTATAGGAAGGAAGGGTCCTATTCCTGCCCTCTTCCTCCTCACCCACCCTCCCGCTTTTTTTTTTTCTTAAACTTGGTACGTTAAATGGAAAAATCTCTCCTGACCCCTTTCCATTACAGTGACTGATGTGTCAGTCAGGAAAACTCATTTTATGTTGTAAAAGCTTTACAATTTTTCTATAGCAAATTCACATTCTCCTAATATGTAAAAAATAAACTACTACCACTTTTACATCTTGTGAAACACTAGTAAGAAAATGGACTTGACAGTATTAGTGAACTTTCCTTCAGAAGTAAACATTGAATATTTAATCAAACATCACATACCCAACAAAAAGAAAACAGTCTAAATAAAGGTTTTATATTTCCAGTGTGGTCATATTTTATTCTCAGTGTCCTCAGTGCTTACCTTGACATTCATCGGCATTTGCACCTTTAGTCCACCCTAGAAAAAAGATGGGGGAAAAAAGGTATTTATGTAAAACTTAAAGTTATGCTTTGACATGTATTTTACAGTACTATCAGAGCATGAAGTCTTTGTAATTATACTCACTATTTCCAATGTTGGCCAAATCAAAAACTAGTTTAAATACTCTGATAATTCATAAAGGCCAGGAACTCTATAATCCTGACCTACAAACAAAATCAATGCGTTGACAAGCCTGTAGGGGTGCAAGCAATTTTAAAATATTCCTTCATTGTCTATTAGCACTCTAAAGCAAATATTTACTTTGTGTTTTTTAACTAGTTTACATTGACTGATTTTTAAAATGTAACTTTTAAAGCTGTGTTTTATATATTTCAAGTTTCTTACGCACAAATGGTGAAACACTAAGAAACTATAGAAGAGACAGAAAATATAGGCTGACATATTCACGTCTATGGTCAAAGAGCAAAGACAACAAACGCATTTTCTCTGGAAATGTTAGCGAACGATGTTCTGTGGAGGAATAAGACACCTACCTCCCACGAGTGACTAAAAAGACAGCTGATAGGTCTTATTCCTGTGTTGCTCTTAAACTCTCTTTCTGTGGACTTGCTATCTATACAGTAGAATTATGTGTTATACCCTTCCACATCTCTTCCATATTTAGATCTACATGCTGTGTATCAAAACAAGAATTAGCTGCCCCTCCCAATATTTTTCTGCAATGTGTGGTCACAGGAATACTACTGGGTATTTTCCAATAATACACTCCTGACCTAGTCTTCCATCCACAGGAGCCTGTAGCTGTACCATTACAAAAAGAAAATCAACAACCTCTGAAGAGCCTTTTTAGTTAATGAATTGGTGTTGGTTGCAATACAATTACAAATCTTTCAGTTCTGTCTTATTTGATCTCCCCTCGACAACAGCAGTTCCCCAGGAAGATGTCCTAGTGAATTAGGCACTCCCTCTGACTATATATTCTTACTTGGGTAGGATATATATTCTTGCTGGGCAGGAGCCCAGCAAGCCCTGGAACAAGCAAATGCTGTGCCGTTACAACACTGCAAACACACCGTGGTGAGAGAGAAGTGTTACATGTTTAAGGATTAACTCTGAAAGAATGTTAGAACCTAAGTTATATTTAGATCAAAACCTCTGGGGGAGCAACGGTAGGAAAAGGAAGACACACGACCTACGAGGGAATTGTGAAGTCCTCACCATTTTTAAGGGACGCAGAGATTTCACATCTGCTGAAGGAATTTCAGATGGTGAATAACATTCTTCCAAAACCTTCATCTCTCCTTTGTAATTGAAGTCTGAATAAGCAAGCCATCTATAACAATAAGGGTAAAGGAGTTATCAATATCATCACATACATTACAAATACAATGGTCTTATTAAAATTATTTTTCTTTTTGTATTCAGAGCTAGATAATGTGTTTTAGATACTGCCAGCACATTAAAACCACGCTGTATTTAAATACACTGTCCACATCAATGCTAAGAAGATCTCCGATACTTTTTCTCAATGCAAACTAAATGTGAATGAAAGAGCAGAAAATTACCGATTTGTGCATTTACTTTAAGAAACCAGTTTGTTACATTATAGTGTACAAAACCAATGCGAATACTGTGGATGAGACACTTGCATCAAATTTTACCTACGATTGCTACCTTAGGAATTTAGAAAGCTGAATGTAGAAGTTGGACACAGGGCTAGCACACCAAATAAGGAACGGAGGAAGAGGCATTGAGCCATATGGAAAATTACTTTCTTAAAACTACACACAGAGACTACAAGCAGTTAAAAGTTAGACTAAGTTCTATCAAAACTA
This sequence comes from Himantopus leucocephalus, assembly GCA_003993805.1. Lineage (NCBI taxonomy): Eukaryota > Metazoa > Chordata > Aves > Charadriiformes > Recurvirostridae > Himantopus > Himantopus leucocephalus. The sequence goes on along the minus strand of RSEF01000001.1, from coordinate 111,941,349 downwards.
AGACAAAACTTCATTTTTTTATTCCTTTACCACTTCAAGCTTCATGCGCATATTGTGAGATCACAGGAAGGCAGGCTTAGCTCACGTGAAAAGGCAAACACAAGACTCTCTTTAACAGAATAGCTAATGTCATTCTGTAATGATTTATAAGAGGCACAGAATTCCCAAACTTCAGGAATGGTGAAGTGCTGGCTGTTTACCCCAGGAAACAGATTATTCTGCTCAATACAGGAAAATCTTGGGCTACCAAGGGGCCTGTATCATATTGCATCACCTCTCTCCAGAAAGCCAGGATATGACTGTAGCTTGCAGAATGCTTGGATGAGGTAATATTAGTTTTCTGGTATTCAGACATAGTGCTATAGCTATAACAGGGTGCGTGACTAGGGAGACAGTATCTATTCTCCAATGAACTAAAAGCTAATGATCGCTGAGCTGCTGCTTCTATTTATAAAGCTACTCAAAGATGGAATTACAGCAGATTTCTGCCAGCAACTAGGGGAAAAATGCCTTAAAAAATTTGGTTCCACTGCTAGGAGCCCACATACCACAATGCTGAAGTGTAGAGCTGGGAATATCTACTATATGTTAACTGATTTGTAGCAAAAAAACCCAAATATTGTTCCTATTGCTGACTGACTTTCAACCCTCTACCTGCTGGCAAAATGCTATTAAAAGGGTTCAGTACTCACATTCCTGATTTGACACTTATATAAGGGTTTTTCTCAACATCCAGTTCTTCTAAATTTGCAACTGCACTTTGTATGCAGATAGGAAGTCCCTCTGTACTACCAGCTGCCAGGCAGAACTCTACCTCTGGAACACCACAGTCCTGCGGAAACAAATCAAAAGGTGAGGCTTATTCACACTTGCAGTCTGCCCCATCGCAGCAGGGGAAGGACCAGTAATGTTTTCTTCTTTTCCCCCATGCATTCTCACCCTTCTAGCCTAACTCCTAGCTTCATATCGTGGAAGGTGTTTAAATGAATATTGGGATTTTCAGAAAAGCTAAGGGGTACATTTCCAACTCCAGCTAACTTTAAAAAAAAAAAAACAAACCAACCAAAAACCTATGCATTTATGCCTGTTGGGCTACTTTCAAAAAGCCGTTTAAACACTCTCCAAGTAAATGATTCAACAGTATTTAGTGACAGACAAACCATGCATATAATACTGCTGACTTTCTTTTTTTTAAAGCCAGTGCTTCCCTAACACACATATACACATAATGCATGCATTAACTAAAACTTTCTAGAAATGTCTAGTACTTCATTCCCACTTCCCCCGCTCAGTGATAATTAGCTTCTGTAATGCACCTAAGTACGTTTTCAAGCCATATGAGTTCAATTTTCTGTCATGTTAAATAAATCTACAGTATTTGAGACATAGAAAAAGAACAGTAATGGAAAATATCTGTTTTGTTAATTAAACACTTTAGCAATTTTTCTGTTACTGTGGAGCAACAACCTCTGTTACCTTAATGAAGCTTTTGTATTGATAGATAGATGCTGAAGAACAACTTGTTGAACACATCATCTTCTCTAGAATTTGCAGGGATTTTACTGAACCACATTAATGAAATAATATTTATACAAAAAACATTGCCAATACTTTCTTTTCCAGCATTCAAACACGTCATGAATCAATGAGGATCTTCTATAAGGCCCTGCTTCAGCAGTGCATTACAGAACAGTCTTCCTGTTACAGTGAAAGGCAACTCATGTGCTGACAGAGTTTGCTCAGCTGTAGATGGAAACCTTCAGTTCTCAGTGATAACTTCACAGCACCCTTTCGCTTATGGTCCTGACCCAAGGACATTAGACCAAAGAGCTTGGACATCATAAAGAGTCCTAAATCGAAAGTCCTAAGTGTGGCTGGAAGAAGATGCCCCTTGCGTGTGCACTAGAGAAGAGGGACGAGAAGCTGTCCCTGAGGGTGCCCTCAAGGAAGCAACTGATTACTAGATTTGTTGAGGACCCAGGCAGGGTCACATCAAGACAGAGACCCCACACAACCCTTCTACCAGACTTGAAAGGCAAAACACAAGAGCTTGCAGAGAAACCCAGCATCGGGGCACAAAAGCTCTTAAAGTCACAGCACCACATATCATGACAACACCTGCTTGTTCTCCCTTTTCGCATAGGTTTTTGAGTGGAGCTTTCAAACGATGGAGTAACATCCCACCTAGAAACACACCTCTTCTTGGTTAGCAAAGTTCTTTCAGTAGTTATTTAACTGTGGCAATTATAATAGATGGACTTCAGGATATTATTTCACTTTCCCCATGAGACCTGAAGTAACACAGTATACTGTTTTGGCAACTCATGTTTCCTCTGTATTGTACCTTGCAAACAATGCACATTATTTGTTTTCAGACTGCAATACCAGAATTCTTATTTTCAGATGAGCAAACCCAGAAAAACTAGGAAAAAAGACTTCTAGCACAATGCTACTTTATGGCAAAGTGCTAAGGAACACTGTTCCTCAATTCTAAGTGTATTGCTAGACAAGTTTAAAAAAAAAAGTTTCCCCATAGTTTTCACATGTATATGTACCTTATTAAATCACAGTCAAGAAATATTTGACGTTCATTTTTTTGCCTAATAATACCTGATATGTGAGAAGGCTGAAATCTGTGAATCAAACAATAAAGCTTGATACAGAAAATCAGAAGTTGCACCTATAAGAATTCCACAAAGAATGATGCTAGACTCTTCATGATTTCAGATAAATTCTGAAACAAAGTACTTAAAAGACTAGACAAGTGGCAAAATAAAGTATCTTTCCCTGTGGGCTCAGACAGAATATGAGACAGAGTACGTTTAATTTTAATTCAGTAGGAGGTTTTTTTTTTTTTTCATTTGAAGATTGGAAAAAACCAGTCTGTATTCTCTTTTCAAGTTTGCTTTCCTGACCCTGAAGCTCAGGAGGCAGACTCCACCCTCAACAGATGAAGAATGTAGCAGTTCTCCAAAGGGCAGGTAAAGCACAAGCACTCATAATAAAATCTCTCCTAGTTATCACCATCTCCCTCCAGCCAGATTTTGACAGTCATAAAAAAACCCTCTTCTCATTGCAATGGCATTTTTGTGTGTACTAGATTAAGTCCACAAAGTCCATTCGTAAAGTGTCCCATAGTAAACTGAGGTCTTCGTCAAAAGCAATTCAAATATCTATTTTTAAAGGTAACAACATGTTTGAGCAAGAAGTACACTGTATTTTCTAAGCCCTTCTATTTAAAATCACAAATACACATTTTGACTTAAATATTGAGTTCAATTTACATATATAAATTCACAGACTGCAGAAAATAGTAAAATTTAGTATTACTGTATGAGGTGAACTCTTATGTGTTTGCAGATGCACATTCAAGTACTATACCATTAACTTATATAATTTAAGCATGTAAACTCTAGCTTGTAAATATTTGCCCTAGCATGTTCATATTTACCTGAGCATATTTAATAGGCATCATTACTTTCAGAGGCTTCTTTAACATTCCTAATAAAGCCACCATCTTTAGAAACAAAATGAAAACCACACAAATATGATAGCATTCAGGTTGAGAACTAGATCCTTCAGTCCAAAGCCCTTTCATTTGCAAGGCGTCAAGATTTTCAAGTAAGACACCCACATGCAAAACTATTACCATGCAAAACTATTACCTCAGTGTTTCAAGCCAGATCCAAAACTGGAAAGTTTCCTCTCTATACACCCCCAGCCCTGCCAGCCCCATCACAAGCAGTCAAAACTCATGCCATGTTCATTATCCTACTGACACATCAGGCAAAAACAGAGTAAAAAGCACAGCAAACAGATTATGTTCATTTCCAATGATAACACACAACCAGCAAATGCTTAGGTAGGTCATCGCCTCTAGGCATCCCACTCTGTCTTCCTTTACTCTGCAGTACTCTCCTACCTCCACAGAGTTATCCTGGAGTGCCTGTGCTTCCCTCATGGTCTTTTGGGAGCAGAGACGTTTTCAAAAGCACAGGGAATACTGTCACTAGCTTGCAGAGAAGACACTACCAAAACAGCAACATGCCCCTCAGCAGAAAGGTTAAGGCTTCTTCTGAAGAGGGTTAAGATGATCCTCGAGACCTTAGCATTAAATATTACTCTTCAGTGGGTTCTCTGACATTTTTCTACTCTGACCAAGAGCTCCACCATAAGTGAGAGTCCCAGAGCCTTCAACCCCCTCAAGGTGGTCTTAGCCATGTACCCTTCTTCTGATGTAGGGTTACAGCCCTAAAAGCACAAGCAGGGCCAACTACTTTCAGCACTGTTAGGTCTTCTCCTTGGAGCTGTAAGCTGTGGTGACCAAAGTGATCAAAATAGCCTATCTAAATGAGGCAGCCTTTTATGTCAACAACAGGACAAAGAATGACTTAAGTCTGGCTTCTTAAGCTAAATGCCAAAACAATGATGAGAGACAAGTCTGTTGAAAACCAGGCCTAATTAGTTCTGGTATTCACACGATTGCTAATACAGTCTAGACACACATCTTACTTTTGATATGCAATCTGTCCTTAGGACATGGCAGCTTCTGCAGCTTTTTTTATTTTAAATCTTACTCTCTGTTGGTCCTCTGGCCTTTTTTATCCATTCATAGTTTTCTCCCAGTTTTGCTGCTCTGTACCACTCTTGCTACTACGCACCACCACCAAACCAAACTACAGAACTCAACTGGGCTGGTAGTAAAATAAAATAACATTAAGGAAATTAATGTAATGTAATGTAAATACCAATTAACAAATGAGACTATCTGAAGCTACTAGGTGTCCTCCTATGGCATCTGACAAAGTAGTCCTTGCTTGAATTAATAACTTTTCACCTAGCAAACCACACTAACGAAAGAGACACACCCTTCAAGTAATACTGTGAACATTCCCATTACAAAGAGCTTTGCTTAAGGAGAGTTGACAAGGAATCCAGTTATTCCCTGCCTAGCCATCTCGCAGACAGAGATTATAAACTGCTGTTTCAGATCTCTTGTCACTTTGCAAAATAGCGGTTTACAGGATTACTCTGGAATGGAAACATCAGCAACTCTTCCCAGCTCTTGTTTTTAGGAAAGTCACATTTAACACCCTTTTTGGGCTTCCAGAAACAGATAGAAAAAGCCCTCCAACTCCATAAGATCAATATATGCATTTGCAGGAGACCAGAGAACTGACTTGGCTAAAGAGATGCTGCAGGAGATGCATTGAACCCGTGTGTGCAGGCAGATTTTGCTAGTTTAGGCTCATGTTGACTTGCCTTAGTGGAATTCAGACTCCCCATTACTTCAAATAGCTCTTCATTTTACTAGTTTTACTAGTTGCATGATCTGTTCCTTTGGGATCATTTTTCCCCCTCCTAAGTTCCTTCAAATTAAACACACATGGATACATCTAATGTGTATCCACAGTAAGTCAAGCCACAGGCTAACCACAAAGCTAACAGAACCTTTGCTTTTTGTGGAGGCTTGAAGCCAAGTAAGAGGACAAAGCTACTGGCAGACTGTTTTTCAGCAAACTAACATCTGCCAGTAAAAAATAAAAATAATATTAAATGTACCTCCTACAGTTTATTTGGTAAACATCTGTTTTTCTCTTCTTGGCAAGCTGTTTTCTTCTCAAATATTTAGCTAATTTTCAAATCTGTTAACTTACGGCATTTGAGCAGCCATTAAACAAGCACCATAAAAAGCCAGTTGAAGAATCAGAAAACAAGCCAGACAGCCTGGACACCCAGCCAGTATGACCAAACTAGGCAGGAGAAAAGCCACTGAGCTACCCAGCCTATGAAAAAGAAAATGACAGTAAAACATGTGATCCTACAGATCACATACACACAAGCTGCCTGAAAATGAAACAGCTATTTGTCAATTAAAAACAATGACTGTATTTTTCACACACACACAAAAGTAGCACTTTGGCAAACTACCTTCTAAAAGTAGTTCCACAGCAGCTGAAGCACAACCTAAAAAAGAGGGATGCTTTCACGAATCAAGGTTTAGGGGACAAAGCCTGGCCTAGTTAGTTCCACAACCACACTAGCTCCATACAGCGCTATGGACTAACAGCAAAAGTCCTCCCAACCAACCACACCCGCTAGAGGTTTAAGTTACACGAGAAACAGTGCTGATTACTGAACTTGTGTACTGTAACAAAGCTTTCCATCTGTGTTCCATACAAATGAACCACATACTGGAACAAGAACAATGCTCGAACCTATTTAGCTGTATTAAAAAGATTTTTATCAAGCATGAAGCTAACCACAGTGTCTTTCCTATCCAAGGGTTTTCTTTGATACCCAGAACACACCCAGCTTCCCTTGGCTTCAGACTGTAGTACCACATGTTATTGTGGTATTTCTTTATTTAGCGGCCTTCCACATTATTGATCAATATTCATATTCCATATTGGTCAAATGTTTTTAATTTGCTTAGCTCAAATAAATGTTAGTGTCATTATTCATGTCCTCAACCAGCCTCTTTTGAATTTATTTATTTATTGTTAAGTCTTAACAAGAGAATGAAAAAGTATTTCTAATTGTGACATTATGTCCCTGTACTGACGACAAAAAGTTTATCAGTTTTAAAATGACCTCTATACCAGCAAAGAACAAAGAAACACCACTTTTTCTGAAAAACTTTCACATTGCAATACAAATGATGATTCACTCACAGTAAAGGGTCATTGCCCTGTGCGTAACTGGAATGTTATGCTAAACAACAAGAGCACTAAGTCTTCTTAAATCACACGATCTGGTAAATATATTCCTCATTCACTGCATAACAATGGATGCATTATATTTAGTTTTAGGCATTTGATTCCTATCTTTTCAACAAAACGCCTTTTAAACTTCTGGCTGTATGCAGAGCCAGATGCTGAGGTGTACCCCTTGTCCACATGGAACCCCTACAGATAGCACAAAGCTGTAGAGGGAGGGACAGTAATTTTTGGAGGCTATGCTGTACAAATGGGATTGGAAACCCAACTACTAACTTCTGAAACAGAAGCTGTACAGACACAGTACTTAGTTTACACTTAAGATAAATACTTCTTTAGAAAATATGAATTGATTCCATTTAATTTCAATTAACTCGACAGGTAGACATCTAAAAGGAGGGGAGTCACTGTGTCAGGTAAAGGTGGTGACAAAGAAAGATAATACATCTGCTCATTACCTTCAGGAAGAAAGAGAAATTTAGTGCAGCAAAAGCCCTGGAATTTATCTTGAAGGTGAAAAAAATGTGATTCATAGAAAATTTGAATAAAATCAGAAACACAGCATACACACATTGTCCACTGCTAGTAATACACCACTATTGCCAAGAGAAATTAATTATGTATGTGAGTATATTATTAACGAAGTCTATACCTTTGTTACATGTTTGATTGAACCAACTGTGAGGTTTCTTCGACGATGTTTCACGCCCGGGAGATCCCAAAGGTGATCCAGCACAGTCTCTCCTTCTTCTAGTACGTATTTCCGACCCTGGAACTTTGGTTTCTCATAAAAAATCCAACTGTAATAATGACATCATGAACTGAGTTGCTGCTGTTAAGTAAGACTGTCCTTATACAGCACATTTGCTGGAAAGCTCAGTAATGAGCTCTTCTTATCAAGCCAACTATCAGACCTTTCTTCTGCAGTCCCTCAGCAGTCACATTCACTTTAGATAAATATGGGGCTTGTACTTCTGTGCTTTAAAAGTAAAATACACAGTTCTCCTCCAGGACGTAGTCTAACATAATTTAAAATATTAACTGTATAAAAATACAGCTAAACCACAATGTAAATAAAAAGCCTTATTTTACCAGAACAAATATATTAATTGACACATCAAAACATTTCCTATTCAGGCAGATGCTATGCAAGGCATAAAACTTATACATACTAATAATGGCATTCAGTATTTCTTAGGACATGGAGGAAGTGTGTGCAAAACCAAACAAGGCTGCCTCAAAATGGCATAAATGTGACATGCATTTTTACTATGGCTGACAGTAAGAAACATTCACTGTAAGCACCACCAACTAAATTCCAGTGCAACAACTGACATGGTCCCAGCCCCAGCTTCCCAAAGCAAACCGAGAAACACTTGCAAAATCTACCTTAAAGGTACTTGTATATGCTTCTGCATCCACATTCTTCTAAATGTTACATTACAAACAGCAGCTGAGATTGTTCATTCTATGGTCCTTTTGCAACAGCTACTGTATAATGAAACTGAACTACAAAAAAATATTTTTCTTTGGCATACACATGCTTCTAGTGATGATTATGTCTGTACTGTCTCAGCACTTCAGGCAAGATGTCTAAACTTACTTGTGGTTCTATTAGAAACTTTCTGTTTGATGCTAGTTCCCAGGAGAAACAATATATTTTTTTTGTACTGCAGCATTTGAAGCCTTTTTTCAAGCTTTTTTTCATTGGTATCAGTCTAATTATAAAGAAAGAAAAAGACACTCTTGCAGATCAGATGTGTGTCATAAATAAAAGAAATGAAAATACAAGAGAAACACAGATACAGTCTTTTCGAAAGACTTTATTTAAATATGACCTGGATTTCTTACCATCCTCTAATTATCCTAAGTAATGCTCCAATGGGAAATATCCAGGATGTAGTATCTAGCACATCAGAATGAACTTCTTGTTTACTTTTATTGCCATAAATATCATAAATAATAATCTGAAACAACATACAATGCATACGAATGAGGGCCCATTTCAACATACAATGCAGACAGTTATTTTTTGCTTGGAATAAAATGTATTTCACTTTGTGCCCGCCCAACTGATATGCTACACATTTTCTTCTTTTATGAAACACTCTACTGAACTAAACCAGCATCTGCTGACAGAAATACAGTAAAATTACTACTGGCAGGATTTTTAATATTATCTCATTATTAGCATCTGCAAGCATATGCACCATTAAAATACAGAAAACTAGACTAACAACTTCAGATGGTCTCCTTTCAAAAATTTTGGTATAACCAAATATTCCATGTATCACATTGATCTGTGTGACACCAATACGGCTTACCTTTCCTGGTCTTGGATTGTATTTGAGACTTGCCCTGTCAACAAGGTTCTGAAATTAAAAGGACATGGAAAACAACTATTAACATCTTCAACAGTAGCACAAAGCACAGAGAGATTATTCTGGGTCCACTATTCCTTATATGTATGCAACTGTCACTAGTAGAAACAACCAAGATTTGTTTCACTGTCATTCAGAGTTGGTGTAAGTAGTTTAACAGAATCAATCAATCAGCAGAAAGCAGCAAGTGCTAGAAAGGAAGAACTCTTATGACGGTTACAACTTCTGGAAATGTATTACCCTTTCCCAGCAAACAATAAACTGCATGTTTTAACAGTGGCACAACCAAACCAGACCTCTAACACAGACTGAAATATTCCCAACATTATGGAAAGACTTTATTCTTTAGATACCCATTCGGTCTATGTGGCCTTTTTGATTTCTAAATATTGGAAGAACTGTTTCCATACCCTCACCTACCATTGCTTTAAATAAACTAAAAAAGAAATGCTAATTTACAGAAGCAGCTATATTACTTACTTGCTTACTGAGCTACAATTTGTAGAACATTCCATGACGAAACAATCAAATAGCCCAGTAAGCACGTATTTATATTTTTTGGACAATACAGCTCTACTAATCTCAGAAGTAGAAGAAATAAAAGAACAATTTTCATACAACAGGCAGTTCCATCATCTCCAGGTTGAAATGTCCTTAATATGGACAAGTCTGTGTTTTGCTATTATACAGACTTGCTATTATGCATATTTTCCTATTATATTTTCTGTTCACATCTTCTGTTTTACAATTAAAGTCACTTTCATCTATGTGCTGAACCAAGAATACTATGGTTTTTAAATTATTTTATCAGAAGACTTTTTTTTTAAACTATTATCATAAATGAAAGTAATTAGGCTGTTTAAGATCAAAAAATTAACGTTAAAAAGGAAGCAAGGAGAATAGGGAGACAGCAATTTTGAATCTGGGCTAATGACTTTGATTATTAATATAACGTGACATGACATCTTACCGCTGACAATTCCCCCAGTTTTGGCATGGTGTTGTCTTGAGACCAATGTATCTTTGGCTGCAACATATCCTGGAGAATGCTTCCAAACCTGGTCCCCTTCTCAGAGGAGCAACTGCTGGCAGATTTCAAATACTGGTAGTACACACTTGTAGGAGGACGCTTTAGAGCAGCATCAGCTTTCTGTGAAATGGGCTTACAAGGTGTTTGACTGGGAGAAGCCGCATCTGGAAACAGTTCTGGTTGCTCCTCAGAGTCAAGTTGTTCTTTTGAAAGAAGAGGTGGTTGTTCAGGAAACAAAGATCTAGTTTGGGCATTTGATTCAAGGGTTGTTTTTGAATTCCCTCTCCACTGACTGGAAAGACATTCTTCTCTCTCAACATCAGGCATATTTTCTTCATATGATGATTCTTCCTCCTCCTCCTCCTCCACTCCCTCCTCCTCATCCTCTTTACTGAACTGAGTAGTAAACTGTAAGCGCTCGGAAACTGACTGCAGAAGGGATAGCACAGAAGCGTGGTCAGTATTATCTTTAGATATTCCACTAGGACGGCCTTCTGGTGACACATCTGTGGAAAGTAAGTCTTCTTGGGAGCTGTCATCTTCATATATTGGAGACAAAGAGAAAGGATATACTCTACAGCGCTTGGCTTCCACGCTCAGAAATGACTCGGAGCTACGGCTATCTGTTGCTTCATTCAACTTGTTATCCTTCCCATAAAGACAGGCTGACTCATGTTTATTCTTTGCTCTTTCACACATCAGATGATCTACATTATGCAAAGGCAGAAGAGAAGAAGAAAGCGAACCAGTTTGTGTATCATCAGTTGAGACCGCTTTGTTCTCAGTTTGAAGGGCACCTTCATAAATTATAGTAAAAGAACTATTTTCCCACTGTTCAATTAGTGGAGAAATGGCCAAAAGATCCGTTGTTTCCTTCATGTCATCACTACAGTCCAGACCATTTTCTTCAAGCTGACCATTTCTCTTCATGTCGTGATCCTTCACTTGTACCTGCTCCAGATTCTCATTATTTTGGGTAAAAACTGTGTTGAAGCAGTTTTTCCCTTCACTTTCGTCTTGAATAACAGACAATTCTGGTACAGAGAACTGTGTATTTAATCCAGTATTAACTTTGATTATCTCACTTGCCCCTTCTGCTAGTTCCTCTTTACTCTCCACTGCCTTTGGATCTTCTAAGGTTGCTTTTACTTGGGCACGTACTTCCTCTGCAGCCTCTCTTCTGCAGTGTTCATATGAGCTGTCCTCTGCATTGCTTTCCAGAGAACCCCAAGGACTGCTTCTGTCTTTGAATTCACTCTGCATGCTGATACATTCTTTATCAGGCATAAAAGATGACAAATTAACGTCTACAGTTGGCAGCAATGTGCACTCTGGCATATCTGTATTATTACATGAATCTTTTAACTGCAATGACAGAAGGATCTCTTCAGTCACAGTAGCATCTCTATGTATTAAATGTAAAGATCCATCAGATCGTCTACTAGTTGCTGGTAATCCAGATTTGCCACGCAACTCTGCTGCAGCCAGATGTTCACACACCTTTTTATTGTGTCTCTCTTTGGCTGGCATCATAAGATCTGATTCTGGCCTTGCTGAACTACCAGTAGGTAGAAATCCATTTGTTTGACATGTAAATGCATTATTTGGTATCTTTTCACCTCTTTGGGGCCAATCTATACCATTTTCCATACTATTTGGAAGTAACGGAAGACCTGAGCAATCTGCCTTTTCACAGTTTACAGCTATACTCCGAGTTTCTGCCTTCTCTGTTGGTTCCTGTGTTTTGGTAGGTAACTTCACATCCAGGTTTAAAATGTTTGGGATTTCAGCCTTAGGTTCAGGCTCAATCTTTTCAGAAGCCCTTTTACTCTCACTGCCTTGCCACTGACTGGATGCCAGTTTTTGTTTGGCTGAGTTAATGACTTCATCAATTATTTCTTTTGCTTTTAATGCTAGTGCACTATGTAGGTCAATTTTATCAGGGATGTAAGATAGTATCTTTTCATCTTGATTATTTGTATCCACTGTTTCACTTCCTGTAAATGAAGATGAGCTGCCTCTGCTGCTCTCATTAAAAAGTTTTAATGACTGCACAGCTGACTGGATTTCTTCTGCTTTCAGCTGTACAGTTCCAGCTTTCTGATCATTTAGAGTATCTGTGTTTATTAAACCATCCTTGCTCCCACAAAGCTGGCAGACACCAATGGCTTGTTTTGCTATTATTTCTTCTATAGCCAAGTGTAAAACTGAGTCCACTATTTCCTCAGCTTTTTTAAAGAAAACAGCATCATCTTGGAATTTAGCACGTTCTAGTCCCTTCATACTGGTATCTTCCTGTACCTCCTCAGAACAGAGCTCATTTGACTCTGCAGGTGCAGCAGCTGTTTGATCATCTGCCTCAGAAGGTGCTTCTGAGATAGCAGAAGCATGGTTACCGAGATTCACCTGTCCCACAGCATTTCTGCACACGCGCTCAATACAGGCTGACTCAGGTGCCATTTCCAAAGATTTCAAAGGACAGATGCGTGATGGCATTGCCTCTGCCAAGACACTGCTGTCAGCCTGTTGTGCGGAAGAGGCCTCCTCTGCCCCAGCTCTGTGACTGGAGGAGTAACTGTTCCCCTGAGCACTGCCCAATGTTTCCAAGGCAGAAATTGAAAGGTCGGAGGCTTCTCTGGATCTCAGAGTAGGTGAAGAGGGCCTGGGGATGCAAACACCCCTGCCATCTACTCCAGCAGCAGAGTGATCAAGTAGAGCTGGAGCAAGCACAGGTTCCAGAGAACCAGACGGGCATGAAGCTCTCGGGTCTTCTGAGCAAAGTTGCATCTCGGTCATTCTGTCCTCAGGGATTACTCTCCTAAACTCAGAAGTTGTAAAAATAAAGCTGTCCTCTTCAGCAGCAGCAGACCATCTAGCAACCTGGCCATTTTCAGAGTTAGTGGCAGGAGAAGGCATTTTTCCTTGGTTGTCAGATGAAGAATCAAGTACTGTGGGTGATATCCTAGGCTTATTGCTGTTTTCCTTATTAGAAGAAAAATTAACACACCTATCTTCAGAAACAGGTGGAGATTCAGAAATTATGTCAACATCAACGTCTTTTTCACAGATGAAAGCAGAATGATTGGTCAAAGGTCTTTCTCCATATCTCAATGCACAATAAGAAACCTCCAGAATGTTTTCTTGTGACTTAGAAATATGAGACGGAAGTTCAGAGATGTAATCCTTACACTCAGAAGGAACAAGAGCAACCTCAGTCATACCAGCCATGTCGATTTCAGAAGCAGCAGGAGTAGGATGGTCTGTCCTGTCAATGCTGGTGAAAGGGCAAGGTGCAGGCTTTGCTGTATTATCTTGTGTGAGTATAACTGATGCCTTGGCAGGAATGTCTTGAACAGTTTCAAAAGAAACAGGACCACAGTTGTGGACAGGAATTGAGCTTTCTGAAAGGCTCATCTCTACCGGCTCAAAGGATTTGCTCTTCTCACATTCGAGATCGGGATGAGAAACGGCCTCTTGCACATCTTTTAAACTGACTTCTCTTTTCCCTATAGTTTTATTTTCGGTCTCGCAAATAGGATGAACAGAAGCTAAGCAACAGCCTCCAGTTTCAAAAGACGACTCATCAGTAACAGAGAGAGGTGCTGTCAGCTCATGGAAGTTAGATTTCACACTCTCACACACATGTATGCATGAAGATACATCAGCAAGGTTTTCTACTGCAACCTCAGATAAGACCTTCATTGTCTCCACACCCTCAGTTTCTAGACAAGGTAAACCAGTCTGCGTTGTGGCAGTATCCTTAGAATTTTCCAGAAGGTGATCATTTTGTATGTGCATTGGTTTCCCTAACTCAGTTAATTCTTCATTACAAGTCTCCCTGCCCGTGACTATATCTTCATCATTTTTAATAGATGACACCAAAGCAGTTAGATTACCTCTGGCTATGCATTTTTCTCCTCTGGACTCCATGCTAAGTGAAGCATGGATTTGTTCATTAAAAGGTAAAAGAGCAGTATCAAGAAAGTTCTGTGGATTTTGCTCTTTTTCTACAGCTGCCACATTTTTCTGTGTATCACTTTTCCTTGGATCACTATCTTTGTTTGCACTAGCTGTACGCTGATCTGCTTGCTGCTGAAATGTAGTGGTACCGGAATGAAGCATCTGGACATCTGATGTTAGCTCCAAGTGACTATCCATTTGATGATTACAGCAATATTCTTCTTTAGTGACCTGTAGTTCTTCAGTAACCATCTTATTTTTTGATTTGGGTGAATGTAAACAATCATCCTGCATTTCTTTTGTGGACTCCTTATTAGCTGCTTTATGACAATGATTTTCTTTATCAAAGTTAGAAGTGGCATTTTTGTCTGCCTGAAACTGAGCTTCTGCTTCTCCCAGCAGTCCAACTTCTTTTCCAACCAAATCACTTGTAGAACTCATGTTGAAGGAATTGTTAATCTGGGAAGTGGAATTGGTTAGGATCTCATTGTTTCTACTACTAGATGACAGTAATGAATCTACTGAACATGTCCTTTTAACTTTTGTTGCAGCTAAAGCAGGTGTATGTTTTAAGTCTACCTCATGAGATGATTCAGTAGATGAAGTTGTGGTCTCTACAGTTATTTCATGTTTACCCAAGCAATGCTGAGCTTCACCTGATTTTTTTGTTCCCATTTTAACCGCAGAAGAATTTACTACGACATCATCTTCATGATGTTTACCCTCATCTCCATTTTCTTTTATTAAGTGTCCTGATTTTGGAGAGACAGTTGTTTGGATTTGTCCATTTTCTTTGACCATTGAACCATTTCTATTCTCAGTACTTTCTTCTCCTTTTTCAGCCATTTCTGCTTGATTCTTCAGTAGCTGCCTAATCCTTGCAGAACCTCGGTATGTCGCATAAGTGACTGCAGGTGCTTCTGGCTTCCGTTGCCTCTGCCTGTAACAAGGATCATCATTATCAGAACAAAAAAGACTATCTAAATAGCTTGTCTGATAATAAAGGTTAACACAAACTGTAGATGATGTACAGTACTGTTCTCCACAGGTTAGCACAAACTATAGACTGCATGCAACACTGTTTTCCTCCTTTTTCTGCTCTTCCTAAGTATGGGTTTGTGTGACAAATGACACATACACTACCTTTTACTGAAAAAGTCAACTTAAACTATAAGCAAAAAGTAGATATTGCTATAATCAACTTCTATCATTTGCTTTCTACTAGAGAATGGAATTACTATGTACAAATGCCACTACAAATCTACACTTGGAGTGACAGAAGTAAGTATACTTTTATGAAGATGTTATACCCTACTAAAGCAGGTGTATACTTTAAAACTGACAAACAATTACTGTACTAATGTTCATTAAAATATTGAATTGAAATTTAAATTTTTACCCAAGCTCTCAATACATTGTTAAGGAACAGGACTAGGAGAAGCAAAACGTGGAGAAAAAGTATACAACAGGAAATACTTTCTGAACCACAGGGTAGTAAGGAAAGAGAGTGAATGGAGATCAGGTTAAGAATGAAGAATGATTAAATGCTGGAAGAAATACCAAAATGAGAAGCATAGAAACATGACAAGGACTTGGTAATCTAGCCACGCATCTGTCTTAAATTTATTAGCAAAAAAAGGGAATGCAAAAACTAACAAACAAAACAATCACCACGGAAAAACTGTTATCCTCATCCATCACTGCTCTTTCTGATATACTAAGGATAAATTCAGAGGCTGTCACTTTCAGTTTTCTGAAAAGGCAAGTTTTCTCCTTTCTTAAAACTAACAGATATCACAGATACTCACCTTTCTCTCTAATGCTTCTATCCTTTCCCCCTACTTTTTTGTTGGTTAAAGAATTCTCACGTAAATCGGGCAGTGACAATATGAATGCGACCGTCATTTCCATTCTTCACCTTAGGACAAAGCAGATGCTCAGACTGTGCTTAAACTCCGTTCTGCCTCAGCCCCCACCTAAACTAAGAACAAAGCCTTTCAAACTCTCATCCAGTCTGACCCTACATCTGCTAACCCGGTGGCTGCAAGTGGCCGTTCACCTGTCTGGGAAATTGTCATACTCCTTTCAGAAGAGCCTCTTGAAAAAAAAAGAGTTAGCTAAGATTTTGATTTCTAATATAAAGGCATTGCAATAAGTGAAAAAAACCCCAATCTTTAAAGCATTTTAAAAAGCTCTGCAGCTTACCATTAGTTCACATTTATTGAGAAGTTATTACAGTTCCAGAGTTGAGGACAAATAATTTAAGTAAGAAATAGAACATAAATTTACTAAGGAAAAATGAACAGCAAAATAAATAATTTTGTTTATTTGAGTATCATTCGGTAACTATAACTTCAAATATTGCCTGTAGGAATTTTGAGTATGTGTTCTCTCTATAGGTACAGAAGAATATAAAAATTGGGTGGATTTACCAATCTAAAACAGAATCTGTTTTCTGTCAAGGTTTTAGAGGTTCCGATTCTTACTTTGATAATAATTTTATTTTGAACAGGAAACTTAATACTACTTAAAATCACCAGTATTTGAACATGCAAACAGTATAACCGAACTAAAAGTGAAATTATTCATATCCATAAACATTAAAACAGAGATATAAGCACTCATTTATATGCATGTTTTACATTGCCAGGTATATATAGGCTAATGCCAAAATTGTGAGAACTTGAAAATTAAGTTTATATTGGGATTAAATTGATTGTACTCCCTGATGAAGGCTACCGTAGAATCTCAATATAGGTTTTATTAGCCAGGTATATTAAGTTATAGAGGAAACAGGAAAGTTGTGTATAAACCCTATGTCTCCCAAGCAAAGTTAGATGCCTACATTTAGTCTTCTATAGCACTAGTTTGGTTTCCAGAGATACCAACAGTGGTAGCTGCTAAACACACACACCATGTGTTCAAGTTGCTGTCTTCAGCATTCACACCTCTTCAAAGAAACATACACATTTCTAAGTGGAAGAAAACAAAACACAGCTGGAGAAAGCCTAGTAAAGAAAAAATAAATGATTTTTTTTCCCTTAAAAAAAAAACCAATTAAGTTATTTTCCACTTCCTCACAGAAAAACATTAGAAAAAATTTTCCAAGGCTCCAGAGACCCTAAAAATTCTATAGTACACTATATTCACTCATCATCAGTCACAGCTGTAATAAAAGTAAGTCTTAAGAACGTAAGACCTGATCATGCTCTCATTCAGAATTAACATTACTGAGTAACCTCTCCTATTTCAGTTAAGTCAGAATGGGATCAAAACATTTTAAATAATCACTATTAAGCTTTTACAAAATCCATCAGCTCTCCCATACTTTGGCCATCCTCAAAAATAAAAGTCTATCTACTACCCTCCTGAATCCAGATAAAATTTCTTTTAAGAAAACAAACAGAACACAGGTTGGGACCAATCTTCAAAAAAAGTTTTATGGATTCTTGAAAATGAAAACTGGAATGATATGTGTTTAGAGCAAGCACAATAATGGTATTACAAGGTACCAAACACTCATTTGCACCAGAATCAAGGCACTGTTTTGAATAAACAAACTTTTACTGAGCATCTTTCATTCTGCTGATGATATTTTGTCTGATATGCAGTGGGAAGAATTCAAAATTTATCTATAAACACATGGCAAGAACTAGGGCTCTTGACACAAACCTGGAAAATGTCCTTCTCTTTGTCTCCCACATCCAAGTTTGCCTTCTAATTTCTCCCATGAACTCAGCAATTCTTAAATCCAAAGCATCCAGAAATGGGATGAATAAAGTAATTTTACAGAATACTGTCTACACAGGGATGACAAGGAGAACCCAGCACGACAGGGTCCGATATTCGTAACGATTTGAGCCACAGATCCCAACAAAAAGTTATACCATTTATAACACACGGTCAGGCAAAACAAACATACTCAGAAATTTGGCTTTGCCTGTGTCGTGCCTTTTATCATTTCTCCCAATTCTTTTTGCTCTCCATTTGTCTTCTGAGGGAATTTTATGCTCCGATTGATCAATATGAAGCCTGAGCAAGACTCAGCAATCTGCCCTACAGAGCTCTGTACATAAACCCAATCCTGACTAGCTGAAGCACCGCTTCAGCTGCAGCGCTCATCCAGTACTTAGCCTCTGCCAGTGTCTCCTAACACACAGCTCTGCTTTCCTGCAGACTTGCCTCTACCAAGAGTTTCTGCAGTGGATGCTCTTTTAAGAGGCAACCAACCTCTCCTCCATAGACATGGCAACTTCTGGATCTCTGACCTTTGATAAAGAATTTGCTGCTCAACATATAATAAAAAAATTGCCAACAGACCTAATGCATTTACTTTTAGAGCACATAGAAGTGTGTTCAATCTGAACGTTCACATGCAACAGCAAAACATTTAAAAAATGAAAACCCAAGTTCCTATGCGGCAGCAGCAATTCAGCTGTAAGTCTTACGAAACACATTTAGGAGCAGGCTGTGTCACAGAAAATCTTTTGAAAGTGTCAGTAGAGACTTGTTTCATAGACATTTATAGTAACAATTCATTTCTGATCACCAACAGAATATGTCAGTTCAGAACTTACCTTAAAAACTCTTTGCCATTTATTTTTTTTTAACTCCTATGAGGATACAGATGAAAGCCTGATTATACACAGAACCCAGTGTGTATTCTGTCATATATTTCAAAAACTAGGAGATTTCTTCTTTCCCTTCTTCACAGGAAGCTATTCAATTCCCTATAAAGCCTTAATTCAGTTTCACAAAAGGCTGTTTGACAGCAACAAGAGAGGATGTCAACATGAGTTACAATAAATTTGTCACAAGTAGGTGCTTGTAGAGATTTCTTCTATTCTGAAAGAGAAATAAAAATTTCAAGGGGGGCTAACTCAGGGAGGAGAGGGGAACATCTTCTGACGTCTCATATGACATACATTTCGTGTAACTTGCCCAAAAAGTGGCAGTTATAAAACAGTCTTGTTGGTTTTGAGGCCCTGAAGCAGGAGGAAACCTACTGCTTCGAATGTCTAATCTCAGTGCATCCATAAAGACTGTATCATTTGCATCTTTTTCACGTGTGTGTCATCAAGATGGTGACCCCTTCAATCTTCACATTTGTACCATACAATAATGTAAGAAAGCAGACAACCCTAGACTATTTTAAAAAAGATGGAGGAAGATCATACAGTATGATACAGCACTACACGGGTACAGCACCTCAGATCCCCAGGCAGCACAGCTTTGTTTGCACAGCATGGTATCTGTGCTAGAAAGCCCTGACAAACAGCATCCCTGGTTAGCTCAGGGCTCACTAGCTCAGGCTCAGCAGTACCGGAGCATAAGCATACTGCTGGCTGTCCTGTTTCTGCAGCATGCAACACTTGGCTCTCCCCAGACATGCAATGACCATTTTTTTCCTCATACCTCACTCTTCCAGATATTTTATCCCCACCCCAGCTGTCTGCTGCTTTTTCAAGCACACACATGCACGTTTCCCCTAATCTCCTCTCATAGACCCTTCAGAAGTAGATCCCAGAGCAGAGAGATCTGCAGGCTACAAGTTGAAAACCACTGATCTAAATCAGTGTGTTTCTTGTGGTTCCTGTCTACCCCTCCCTGACTATTTTAAAATTATGCTATTGTTTGTTTTAATTTTTTCCACTTTGCTTTTTTCCTACTGTATACTTCACTGGCAACCTTTTTTAATTATGTTAAGGTCCTTTGTCTGAAAACAACTGTCTTAAAGTCACTTTGAAAAACGTTCTGGTGGAATCCAACTTACTCAGCCAGCTGGTTTCTACACTCGTGTCAGATCTTCATAAATGGAAAAAATAAAAGCCTTACTTAAAAAAAAGACACTGTGGGCTAACTGAAAAGTTGCCATATACAGCTTAGATGAAAGAAAATGATTTTTTAGCCAGAAGGGATAGCTTCATGATTTAATCTGAAGTTTGAAATACCTAGTGTCATGGGACTTCACAATGTATATTTCAAAAGGTCAAAAGTTTGGTTGAACTAAGTGATTTGCACGCAGTTGATTCTGCAGGAAATTTCAAAGCTAATGTTCCATAAGGACAATTAAGAGTCAATAACAATTTTAATAAAACCAAATGTAGTCTCTGTGACCTTGGAAGAAATGCTTTTCCCTCCCCTTGCCCTTCATGATACTACTTCTTGATTATCTTCCACATCTGGGAAAGCAATCCGACTCTTTGAGCATGAAGGAAGAAAGCACAGATAAAGGCTGACCCAAAACACTGGCGGCTGCAAGACCAAGACCAGCACGAAGGGCCTGGGATCACTCCCAGCTCTCCACTGCCATGCATCCCCAGTACCCAGCAGCAGCCAACCTTTCTCCCCTGTACCTGTGGGAAGTATCCATGGACACCCACCTGCCACCCTCACCCCCTGCACCCCATGTAGGTCAGCCAGCTCCCCCTCCCTTCCCCTCTGTCACACTCCAGATATTCAGGTGCTCAAATGCCTTTGACCTGCCTCTTCCAGGGAGCATGGACAAGCATGGCCTGTGCTGCTTCTGCAGCAGTTTGGCACGTGCTGCTTCACGCTGATGTGCAAGGAAGGGTTACAAGATGCTGCAAACCCCACCGAAAAGCAAATCGCATTCAGAAGCTGGATGGCACAGAGTTACCTTGTGAGAGACAGCCTCAGGCACAGAGCTGTAGTATAGGCTGGAAAGGACCGTGGGAGATCGTCCAGTTCAGCCCCTGCTCCAAGCTGGGCCAACTAGATCAGGGTGCAGGCCTTCGGGGCAGGAGCCCCGTGCACGTGCCCCAGGGTTTGACCACCCTCATGGTGAAGACACGTTTCCCAATATCCCATGTTCCTGCTGCCTCTCATCCCAACAATGCATGTCTCTGAGAGCAGTCTGCCTCGATCTTATCTAAGGCCTCCATGAGAAAGCTGAGGACAGCACTAAGGTCTTCCCTTAGCCTTCTCTTCTTAAGGCTGAAGAAAGCCACTCGTCTGGCCTCTCCTCATACGTAATGAAGAATTAAAGCTAAGACATCCCTCTACTCTCAAGCAAGAGTGTAGCTTCAGACGCATTAAGGACATGGAAGGGTTTGTCTTCGGGATGCCAGAAACAAGGAGATTACTCTTCCCTTTCACAAACACCGATGCTAGGGGGAGTTAAACAGATGTACCAGCAGGAGATTAGACTGGCACCTGCCTGTAAGCATTACAGAGGTGCTGTGTGTGCCCTCAAGAGGCAACCAAAGGTGACTATGTGGTGTTCTAGCAGGCCACCTGCCTACTTAAAGCAGGAACCCAGTGATACCCTCTCTCTGATGCTACTTGCCACCCAACAACAGTAGAGAAGAAGGTGTGAGGATTAAGCCCTTATTGACAAGTAAAGGCCCAGTAGCTCCTTAAGTTCAAAATCACACTGTAAAATGCCGTTTCTCAGAAAACAGTTTAAAACCCCTATTTAAAAAGTTCAGTGGAAAAAACAACCCAGTGAATTAATTTTCAGCTTAATTAATTTAGCTCAATTTTGCATCATGCATCTGTTATGAATTACTCTTAAACTATGAAGCTTTCATCCTTCAGAAACACAGAAATCTTTGCTTTGGTGCCAACAAGAACCCTTCCTTTGGCTCACGTCCCAGCTCTGGGCAGGTACCCTTCTCTGGCAGGCAGGCCTGGGCCTGCCTTTCTCCTACAGTGGAGCCCTGCAATTCACCCACCCCAATGTCGGAATGGGTTGCTAAATCTCAGCAACGCACCTATGTTGACAAGGTCTCAGTCAACCCACACACGCTTGCAGTCTCATTAAAATTTGAAAGTCTGTCAGTAGTGTTAAAGGGTAGCTTGTTCAAACCAAGGTATGCTTAGAGATGTGTCTGGACAAAAAGATTTAATAATAATGAACCCCTCTTCTTTAGTGACCTAACACTAAATCCTTCCATGGGAGTTTGGGTACACCCCTGCAATCACTGCTGGAGGCCTCCCTCCACAGTTTGCCAAGAGAATTAGGGGCAGGATGATCCTGATCCTTCCCCAGGACAGCCTTCCACATTAATTTTGGGCCATGTTTGGCTATCCTAGAAGGGTGGAGCTACCCACATAGTTTATACCCCTCCCTCAAGTGGCAGCGGGTCACTCTCAGCAATGACTCCCTGTCCATCTGAGCACCTGCAACTGAACAACAATGCACTTCCACAGTTGGTTTCTGAAGGCAGAAGTCAGAAAGCTATCAGAAGATGAATTACTACATCCCTCTCCTGTCTCCTCATTTCCGCACTCCAAGATGCATACCTCTGCCCCTTGCTCCTTCTTGTGCTGCCTCACGTGTCTGTGTAGCAAAATGCATCAGGGAATTAAAACCAAAAGTAACTGCTCTAGGTCCAAACAGCAGTGCTTGCAGACATGCGGGGTGCATGCTGGCAGGACCACCCATGGTCCACAGCTGTCCTGGTGTTCCCCAGAGCCACCACCAAGGCAACCTCTTACTACAAAGGGAAGCAGCTGTCTCTCCTGTCTCTGACAGGCTGTGTATTACTATAGAACTATATATATTTGTCTATACAATGGGAATATGCAAGTATTATCATAATAAATTAACACAGTGCTCTTGTTTTCCTCTTACTGTCATCACCCAACAGATGCTTTCAAAGATGGATGGACACTGCCATGCTGTGTTTACACTTATGGTTTTAAATGTTCATGTCCTGTATGTAAAATAGGTCCTGGGTAGGCAATTAGAGAGAAGGACACAGCTCTGACCAGAAGGTGGATTTGATTTCAACAAATGCGGCAGCAGCACCTTCCCCACTCTTCTACATTATTCCTCTGGAATTACCTAGTGAGACCATCGCTTGGAATTAAGTGATTTAATTTCCGTTCATTTACTCTTGATTGTCTGCCAAAGGCATCTATGGCGAAAGATGAATGCTGCTGCTACTGACTGAATCAAAACCACAATACAAAATCCATCAGACAAATTAAGGGCTATGTTTCTGTATCACCACAAGCCTGCATCTGAACAGTAACACAAAGATGAATGACAAGCTCCAAAACAGACATGTTAACCAGATTTATGTAGACCTGACGGATTTTATCAGATGTATTTCTAACAGAGAAAAATAAAAGGACAGGATTTTTGACAGTACTAAGATGGGAAATACTATGAAATTAGATGTATAGCAACAGGTTTAGTAGACTTTAAAATAAAAAAAAACCCTCAACCCCTCACAAAACCCAACAATGTAGACAGTCTGAAATTTGTCTCTCCTCAAGGCTACCTCCCTTTCTGAATGAAATAGCTTGCAATGCTCTCACTGAACTATTATGAGGACTTGGCTACTGGTAGGGTGCAAAGTGTAAAAGCATACTGTTTCAAGTATTTGCTTTTGAAACCACCCCCTCTCCTCTTCTACCTACAGTTAGAAAATCCTTGCAGTTGTGGGGTTGGGAGCTCTTTCTCACTTCCAGGTCCACAAGGTTCATAACAGTAGGGAGAAGTCAGGACCTTTAATATTTTATCGAATTGGGGTCTCAGCATCTTAACCAGGGGCCAGGATTTTATAATCAAAACATTTACAGTGGGTACAACTTTGATTTTCATCTAATCAGCTATGTTCAGCAATGCAATAAGGCTTCTTGATGAACTCCAGAACAAGCCGTGCAGTTTCACAAGCGCTATTTTTTGCACATCACTATACCCAACATCCACTTATTGTTACTGGATGTTACAAAAATAAAAAAAATCTACTAGAAGATAGGCAAATGGCAAGCAGTCAACAGAACAGATCTGGGTCATTTTTTTTTCTGGGGTGTGGGGGCCAAGGAAAATAAACTGTCAGAGTTATGTTCTCAGTCACCTGGAGAGAGTACTGCCTATTACCAAGACTTGTATTCTGGAGATGGCAGGTATGCACTGCAGGAAGTCCGTTCTCAGAAGTCTCATGAGAAACACCCTCGATGCTGAATCTAAATCACTGCTTGTTAGTGAAAGGCAATGTATGTGTAAGTTAAAGAATTTTACATTATAAGAAAGATAATGGGGTGTCCTGGTTTGAGGTAAAACAGGACGTATTTTGGTCAGT
>RSEF01000001.1:111874134-111895934 GCA_003993805.1 Himantopus leucocephalus | reverse complement strand
TTTTTTAATAAAGAATGACTTCTTCAGTCTCTTCACTAATGTACCTTCCTATTTAATCTGCTTATTTATAAACAGTGTCCTGGAACAGAAGCCACAGAAAATCTCATCCCATTCTGCAAGAGGAAATATGAAGTTTCAAAAGTTTCAGCCTCTCCATTAATAATTGAATGCAGATCTTCTCCATCTTGAAATATACAGAATAAAACCAAGATAAGAATCCTTTTCTTAAAATGTATAGCCTGTATTTTAAAAAAACCCTCTATATAAAACTGACAACAGTACAGCGTTTAAAAATTTTAAAGATTGTTTCATACAGAGCTAAAAGAACAGCACCAGTTAGTGCTAATTTATCATAATAAAAGATATTTTCAAGACTTGTTATAGAAAGGTCATAATCTTTTTAGATAGTTACGAAAAATCTTTCCTTTGTCCTCACTAAAATAACTGTTTCCTTCCTTCATTCTTACTATGTTTTTCCTTGTGCTGGTAGATTAGTAGTTAAAAGCAAATTGCTAGAGCTACAAGTATTTAATTAACATAACAAAAAAGTACCCCTATCCTGCTGGGATCTCCTTTTGACTCAAATACATTTAGAGATGATGAGGGGTACCTTTCATAGGTCCCTCTTGGGAAGTTATGTGCTCAAGTCACATTTACATTAAAAAGATTTGTTTGTGTAGCTCCCTGTACACCATTTTGAAGACCTGCTTCTTGGAACATCAAATTATATTTTATTTGATAGATGTGAAACCTGGTAAGAATAACACAGTGAATTTTGTTGCTTGCTTGTCCTTCAGTTCAAAATTAACATTTTGCAAGTTATTTAACTTAGACTGATGGGCATATAAGAACTGAAACTACATAGGCTTTCAAATACCTTTAGTAAAATATTATCATATTTAGAAATCCCTGATAGCACTGGTGGTTTGGGTTTTTTTACTACTATGAGAAATAACTTTTTTTTTCTTACTTTTACAACTCTCTGTTATGCAAAGAGGGAAAATAAAGAGGCATTCAAGATGGCAAAATAGTGACATTTAAGATCAACTTTGATGGTGAAATATGCAGTTTATGTACCCGTACTTCATAAAAGTAAATCTAACAGATTTCTAAACCAGGAAACCAATAATCTTCTATTTATAGTCAAATTGTGAAAAACTACAGTGTGTCAATTTAGGGGTCACACTGCACTGGGTCACATTCAAAATGAGAGCAATTCCTGTAATCAGCAAAATATCCTTATCGTGTATGTATTTTTTATATATAAATATTTTTTTATACAGACATATATTTAATCTCAGCACTAACAGAATACTAGTGCCCCTAAAGAAAATATGAGGCCTCCAGTTGAAATAGATGGGGACAACCTTTGGTCTCTACAGGTTGCAGAAATGCTTCTTTTCTTAATGGAGTAAAGTATTCAAACCATAGCCTCTGACTTGGTGGCACTTCTCAAGTGCCACCAAGGTCAGATCATTTTGCTGCTCTGTCACTCCCTGGTTGTCTTCTTTCTCTGATATTTTTCCATTTTATTCATGTCTCCTTCCATAACCTGAAGTCATATTGACAGTTAATGAAAAAAATGTACCGGAAAAAAGTGATTAGGGTGACTAACTTATTTAAAACAAGTACTTATTAAGGCAAAAAAACCCCAGCTACTTCATCTTACTTCTTTGATTTTCCCAACTAATATCTGTATTGATTAAGATAGTACTATGAAAATGTAATTCTTTTAGGAAGGGAGAAAAAAAAAAAAGAAGACAAAATAACAACAACAAAAAAGCAAAATTGGACTGAAACATTACAAGTAAGTCCATAATAACTTGCAAGGAACTCAGACTAAGGATTGCTTACCGCACAAGGGAAGTGTTTGGAGAAGGTGGTGGAAGTTTTGTCAGTTTACATAGGACTGAAATACCAGCGATAGTTACAGCATCTCTGTTAATATTTTTATTTTTTTTAAATTTATTATTTCAGCCAAAATTTCCTTTATTTCAGATAATAAGGTAAAATAAAGAAAACAATATTAATGGGAGAAATTAGATTCTAATTTTTTTTGCAACCCTTTGTTTTGATGGTTTGGCTGCTCTTGTGAAAGCTCACTACTGAATCTGCAGAAACCAACCTTTATTTGTTACTTCATAAATATCTGAATAATCACAATGTGCAGCTGACCAGTAAGACTTAACGAGAGCGTAACAACTCTTCTTGTACAGCACATTTGAGTTTCTTTCAATTTCTAGTGCTGAACAGAAGCACAAGGCATACATCATCCATAGAAAACAGCCTGACAGGAGCCCACTGAAAGCAACAAGCACTGCAGAGCTTTGCTGGAAGTTCTTCATCAAGCTCTTTAAAGGCAAAGCATGGCTCCAGGACCCTGTCTTTCCTGTGCTCTTGATCACCACTCGGTAGTCTGACAGAGAAAAACAGAAGGCAAAAATTCAGAGTGTGAGAGAAAAAAAAAATAGATTGGGATATGGAGTCTGCTGAAAGTGGGAGCATAGGAGGTAGGACTGAGTGAGACAGAGGGTTGTAACTGCGTGGAAAAGAAATTGCAAAAGAAAGAAAGAAAAGTTGGAATTGGTTGGACATTGAGACTGTGATTAGTAAATGTGATAGAAGCAGCTGAAGAAAACGGAGAGATGCAGGCAGAAGGCCGGGGTGGGAGAAGGAGACAGACTGCAGCAAGAAGCCCCTAAACAGAGAATAGGCTGGCTTGGCAATGTCAAACAACCTGGATGACCAACACAGGACAAAGATGTGACACAAGACTTCAGAGAAGTGGCAGAAGAGTGTGCTCACAAAGGCATGCTGATTGCGGATTATGGAAATGAAGACGTTTTTCCCCGATGTTTACAAGTATTTGTAACACGTACTGGCACAGTATGTGGTGTGAACAGTGTGAGGTAAAATGTGAAGCAAACTGAGAGAAAGACTTTGTCACATTCTTCAGCCCTCCCATTCTTTGGACTAGGAAGCAAAACCTGCAATACTTTGAGACATTGTCATTTAAGCATGAGTTTAACGTAGTCTTGGAGATAAAAAACCCATAATAGTGTTAAGTTTAAAGACCTACCATACAGAAGGTAAGCAACTCTCTCGTTTTGCCTTTTTAATATTATTGATAGTATGAAGAATTAGAATTATATGCATTGATATATTGCATAGTTATCAATGTATCATTCACTTCAATTATTAACTTATAACAAATTCCATGATCACATAGGAATCTTAATATAAGATCACATAAAGATCGTAAGTCTTTATCTCATGAAATAACACGTGCCATGGCAGGGGGGTTGGAACTAGATGATTTTTAAGGTCCCTTCCAACCTAAAACATTCTATGATTCTATGATTCCACGTTACTTTCTACATTCTATTTAATTCAAAAATTATTATTATTATTTTGCAAATTTTTTTTTAGGACGTAATCTGCTCCAATTCTTTGGCTAATTGCTACTCTGTGCTATAAACTGTTTTAGTGACCTTCATTTAAGAAGCTCTGGCCCCTCCATTCTCTGTGGTAGGCCTTTCCCATTTTGAGCTGAAAAATCCTCAGGTTGAAGCCGTGCCTTTTCTTTGTCCCATGAATTTTAGTTTAGTTTTGTTGTGATTTGAAATATGAAGACATTGTTTCCCTTCTCTGGTTTCTTAGGAAAAGTGTAACATTAGACAGAAGCAGAAGTTGAACCCAAATATTTTGGCTTTTCTGAAAGGACAACAGCAGCAGCAGGTTTTGTGATACGGAAGTGGAAAGGATAGCAAGGCTGGATGGAACTGTCCACTCCTGGACTCAAAAGCTATAATTATATTAATAAACAGAAGAAAATCATGCCTTGGGTTTTTACGATGGTACATGATCATCCATGCTGTTTAATGATTTTTAAGAGTTTTGGTCTGTGCCAGCTTGCAGTGATGTAGACAATCCCTGGTTGGTTTTGGAGTCCCTGATTATCAGAGGTAACTTGATCCAAAGACCAGCCCAGCAGACAATATTTGCAAGGCACTGTGTTTTGGAGAGGAAGGGAATTTAGCCACATGGACATAAGCCAGATTGTGCCATTTTCCCTCAGGCTCCGTGAGTGTGGCCTGGCCTTGTTCTGTTCAGTGTGTGGGGCTAAGCTCAGACATAGCCGTACTGAAGATGTAATGTGTGTATATATGCACACATCTGCATAGACACATAATATTTTCTTTAAGAATGCCAAGATGAGTTACGTTAAAGTAAGAGTGAGTTTATATTCTGATACAGTCAGGGGACTGAAACATTAACCAGTACTCATAAGACTCAAGTTACAACAAAGAAACATATTTAGGATTTCTTAAATTTCAATATTTGATCCTTGCAACCTAGCCAACATTTTCAGAGGTGTCAGGTTTTCTCCTAAGCAACATATAGATCTAAATTTTTGAAAGTTTCAATGTCTGCACTGTCAGAAATCATTAAGTCCTTAAAGACTCAAGAGATAAAAGTCAATGCCTGAGATTTTAGAGGGAAGGGAAAAAAGTTTAGAACTTTCTTCTTTGTTCTTGAAAAGAAATAAACGTAATAGCAAACCAGAGACAGAGCTGCTGGATGATTTTCTCTTCTCAAGCTCTTCTTTTTCTCGTATACTAGTATATTATGGCCTGTAGGTAGAATTAAAGTAATAGTTGCGTATTATTTTTTGGGACTTTTTTTGCCCTATTGAAGTCTACTTATTCCTGTCTGTTTCCTACTCATTTTAGCTAGACACTATGTTGTATTAATGTATTAATTATGATTCTTTCACTTAACAATTAAATTTGTAGGAACTTAAATACATTATTGAAATTAATTTACTTTTTTTTCCCCCAAAGATTTTTATCCATTTAAATTAGCTACTAAGGAAGTTCTCGCCGTCTAAGATGTTGAAGTTTTTAGTCTTGGTTTTGGTTAACTCCTAGAAAATAACAGTTAAAACTAAAAGGAAATTAAACCAGACAGAGAAGTAGGAATCATTATTCCTGAAGTGCATATGGTGCTCTGTATGGTGCTCCACTCATACGCAGAATGGCACTTATTTTGTGCTATAGATAACACAGAGATAAAATCATGGAATCACAGAGTGGTTTGGGTTTGAAGGGATCTTTGAAGATCATCTAGTCCAACTCCCCTTACGTGGACAGGGACATCTTTCACTAGATGGACATAAGCCAACCTAATTGTTAACTTTTTATTCACGTATAGATGAAAACTCTTGTTTTCTTGTAATTAAAATGCTTTCCCTCCATTTCCTTATTATTTATTACAGTTAATTCCTAGAGATGGTGTTTCAAACCAAACTTATGGATAGATAAACCATATTATATAACTGAGCTGAATATTTGCTTTGGGACATTATGAAAAGAAATCTACAAGCTTCAAGTCAAATCTTTTGATCAAGCTCTCATCTTCACATTTTCTGAAAAAAGTGGAAGACAGATGTAAAACTGAGGAGCAAATGATTAAGAAAGGGAAAAAAATTATTCTAGAGAAAGATCCCTGAGCAGTCCATCAAATAAGCTCTTTTATGCCCCTCATTTTTTTAAGTACAAAGCGTAAGAGCTGGTTTGTTTGTCAGGCAAACCTTGACCTATGACACTACTTGTCACGATCCTCTCCATATTTTTGCTTCATTCACCTTGATTCTGAGCTCAGTTTCTTTGCAGGCTGCTAATGACCAACTTGTACAGTTGTTTATTATACCATCTTCAGCAATGCTGCTGAGACTGTGCTATGCCAGGATACTGCAATCAAGGACCTGTGGTCCAAAGCACACTGCCAGTGCCATGAGCTTACTTTCCTGCAGCCTATTGTCATTTCCAGACATATTTCCTCTCCTCTTAGACTTGAACACACCTGTTTGTTACTGTTCTTAAGCCTAAACCATGGAAAAATCAGTATGCAGACTGTCTCGAAGACACTGGTGCTGGTCATTGACCCATGAGAAACCTTGACAGCCTTGATATCTCCAGTCAGTTCAGACATGTAGAAAACCAGTCTCCAAACTAAACCTCTGATCAAGCTCTCAGACACATTATAAAGTCTAATACAGAAGCTTTTGCCCTATGAAAAGCAAGTGGTTTTTCTCATCCTCTACTTGTATAGACATCCAAATTATTTAACTATCAAATTCAGTTAAAATCTTTAAAAAAAGGTCTGCAAATGTGAGCTTTGCCTTCCCATAAAATATGACACATAAAACCTTTTCCACAAATCACCATTCATTTATACAATATTTTCCTTTTCTTTGCATGTTTCTGATAAAAGTTCAGATAAGGGAGGTCTTGATCTTCCACTGGTCAGACTTGTGAGTCATCACATTTAAGTGCAAATTTTGCTATGCTGTAATTTCTTGGCCAGTTACTCAGTTACGTCCAAATAAGACAACTGAGTTCTATTTATATTATGACATCCCATTTCCAAAAAATACCTTAAACAGGGAAGAAACATAAATTTTCAAGAAAGCTTTTACATCTGTTACAGCATGATGATAGCACTTCAGATATCAGAGACAGAAAAATACCTCTGTGTTCATCCACTATCAATAAAAAAATTGATCTCCGCATTATATGCTCATCTGTAACACACACAGCACTGGAAGGAAGATCCCATGAGTACCGAGCCTCAGGCTCTGCCACTGCCCTCTACCTTTCCCTGAGCACATTAAGTGCCATGTTTTCCCTTTCATTGCTCTCCTTTTATCTACTTTTCTAAACGTCTTTGTTCCTCTGTTTGGTTTTCATCTACTCTGAGCTGCTGCTATGGTACTGAATGCTGATGAGGCAATAAAGTACTCTAACTCAGAAGGTTATTTTTCAGTTGTATTTCTTAGCATAACAGCCATCCTGTATTTATTTATATGGGGAATCTCTGCATCCAGGTTAAGGGCAATTAACTCAGCTGCTTGCAAGCACCCTGGATGTGCAAGGGATTGCAGGCATAGGTCAACCCTGAAACACGGACAGAAACTGATAATGCAACATCCTTTCAACTCATGTTGCTGATTCTCACCCTCTCCCTGCCTTTCTAATGCCCTGCTGGTGCTGTGCTTCTGCTGCTTCAGTCCTAGCTCTGTCACTGTCACTGTGCAGAGACATTCCCAGTCCCATCCCTCCTCTGCTGGCTCCTCAGGTCGATCCATTGTTCTGATTCCTTCCTTGGCCTGACTGTGCCAGTTACCACTTTCAACAAAAATACGTATACAGTTACATTAGTTTTATTTTTTTGTTGTTGTTTTTTCAGAACTGGAAGTAATAAAATTAAAAACCTAGGACCGAAGTGACCCTTCAAGGTCACTGAGTCCACTTACCCCCACTTAAAGGCACTTGTAGACTATACAGTAAGAGCAGAAGAGGTCATGTGAATGCTCAAGTTTGTGCTATGAAGGCATAGTACAAAATAACTTTTAACAGCCAGCAAAATAATAAAACATTTAATTAGAGAAAATAATAATACATTTTGTCAAAGAATGCAAAAATCTCAGGAAAAAAAGCCTTCAGAGGAAATAATACAGTTTTTAAACTCACCCTCTATTTTTCTCCTTAACAGGAGAACAGTAAGGCAGAAGGGTTGAATTTGAACAAATATAACATACATATCACATATCATGTATACCAACATTAACAAGGAAAAGAAAAAAGGTCAGATTTCTTTCACAAGCTTAATAAAAATTTGGCTTGAAAGGACCCAAAATAACTCAAGAAACATTTTTAATTTTTTTTTTGGCACCTCGGCTCCAGGATAGCAGATCAAGAATATATAGATGTTGCATTGCTATATAGTATTTAGCCCCACTAAAATACATTTGAAACCTTTGAAAACAAAAGCTATTTTTTATTTTTATTTCGTTAATAATTTCTTCTGTAACTGATAGAGATAAAAAGCTGGTATTTTCTGTAGACATTGTAGACCTCTTGTTTACCCTTTCCACTTTATAATCACTCATAGCGATCCATCTTCTAGAACAAACATAAACAACATGCATTCAGCAATTTTTCCCATCACTGCAACTCTTGGCAGAATATAGATTAAAAAAAATTCAATTCAGAGAAGGTGAAAGTGGTGCTGATCAATTGGTGGAAGCAACTTGATGAAATGGGAAAACTGAAGCTTTTTCAAACTGCATAGTGAGCCATCACAATGCTGCTGATGTGCTATGCAGGTAGTGGTTTTCTCTGCGCAACTGAAAGTCATTATTTCTTGTAAGAGGTACAAACTATAAAGACTATCAGATCTGCTGGTGCTGCTACAATATCAGACAAACATGTAGATTTTATATATATACATATGTGGCTAGTAGCTGAAGATATTCTGAGGTTATTCTTTCATTTATTTCCTCAATACAGACCAGATAAATTTATTGAAAAGTCCACAGAACTTAACAAGGGTGAAACAGTATGAATTTACCAAGATACCATTTCCCTCACATAGAGGATTATATTCTTTCAGAAATTCTGTGAGTGTAATTCTTTATTATAAAAATTTATCATGTTAAAAGTCTCAGGAGAGATTTGTGTTCTCTGCTAAGCTTTACAGACATTTCCCATAAATATAAGTTGCTTCTAAAGGTATGTGTAGGGTGATTGCAGCGGTGATGTTTTTTCCAGGAAGCATGTTATCACTGTCATCTTAGGTTGCATCTATTCACCTTTAGCTGCAATGCTGTTGTCCAGATATTCCAGGTGCTTGCTGCTTTGGGACAATTCTCCTGTCTTGTTAGACATCCTGGAAATTAGCATCTGCACCAAACAAAGACTGAGCACTGAAGAGAGGTTGTTGTTGATAAAGAAAAGGCACTTCTGCCACCGTCCTGTTAGGCATTATTTTAATGACATTCTCAGCACGCTCTAAGCCTGGTTATTTCAATGTACTATTCCCTAAGAGAGTTTTTAGGTTAAGATTTCCCAGGTCTCTTATTTTAGACAGGAAAAGGAGAGATTTAAGATCACCTCTGGCCCTGAATCAATCTATAAAAGTAGTATAAATATGGATTGACTGAAGATCTAAAGGGGGTGGGTGGTTGTTTCAATTTACGCAGGAACGACTGTGTTATGGTAGCCCTCATGTTGCAGTGAGCACACACCACAGCCCACAGGAGGCTGCTCGTCCGGATAAGCACGTCCTGTAGCTCCCTCTCACCCACCATATTCACATCCCAGCTGCTGCCTGTGGTTTCACTGGCAAAGCTTTAGAAAATAGAGAATGAACGGCATTAGTACTGTTCAGAGGAAAGGATTCTTTGATCCAATAGAATGGATCCAACAGCATTACGTTTTCTGTGAATTTCTCTTGAAACCCTTTAAGAATGATAAAGCTGAGAAATGTTTTGCCATTCTATGGATTTAAAGAAGAAAAGTAACATTTTAAGATGTTATTTCTTTGGAAAGTGTTGACATTTGGATTTTAAATTCTCTACATGGCTTTTGAGAGTTGCCTGTTTAATACATTTTATAACTGCGGTAGGTTGACCTTGGCTGGTTGCCAGATGTGCACCCAACTACTCTCACCCCCCTTCTGAACAGGAGTCATGAGGAAATAAGATGGAAAAGCTCATGGGTCAAGATAAAGACAGGGAGATCACTTCCAAATTACCATCATGGGCAAAACAGGTGTGACTTGGGGAAAATTAATTTATTACCAGTTAAAAATAAAATTGGATGGTAAGAAATAAAGACAAGTTAAAACAACATGTTTTCCCTTCCCCCTGAGCGGCACAGAGGTGAGTGGGGGGCTACAGTCAGTCTGTAACAGTTCCTCTCAGCAGATTCTTCCTCCACCGACCTTTTCCCTACTCCAGTGTGCATCCTCTCCATGGGCTGCAGTCCTTCAGGGTAGAGTCCTTCTTTACTCCAACGTGGGATCTCGCAGGCTGCAGCTTCCTTCAGGGGATATCCACCTGCTCCAGTGTGGGCTCCTCCATGGGCTGCAGTGTGGAAGTGTGGATATCTGCTCCACTGTGGTCTCTTCCACAGGCAGCAGGGGAATCTCTGCCCTGGAGCCTAGAGCACTTCCTTCTCTTTCTCTAGCCTTGGTGTTTGCTGGATTGTTTCTCACACTTCCCGCTCCTTCACTGCTGTGTAGTGTTTTTTACTGTTTCCTAAATACGTTCTCCCAGAGACACCACAAACTCCTCTGACAGGCTCAGCGGTGTCCTGCAGTGAGGCCATTTTGGAGCCAGCTGGAACTGCCTGTGTCCAGCATGGGGCAGGCCTTGGCTCCTGCTCACAGAGATCACCCCGGCAGCTCCCGTCGTTACCAAAACCTTGCCACCTACATCCAATACCAGAGCTGTAAGAGAAATGATATTTATTGCAAATATAATTGTATAAAGTCACACATACACTGTTCGCAAACACACTGTGACTTCTAACCTTCTCATTAACTTGTCTGACACTGATGAGCTGAACACATTCAAACATTTAAGAATAGAGACAATTGCAGGGACTGAACACGGAATTGTCATACTTCTGGTTGGCATAATTTTAAAGAAATTCTTTTGCATTTTTCCTGCATTTTTATGTTAATATAAAAGGAAACTTGTTAAAATCCGCAATGCATAATTNAGGAAACTTGTTAAAAACTGCAATGCATAATTAAAGAGTGGTATAGCACAGACTTATGTTAAAAGTCAATACATTCCATCAGTTAAAAGTTAGTGCAGACCTAACGTCAAGATGTTTGTGTCCTTTTTTTTTTTAGCATTACATCTAAATATGGAGCTGAAACCAATGGCATTAAAGTGCAAGGAGCTGAATTGTGTGCTCATTGAAAATATAAAGAGATGATTGCAGCACTGATTGTCATAGCAACTGGAACATAACAGACATTAAATATTTTGACATTATTCTGACACATAGGCTCTGTACTTATGAACTTACTGACATAGTATGAAGCAAGCACTCCCACTTAGCAGGGCTAACAGCCAGTGTAGCAGTGGGGAATGAAAGGTGATTGAATTATTGATGAACTAAGTGGAACAGACAAAAGTCCTCAGATGTATGTTATACTCAGCCTGTTAGAAAAATAGAACATTAGAAACTCCATTCCACGTCAGAAGATAAGGATGTAGAGAAAAAAATACAAGTAATACCTAAATAAGCATTCATATAAGGCCGCCAGTGTGAAAGAAAAATGTGTTGTCTCCATGGTCTGGGGAATGGATGAAGGACAACTGGCTCAAAGCCTGCCAGCACACATGGATCTGGGAACCTTCCTGCAGTAGCTCCACACACCATGTCTCTCAGCCTGGTCCTTTGCCTTTGCAGGTGAGTTCACCTTTCTAGGAGTGTAAGCAGCAGCAGAAGGGAGTAACACAAGAAGAGAGTTGCATATGGGAGGACAGGACCAAGAACAAGACTTATGAGGAGCAGCTGAGGGAACTGGGGTTGTTTAGTCTGGAGAAAAGGAGGCTGAGGGGAGACCTTATGGCTCTTTACAACTATCTGAAAGGAGGTTGCAGCAGGGTGCGGTTTGTTCTATTCTCCCAAGTAACAAGCAATAGGAAAAGAAGAAATGGCCTCAAGTTGCACCAGGGAAGGTTTAGATTGACTATTAGGAAAAATTTCTTCACTGAAAGGGTTATCAACCATTGGAACAGGCTGCCCAGGGAAGTGATTGAATCACCACCCCTGGAGGTATTTAAAAGACATGTAGATGTGGCACTTAGGGACATGGTTTAGTGGCAGACTTAGCAGTGTTGGGTTAACAGTTGGACTTGATGATGTTAAAGGTGTTTTCCAACCTAAATGATTCTGTGATTTTATGACCTGAATAAACTTTTTGCTATGGATTTTTAAACTGCTTCTCCAACCCTGCTGTGTGCACAAAAGCTTTCTCCTAGAGCCCTCCTCTGCTTTAAAAGACTAGAGAACTGTAGGAGCCATCTATAAACTGTGAAAGGAGCTTTTCTAGAAAGGACAGGAGACTACTGTGACAGAGCTGATGTTTGTCATATATTGTACTATTTGGTTACATAGCTAAGTGCCCCAAAATAAGTTATTATCACTTTAGCCTGGTTTTCAAGAGTGCTGATAAATTTCTCTGAGGAAACATAGAATAGTTTAGGCTAAAAGGGACCTTTGAAGGTCATCTAGTCCAAACCACCTACAATGAGCAGGGACATCTTCAACTAGAATCCCATTGCCTTTACACAGCAAGAAGAAAAGAAACATTTCATTTCTGAAAAACATAAGCTTGTAAGGTGCATGAACATGCAAAAAATGTTTGGAGAACATGCAAACTTACAAACTTTTATCTAAATTTTCAATGAAGCTATGATTTGGCTTTAGTTATATTAGTAAAGTTCATTTAATTCTGAGTTGTATTAGTTATGAGAATTAGAAATATTGTACAGGTAATGTAAGGGATTGGATGACAAAAAATTAACATTTAAGAGGTTACCTTGCTTGCCTGCATCATATTCATGCACAATTTTTTAAGGCAGACTCCATCTCCAAAAATTTGCTTTTATTTCAACTTTCCAGGGGAGAAAACACCAGTAGTTTAGTGTAATAAAAACCTGACCACGTTCAGTTTTTGCTGCTGACAGCACAAGAGTCAGGAATGGAACATAGCTGTTTTACTCCACTATGCCAAGAATCATTGCTCAGCAAGATCTCTTCCATTAATTTCTGACAAGATCAGAAGAGCTTAAAATACTAGTGCAGGCTACAACATTGCTATTAATAGTAGCAGTCACCTTCTCCAAAGAAAAAGAAAAATTCTGAATAAGAGCCAATTTACATACATATATATGTATATGTATATATTAGCTGAAACAGAAACCTGGGACTTCTCCATATGTCAGGTCTCATTCATTTTAGTAATGTGGTGTCAGTATACTGCCAATATTCACAACAGAACTGTCGCAGATGGTGTGTTTAAAATAGAACTGGCAAATTCTGTTGTTTCACCTGAGGTGCAGTGAAGTGGTGCAATACTTTATAGGAAAGCTGAAAATGTTACTCTAGATTAGTCTAAGGAAGATTGGATTAACTCCTCAAATGTAATAATCTCTCTTTTAGCCAGCTGAGGACCTCACTATAAGGTACTGTGTTCAATATCTTCACCAGTCATATTATGTATAACAATGCAAAGAGTATAAAATAGTCTCAACTCATAGATTTCCAAGTTCCAGTATTTTCTGCGTCTGTTTACCAAAGATATAGAGCTGAACCATGAAAATCATTCAAAAAAAGAAGTCACATTGACGTTAGTGTGGATATGTTCATGAAGTCAACAAACCCAATGTGTTATAAGTTCCCTAAAATAAAATACTGCAGAAACATAAATTAGAATAATGGTACAAATATGCAATTTGGAGAGAAGTACTCATTTGTCACTGTAACATGCCTTGGAAAGTTATTTCATCTGGGAAAATTGAGGGGGAGAGAGTCTATCATGTACCTTCTGAGGCAACATGAGTGCTTTTTGTATTTTAAGTTGAAAGAAAACAAACTTATGTTGTTTCTAACTTTAACATGAAGTTATGGCTCAGGGGAATTGCAAGTAGATGAACTTAAAATTCTGCTCTTATTTCACAATGTGGAAAACTGGTTGTGTAGATATAATATGGATTTCTGCAAGTTGTTCCTCTAATAGATCTCCATTAGCAAGGGACTACACATGAGAAGTTAGTTCAGTTACAGCCACTGAAAGCTTGATTTTATTTATTTCTTTGTTCAAAACTGCCATTGAACACTATCAGCTGATGTACTGGTTATGTAGATAGGTGTCTGTCATAGTCTGAGACTAGGCAGTGGAAGAATAATGGACTTTCAAGCACAGTTTCAGGCTAATTTAAATCAGTGATAGGATGATAAAGTTTTTATATCCTAACATCAATTCTCTTACCATGAATATGATAAAATATTACTGTTGTATAACAATAAATGAGAGTCTAGCTTGAGAGTTACAGACACTGCTCAGGTGTAAGTTTGTGCAGGTATAGAGTTTCACTGCACAACAGTAACACAGCGAGGAGATAAACCACTATTTCTAGTAATGTAAAAAATTCCTGAACTAGAAATGTACTATTATAGAAGAGCTGGGCAAACTCAACAGAGTGTTGCAGCATCTCCTGATTTAAATATGTAAGAATATTTTAAAATTAAGAAGTCACAGACACAACTCCCCTTTCTTTGCACTCCCCCTAATCAAATCAGTTGCATTGATTACTCTTTCTACAGTTGTCCTTTCTTGCTATCTACTCCAATCCCGTCAAGCCCTCACTGAGACTCAAAGGTGCAGCTGCTCAGTGATGAGCTACACCTGCCTGACCCATGATCTGTTCCCTCTTACACCTCTGGCAGGTACCATGCTCACTCGCCACTGCCCATGAATAAGCTGGACCTGACCCTGGAGGGATTCTGCTCACTTGGCTACCAGAGCAGTGTGATAGCTTGGCAGCATGGATTTCAGCACCTGCTGTCAAAACCAGCTGTGGCACCCAGATGCCCAGTTCCAAAGATATCAACCACAATTCAAATTATTTATAAGTTGTATCGCACATTTTTCTGTTGCTTATTCTCCTCTATCTACATTCAGATTTATTTGGTTATTCATACACTAAACATGCATTGATATTCTCATCATTAGCAGCATCACATTTTGCAGTCATTCAATACATCTTTAGATGTTGTATTTTGTCATTGCTCTGTTTAAAAATTTTCTTCATATAACACTATAGCTATTTTCTACAGACATCTGCTTGTGAGTCAGTTACCTACACAAGTTCCATATTAATTCAGTTGCACAGCTACAATAATTTGAGATCAACACTTTCAGGCTGGCATAACATTTCTTTAGCTTAGAGAATAAATTTGATTTGTCTTTCAAAGGAGATCTTCTAGAGTTCTTTTCCTCTGTAAAATAATAAATAAATAAATACAAAAATAAGTAAATAATGCAGTGTTTCTACTAAAAGCAGACTTATACTAATTATGGGACTATATGTATTGAATAACTAGCTACAAACATAAGGACACAATTTTGAAATGTTATTAAAACTGGTTTGAATTGTTTTCATTCAATGTCCATGCAGGAGAGAAAATATAGTAGCTTTCTTTTCATTCTGAACTCTAGGAAATTTTGAACATACTGAGGGTTTAGAGATGGTCTGGGTCTCCTTAAGGACCTGTGAATCTTCACAAAGTATCGGTTTCTCCCTTTTGCACCATGTGGCATGTTTACTTCTCCTTCCAATGCACTTTTCTCTTCTTGATATCAAGACCATCTCTGTGACTCTGCTGCTACTGGTGTCAGGTGGCTCTCAATCTGTAACTGATCTTATTCAAAGAGGAGTTGAGAACCCCAAAGTCTCTCTAATGCCGAAGGGAACACCACTTGCTTCAGAGAAGTCACATTTAAATGTGTAAATGCAGTTTAAATATCTGAATTTTAAACACATAGGAGAGAAACTCTGCATGCAATCTCTTTTCTGAGTAAAAAAAGACATCTATTTTACCCAAAACCCTTCTTTTGCTGTAGTCATAAATATCTAAAACATTTTGCTTTTTTTCTTTCATGAAGCAAAGATAAATGCTCTCTAAGCTGCTTCCTGAAAAAAAAAAAAAGGTGGACTGTACTCTCACCAACTGTTCATTCTCTTTTAAAACCCTACCAGAGCTTTAGGTTCAGCTGTAGTTCAAGCAAATAGCAAGGGAAAATAATACATGAACTATCTATTTTTTGTCTATATTCAATTAAAGATGTCTTGAATAGTCTAGCCATAAGAAATATTTTGTGTTGTAAAATAATATCCTTCAAGATAAATCTTGAATGTATTAAGAATATAATCAAGTTTTAGACCTTTCTCACCATTCAGTCTGTAATCTAAAAATCTCTTAGGCTTTAGGAACCATTCATTATAATTCAACAATACGATAAAAAAGGTCTCAAAGGTCATTGAATTTTTTTAGTCAGCTCATCTATATTTTAAAGTAAATTCATGTTCATAAAACCTAATATGTTTGTTGCAGTCTAGAATGAAATTCTTCTGACAACAAAAAATATATTTATAAATTAATATATAATAAGAAAATTTGCACAAATCAAAGGATTCATAAATTTTGATAAATTCAGGTTAACACTTAGCCTTAATTGTGGATGGAGAAATAACAATTATGCAGGCTTTCCCTTTTCTGTAGGTTGACATGAGTTTAAATCTAATTTACTGATTATGCATGATACTGGAGTATATTGACTTTTGTCCAATAACTACATCTTTTGATTAAGCTAAAGCTTTAACCATTTCCCTTTCAAAAATTACTTGGGTCATTGAATCTGGATTAAATAGAAAGCAAAATAGGAAAATTAGTACTTACCCTTCTATTAAAACTTTTTGGATATTTAGATGTCTGAAAAATTACATCTGGACAGAACATGCCATAGAAAATTGTTATAATGAACAATGGTAATATTTCCCCCAGACTCCTCTTTGTTTGTATATTCCACCTGGTAGTGACCACTGGCAAAAAAAAATGATGATTTTATGAGACATGTCCTCTCTGTCACCTGTGATACTTTGAAAGCCCCACTTATCTTTGGCTAAAAAAAAAATAATCTATCCCCAGAAT
Source organism: Himantopus leucocephalus (assembly GCA_003993805.1). Classification (NCBI taxonomy): domain Eukaryota; kingdom Metazoa; phylum Chordata; class Aves; order Charadriiformes; family Recurvirostridae; genus Himantopus; species Himantopus leucocephalus. The sequence goes on along the minus strand of RSEF01000001.1, from coordinate 111,879,351 downwards.
CTGACAACTGAAAGTCAGATTAAAGCCTTCAAACACTAAAAGGACACAATTTGATCTTACATCAGCTATTCACCCTAGGACAGTAACACAAAAATACAGGAATATCTGCCTGGTAAATCCTCAGGCAAGGGAAACCACAGATCAGCAGCGGTACCCTGTGCCCTTTGTGCAACCAGAAACCTCCCATTTAAGAAAGCCCTACAGCCAGACTATAACTTCTCAGTTAATTGACCATACTTCCCACTTTTGCCACATCCTCATAGTCTATTTTCTAGGAGTTGCTGACAAATTTTTCAGCAGAAGCAAGGGAACCCTGACAATATCACCTACTAGGATTGTGAGCAATGCTCAGGTCTCAAAACTAATTTTAGGTGCTCTGAAGACTCACTTTTGTGTAGATGTATTGGTTATATTTGACTCATGTTTGAAAGCTAAATTTACTTTAAAATAAGAGGAGGTTATACAGCAATTACAGGATTTGAAGAGCTTGTGTGCTAAGTTAAATCTATATTTTTTTCATCTTAGATTTGATGTGAACATGAAGATGAGTGCATTGCTTTGCTCCGTTTTTTTCCAACTTTATTAATTATTATATTTAAATAAAATAACAAATAGACATTTATTGAACATATAGATGGACAAAAATCCCTTTTCATTCAGGATTCTTACAGAAACCACATTTATGCAGGTGTGGTGTGTATGTATGTGTGTTATCTGAGGATGTCTGTTTTCACTTTTCACTTCTAATTTTTTTAAACTTTGAAAATTTCAAATTAAATTCAGTTTCTTAGAAGCCTAGTGATGTCACAGGTACGAATTTCCTACATGTTTTGAGAAAATAGTTGGCTAATGGGTGAGGGAAAGAGAGAACCCACTGAGAAAATAATTTGTTAAGTATTGGAAAAAATGAAGTTGGACTCATTACTGGACAATGAGAATTCACAAGGAAGAAAGACACCATATCTGCCAAACTACCAGAAAAAGACTCATTATCCTATAAGATGTTAAAGGATTCACAAACATGACACAGCATTTGTAAACTAGGATAATAGGTTCTACTACTCATGGAATTACTTCAGCTACTTATTTTGAAACTTTAACATATACATGTGGGAACAAGGGCTGTAATTATAGAAGTGGGAACTGCATTTCAGAAATTAGTGATTCTGAGCAAGGGTTAAGAGGCAGGAAACTGACCATAAGGGTGAAAAGTGATACAGTAGTAAAAAAAGACTAATAACATTTTTGTAGTATAAATAGTGAAGCCATGGTAAGAGTATAAAAAGGCATTTCACCACTAATTGGTCAGGTTGGTCAGATGGATTCCTCAATACAATTATTTACATTTTCAGTATTGGTTACATTTCTAAAAGGACATGGAAAACTTTAAAGGCCATTAAAAAATCCATGAAAATAATTTTAGAGCCAGGAAAAAACATAAAACAATGAAAAAAATTTAAGAGTTTAATTGCTTTACCTTAATCCAAGAGGGGGAAAAACAAACAAACAAAAAAAGCTGCCTTGGTGACAATGTCTAAAGGAGGGGGCGGGAAGGAGACTGAATAGTAAAATAGCTTCTCATGCTGGTGCAGAAGAACAGGATGTGAAGGGCAGGTCTGGAACCAAGTATGTAAGGAAGGGTCAGTCTCTGGTATTTTGTTTATTTTTACTGTTCCCATGTATTCCTCCATGCTCTGGGCAGAACTGGTCCTGCAGAAGCCCTCTCTCCCTCTCCAGGCTCAGGCTCTCATGTGTACTGGCAGGACACATCTGGCTCTGCCTTGGAATTCCCAGCCTCAAACTTACTCCTGAAGGTCGTGATTTTATCCTTTCTTTACATAATAAATGTTATAATTCTTTTCAGACTGCAGTGGAATATGTTGCCACTATACCACCATCATCCATCTGCAACTCAGCTCAAAAGTAAAAGCATTTACCCATGGTGTGGGAGATCTGCAGAGATTCAAGCCCATATCTTCTGTGTAACAGTCTGTGTACATAGAATCACTGTGACTGGACCGTGGGCCATTTAGCTCTTCCATATAAAATGCTGATGGAAAGAACAAATGTGCCCAGGGACAGAAAGTTGATAGTTTTATACAGGAATGTTTCAGAACAGGTTACTGGAACAGTTTTGTTGGATTTGGTTAAATGCTTTCAGGCAAAGATATAACTGAAAGCTATGTCTCTCTGTAAGTGCACTAATACATTTACCAGCCCCATTTTGATAGAGTTAAATAGAAACTGCATTTTCCGTGCATTGATCTGTTGACTGGATTTGAGATACTCTTCCCAGCTGAAGCTGTTAAGCTACACAAGATTAGGTACTGGTTCAGCAGAGACTTTAAGAATCATTATTCTGGAATTTGAAAGAGTTTAAAAGGTTAAGCGACAGAATGTACTTGAAGTAACTTACCATCCGTATTTCATGTATACATTTAAAAATATGTCTGTAAACTACATTTAGCATATCTTTTTCTCGGACTTTCATATACTTTGCTTAACACTAAGATGTTCTATTATGATTATTTTTATTATAATGTATGCAAATATGAAACAATTAAGCATTTTTTTTAAAAATTAATAATAAGATTTTGTCTAAACACTTTCAGATATTCATATAAATTCCAGTCTCTCAGGGAATATTACCCTCAAAAGAGGAAGTTTAAGAAAAAAAAATAGTGGAAGAAAAAAGCAGGGAGAAGAAAGTTGAAATAAAAAGACAAAAAATATCTGTATCAAAGCTCAAACAATAGCAAGCATAACTTCTATTCACAATTAAATTTGTATGCTAAAATGGACGCTGTGTTTAGTATCAAGACATGTTTTTTGATAGAATATCTGCTTAGATTATTTAGAAGAAATTAGATTAGGTAGCCATTTGGATAGCAAGAGTATACCTATTGAAAATGGTTTTTATTGATACCTTACCAGTTTTAAAGACACCTTGAGAAGCCCATTATTTCGTTTAAAAAAAAGATTCTGCATTCTATATTACTTAATATAAGACAAATTCACCTATTGTTCATACTTTCAAAGGCTATCTTGTAACAAAACTAAATTTGATTGGGATTCTATGGCTAATTTTTCTAAATTATGCTGATCTGGATCAGCACCCATAGACACCCATAGTTCAATAAATGATCTAGTCTGTGAATTGAAGCTCCTAATTTAATTTTACATTCAGTGTTTGAAATCAGTGAGGTATCCTAATTTCATTCAGTGTGGTCAGAGCTTCCTTCACATTCTTTGTGGTGCTTTCACAGCTTTCATAGGAGAAGATACTTTGGGATCTCCCCATAGTTAAGTACACATATATATCTCATATTAGGTATATATAAAATACACAGGCTAAATGTTATAATTCCAAAATTTTTCATAGGTCTTACCAAAATACAATGCACAAGTTTTATAATGATTAACCTTGTCTTACTTAGATAGATTATGGGAGTAAAAGGTGCAACATGATCCTTAACTGCAACTATTTAATTTAATCTTTCTGTTAAAATAAATTGTCTCTGTTCCTGGTTCATGTTCTCAGAGAGGCTAATTTTAACACTTCCTCATAAACAAAATGGGTAATAACAATTTGTCTTCAAAGCAATTCCCAGTGCTCGCAGGTAACTTAGATTTGAATGTGGGTTTCTTTGTGTGTGTGTGAAAATTTTTCAAAATCATTCTGTGAAACTCTTTAATCGATATGCAGATAATGATTTAAGATTATCTCCTCTATCCCATTATTTCAAAAGGTCACTTGTTTATGACTGTGTATGTACAGGGCTTTATTGCTGTTACTGCTACTATTAATAATATTATTTCTTCCAATTCAATTTAATGAGTGGAATAATTCTACTTGTTTTGACTAACATGCAGGTCTGGTCGGCAATTACCAGAGTCATCCTCCCATCTTTGTATTTATTTTTGCATTACTCTCCTGTGCTTAGATTTATTTTTTCCCCTCTTCTCCACTTTATTTGTTTGCCTTAGAGACTATTTTTCTAAGTAAATCAATAACTCCACAGTTCTCGTTGATCTCATTTATTAATGAACCTACTTTCCCACATTTTANTTTTTTTCCCATCTGTCTCTTTTTTTTTTTTTAGTTTCTGTATAGCCTTTTACGCAGATTGATATCTGTAAACCTGTGCAAAATTAGATGACTTTGCTGAATCATCAAAGCAGTGTTCTAGAGGACTACCCTTAAGTGCAGGATCCTATCAGTAGTTTTAGAAACTGTGTAAATATTGATGTGGAAGCCAAAATAGGCATGTTGAAAACTCACATATGAAGCTTATGCAGAGAATTTCTAGAGCCAGGCAATACCTTTATCAACATTTTCTCTCGAAGGCAACCAGTAGTACCACAAAGCATAGCAGCTCTAAAGGCAGACACTCCATGGCTGAATACATATTGAATGATGTGTCTGCTAGTACCCTGCATTCTCCTGACAATCTGCTAGGAATGTGATGCACTGCCTGAAAATGCTCCAGGAAATCTGAGAGAGTGTTAATTCTTAAATCACAAATTTGACATCTGCGGGAAGTGCTGTTCATCCTTCTGGTGAACCTTACTTGACTTTCTTGCTTGGATGAGCTCAACATCTCTGTGTTCAGCAAATCATTTTCTTTTAAGATTGAAAGATGATGTATGTGTTCCAAACGTTTTACTCAAGCAATAGTTCAAGAAACATCACTAGTTTTTTGAGAAGCTAAATTCATCTGAATTAAAGGCAACTTTAGCCATCAGGAAGGTCAAGCAATGTGATCAACATAGCAAGTCTTTCAAGGGAAAAGTGTCTTTAAATTCTACTCTCTTCTGTGCTCTGGATGAATTTTAAAATAACTAGCACTGTGACTAAACTGAATAAACCTAAACAAATAGTGCAATACAGTATTCTGCATGAAAAGGACAATTGGCTACATCGTTATGTAACCCCTGAAATGGTTTTGGTATTTAAAGATAATTTTTATGGGCTTTTTGAACATTAGGCATGGCTGGTAAGTAATGTAGCTCTGGAAGGGCAGAAGGAGCCCCTACATGAAACAGTCCCATGGTATCGATTATGACTGTAAAAAGAGTATATGAACAATAAAGAAACTAACTTCAGAAAATGGAAAGTCTTTTTAGGAAGTAGTTACCAATTGGTAGCTGTTATTAATGTAAGAAAAGCTAAGCCAATCATCCATGATGTTTACATTTTCTTTATCTTACACCTAC
>RSEF01000001.1:111853711-111866470 GCA_003993805.1 Himantopus leucocephalus | reverse complement strand
CCCAAGCCTGTAGCATTGCATGGGGTTGTTGTGACCCAAGTGCGGGACTTGGCACTCGGCCTTGTTGAACCTCATACAGTTTGCCTCAGCCCATCGGTCCAGCCTGTCCAGATCCCTCTTGTAGAGCCCTCCTACCCTCAAGCTGATCAACACGCCCACCTAGCTTAGTGTCATCTGCGAACTTACTGAGGGTGCATTCGATCCCCTCATCCAGGTCATTGGTAAAGATGTTAAAGAGAAGCGGCTCCGGCACTGAGCCCTGGGGAACACCACTTGTGACCAGACGCCAACTGGATTTAACTCCATTCACCACCACTCTCTGGGCACGGCCATCCAGCCAGTTTTTTACCCAGTGAAGAGTACACCTGTCCACGCCATGATCAGCCAGTTTCTCCAGGAAAATGTTGTGGGATCATGTGCCTAAATGCCAAAAAACTACCAAAGAAAAAACCCATGCTGTTGCAAAAAGAATGAGGTATATCCCCTTTGTACCCGAAAGCCACCTTGAAACAAGCCCGAGACACAAATTCACTTTCTCTCAGACAGAACAGTTTGAGGGTATTTTTCTGCTTTTGGTTTTGATGTGGGTTGAGGCCGTGCATGTTCTGTGGAGAGCAACAGATTTGGATAGCAACATACATTTAACACAAAATACAATTTTCAAAAAATTCACTTACACAATGAAGGTGCACAAACAGACTATTTAATAAGTTTAAATTGCAGAATGCTTTGTACTTCATTCCTGATCTTGACCTTTATTCAAGCCTGAGCATGCATTGCTGTAATTACCTGCATTCACCCCTTGTGTACTTATTTTAATTTTAGCACTACCTTTTTTCTTCTATTTCAAAAGCAAATATAAAAAAATTCTAAAGGTCTAACTCTTCTTGTTCAACCAGGCACTTTTCCACATACATATCTTCATGTACTATTACTACATTCAATGTTTCAGAAAATAACTGAAATTCCTGCTCCTCCAGCTTTTTGAGACTTCACTTAATTACAAAGTAAAAAATCATTATTGAGGACTGTCACACTGTTTTCATCAGCCATTTATTTTGTTCTACATTAAAAAATTAATCTGGTTCTCTTGAATGTTTATCAACTGTTATTCCCTCAAAAACACATGCTGTAGATCTCAGACAAGATTCACGATACAGATTAGAGCATATTGTTTACAGTCCATAAACACTTTTTATGATGGTTTTATCATAAGGTAATTCCATTCTATGAGTATAATTATCATATTTTCCAGGGCTCATTAATCTTCATTTATTCATTCAGTGAACATGAACCATATCCATTAAAAGGAAAATCAAGACATGAACTTTAATTTAAGCCACTATTTTACTAATTGTGTTTAACTTTAGGAAATCCTAATATATAATCCTAAAACTAGTTTTCCCCTTCTTTATATTTGGTGTACAAAAAGGCCTTTGAATATAAACCACCCTCTAAAAGACTTGTTCTCCTCCCCTTACTTGGATTGCTGTCAGTACCAGTGGATTTGTACGAGGCAAAGCAGGCTTGCTCTATGTCCAACAAGTTTATCTTCTTATGAAACAGCCACAGTGCATCAGAAAATGGGGCTTTTTACATTCTCAAAGTACCCGGGCCATAAACAGGGCTCCCTTGTGTAAGTTTCTTGTACTATTATAGACAAATCCCAGTAAGATGTTCAAGAAGACCAAAGGGACAACAGGCATACACAGATTGATGCACAGGAAGCACCAAAAAGTGACACATCAGTAGAGTTCACCAGAACTGCACAAAAATGTCATAACCACTGACAAGTATTTTCAGGCATCAAAAGGAGGCTTAAGAGGAGCAGAGACTGAGGAAGAGAAGGAATGGGAAGAGTAACTTGAGAAGTGACCTGAAGCACAGCACCTGAAGAGCTGAGCTCCAGACAAGCTTTTGCTTACGAAGTTGTACACTCCTCACTCTTGCCTTTCCTTCAGGCACTGGGACAAATTAATAACAATTCTGAAGTCAGCTGCCCCCAAAACCTGAACAAATATAATTCCTTCTCTAATTTAAAGAGAAAACAGAAAAGTTCAAGCGTACTAGCTTGCCATAGGCTCACATGCCACAGGTAACCTAAGATTTTACTTTATTTCAGTTGTAAAGCCTCCCTTACATCTGGAAAACACAGGATGGAAATGGAAGAGATTCAGCAAGATCCTCTTGGGTTTTCCAGCTGCCTGAACAAAGGGCTGTCAGCTGTCCCATTCATTTCAAAGAGCATCAACTTAAAGGCCAGCCACGATACTTGAGATGTTGCAAAAATATGTATAAAGAAACAGAAAATGTGTTATATGTCTGCTTGTGAAGGGCTGCCTATTTTGATAATTCTGCAACATCTCAAACACACCAAAGTTGCATGGGTATGTGGCTGGTTTCATTTAAAAAAAAAAAAAAAAAGGAATCATTAACATCCAGAAATCTGGGATTACAGCTATCAGTTAAGAAGCTACATGTGTGAAATAATTCAACAGCTGCTAATTGTTCAACATAAAAACAAAGAAAAGCCACAAACTGCTTGTGGACAGCAAAAAAAGCGGGAGTAAATGAATTTGTTTTTCACACACACACGAAAAATCTTTTAGTATTTAAAGTTTCTGTGCTATTAAGAGGCCAGAACACCATGCAGAATGAGTGAATTCAGTCATTCTCTTCTAGCTAGAGGCAAAAAAAAACCCCTTACCAAATAATAAATTAAATGAGATCTAAAATGGATCTATAATTAATGACTTTTCTACTGACCATTTAAATGACAGTATTATTTTAAAGGCTACTTTCACAGAATGTCAGCCTCTAAGATAAGATACATTAAGTATGAAGTTAATTGCACGAGTATATAAATCAACACGCATTTCTTGCCCGCAGAAAGTAAGCACTGCCAAGACAGAAATTACCAAAATGCCATCAATATAATGTCAACATTTTTCTTTCCCATGAGAGAAAGTAACCATTTGCAACCACTGTTTTACAAATCCAGCACATTTATTTATTTATTTATTTTATTTAGGAGTAAACCTCTTTCTGACAGTATTTGAAAGCAACATCTTGTCTGCTATTTATGGAATTTAAAGATCTCAAGGTACTAGCTGCCCTCAGCTAAAACACATTTCCTCACCCAGAGAAACAAGTTTAAAATATAACACTGAATACACCAGACTACTAAACTCAAATCTGAAAAATGAGTAATTGAATGCATCCACTGAAACAATAATCCATAAGTTCTTTGGGAAGAGATCATCTCTTGGTTCAATGTTTATATAACTTTCAAAATACCAAACTTCTGATCCCTGGCACTTTAATTTTAACAATCTCAGTCTGTTTAAAAATGGGGAAAACCATGTACTCAGCTTATTATGACACCAAAAAAAAAAAAAAAAAAAAAAAAAAAATAAAAAAAAANAGAAAAATGTCCATCTGAGGTTAATCTAAAACAGTCTTTTCTGATCTTTGGGCTTGACACAAACTGTACAATTTTGTTTGAACATTATGTGTCTTAAAAGATAAAAAAAAGTAAGTAAAAGCAATGTTGTTTAAGAAAGAATTTCTGTTTTTACACCACTGGTTTATTAAACTCAGAAAAAATTTATAAGATAGTTGCTTTGCCTGAATTTGCCTTTTCTTTACTGAAGATCATTTTGGCCAAAGTATTTTGCTCCACACTGCTATTAATCCATTTTCTGGACACACTGAAAACACTACCAACATATTGTTAGAGGGGTTTTTGTTTTGTTTTGCCCTTATATACTTCTCAACTTTGGTCAACTCTCATTTGAATACTCTTTTTTCAAAATGGAAATTTTATTCTTGGTGCATCACAGGTATCATCATAATGGATCAAGTACACAGCCAGAAATGTCAGATCAGTAGATTATAGAAAAGTTTTCAAAAATTTACATCAAGACTCCAAAGCAGCAGCTTTCTGCACAACTCTGAAAACAGCCTCTTTCACTGGATTCAACCACTTGTTCTCTCCACAGAGTAAATTAGCAGATACAGGAAATCATCTCCCAAGTGAACTTTCAAAATAATGACTTGGATGGTTTCACTTTCTGCATTTTGCTTCACTGAGTTACCACAGGTGAGCTACCTCAGACAACCCCTTTTCTTTTAGCACACATTTGTGCATGACCTAAAGGGTCAGGCATACTTTGTTGGGGGAAGGTAAGCTTCCAAAGTTTCTTTCATGGTGACCAGACCTAAAGCCCAATGAAATTAATGCAAGGAGAGGGCACTCAGCACCTCACAGGAGTTATTCAGCAGTTCACTGCATCACACCGTATGAAGAAAAATGCTTTTTGACATGTCAGGAGAATAAAAAAAACACCTTGGGAAAACAATCTTAAAAAACGTTAAATATTTTAGCTAGACAATGAAACAATAACAACATGTAGGAGGCTGCAGGGTGACCAGAATAGCATCTTTGTCCTGTAATGAGGTGTCCTAACAGATAGACACAAAAAAGAGCACTGTTCTGATCTTAAAGAGTGATGGCATAAGACAACCTATAGGATACAGCATTCGGACTCTTAACTGTGTGCTGTTCTGCTTAAACTTGAACAGTTATACATCAGAAGTTTATCTATTCACAACAGCTGGTTTTCAGGAAGATATTAAAGCTGTCAGAGCATACCCACCTACTTTACCTGATGTCTCTTCAGTATCGCAAACATGCAAACATGCACAAACATCTACCAGTAAGTGTGAGGTGGAGCAGGAAGAACGAAAATACGTGGGTAATATATTGGTTACTAACATGCAATATCCTTGGAGCATAAAAGCCCAAAATAATACTTAATGCCATGTATTACGGATGTGGCTGAAAAGCTGTGCTGTAAGAGAGACTGAAAAACCACTGTGGGATTCTACATTCAGCGGGCAGTGACAAAGCCTGGAAGGGTAGTGTTTTCTATCTACATTTACAAACTTCTTTTGCCATTATATTCCTCATTATTGTGCCTATTTATTTTCAACTACATACTTTCTTAAACAAGCTGAACCAATAAGAAACCTCCAGATTTGACAGTGAACAAACACCTCTAAAAAGCAAGAACAAGGAATTTTACAGCTCAGAAAAAAAGTATCCTAAATAAAAAGAATTGTTCAGTATTCTTACTATTCACAGACAATAAGCAATAAGCTATTATTCCTCTATCAATTTTTGATTTTTTGAGTTCACCTTCAGTAGTGATTTTTCTTTCTCACATTTTTTCCAGTGTTTAGAGGCCCTCTTTATGATTCTTTCCTGCTATAAAAAGCTAGACATGGGTAATTCTGCCAGATTTCAGTGAAGGGTTCCAGCAAAAATAACAAAAATCAACCTGGATTTCTGGTGGGTACGCTAAATGCTGAGACTGGTGCTTCCCAGGTCTCTAGCTTCACAACAAATGCAGATCAAACTAGAACAAATCTTGAAAGAGCAGAAGCTACCTGCAGATAAGAAGCCTTGCTTTCTGTCCAGCACTACTGTTAAGTTGATTGTGCCTTCAAAAACTATCCTGTAGGTGTATAAATTTAAAAAAGAAGCTACAAGTTCATGAAGGAGACAGGAAAAACTCCAGTCTTCACTTTTTACTTTGCTTTGATGGCCAAGATCTCACTAGTCCTTGCAGCAGGAAACGGTCCTATTATTTCAAGAACACCAGTAGAACAGTTCCTCCAACATATTAAGCAAAACTGTTATTATTTTGATTATTTTTAATTTTACCTTACTCCATCAATTTTTTGTTAAGCAATGAATTCTCTAAGAAAAAAAAAAACGACAAAGAACAACCCTACATCTCCAAAGCCAATTAATAACTACTAAGTTGTTTCAATTTTGTCTTCTTCAATTCAGCTAAAATTAAACCAGAACTGAGTCTGTTTCTTATTGTCCAAATTCCAGACCCTTTGCAGTATGAATTAATCAAGAGGTTTCAACCTTTAAAGCTTTCCTAAACACACACTCCCAGTTTGGATATTGAAGTTCCAAAGCACAAAACATCTAGAAAAGCTGACCCTGTGTGTCTTAGCTGTAGGAGGACCTGACAGTCCTGAGTAACTGGGCAGTAAAAGGCAGATGAAACCCAATACAAGAAAACACAAGTAAATGCACTTCCAAAAAACAAATAAAATCCTAGTTTCATATACGAAGTAATGGGCTCTACTGTACCATGCAGGTAGATCTTGTATGCTTTATGATTATTCCCACTAAATATCAGCTCAGTGCCCAGCAGTGGCCAAAAAGCAAATGTTAAAAACCACTAGAAAAGAAGTAGAGATCAAAACAACTATCATGAGGCAAGGTCAGCTGAATACCAAACTGAATCTAAAAGACCCTGCTTAAATATTTTCTGGAATTAAAAGGATAAATGTACAGTTTGGTAAGTACCAGCTGCTACAGACCATGCTCATTAAAGCTAAAATCTCAGGTTTTATCTGCTAAAATCTGAGTCTATTATGAGCAAAAAACATTGCTTTTAGAAGACAAAATGGTTCAAAATAGCTATATTTTCCTCACATCCCTGGCACAAAGGACACTACCCTGCCTAGACCTCTCTCTACTGTTCTAGTATGTTACAGAATTTGTTAAAAAAAAAAAAAAGGCAAGTTATTCTTCAACATGGCTTCACCCATGCAGTTTTATTTTACTTTGTCTTCTATTACTGCTGAAAATGAAAAAAAAATACACATAAAGCCAGAAGTGAATCTGAATTAGATATCCAACATTAAATTTCAGTTCATCGATTAAAGCATAGTAAAGCTATAAGCAAAAACAAAAGCACCTCTTAAACTGAGAAATATCAAGCAACTTTACTGATAGGTACCACTACATACATGTCTATATATGCAGACATGGTTTAAGAAATTTCAGCCAAAGAGACTGATAAAATCTATAAACTGAATTTCAACTACTGGAAAGTGATTCAGTTATTCATTATGTCTCAATCTTTTTCCGAAACTGTTTTTCCTCAGACCGCTTCTCAAATCTCACAAAGCTATACTGTACACGTTCCCAGTCTCAGATGGTATTACATCACAGCTATGTAACATGGTCCCAGATAGACACACAAAGACATCCTTCCTCCCAAAATATTCAGCTACTAGCATTGGCATCTGTCTGCCTCACACTGGGGTATGCATAAAAACTAAAGAATACAGCTCTTCGTAAATTCCTGCCAGTAGCACTATATTCTCTTTTTGCTCTGTGCATGCAACTACTATTAGTGATAGATGAAAACTACAAATTCTGCATGACTCCACTGGTTCCACAACTGCTGTAACATGCTTTACAAGTTCTAGAAAGCAATTATTTAATTTAAAAAGCAGAATGCTATTGCTTACAATGAGAAAAACAGCTATTACTTAACTAAAAGTGAGGGAAGTCAGTTCCTTACAAATTTAAATGAAGAAATGACTTTGCCATTTTCAAAGAACTTTGCCTATTTATATCAGTTGAAACTCTTACCAGAAAATTCTGAATTGGAGAGAAGCTAAAAAGAAAGAAAAAAAAGGAAAAACAAACGCACTGACAAAATCAGAACAATGAAAGACACCATCAAAATAGATACAATTACTTACAAATAAGTGAGGCTTATTGTTTTCTATCAAAATTCAGCATTCTGAAATCATTTTGTTCCTAGTCTGAAAGTACACAAACAAAGCCATTACGATTTTTTTACTGCAGTGTAAAGAACATAATACCTCTATAATTGCAGCAATTTAAATTTTTTGTTCTGTTTTAGATTGCATATTGTAAACCAACTTTCAGAGAAAGTGAGAGATCAACGCCACTTGTATTTGAAACTTATTAGAACATCATTTCAAGAACGACAAAACTGCAAACGACTTCTAAAAGCAGAATCTCTCATCAGAGTCCCAAGACATTACTTTGGATATTTTGCAAAAGAAAGCCTGTCCCTACCTCAACACATTTAGGTTATAAACAACAATATACAGTCATTGTTCTTACCTTGCCTACTCTTCATGTTAGTTACCACTTTTGTGCTTAAGATGAGCTGTACACATCTTTCACTAACTTTACGATAATTTCCTTCTATGCATTTCTCCATCTGTCCTAACCAATTAAGTTGACAGTGTCTCCTCACCTTCCTTCACCTGCATGTCTCAAACACAGTGACGCCTTGCTGAAATGGCACAAAGCAAAAGCATCACCCATTTCCCTCTGCCTCAAAAATTAAAAAAATCATACAAGGCAAGACAGCTGTGGTCACAAAATGTTGTTCCCTTTACACATATATTTGGATACACCATTGCCCTCCATCTTCGTATGCATCTCCTTTTGCTCCCCAAGCATTATTAACACCCTTTTCAATGCATTGCATGTTGTATCAATTAGCACCAAGAATGCGGCTACTTCACTGGCTCCCTCCTTTTGGATTAAGGTTTCCTGGACAAACTCATTCTTTGTATTTGCAGCTTCCTTCTTGTTCTTACTCCAGTTTTCTCCGGCTTTTGAAAAATCAGACCATTACTCCCAGCTAAGAAACCCCTCTGAACTCCTATGGTAAAAGTTGGCCGGAGTTATTCTAGCGGTCAGACAACCAGATACCCTGAACATATTCCCACCCAGCCAGGAGGGATATAATGGTCTGCTCTTCATGCTGAGCTTGTAGTTTGTACCAAATACTCTAGAAATTTAAGTATGTACCATGATCCTTTCTACTAAACATAGCTTGCATTGTGACGCTAAAATACACACATCTTAACACGTGAACAATGACAATTACATATGCATGCTCAAATATCATTTTCTTAGAACACAAAATTAACGTGTCATGTAGACGTAAGTACAGTATTTAATAACAAATAATTCTGTATTAGTAACAAAGAGAATGTTTACCTTGGGGCGGAAGAAAAAGACATCAACAACTTTTGTAAGGGTAACTTGTACTGATCAGAGAACTTGTAAAATTCACCTCACTGGTATTTTGATAAGAAATGTCTGTAGAAAAATTTGACACATTTAAATTAATCCTGTTTCAGACAGAACACCTCATTACTTTCCCCCTTTAGTGCATAAGTAAAACCTTTCAAATTTCATCTGCCTTTTCAGTTCACTGATCACACACCATCTCATCTTAATTTAGAAAAGCAAATAAGTACAAACATAAGACCTGGGAGCCCAAAGCATGACACACTGATGCTTTGCTAGACCAAAGTAAACTTAAGTGTATATTAAAAGTAAATTTGTGCATCAGAGCTTTAGATAGAAAGTTCATTCAGCTCTTGGAAAACACTGACATCAACCTGAACACAACCCTTGTGAATACCAAGTTTAAGGAAATTGAGCAATGGTCAGTAGCATGATTTCCCATGCTGACTCAGTGCTTTGGCCGTTGTTAGACCTTCGTCAAGCAGAGACCACCTAAATGTAATCACACACTGCTCAGGCCTACACAGTCATCCACCGCTTTTATGCTTCACCTCTTTTCTACATCCAGTCAAGTCCCCCGAGAGGAAAAAGGAAGACAGCAAGGCCACTGAATAGCTAAAAATCAGTCAAAGTTATTAAGTGGAGAATCTCCTCCAATATTTTCAGCAAGATACCACACAGACAGACTGAAGATACTGACAATTTAAATAAAACTAATTCAAAGAGCATGGGGAAAAAGGGCCTCAGAGAAGATGAGTCAGCCTGGAGGGAAGCGCTGACCCCTAAAGCTCACTCAGTTTCTCCGTGTAGAGTAAGACTGAGGGAAGAAATATAACGGATGGGAGGGTTTAGGATACCAGATTACCAGTGGTGTTGAACTTCTACCTAAAAATAAAAGTCAAAATTTATCCATCTGTTTGAAACAGTCACGGGAACCCCATGGGGATCTGAACTCACCCCGCTGCCCTGTAGCATGTGAGGAGTCTCCTGGCAAACGGCAGCCACAAGAAAACACTTTGCCCATATCTGCTACCACCTCCTGCAGTGCCTACGCACCCCTTTACTGCTTAGGTACCCTAAAGCTAGGCACTGACCAAACACTAAACAGCTGGTAAGAAGCCCACCATCCTGAAGACGAGAATGGCTCACTGATTATCAGAAATGCCTTTATTGCTAGACAAAAAGATCCTAATAGAAGATTGGTTCCATCTTTTTTTTAAATGAATAATAGAGGAAAATATTCAAGTAGTAAAAACAATAAAATTATTTAATAGTAACATATTTAGCCATGAGAATTTATTTTTCTTAAACTAGCAACATTTAAAAACTACAAAATATTTACAATTTCCACATAAATGAAAACTGAAGGCTCAGGTTGTCTGATTTCCTCAAAAACACACCCTTTTATATTTTTTGATTTCTACTCCTATACCTACCATGAAAATTTCTTTCTTGGGAGCCCTTGACTGCATAGGCAAGCATGAGAAGTGAGAGCTGGTAGAAAATTGGTTTACTGTATGCACAGCAGAAGCTGTGATACAAACATGTTTTTAAAATTTACCTTAACACTCACTTCCATTTGTTCATCTGAAAGCTTGCGCACATACCAGTGATGTGCAGAAGCAAAGCATCCTTCTACAAAGGCTCATACAAAATGCTAAGAAAGCACATGCACACTTCCATGGTGCATTTGAAGTTGTCTGCGCATCCACAGAAATATTTTGCACCTGAAAGCACAATAACAGGTACTGGTGCAACCCAAAGTGAATGGGGAAAACGAAGATGGAAGGAGAGAAATTGCAGCACTGCAAAGTATCCTGTGCCTGAGCCCACATATGGGCTGGTGCTGAAGTCCTCTTACTCCTCTGCATAACACTGAAAGCTCAAGTTTATGCAAAATACACATCTTAAAGTATATGAACAAACATCTGTTATGATCGACAAATATATTCCTCTGTACATTTACTTCAGTGGACCCCATGCCAACAAGAGAAGAATGCAGGAGGGAAAGATGCAAGACACCACTCCTGAAAAGTGTCTCTCCATCGCAATTCCTGCAAGAGTAGGGAGGACTATTTTAAAATTTAAGTCAGATTTCAGTCTCTTTTTCTCTGCAATATGGCTGCTCAATACTTTTCCATTTATTATTTAACTTGATATGTATTAGCAACAAAGGACTCCTACTGATCTGAATAATATTTTGTACATTACTATAGTACATAATAGTTTTTCTTGTAATCTGATTTCACTCTTCCAATTTGCAAATTTTAAAAGAAAAGCTGTCAGGGTAGATCATAGTTGGCACATCACTTTCCAAATATCATTTACATTATTCTCGTTACATACATCTTTAATAGTCAATTTCCTTTTTTCTATACATATTTTAGTGTGAAAATGTTTGCCATCAATATTAAAATATGAATTATCTGCATAGTCATGTATATAGCTTACAGAATTACCTTAAATCCCATCCATTACACTCATATTTAATAGCCAATATCCCTTCTGCTTTCATATTTTAATATTAAGTTGCTTGCTTAGCTGTGCACAGAAAGAAATCATTCTCAGTGCCTTTTTATACATATCCTCCCAAACCAGAAATGAAAAGAAGTTTTAGTAAGTTTTGAAATGTTTAAGTATTTATAAATCATAACTCAAAAGCACAGTCTACAACACAAATCTAACATGGTTAAAGTTACTTGTATTCCAAATTGAAATGCCTTGTAAGATATTTTAGAAATTCCCCTTAACTCCGTAACCGAATGGTAGTAAGCCACATATGGAAGTGGCAACCAAGTACTTTAAATTCACTATTCACAAGTTCTCATCCTTACACCACACCAGAAAGTCCTTACAAAAGAAGATGTGTTGATCTGAGTTACAGTTATTGGTTATGATTTTATATTCTCATGAAATTGAGATAACTCAGAACATGGATAACATTCAAGTTTGTCCTGATGACCAAGCTGTCTGTGGAACACACTCCCTTAATGAATGGATAAATTATGTCTGTTCTCCCTTACTTTCCTACCAATCCATGCACCAAAAAGTGTTCTTGCCTTCCGATTTTGTCTGACAATGCAATTATATTAAATTTTACATTCTAGGGATTAACGACATTTCATTCATGTCTTCACACGGGCAAGCCAAGATAAGAGTCATCACCCACATCCAGGAACACGTGTCCCTAGTTCGTAGACAAACACCACTCCCAGCAATATAACTGTTCACGCAGAGATGCCAGTCTGACAAAGAAATTTAAAAGACAGAACACTGCTTCAATATCTGACTCCTTAAACTGAAAGCATTATATGGTAGTGTTGTACCTAATTCACAGATAAAGCTGGGCACCTACAAGACTCATAGGAGGACACTACACTTGGCAGACAGCTGCCTGAGCCAACTTGCAGAGAAATGCTAGAAAAAGTCTATGTATACAAATATTACACCTTAAATTACAAAGCCTTAAAGAAATCCCTCCATTTGAGATGCACAGGCTGGAGCTTGCCCTGAAGATAGATAACACATCCTTTAAAAAAAAATATTTCAGTGAAATGGTGCGGGTTGCATTATCAAACACAGCTAGTGATAGTGATGATGCTGCTTCTATCCTTTAATTATTTATTTATTTTGATTCAGCAGCTCACTTGTTAGACTCAGGAAGCTTTGTCCATTTCATAACCCAATGCAAACCCTGTGCAAAACCTGTCAGTGCAAAAATGCACTGACTACAACTAACGTTCTATCCCACCCCTCAGATGAAAGAGCTGGAGCACCTCTCCTATTCGGACAGGCTGATACAGTTGGGATTGTTCAGCCAGGAGAAGAGAAGGCTCTGGGGAGACATTATAGCAGCCTTCCAG
>RSEF01000001.1:111843479-111853701 GCA_003993805.1 Himantopus leucocephalus | reverse complement strand
TCACTGAACAAAATTGGTCCTGTTTTATCTCAAACCAGGACAACTGGTAAGGCTTTGCACTTCCAAAGCCTTTGCACTTTGTACATTCATTACAGAAAATGCCACGACTGCAACATTATCTTCTCCTAGTAAACAATTATTTCTGACTGGTATTTCAAAACACATGCATGTATAATGCTGCAAAACTACTTCACTGTTGGTCAAAACAGAAAAGCCACTTCCATAAAGCAAGGCATTTAAAAGTTGTGGTCTCCAAAATGGCACGCCAGAGAATATTTTCTTCTTTCAACATATTTAATTCCTATTGATAGTAATAGGAGCTAAGCATGCATCAAAAGATAATATGCCTTCAAGATTTAATATATATTTGCCATTATGGATAAAGATACCCACAAGTACTATATGAAATAACTTTCAGTTCCTAGATTTTTTCCAGAGTATAAATCTTTTCTATTAGTATGGATAAGGCATACCTAAATCCGACTCCTTAAACAGAAAAGAATATGTCTAATCAGAGAAAAGTATGACAGTTTCTCATAAAATGCAGGGGACACCCTTTGTTTGGATTTTGCTTTCTATCTCAGACTCAAGATTTTCTAAAACAGGGAAGATACAGCTCTATTGTAAACATCACATGCAACTGTTATCTTGGTTTCTTTTCATTGATACAAAATTTGTTCATTTTTTATCTTCATAGTACTTCTAAAAATATCAACAGTCAATATAGGAAAACCAGACAGTTTTCTCTTTTAAATATTTTTGTTACACAGGAAAAGAGTACGAGGATATCCTCTTATGCATAAAAAGGGTTAGGGAATATTAATAGGTTTTGAAAATTATTTTCAAAACATCACAGGGATTCTGAAACCCTCAGTAACCCAACAGCAGTTTATTTCCCACATTCTTAATCCTTTGCTCTGGAGAACGGCATCTAAGTATGAACAAAGGAAACTAGGGCAGAGCTTTGCCCCTCACAGGTCCCATACATGTTGTTGTGCCCTCACTATTCCTGTGTTCATCTCCAGGGATGAGCATATCCCATGGCTCTTGCTGTCTGAGACATGCTGCGATTTTTACTCAGTAATTCAGGTTACATGAGAGAAAACTTGCCTTTCAAGGGAATTCACAGCAGCCCAGTGATGTGCCTGCCAGGCTGAGGACAGAGCTCAGATTCAGGTAACTTTGTCTTGCAATTTCACCTTCTCAGTCTAGGCCATTTTATGATACCTAGGAGAAAGGAAAATAGGCTTATATCTGAGTTACCTGTGCAGTAAGTGTATGCTACACTGCTGTCCCATTCTGTTTGTCTGTATTTTTCTCAGGAAAATTCCTTGTGGGAAGCCTGTTCTTAAGCTCTGATCGGCCTGCTACCTCGTCTGCACTCTGCTAGTTAGTTCTGTTTTGTTATTTCTGAACATGGATTTATATCTTCATTCCTTAAAAACATTTGGTTTTAGTTTTCTTCAGTTTCTGTAACTTCTTCCTCAGCCCTACCTACGGCTCTGCAAGCCTTTCAGATCCACTTAGGACATTTTTCACTTCATCAGGTGCTGAGATCTAAATTTCACATCATTTCTTTGAAAGCAACTTACTGTTGCTTTGTGTGTAATAATAGATTGATAGATGCAGTAATTTGAATCATCTAAAGACTTAAGCGTAAGTCATCATAAATTGTACCATATGAACTGAGGAGATGGGCTCGAAATCTCTGTAAACAAGTCAGTGCCTAAATGCAGAACTAACTGGATTTTATTTTGAAGGAAATATTCCTGTCTGATGAAGGCTTTTAAAAATATGTAAATGTGTTATAAAGGAAGTATAGCAATGGTGAACTGGGAACCAGCACATACCATTTCTCCCAACACAACAGTTAGGGAACATCTTATGAATGTCACGAAGTTAAACCAGAGGTTTTTGCTTTCTCCTTTACCCCAGCCTAATGTAACGCAGGAGTCCAACAGTCACTCACCGATTATATTATAATTAGTCTATTACCTTACAATTAATCCATGAAAAACTTTCAGTAAAGCATATGAAAAATAGATCAAAGGTTCTTTTAAAAAAAAAAAATAGAAAAAAGTTACAAACTTGAGTATATTAACCTATGCCACTAAAAAACCTCCAGAAAAACAGAAGCTAAAGTTATTAACGTGATGGCTTTTTACTTGCGTCATGTTATCTCAGGGAACATGTTTGCACTATGCTTCAGGCTGATATGATCTGAAATTGCTGTGAAATATAACTAGGCTTTATAAAGAAAACGGCAATTAACCTTGCTATTGAACGACTTGGGAATTACATTTTGACCAAGAGACACGCAGCAGATCTGTTTCCAGTATCTTTTCTTCGTATCAAGGAGATCATGCAATAGTTCTTGACATTTTTGATAACCTGGTTCTGTCTTTTTAGAAGTATTTGCCTACCTGCTACAATCCTACAGCTTCAACGTGAGAATAAAATAGAGTCGATCTGGGCACTGAACATAGTAGGCATATCAGTAAATGTTTTACGGCAAATCAATTTTGCAAAAAATCCCAGTCACACAGATCTGCATCATTTTTATTGATCTCTTATTCACAGAAACCTGATTATTTCTTACTGTTAGACAAGTACCATTTGTGAGAATATTCAGCAGATCATGAACAGTAACAGTAACACATTCCTTATTCATAACTGGTTAAACAGCGTCAGTCAGTCAGTGACCGCGTAGACCCATATCTTGAGATTTAACTGAATGCTCAGAAGAGCCCAACCACATGCTTTAAACGAAAGAAAAAAACCTAGTATGGTGTTTATTCTCAAACCAATCCATAGATCTTTATAATCAATAAATAATTCAAAAAAACCCAAACAAACAAGAGATTGAACAAAAGAACTAACCAGAGAACTAACAAGAGTCTGGATCTCAAAACTTTCTCTAAACAAATGAAGCGACAAGATCGCAACAACTTTACCACATGGGGAGCAACTTTGGATTCCTATCCATATGGTGAGTCATTGCAAACTCAAAACATTATAAAATAACATTAGGAGTTTGTAATGAAGTCTTAATTTTATTCCAAACTGAAATAAAATCTCTAACATGAATGGTAAGGATCCGTTTGGGGGGACATGACTTACCTGTTAAATAATGAGGGCAACTAAGCTACATGAAAATTGTTATGCCGTGTTATGAAGGTTTTCCCCATTTCAACTAAACTCTAAAATGGCCTTATTTTGCTATGCCATTTAACGATTGTAGCGATTGCCTGGAAACCACCTCCAAATCAGAACTGGTGGTCAGTAAAGGGGGCTCAAGGGAAGGAAAAGCCAATGGATTAGGGATATCCACAGTAACAGTTCGAACAACTCTTGGTCATCATCCTGTTTACAGAGCTGAACCCACAATGGAGCTAACCGAGATTGTGAGCAGATGACATCTACCCAAACTACTTTTGCTATTTTCTCATCAACCATCTATTTCACTGGCATTTTCAGACAGAAACATGGAGCCCTTTCACTCTCATACCCTGCCTTCTCTTACACTATCTATGAAAAAAGGGGCTTTTTGCACCTAATCCAGAAAGATACCTATCTTAGCCACCTTAAAACACATACTAATAAAAATAATAAACCTTGTAACTACCTCTAGTCCCTTACAGGCTTAAAGTCTGCTCCACAGAACACCCGATTTACCTGCTGCACTGTGGCAGAGTTCAATGGTCTGAGACTTAGAAGGTGCATAGCGTGCCAGTAACCAAAGTTAAGAGCTGATGTAGAAGAAAGCTTGTTCCAGACAACTCCTAAGAGTCTGAAAAGCCAAAGTGCAGCCTAAGGTTATCACAGAGGAACAGCGTGTTGCAAGGACTAGCGTCTATAAATAACACACAAAGAAAACTGCTTTACATTTGTTTGTTTTTGAGCACACATACAAGAGATGGATTAGAGCTTTTTCTTGTGCAACACATCAGATTAATTCAACAACCTCTTTGCCAAAGAACGCTCTCACGGGACTACATGTTCCTCCTCTTCCCAAAATCCAATTTTCTTTGTTCAAAATAAGACTATTTAACAAAAGTTCAGCTTCTCAGATCATGCCTTTTTCTTTTGACCCTTGGTAGGGCTCTAGCTGCTCCCTCCAGCATTGTTCTTTGTCTCGAAATCAAACTAAACCTCTTTACTCCCTCCTACTCCCTACCCTGTACAAGCCACCACCTCTGGTGCCCGACACAAAACAGATTCTGTTCCTTTTACCTTTCTATGCCCTTTCCTTCTCATTTTCAGCAGCTCTCTCACCATGCTGTCCTTCATAAAGACCAGGCAATCTTAAACCATCACCTGAATTTTAGCTTCACAGCAACCACCACGAGACACCAAGCATAACAGTTTCAAGGGCAAAAGGAATACAACTCCCATGGGAAAGTGAGCCATTTAAAAGCAGCCCATTTAAAATGCAGTCCTGGCTGGCAAGCAAAGAAATGGGGGCCAAATCAGTGCTGTTTTTCAGAGGGAAGAAGAGCAGCAGCCTGCCTACTGGACCTACACCAGCCCCCACTTCTGCAAAATGTCTGACCCACCAGAAACCCAGGACACTGAAGCCCCATGATTTGTTCTCGACAGAACTCCATCCTTACGCAAACCAGCTACTTGTTGCCGTCTACTCAAACACTGTTTGAAACAAGTAATATGCAAATAACATTCTCCTTCCCTGCATAATATTAGTGTAACAGTTTAATAGCCTCTGGCCTGTAAGATCAGAAACTAATTGTATTTCACCCCTTCCCTGGTAACCAGTACCTATCTTATGTTAACATACCATTTTTAGTACATACCTGGTGCTCTTATAATGCTAGTAAGAGCACATCCATGACAAAAACTTCATAGAGGAAAGGAATATATATGAGTAAAATCTAACGGCAATGACGCAGAATCCTGGAAGCAGAATCCATCAATTTCACAAGAAGAAGCAGCAACTTTCTATTTTACTTACTTTTCTTTCTGGTATCTCAGAATTGAATCAAAGAAAATAGGTTCCCTCCCTACCTCCCCTTTTTTAAAATAGTCCTGTATTCATTACCATGAGAGTGGTAGATTGCACTTGAAACTGAAATAATTCTTTATCTAGATTACAGATAATTTCCCTGTAACTGTTATTACAACTATTCATCGCATTTTGAAATATCATCTGTGAAATACAATGACTAGGAAAAAATAATGAATTCATAAAGTGCTTTCATCATGTTCGTGCCACCTGTTCAGAGAGTGAGCCAGTTACTCTCTTCAAGGTTATTAAGATGGCATGAAAAGATATAAATGTGAATCTTTCGGCTCTTGGGTGGGATAGTCTTTGTGATTATCTAAGAATTTCATAACAAAGCCAAACGATAAGGTTTCCTTCTTTAAAGAACAATTTTTCCTCCATATACTATGAGAAACTTCAAGAATCAGATTAATTTTGAAAAAGCAGTATTTTTAACTGCAAACAAATCCATTCTTTACAGTATTTGTACAGTAATGGCAAAGATTTTTTTTCACCTCCACCACGCCAAAAAGAAAAGAGCAAACGTAATTATGATGTTTTCTGTGATGTTTTCTGTGCAAATGACAAGTGTAATTGCTAGACCATGAATAAAATTATCACCACGATATCACCATAAATTTGAATTATAATTTGGATTACATTAGAATATACAGTCTGCATACTGTTGGATATAGTAGCTATATCAAAATTTGTGCACAAGGCAAATTGTCAGGGTGGTTAGAAACTTGTGTTAAAAACACTATCAGGCTAAGTTCAAAGCCATTTAAAAAAAACCTAAAGTTTGTCCATGTTTTTAAGATAACAACTATTATGTTTGCAAATGTTAAACAGTAATACGTTTCATCTCACAAACAGCCTTATGACTGTGTCTTCTGTTAAAGGAAAAAAAACAACATTTCCATATGCATATATGTTATCTGGATATGTTGTTGTCCCAGCTGCCAATAAGGGGAGCCGGAGTCCTGACCGACTCATCACCAGCATGTGTGGTTATTAGACATTCCTGATCATGAATCTGCTGAGGTGCCAGCGTTCGCAATAGCCAAGCGGCCTGCGTGATCTGGCCATATGCTCCCTCTTAACACAACAGATTGATACCAAAGCAAAGCAGTTCAAATGTTTTCAGTGCTCATTCATCATGGCCTGCAATCTGCAAACAATTTGAAATCACTTTACTTAGCCATACACTAGAAGTGCAGGTTTTAGCTTGAAGCATAAGCTTCCCATTCAGAGATGAAGTTCCTCCGCAGACCTGAAAATCTTCAATGCTTTGAGGAAATTTGCATTTGAATTTGGGTCTGAATTTTTCAGCAACATTTCAGGATTAAGGGTAAAAAAACTACCAGTAACACGGTTGTCTAAAAACCAAGTAAAACTGTTGATTAGCCTTTATTTAGGGAAGATATTCAATAAACGCTGTGTCTAGAATGATGGCAAGAAAGGATTGAACACATTGTTCTGAAGACCAAAAAAAGATACTAGTAACTGTTTTTTTAAACCTAGTGCAGTATGACCCCTTGAAAGTCCAATTGTTAGTGTAAAGGCTGCAATCAAATGCCAGGCACTTAAAAAAATAATAATCAAAGCCCATTTATGAGTATAAAAGTCTGCAGCAGAAATGTACGCAAGACCCAACTGCAGTAAAATAAAACGTGTAGTTGGAGAAGAAAAAGATCTCAACAACAAGAAGTTCAAACTTAATAACCTGACCTAACTTTTCTTTGTCAGAAAACTACTAAAACATTTCTCAGGCTAGGGAAGACTTCTTTAATTCAAGCTACAGTCTTGTTGGGTTCAGAGCACTTTATCACAAGTTTCATCACAGCAAATACACGCCAGTTTGTGCTTTACGTCGAAGAGACTTGATCTCAAACTTGCTAATGTTTATAAGACTAGGATCTTCTTCCAAATAGCAGACAAGTAAGTGAAGTCAGCAAGACTGCTTTGAAAATTGGAAAATCCACTTGCCAACAGTCACTCATTTATGCATTTTCCCCTACACATAATCCTACAAAATAATTACAGAAATGGTATATATGCAAATCTGAAATAAGATGAGTTTATTGTAGCAATACAATTATACAAGGACCTTTTAAATTGCTGAAATATCCCCAATAGAAAAAATACCATTGCCAGAAATAAGAGCGGTGGTAGAAAGAACAGACAATCTAATCAAAGTCAGTTGTGAAGACTTTATATGCCCTTATGTCCTATTTTGGCAATTTTCTGCTCAGCTTGGAAGCAACCACTGATCTTAATCTCCTTTACTGTAGCTTCTCTGGGTTCATGGATACATGAGCAAGCACCAACATTAAATTTCTACTCCAACCACAAAGCCCAAAATCCCTCCCGCACAGTTAGCTCGGCATTGCTCCCAACAACCACAACCATTTGGGTGTGAGACTCAAACATGCAGTCTGAATTCAGAACAGATTCATAAAGAAAATGGCTTTAGTCTTCTCTTCCCTCCATGTAGCAATATATTCCTTTGCTGGAGAACACCTGAAATGCCTGTCTGGCTGAGGAAGACCTTCCCAGCAAAAGCTACAGTCTCTTCAGCAGTAGTGTTTCCTCATTTCTCCCCAAGCACTGTAATCGTGCCTCGATCAGTTCTTCCTCTGAGCAATGAACAGGACTCAAAGCACACAATTACCAGCTCTCTTTGGAATAAAAAAAGGAGTTTAAAAATGAAGGTGTTTCTTATTTGTGTTTTCCCCAGTAACACTTTACTGTAGCTAAATTTTGGCAATGTCATTTTATGTGATAAAGCTCTTTTTCTGCTTAAAATGTTATTATTGATAATTTGACAAATGCTTCATAATTCCTTAGTGCTACACCACGTCACTTAACAGCCCATAACACATTGCTGCTTCATTTTAGAAAGGATTTTCTCTTACTGAGGTCAAAGCAAGAAGAATTCCACAGAAGACAGAAGTTTCCTGCCCACTTTAGAGTGGCTATGTCTGTGAGCAACACTGACTGAAAAGTCCTTTTCAATCTGAGAGGAAGCTGAGATGACATTACTTACATTTAAATGGGTTACAGTAAAAAACCAAAATGAATGAAAATTGATAAAACTAAAATGGTTTTATTTGTCCCCCAAATACAGTAAAGGACTATATTACAAAGCATTTCTCCATAGCTGTTCTGGCAACAACACCCATAAATTGCAACCAGGAAATATAACTGATTGCAGAGATGTATGTATCAAATTTTACAGGATTTTTCCGTACAAGTCTTTCTGAAAACTTTTTGCTCCTAGAGACATGCTGTAATTAAGAATCAGCAATGAAATCCCAAACAATGTAAAGAATTATAGCAGCAATTAATTACATTGCTTTCAAGCTGAAAAAAGCAAATTGCTAATGAAAATCACTACTGCTTAACAGTAGCTGTTAACAGCAAAAAATTATTACAATAAATCACTCTTCATAAACATGTATTTATATTTGAAGTTTTCCTAATCCGCACGCGTTACACTTACTAAGCTAGCCAAGAAGTTCAATCATCCAGTCTCTACTATTTACATGCAAAAACCTTCATGTGACATGACCACAAGCAATTGCTGTGTACCTAGGAGACATGCGGGTAGGAGATGCTCTGGGACAAAACCACACCTGAGAGAGGACAGCAGGTACATAAGGGTTCCCAATGCTCTGCTGCAGGAGATGAGAGGGCTGGGCTCACTGGCTGGGCCCAGGACAATGTAGGATCACTTTGTGTTGCAACTGTGCATTAGAAGACACAGCATCACCACAGCACTAGGGTAAGTAGCATGACAGACCCATGGAGCAGCTCACTCATAGCTTCCCAAGAACAGCACACAGCTCAGACACCGCTGACTGGACAATCCTAAACCAAACCAGTGGCTGTCTTTCTCATGTGGAAACTACTCTTCAAACATGCCACAAAGTAGGTCTCCACTGCTCCATGGGTCGAGCATGAAGCTGCAACAGTCGGCATAAAAACCTTTGCAGGAACAGTCACACCACAGGCCTTTGAGAGCAGAAGGAAGGAACCATGCGGCAAATGGGTCAGAGGCTCCAGCACAGGCTAGTGTTTCCCTTGTTATGGCTCAGATTCGGAATTAAAAAAGTGTACAGTGGGGAAGAGAGGGTGGAGAAGGGCCAGGAATTACTTCATGCAGTAGGTAAGTTCAAGTGCAAAAGTAACCACAGCAAGAAACAGAGCATCCAGAAATCTAACAAACTATAGGGAGGCCTTGCTGTAAAAACCCAGGACCATTCCTGCAGGTGTATATAATGGGAAAGTTACTAGCCCACTAGGTATTATCCTAGCTAACAAAAAGGCTATCCTACTGAATACATCTTGAAAAAAAAAAAACTTTTCAGAAAAGATATTTCATCTTTATCAGCAAGTGCGTTACACAAGAGAGGGAGCTCTGGCACTAACATAACCAGGGCAGTACTTCTCCATAACTGCAAGACCACTTGAGAAAAAAAATGAAGCCAGACAGGGGAAAAAAAACTACTGCCTTAAACATTTCCAAGCTGATGGGTTATGCGGTAGATGAACTGATACCTTATTTTCTTCATACCCTTTGCTTTTTATGCTAGCCATATCATTAGTCGCGGTATTTCCATGGCACTCTAGTTCACACAATGCCATTGACAATCATCCAGGGAGTTTCCCATGTAACCTGAGTACAGGCTCACAGTACCACCCCATTAGACTAGGAAAGTTAGAAGAGAGCAGACATAAGCAACAGACATAAGCCATGATACAAGCCAGGATAGACAATAGTTAGTAGCTCGCCAAAACAGAGAAATTTTTCACAAGTGTACTTCTTTCTTAGATCCAAGAAAATATGAACCATTGATATCTGGGGATAAACAGCTAAACATTCAAAGTAGTCCTTGAAATGGCAAAAGAACAACCTCTACGAAGTTTCACACATTAAATCTGCAACNCTGTTTAACATCTTTGTTGGTGACATGAACAGTGGGACTGAGTGCACACTCAGCAAGTTTGCCAATGACACCAAGCTGTGTGGTGAGGTCGACACGCTGGAGGGAAGGGATGTCATCCAGAGGGACCTGGACGGGCTTGAGAGGTGGGCCCATTAGAACCTCATGAAGTTCAACAAGTTCAACAAGGCCAAGTGCAAGGTCCTGCACCCGGATTGGGGCAATCCCAAGCACAGGCTGGGTGGAGAATGGATCGAGAGCAGCCCTGAGGAGA
>RSEF01000001.1:111824381-111834988 GCA_003993805.1 Himantopus leucocephalus | reverse complement strand
CCTCAACCTGCTGGCCACACTTCCTTTGATGCAGCCCAGGATACGGTTAGCTTTCTGGGCTGCGAACGCGCATTTCTGGGTCATGTTGAGCTTCTTATCAACCGACATCGCCAAGTCCTTCTCCTCAAGGCTGTTCTCAATCCATTCTCTGCCCAGCCTGTGTTTGTGCATGGGATTGCCCCGACCCTCGTACAGGACCTTGCACTTGGCCTTGTTAAGCTTCATGAGGTTTGCATGGGCCCACCTCTCCCGCCTGTCCAGGTCCCTCTGGATGACATCCGTTCCCTCCAGTGTCTGGACTTCTCCACACAGCTTGGTGTCACATCCCCTTTGAGGAAGATCTAGAGTAGAATCCTTCTCACTGAGGGCTTGTCTATGTGGGAAACTTTTTGCAAAGTAAGCTACCACACAGTAAAATCATGTCATAACTTTATGCCTACTACCTTCCTAGCATAAACATCTACAGTTGCTTATATGGAGCTTTTTCAGCAAGCATCATAAATTGACTGGGACCACATACCTGTATGTCCTGTTCAGCAGCTTGTTTTCAACACACTGGACTCACTCTCATGCCCTACTTGAATCTTCCTTTGCTTACTCCTTTCCCAGATTTCTTCAGACTACAGTACAGCTCAGGGCAGGATGGTTTGATGATACCAAACATATTCCTAAATTGAATGATTCAATCATGATATCATGATTGAGTAATAATATCATTCAATCTTTCTGAGAGTTGTGGCTTTTCATAATATCTCACTAACTCTACCAATAAACATTAAGGCCTTAATGAAAATTGTATATGCTTGGGACACTCAGAAAAATTTAACATAGATTCAATGAAAATACATGTAAGACTGAGGATTTCATGCAGGATAAACCAATTCAAGGTTTAATCCCAAAGCAGGTGGTAAAATGAGACCCACACAAATCAGCGCTATTATTATGGTGCCTTGGAGTAAAGTTTCTGTATATCATTTTTTTTTCCTGAAGCAATTTATAACAGATTACCTGATAGCATTTAGGAGCTAGTTATCTCTCTGAAAGGAATATCTCAGTAGAGTTCTTAATTGGGAAAAAAAAAAAAGTGTGGCTTTTTTCTTTTTTTTTCCTTAGAAACTTTAATCCTGTGATCAAATGCAAAAACCTAACTGTTATCCTTCTTTTGTTTGAAGACTTTACAGACCCCAGTGGAAATTATTTTATTCATTATACCTTTTAATGTTTAAAGTACTCTATTTGTTATCTCAAAAAGCTTTTCAAAACTTATCTTTTAGTTTAGCGCATTACCTTTTTAAGAATATGTTTCAAGGCTGTTACGTACACAAAAAGCTGCAAGAAGACCATGCAGTTGCTTTGTTTACACAAGAAAAAAAAAAAGCAGGAATGATCCCACGATTTTATCATCAGCTATATGATTTTTTCATTAGCCATCACCAGACATACTTACGTGACAGAGTTGTCTATTGTAACAGTTTATGGGTATGTTTTTAAAAGTTTTTCTAGGTTGTACTTTATTATCTCAGGTGAAGAAACCTCTGTGAACAGTTAGTCCAGGGGAAAGATATTAGTCTAGACTGCTATACCAATACTGGCCTTTTCAGGTTTCTACTGTGTAAAATCGAGATGAACTTGCATCTTCATTATTAATCCTGGCTTCACCCAGATTTGAATCCAAAAGGTTAAGTGTGAAAGTTTTGTACCCCATTATCGGTTCACATAAACCATTTTCTCTTCCACCTTTTTATTTCATATACTGCCTGTCAAATTGCATTTTTTAACTTAATTCAGAAGATTGAATTTTTCTTTAGAATTTACATAGAAAGTGAATAAAAGTACTTTCACCTATTTTAAGAAAGAATTAACTTCCTGTCTTATAGACTCCATGTTTTTGTCCTTTTTTATTATAGTGTTACTCAATAAGTAGTGGAGACTCAGTCTTTTAAAAATAACTTCAAGAACATCATATTTGTTGACAGTGAAATAGCAAAAAAGTTTTATCCTTTTCTCACTTTATCATCTTTATTGACTGTGTCATTGATCAGTGTGAAAGGAGTTTTGGATCCCACATAGCTGCCTTCATGGGCGAACTGATGTTTTACACTGTCTCAGTGCTCTGAGCGATAAAAGGCTTTCTGGAAAGCAAACTAGAGGAAACAAAGTATTTACTTAATAATATTTTAACAATCTTCAGACAAATACATAATTTTTTTCCCCTTCTGTCCATTGTGTCATATTATCAATCATTTTTAGGTCTTGAACAAAAAGTTATAAGGAGACTTGATCTGGTATGGCTAAGGCAATGCAAAATATTTGACTTGGTTCTGATTTGAGCCCTTTGTTACTGAAGAAGTACACCAAAATTATTTTCCTCCTCTGAATTAGCTTAACAGTTGACAATATTTCCCTGAAGGGAACAGATATACTTTTATGAGTCTACCACAAAGAAGTGGGTTTTTGTGTTCAAAGAAGTAGTTTCCATTGTGTTTGATTAAAAAAGAAAACAAACCAACAACAACAAAAAAAAAAAAAAAAAAAAAAAAAANACATGACAGGTCATGTACACAGATATATAAGTAAACCCTAAATTCTCAAAATTATGCTATGCTATCAGACTAGCCATCAATATAGTTGCTAATTTACACACCATAGAGTACATTGTGTTAGTTTTCTTTGTTATCTCTGTATGGTTACATAGCAAAATGATAAAAAGTCTTTAATCACATTTCAGGGTTATGACCAGCAAACATCTTTTTGTGAAGACAGTTAACCTTAAAGTCTTTTCTCAAAGAACCTTTGAATACTAGGTTCAGTGTAATTTAATTCATTTTTAACATTAAAATGATGTTGAAAGTAAAATCAGAGAGGCATTGAAACAAAATAGAAATTATCATATTCAGGCAGGATCTAAGTTATTGCACTTATTGTCATGTAAATACCATTCACCTATTCTGACATGTCAGATAAATAACCTAACTTGGAAATCTATTTTCTCTGAGCTTTTTATTTAAAAACTATTCAAGCCAACCTAATTAACGCTAAATTCAGGTTGTAATTAACCTTGTAGAGCTGAAAGTCTGCAAGAACGACAAGTCTGTAGGTAAATGTCTAAGAATATTTATAGGTGGCCCTGGTAATTAGTATTACTGATGACAGATGCTAAATTGTGCCCTGTTAAATCATATGATAGCCTAGACAGAGTGGCATGTAGATGTTATTGCAAGTTTCCACTTTTAGGACCCTTCTCTAGGATTTATTTTTTTATATATATAAAAAATAATGTATTAATTGTACACTGCTATCTATAAAACAAAAGTCACTTAAACTTTTCCACTCCTTAAGTACTCTGATGCTAGGGATTTTAAGATTGCAATGTGCACACACAAAAAGCACTAGGAATTTCTCTTTCTAAAATATTTACTTAAAATAGTGCTTAACTGCATTTTCAAATGTGATTCTAAAAAGTCTTGGTGAAGAGATCACATATTGAGGATTACCAATCACTTATCACACCTGTCTTCTGTTTTACATCACAATTGCTTTTTTTTTTTTTTTTAAAAAANGAAGTGCACAGTTTGGCTTATACCGTAGAAACATACAGAGTATCAGATACTGACTTTTCATAGTCGCTGAAACAATAATGCTAAAAATCTAAAATACTTTAAAAATATGTTTGCTTGAAACCAAAAAACACAAACAAACCAAATAAAAAACTACCCTACCTAGGGCTGAATTAGACAAGCTGTGGGGCTCAGCTAGACAAGTTAAACAACTTTTTAACAAAACTAAAGCAGAACAAGAAGATTTTAGGAAATCAGTCTCCATAAGTCATTAAATTCTTAGTTTGTTTTCACTTGTCATTGTAAACGCAGGTATACTCTCAAATTTTATTTGTGTCACACTAAATGAAACATCATTCTAAAATAATATTCCTACATATTCCTACATATTAAAGAAATACAAAAGAAGTTTTATTTTACAGCCATGTTACCATTATGTTTAATTTGGGATGTAAGAAAAAAAAAATTAAGAATAAATGCTAAAATTTAAAAACACATGTTTCCCTTTTGACTTCATGTGTTTAAGATTCCTTACTTTTTGAAAGTTAAAAATAGTTTATTAGCTGATATGTCTTATTCATGTCTGTGAACACAGAATATAAATTGGTATTCCCGCCACCAATGCATTTAAAGTCTTATCTTCACTTGCAAATTAAGATACAGTGTAAGTTTTAAAGAAAAAGCTACTGTTAATTAACTCCCTGGGACAAAATACTTTATGTTTATTAATTTAAATAATGTTTATTAAGTTTATTCAGAAAATGAAAAGCCTTGTTCCAGTACGGTAAAATATATCATCTTGACAGGTATTATTCATAGAGAGTGCTGCCACACAGTGAATGATTCCACACCCAAACAATTGCTTAGGTGTCTCTATAGTAGACTTCAATGTGTGTTGCAGATATACCTTAAGAACATCGATACACACAAGTATTCAGGAATAGTTTTCCTTGACTGACTGCAGAGCATAGGTGACCCTTGAACATAAAACCCTAAAACATTTGTGGCCTCAGCTTTTTCATCGTTAGGTAAAGTGTAGCCTGGTGCTGGAGATGTCTTAATACTAGAATTCCCAATAGCCTGAAGATCAACAAAAGTCATCTTATAGTGCACAAAGTATTGGTACCTATGTAGACATGCCCATGAAATAAGCTTGTTAAATCTCCAGACAACTCCTTTGTTTGAACAGAGGAACTGCAGTTAACCATGAGATTTCTTTACCTTCTACCTCCTCTACTTACATCACTTAGTGTGGTGGAGGACTCCTACACAAAAACTGCCTGTACCTGACGTTCAGCAAAAGCAACCAATTAATTCAGACTTGCACAAAATATATATTTACCAGTAATGAAACTGCATTTTTCTTAATAATTCATTTAGTCAGATATTTCCATCTATTTCAAATATCCCCTTATTTCAGGAGACATTGTTGCCAGAATATATATTCTCATGTTGTCTTGTTTCCTTATAAAAAATTTTCTTTGTACTCCAAGTAAAATGTAATTTTCTTTGAATGACAAATACTGAAAATGTCTTTCCTGAAATGCCCCTTCTCTAGTAGTCAATTCTGTATATTTTTAATTAACCTTATCACTGCATATCTAATTATTCCTGACTGCACTGTCCTCTACAGAACTCAGATAACATAAATTACATAGTTACACTGGTAATTTATTTCCTCAGTGAAAAGTGTACATTACTTGCAGACCGTATAGTGAAAGATTCAGTGGAAGGAAGACAATGCTGAAAAACAACATAAAGATATCTAACAAACTAAAACTAGATTGTCTAAATTGCTAAGTGATATCTGATCATAAAGAAAAAAAAATATACTGTGAAACTGGGGTTCCATTCTCCAAAAGCTCTAACCTTTTTTGGAATTTTACTGTGAAAGGCAGTATTATTTATTTCCACTGGACTAGTACTGCAAGTACAGTTATATCAAAGTGTAAAAGTTTGCAGGATCCATGTCCTTAAGTTCTTGGAGCAGGTATGTTTATTTTGTGTCTTAGTGTCCTTACCATACTGGTAAGGACTGGAACTTTCAGTTTGGCAATCTGCTACTACAACCATTTAAATATAATTAAAACTAAAAGTGAATGGAAGATACAGCTAAGGAAACTGATAAGAAGACTTTGATCCAAACTAGGACTCAGTCTTCATTTAGCAGCAGTGGCTGGAGTCTATTTCAGAGAGAAAAGACAGAAATAAAACAAAGAAGGTTTGCTTTTTTTTTTTTCTTCTTTAACATCATCAAGATTTTTTCCAATAACTGACTTTTTGATGGAAGTTTTATTCCTTCAATAATAAGCCACAGAAGTGCACTGCCTTCATACAGCAGGAGTATTAAGGCAACAAACCTGAAAAGCAGTTAAATGAAGGAGACAGTACAGTTGCAACTGTGTATGCATTATCCTGTTAAAAACACTATGAGACTGTTTTCCCATTGTGTGGCGCTCCTTCATGTTTCTCCACAGCATAAAAGAGGAATAACGGGGAAGGTGTGACTGCTGGTCAGTATTTGTGGTGCAGAAAGTTCCTGAGTGGCCTAAAGATGATGCACGTGCAGGGGATTTGGGTAGCTGGCTGAAGACAAATGTTAGGGCTTTTCCTCCATGCTAGGAGAGAAGAATTAATCTTTCAGGCTACTGGCCTCCCACTTACATTATGCTGAGATTTTGGCAAGCATGTGGCTAAAGTCAACAGGGGAAAGCAAAATCTGTCTTTTGTTCCTGCCCTACAGTGGATGCCAAGTGGTAACAAAGATGCTGGAATCAAACTTCTGAAATTGTAAATAACATTCTGTACTTTGAAACTTCACCTCAGACATGTGATGTTTCTTAAAAGTTAGCAATGTTTTTGCTAATATATAAATTGGGTTATTTTTACCTGCTGAGCTTGAGCTAAGCACGAGAAAGACTAGGGAGAGGAACTGGTGCCTTCCAAACAAGTATAGAATATGACAAATTCCTTAATATCTCTAATTACAAGGTGAGTTTGAAGGAGCATTACAGCCACTGGCTTCCTTTGATTTTCTTATCCACTAAAAGTAAGTTGTGCACAAGATAAGTTACAATTAAAAATAAGAACATACAAAGCCACTGGAGGACTAAGCTGAAACCTACATGTGAACATTAATTTCAGCACACATACACTTAAGATTAACAAACAGATCACATACCCCAAAATGGGCATTTTGAAAGCAGTGGCAAAATTACTATTGATTGGAAAAGTTGACATTTTCCAGAGAAAGAAGGGATGCTAATTAAATGCATGGCTAGCTAAAGGGATATCAAATAAAATATTAAATAACTTTATTTATTAAAATTAAATAAAATATTTTGCAACATCAGTTATTATACTGCATGTAAAAGTCACCATCTACTTTACTAGTTATAACTATAAAAGCAATGTATCATAAAGGCTTGACCAAGACATTCAACTTGAAGGCAGATATAGTAGATTATATTGATTAAAGGTAAATACAGCAGCCTTGTTTTTATTCATGCATTCCTAGTGAAGGTGTTATGTGGGCATTACAGCATATCAAATTGATGTTTATGAAGGCTGAGTGGTCTCTAGTAAGACAGCTTTCTTAGGCTGGTGACTCGATGAGCTGAGATTCATAGTACCCAGCCATGCATCAGCTCCACATAGTATATGGTCTCAGGACTGTGTGGCAGTCTTCCAGAGTGGGGAATACCTACGGTCATTAAATCTCAGTGTTTCCCAACCACGCGACCACTTTCAGGAACAGAAAATGTTATCTAACTTTGTTTCAAGAGAGAAGGAATTGGCACTTGAAACATCTTAAACCATGAGGGAATAAAATGGTGTGAAAACCAAGTTTTTATGACAGAGCATCATCATTGGCAATATACGTATTGAAAGTAAACCATTATTCCCTATATAGAATCAAAGGAATTATTCTTATTTAAATTCTGATGTCAAACTTTATAAAGATAAAATAACAGGTCATGTTATGACTTTTATTCTGAATGCTCAATACTGTATATGACATTTCTGAGTTGTTGGCAACAGCGTTTTAAAATAAATTTCAATTTCTAGCCAAATCATGACAAAAACATTAACTGAGCAGTAATTAAACATTTAACACCAGAAAATTTAAACTTAGAATTGGGATATGCTAGTCTATAATTACTGAAATAAATACATATAGTTGTAACACTGCTTTGGAGAGGCAGGCACATATACTGCAGGAACTGTATTTAGCAGTAAATAAGCAAAATAACCTTGATTTTTTTTAATCAACTACTGAAAATGAACTTCTTTTTAAGAAAATAATCTAAAAATTCCGATATGAAACTTCATGAAGACTATGTAAATTAAAGTTTCCTATTGCTGTTTTAAATTATAACTGCAAATGGTCACTTAACTCAGTTTGGCAGCTATCAGCAGCCATTCTCAACTTGTTAAGTGAAGACAACAAAAAGAAAATATTTCCATTTACACAGGCTTTCCCCTCCCCATTTATGAAGGCAGCTTGTTTTAGACAGAGGATTCTCATGAAACAGCACTCATGCACTCGAGCAGTGACTGGAAAAAATACAGCACTGTTTACATACTATTGCTTAGCCCTGGTTTTACTGTATTGGTAACTGAGCAGACATCAAATTGTATTTATTCGCATCCGTAACTGCATAAAAGTAGCCAGCTGTATTGCTCAGTAGTACAATCAAGCGGAAGATCAATGTGGGCAGTAAAAGGCCGTTTCATGCATCCAATGGGCTACTGAATGGCATTAAAATTTAATACTCTTAACTTCAGTATTTCTCACTTTCCTTCCTCCTCCTAGAAAAAAAGGAAATATAATACAAAATATTTTGTTGGTGTAACTGCTGTTCTACAGTATAATTACTGTCATGTATTTCTGATTAATTCATTACAGCTAAAGTTTGGAGAGGCAAAAAATACTCCAATTTTAAACAAAAAAGGGTTATAATGTAGTATCAGTGATGTTCATATAAATGAGGCAACATCTCATTCTTTTACAATCTCGTAATCATTTTCAAGATGGACAGCTGTTGCACACAAGTTCATTCTCTTTAGAGCTGACTACAGGCAGCACCATTGCAGAAACATATTCACATTCAACAGGTGGATCATCATTCCCCTCCATTCCTTGCAAATCACATCCCTCTATGGCCCACTGACTCGCACCCTGAAAACTCTCTGAAGTGAGGTAATTCAACTCAAACCCTGCATACTGTTAAGACTTCATTATTACTATAACTTTTCAAGAGCTACAGAAACAGGAACTCTCCAAAACTCAGGATTTTGTTTTATTGGTTGATTTGTTAGTTTTTGATTTCTTCCAGGCACCCTCACTGTGGACAAGAGATAAAATAATTTCATTCAAAGTTTAAGAACAATCTACAAAGTTTTCTGCTTGTTACTAATACTCTTCAAGGAAATCAGAAAGTCTAAAGAGCTATTCTAACTCCATTTTTTAAAGCAGATATTTATAAGCCTTCCCCTGATCTTGGTATTTTCTTTTAAAACAGTCAATGGCGCAAGTTCAAATGCTTAAACAAAGTCATGAAAACAACTTTTATTTCCTCAGCAACAGCAAAGAAGCAAAGTGGGTGTAATAGCAGACATAGGTAGAACACAATTGTAGGTTAAAACACAATACTACCAGAAGCCACAGAGTTAGAAACTAAGTGAATTAAAGGGATGCTTTTACAAAAAAGTTATTTCTGTGTAATATTTATTCTTCATGCTTTTCCTCCCCAGTAGCATATAAATAACACCAGTCAAGAACTGCCTGAAATAGCTAGCACATGACATCTGTGACAAAGATTAATTTAATGAAGGGACTAGGTCAATCTAAACTGTGACCTGGGAAAGCTGGAAGAAAGTAAGAGTTCATGGAAGTTCTTGCTTGCTTGGTTTTGTTTAGATTCACTTCTTAATCTCATCCATACTGTCAAACTGCTCAGAAACATGTACTACTCCATTCATTTGTTAGTTAAGGTGTTTCAATTTTCTTAGGTAAAATTTTCTCACAGTTAACATTAAGAAATACTTTATCAGAATTCCCTCCATGAACGTTCCACAGCTGAGAAGACAGTCTCAAGATGTGCCCCATCCAAGAAATTTTTTATGACCTCAGCATTCAAATGCTTGAGTTTATGAGGCATTTTTGTTCAGGAGGCTAAACTATATATTCTCTCTCTATATATTTAATGAAAGTCCTGCAATTCATAATACAAAATTCAAAAGTGTAATTTGGTTCATTGAACGATGGACTGTTTTCTGTCCTTTCTTCAATCAATGCCTCTTCGGTCTAAGTAATCATCATATGGGGGGAAGGGGAAATGGCAATTTTATTATGCAGAAATACTACAATCCTACTGATTAAAAAAAAATATTGACTTAAAAAGAGATGCAATCCAATACATTTTGAAAGCTATGCAAAATCTTGTGGGGTTTGGTTTGTTTGGTTTTTTTTTAATGTAGGGTGCCTAAGGCACTTTTATGAGACAATAACTTTATAGCTGCACAGCTGTAGCCAACATAACATCACCGTTACAGGGACCTTGATATGAGCAGGATTACTGAAGTTATCTATCCTAGAATTAAGGTTGCAAAAATCTTAAATAAAGCTAAATAACTTGGATTTAACCAGATCAATGTCATGATGATGCTCTTATTCTGACAGGAATAACAAACTTCGGCACAAGAGCAAGAACCAGCTAGGAATGGAAATTCCCTAAGAAGGCTTTCTTTCCAAAACCAGCATTTTTGTGAAAGTAAGGCCTCTCACAGCAATTAGTTTGTGACAAATAAGATCCATTATTTGCTGAAATGTGTAAACAATGTCTGCTCAACACATGTAATCTACACACTGCCTTTCATTATGTAAGCTAAAGCACTATTAGAATTCATGATATTAATGTGCCTGTTAAAATTCAGAACCTTTTACTAAAGCATTCTTCAGGGACCTCCTTGGCACATTTCCAAGTTTAGTGAGTAAATTGCATATATGCTACTTATTTTCCCACTCTTTTTTTTTTTTTTTTTTTT
>RSEF01000001.1:111809817-111823381 GCA_003993805.1 Himantopus leucocephalus | reverse complement strand
CTGATCATGTTTGTGGCCCTCCTCTGGACCTGCTCCAACAGGTGCATGCCCTTCTTATGTTGGGGGCCCCAGAGCCAGACACAGTACACCAGGTGGGCTCTCACTGAAGTGGAGCAGAGGGGCAGAATCACCTCCCTTGACCTGCTGACCACACTTCTTTTGATGCAGCCCAGGATACGGTTGGCTTTCTGCACTGTGAGTGCACATTGCCAGCTCATGTTGAGCTTCGTCATGATGAACACCCCCAAGTCCTTCTCCTCAGGGCTGCTCTCAATCCATTCTCCACCCAGTCTGTGTTTTTGCTTGGGATTGCAGGACTTTGCACTTGGCCTTGTTGAACTTGATGAGGTTTGCACAGGCCCACCTCTCAAGGCTGTCCAGCTCCCTCTGGATGGCATCCCTTCCTTCCAGTGTGTTGACCACACCAGACAGCTTGGTGTTGTCAGCAAACTTGATGAGGGTACACTCAATCCCACTGTTCATGTTGCTGACAAAGATATTAAACAGCACTGGTCCCAGTACTGATCACTAAGGAATGCCACTTGTCACTGGTCACCACTTGGACATCGAGCCATTGACAGTGACTCTTTGAGTGCAGCCATGCAGCCAATTCCTTATCCACCGAGTGGTCAAACCCATGTCTCTCCAATTTACAGGCAAGGATGTTGTGTGGGGCAGTGTCAAATGGCTTGCACAAGTCCAGGTATATGATATCAGTTGCTCTTCCCTTATCTGCCAACGCTTTTACACCGTCATAGAAAGCCACTAGCTCGCTTCCCAGGAGCCCTGCAACACAGTACTCTCTGGTCCCTTTGAATTCCTATATCCCAGAATCTGCTATGCTTCC
Organism: Himantopus leucocephalus; assembly: GCA_003993805.1. Classification (NCBI taxonomy): domain Eukaryota; kingdom Metazoa; phylum Chordata; class Aves; order Charadriiformes; family Recurvirostridae; genus Himantopus; species Himantopus leucocephalus. Next base: position 111,822,534 of record RSEF01000001.1, on the reverse strand, counting down.
AGTGAGCCCCATATTCTATTGGGGAAGTTTCCTGCAAGTGCTGAACTGTACAAAGTGGCCTCTACCCAGCCACTCCCATCTATGAAATTTAATACCGTCTAAACCTCTGCTTTCTGTTGAAGTTGAAATCTGTCAAGAGGTTCAACATGTATGGGGAACATACAAGTTCTAGCAGACAGATGGACAAAGACAGCACATTCATACATGACTAATCTCCTTAGAAACCAAGTTAAAAATATTTCTCTTAAAGCTAGAAAGAAATTCCTATTTGGGAGCAAATGAAAACGCTGTAATAATTCTCAGTCAATTTTTCTAATCTCTTCACCCTACTTGCTTTACTTTTCCTTAATAATTTGTGTGTTTACCTAGAACAGGCAGAAAGACTTCCAAATTCTTAGTTACTTTATTCTTAGACACATACATTCTCACTACATGTATTTACTTTCTGTTGTTAGAGTGACCTGTAGACTGGCTACACTTAGAAGGATCATTAAAGACCACATTTTACCTAACTCTTCCACAGCTATGAGAGAGTCTAGAGGGGTAAGCACAGTGCAAGAGGATGCTCTTCCCTTTCACCCAAGTGAGGCAGTGACTGGGACACAGCTGTCCTTTTCAGCACTTCAGGAATGCAAGGGTGGCCTCAAATGCCGGTCTAAAGAAACGGAGATGGCATGGTAGTGCCGCATAGACCTGACAGTTGCATATTTAGGAGTTCTGTTGAGCATTCGTCTGCCCATATATAGCTAAGCTTTGGGAAAACAGCAAGCAAATATCTAAAATGCATGTGTTGTTCCCAGAAAGGAAGAAAGAGAGGCACACAAGTACCTTTAGAGTATGTATCCTATTATGCCTTCCCTTTCCACTAAATCCTCATTATCAAAACACAGCAACCTACCTGTTCTGACCATTTCTCTCCAATTTTTGCAACTTCCTGGTCATACTACCACCATAATTTGAGAAAGTAAAACCAAAAAGCACCTGACATTATTGTAAAAGATAGGGCAAGGGATGCCATTAACCTAGCATATGAATAAAGACCACATCCGGAACTACTTGTCTGCATGGATAGTAGCACTTGTATAGATTATCTTAGACTATCATGGACAAACAAGCCCAGAATTGCTAGTTTGTGCTTAATTTTTATGTCTTGACATTAACAGTGTTTTTAAGTGGGACTTGGTTTTTGTTGTAAAGATTAATAAATCAAGAAATATAGGTAAGCGATACCGCAGCGTCCTTCAAATGCACTGGGCCATTATGCTTGCTGAGAAGACAAATAGGCAAACTGTTTTGGTGGAATGAAATAGTAAATTTTCCACACTAAAGGATTTGCTGCTACCTTGCAATGAAGGAGAGCAAGAGAGGAATGAACGAGTGAATTGGAAGAGAATTCCACATATGATTTACGAACGTATTCACAGCGCATTTGCAGCCATTAAGGCAATCCTTCCTCCACAGGTACCCAAGAGATTACTCTAATGCTTCCACTGGGATTGTCAAGCTTCACAGGACTATTATGCTTCGACTGTTTGCATTGTCGTCTCTCTCTTCTGCACATAAATGTAACTCTCATTACAGCTAAAATAGTCATGTGGAAGCAGCCAAAGGAGAGAAAAATTGCAGAATACTGGTCAGATAAAATTAGCTGTTTACTCTGTGCTATGCAAGGTTTCATAATTTACAATTACTTAGTTGCTCAGAATCATGAATTTCAGAACATCATCTACACCTAGGAAATATCAGCTGTCACCACATGACACAGATGTGCATATTTATTGCTGAAAAAATGAGAATTAAAAATGGAAGCAATTAGTTGGTCTAGCCGTGGCCCTTTCTGCTCCATCACTGAAACAGGAGCGGGGAGTAAGGACTTTCTCCAGGCCAGCTGCGGCTGCGAGGGCTGGGGTGGCTAGCCTGAGTGACAGGACTGGCACAAATGCTCCATGGGACCTCAGTTGTTTCTCCGTGTCCCCTAAATCATGTCAGCCTTCATTACTAAATAACTCTGAACTGTGATCTTGTTGCTGAAGTAAACATCACAGTGTTTGTAACAGTGTCTCTGTCGTATTTCTGGATCCAGAGGTTTCTGACACAATGTCTAATGCTACGGTAAATAGAGGAAACCGCAGTGTGAGTGCCTGTGTAAAGGAGAGGCTGACTTACCCACTGATTTCTTGCCTATTTCTGTTACACCTGCAGATTCTTGCATACCGGTACACACTCTAGTTCAAATAAATATCTACCTGATTACTACACAAGCATTGGAAATACCTTTTTCTTTATTTCAAAACAGACTTCCACATTGATCAAATAAGGTATTAAGACATATTCTTACTCACAAGTAAGCCTTTCAAAACGGGGTAATGTACAAGCTGAGATTTAGGGAACATATCCCTCTAGCCAGTAAAAAACGAAATTCAGGACTAATAAAGCAAAGCAAATTATTCATTTCTCCCAAGTCCTACTCAAAACCTGTATTTTCTGGGCAAGACAAAGATTATACATGAATCACAAATGAATTATTTCTATATACAGAAGTCAGGTTTTTTTTGTGCATGCTGTTGCTGGATGGAAAGCACAATCTTCAAAAGAAAAAAAATAATATGTAAGAGAAAAATAAACGTATAAAAGCAGACAAGACTTATTTATTGAAAGATCATAATTGGTCATAGTATGTAGCATTCATTTAGAAACTGCCTTGGGCTTGCTAAATTATATATAAGGCTAATAAGGCATGAAATATGTGAAAAACACAGGTCATTTTTATCCTCAGAAGCTGAAAAAAGTCCCTTTTTCACTCTGCAGAAAGCCAAGTGCACCGTCAATATGGACAAAGAAGTTACAATGGATGTTAGGGATTATCACATATTAAAGAGCAACCCACAGTACAAAAACCAGTCTTTTCCTCACTTGGCCTGACAGGGTCAGGGCTGGTCACCTTTTAGAGTATCTTGTAAGATTTTATGAATACATTTTTTTCCCTCTCTCTCATACACACACACATGCATGAACCCACAGAGGTCAAAAAGATGAGGCAGCTTGAGCAGCAGTCAGGAGATATTATCTGGGGACATAACTAGTGACCTACTATCAGTTGTGGACATTAACTTAAAGTAATTGACAGGCATATGGTTTAAAAAAATTCTATTTAATAGTCACAGAATACTCTTTGATAGATCAGTATCACATTATAGTACTGATGTAAATAAATTACATTGCAATTGTTGATGTAATACTCATACTCAAAACATGCCTAGGCAGGAATTTATTTTTCTGAGTTCTAGATTGAGGTTGTGGTCAGATGGAGTCTTTTAGGTTTGTTTGTTTTGTTTTTTAATTATAATTCTTGTCCTAGAAGTGACATGAGAAATGCATCTTAAAAGAAATTAATCAAATATATTTGTGCTTATTAGGCAGGAGTAGCTCATTACCAGATATAGAGCCTTTCCCTTTTTTGGTCATTGGTAGGAATTAAGTTCAATCAAAAGTGAAACAAGCCACTGCAACCCACCAGTTTTTCAGTGCTTCATGTGAAGCAAAGTAGTGCCTTCATTCTGTTTATAATAACCAAATGCTGATGTTCAAAGGAAAAAAAAAAAAAACAAACAAAAAACCAACCAACCAAAAAGAGACAAAACCAGCCAATGAAGATATCATTATTGCCAGTTTTAAGAGAGAATCTAGAGAAGTTCCTGACTCAGCACATCAGATTTGTGCCTTATTTCCAGAGCTGCCTTTCCTTCTACTCCCTCAGCTCTATAGATGCAAGTAACTACATGAGTACATCTTAATCCACATGACAGTATCCATTTCGGGGGGGGGGGGGGGGGGGGGGAANGGAGATGTCTGGACAGGCCGGGGGGGGGTGGAGGGAGGGGAAGAATGCATCCAAGGACTTAAACATAAACATGACACATTTCAGTCATTTATCAGTAAAACCTAGTATTGTCAGAAAAGTCATCAGACCTAGAGAAAGAACATTGCTGATACTCTGCTTAAAAAGAGAAGGGCTTTCACCAGTGATTCAGTCAGCGGGGGTGTGGCAAGGGTACAACAGACACTACACACAGACTTGTTTTTTAGGAATAAGTGGGGAGACGGAGGTAGAATAGAAAGACCTCCTCACACTAGTACCACGTACAAGATGGACTTTTTCTTCATTGCCTCCATACTATCATCCCTTCACAGAGTGTGAACCCAGACCTTATAGACAGAGAGGTTCGACGCCATTAGCAGCACAAGGTCTAGCAGAAGGTGCTGGGTGCTGAGCGTCATTTGGGATAGACTTGATCCCATCACTATGGTGCACAGCATGAGAAATGCAACACTGTGGATCTGGCTGGTTAGAAACCACTCGTACTTACAAATCCCTAAGAAAATTAAAAGGAGCTGCTGTAGATCAGCAAGAGCTTCTAGATTCTCATCCATCTTTTCTTAGTAGCTCCACTTGTGAATTTTACAAATATTGCAAAGCCAGTCTCAGTTTGTGTAAATAGCCCAAGAGTTTCTCATAGACTTTTTCCATTGCATCTACCTTTTCAAATTGTTTGTTTTTGGGGAGTCTATATGATCTCTTAAGCAAAACATTAAGGAACCTGTAACACAGAGTTAAACATTACATCTCACCCACAAGGTGAAGCACATGAATCATGATTTGTTTGATTTCAGTGAGCTCTAAAGAAGACTCTTCTATGCACTCGTTTAAAACAAAAAGCAGACCAATCACTCCACCCCAGCAGCACCCTACATTGAATAAGAAATCTGCACCATTTTGTTGCCGATGCTGCATGTGCTACTTATTTTGCTGCTGCTACTCAGAAACTCAAACTCCTGGAAAGTTTTGTGCACAAAACGCTTGGTATCAATCTTTTTCTCCTCCCACCCTAAATTTCACAGATTACCTCCAGGACAGAATTAGTGTTCATCCCCAGACCCCCAAACTGCACCGTATAGTAAAGTTCCTACCTGTCCAACTCTGAAATATCTTGACTTCAAATTCTGGTGTTCAATGTGGAGGAATTCCCTAAAGAAGTAAGGAATGGGGTTCTAAAAATTCTTTTCCATTTGGAAACAATGAAATACACATTTCTTTTCAAGATATGAAAAGCATTTTTTACTCTGATCAAATGTATTTCAATTACATTAAATTGCTTAGCATACTACATTGTTATATATACCCCAATGTAATTTTATAATATATTATTTATGCAAAGAGATTCAATTATTGTGCTGGATGTCTGAAATGTTTAAGAGTAGAATAAATTCCATCATTGCCTCTGCTCACATGCCTTTTTTTTTGGCACCTGTCAGGGACTGCAGTTGTTTTGAAGCAGTTGTTTTGGAAAAGTATTTTCCAAAAGTTTGAAGAGATTCAGCTGTGATTCCATTTTATATTAACTGGGCTTGAGGTGAAATATTTTTGAAGTTTCACAATATGAGGAGAGAAATGCTGCTGCATTTATTTGGATGTGCCAGTAAAGTGTTGCACCAAGGAAACAGAATTCTGGCTGAGCAATCCTGAACAACTTATTAAACTACTTCCTGCTGAATGAAAGATAATGTTTATAATTTTAAAAGCTAAGCAACTCAACTTTTGCTAAGATACAAGCTTTCATCAGTTTAGATAGTTGCACACAGATATGTGGATCAAGGATAATGAAATGTATAGTAAATCATTAGTATTTTTAGATTTAAGTGCATTGCCTACAAAGATCAGGGGAACAGATTATTGAACAAAAAATGTTACACCAATAAGGACATGTTCATTCTTGTTTTGTCAGTGGCAAACTATTTTTTATCAACTCAACATTCATGACTTTTTATCAGCACATAGATTCTAGCCTGAGCTAGCAGGTGCTTGCTCTTTTGCAAACTTACACATATGCAATTTTTCAGAAGTAATTTATGTTAGAATACATTAATTCTAACATTAGTATTTTTCGGAGTCTGAAGAAAGTGTGGAAGGAAAGATGTAAAAACAGAGACAATTTATTAGAGCTCCAGCAGTCTAAACATCATTTTAGAACAAAAACATTTCAGGAGCTCCAAAACCTTTTGTTGCTGGTAGGGGACCAAATTATGCTTCTGGCTATGCTGCTGTAAACTTAAGGGGACACTAGATTAGATGTAGTTTAAGCAGGTGTCTGCCTCCACAAGAGCAAAGCTTAGTGCTCCAACATGGAAAGAAATAAAAGTAATACTCTTTTTGCTTTAAAAAAAATATTAATTTTTGATTTCTCTGATCTCTTGTACAGAAAAAATATACTCACAAAACACAGATGGAAACATTTCATAGATAGCTGCTACTGTGAAAAGTAATTTTACCTTGATATTAAAAATTACATTGTTGACATTTTATTTTCCAATAAACTCTTTCACGGATCGTCATGCAACTATCCAAGTCACAGAGATGTCTTTTAAAATTTTATCTTATTTTGCTGAATGGATATCCAATGTGTTAAAATATAGAAATCTTGTCATCAAAATTTTCCATGCAAGCAGGCAAATTTAACTACAATGCTAATTTCTGACTACTGAAAAGGATTTCTACCTCAGTCTTAAGCATGTATTATCTTCTTATGATACCTTTCATTCTATTATAAAAGATGTCTTTTAAAAGTGAGCCCGAAGTGCTGAACAAAGCATACAAGTTTTTTAAGGCTCTGGAGAGCCACAGCTGATCTGTGGGCAAACTGTTAACAGGAGCTGTAAGTCAGCTAGGGATCATGGTTCCTATCTAAAGCACTTCCCGAGGCAGTCAGCCCTGAGGCGGTGAAAAACAGGAATAAGCTCTTCTGGATGAAGCTGCAGAGCAACTAACAGAAGAAATATGGTCTCAGCCCAGTAAATCTCTTTCCCACAACTCCTTCCCTCCCTAAGGAAAAGAGGAAGAAACTGTCTTAGATCAAAGGCAAATGGAGGGCAGGAAAAATAACAATTAATGGCATCTTGGCCATTTTATTTCGATTCTCTCCTTTTGGGACACCATTTCTAGGGGCTGTCTATCAAAATATCTGTTGTATTTCTCTAGTGGGGTTTTTTGTGATTTCAAGAGGTACTACCAGTGCCTTATTTTAATGAGCATTTTCTAGGTTCTGAAAAGCTCTACGGCAGCTTTTGGGGAGAAAGTTTCTTCATATGAATAGTTATGTTACTTGCAGTGCTGTATCTATTTGCACAAACACATCACTGTATCCAATCAAGCAAACAGAACCAAGTAAGTATAAATCTGATCTACTTTGCAGATACTTGATTGTTTTCTAAATGGAAAATGGAATTTATTTCATCACTGCTAAATAAGAAAATGACCCTTTTACTTTCCTCTTAGCAAGAGACAGGTACGCCTTTGAGACAGGTACGCCTGTGGGATAGGCTGCCCATTAGGCAAGGCAGGAGGAAGACTGGAGGCTAGCGTCTTTCCTCCCCTCTACTCGCCATGTGATCTTGAGCAAGTGGTTTCATACCTCTGAGCTTCTCTTTCAAAGAAAAAATGTTCAACCCACCATTTCAGAGAATTTTGCCCCTTGAAATCAACCAGATTAAGGAGCCACCACGCCCACACGTAGCTGTCCCAGCAGGTCGAGCAAGCACAACACTAAGACGTAGTGCAGAATAAGCAAGGGAAATATGATCTCTCTGAAGGTGGAGGGTGAAGGCTGTCTCTACTCTCACCACTTGAGAGAGGCAAGTCCTAGGATACTGCAGCTGTGTAAGACTGCTTTAGTAGGATTTGCTGTAGAGAGAGTTGTTTGAGGTTGAGCTTTCAGAGGACTGTGTATGGGCTGCAAGTGCATCCCCCCTGTTGGGGATTGGCTGTAGGGGCTCAGGGCCAGCCCAGAGCCAGTGCAGCCTCAGGGAGCCACTGGCCCCTATAGCACCCTGACACAGTCTTTATGTACTTATATAGCATGCAAATAAGGCCAAAACCTGTCATCACTTTCATATGCAAAATAATATTTCCACGGGACCTTCACATTTAAGGCAGCTGGAGAGAAACTCAGAAAACTCAAAGGATATCAAGCTCTCTCAGCCTGATCAGTGTTGAGCTATCAGTTCACAACACTTTCAAATCATTTATTGCGGGCAGAAAATATTACAAAAGACAACAGAATGAATAACTTACTGGTTGCATTATTTTACATTACTTTCACTCACAAACCCGTTCTTTTTCACCTGAATTTTTAAAGCCATCTAAATTCTTTCCTTTTCTCTCTAAAAGTAATTTTGATAAAGCACTGGCTGTCCATTCACTTCTTCTTCATTGCCACTTCCCCCTTGTGTGGCTCAATGATCAGTGACCTTCTGAATGCAACCATCACATTGTCCACTGAAGCACTGAGACACATGGCCTGTAGCAAACAATGCAATTTTTTTCTAACAGAACGCAAGTAGTTCCTATCAGGTAGCCGTGAAGTTTCTTTGTAAATGCCTATAATGAGTCTGCTACATGTCTCTTGTATTTGAATGCCACGTATCCACGATTGCAATGACATTTTGGATAGAAAATGCCCATGTTAGCAGACTCAGCAGGGCTCTGATCTGCATCACACATGCAATGTCAACCTACTCACAACTATTTTGGCTATGAGCATCTGGTGTCCCTAACGTGCAAATGTGGAGATTTCTGCCTCTCTGAGAAAACATCTGTGTCTCAAAATGAACAGCAGACCCTGAACCAGCTTGTGAAACTGAAGTGAGAAGATATACCGGGAACCCGCTCTGCACAGAAATCCATCCCAGCTCTGCACAGCGGTGCAAAGCCAGGGGCTGACATCAAATTTTTTTAAGAAATTAGTATTAGGCCAATTTCTAGAATGCCACCTGGTTGCAAAAAATTAGGGCACATTGTGTACAGAACGGTGTCATCAAGCAAGTGATAATACACTGTGCAATATTCACTAAAACAAAAGGTATAGATACCTGTCAGTTGCACCTCACAGCAAGAGCTGTTTCATACCAATATTCTTCCCAGTTTAAAGATGACGAAAAAGATAGTAAAAAACCCTCATATCCAGCAAAATGTGCTGGTGAGTGCACACTAATAAATAAGCAGAAATAGTGGTGATTTTAAGCTAAAGAACACAATTTGGTAGCCTCTGACATTGAGGCTTATAGACTTGCCCTGGGCAAATCACAGTAAGCTTTCACAGTATGACTTCATAGGACATCTTAAATCCAATGCTAAGAGAAGTTCTATCTCAAAGTCTCCTGGTTGCTAGGATTACCTGTAACACTTCCACAGCCCCTTCCCACTTTAGTCCAAAGGAACCAGTGCAGGAGCACAAGCAAGGGAACATACCCACTTTTGCTTGTCCAGTATTAAACAACAATGACAATTGTTGCTCATGACAATTATAACAAGAAATTTTAAGAATAGTTTAAATCAAGCACAATGAATTGTTTCTGTGAACACCGATATGGAACAGAAGGACCACACTAAAGAAAGCACAAAATTTATTCTAGGAGAAACGAAGACAAGCATGATAATCAAGCACATATTTACTAAAGCACGTAGAAACAGGCCAGCAAGAAACCATTCTACTTGGCTGAGCATTACACAGGAACATTTTCTTGGAGAAAACAAAGTTGTAATGACAGCACATTTTATGCACAAGAAATTCTGTAATCGTTTTAGTGGGTGAATAATAGTTATTTCAACTTACTTAGAACCCAAGGACTGAAACAGACACCAGATTATTGACTCTTAAGCAGATACTAGAAACTGTACTTCTTGCACTTGACAGTTATTTAGCACTATGACACAATAGGAAGTAGGAAAGAAATAGCAGAGAGGTACTCCAGCAGAACGGACCAAACTGGAGGACACATCACTAATCCCAAATAACGAATGATATGGGCTCACTCTGCAAGGCACATGTGACACTGGCTCCATTTGTTTTGAGTGATTTGTCATAGCCACTTCCCTGCAAGTGGAAGGAGGGCATAATACCTAAGCAGCTCTTCAAAAATCAGAAACAAATTCAAGAAAATCAAAGTGATCTTCCCCCCCGCCAAAAAAAAAAAGACAAGACAGACATAATTACAAGGCACCAGCAATGGGATAAAGGATCAGATATTGTCAGAAATTCCTTCCACATTATTTTTCCTTCTTATCCCACAAAACCTTGATACATCCTTTTTTCTCATTCCTCTCCTCTGGCATAAAAGTTGTGATTGTGATCATCTGCCCCCACATTTGGCAGGAGGACTGAGGAAAAAGAAAGTGAGAAAGCCTGGCTTCAGCATATATACAGAGCCACAGAGCTGTTTTAGAAGTAAGATTCTGCATGGGCAATTGGGGAGCAAAAGCTTAACTGACACATCAAAGGAAATCAAACATTTTGTAGATCTGAATTCCAACCAAAGCAAAAAAAAAAAAAAAAAAAANCCCCAAAAGGAAGAAAGAAACTTGCAATGAGATATCAGACAATAAAAACTAAAATAAACAAGTTTAAAAAATGAAACTTTCCATGAGATATCAGACAATAAAAACTAAAATAAACAAGTTTTAAAAATGTAACAGTAGAAGGCAAAAACTGGTTATCTTCAGAACCATTCAAGGTTTTACCCAGTGTCTTCTGTGTTTGCTAGCCCATGGAAACCCACCAGTCTTGCAGATGACTCAGAGACAGACTCTGTCCTTGCTGCTAAGCAGGAACACTACCCAACATAGCAATTGCCACGTACTATAGCTGTATTCAAGATGTAAGAGTCTTTTGGACATTAAGAAATGTCTGAGGATGGTTGGTCACTGGAACAGGCTCCCCAGGGAGGTGGTCATAGCACCAAGTCTCTCAGAGGTCAAGGAGTGTCTGGATGATGCTTTTAGTCATATGGTTTAGTTTCAGGTAGTCCTACAAGCAGCAGGGCGTTGGACTTGATGGTCCTTATGGGTCCTTTCCAGCTTGAGATGTTCTATTAATCTATGATTTTTACAAGGCAGGGCCACATAGAACTTGGGTCAAGGGAATATTCAGAGGACATTCTAAGCACCCAGCAATTACAGTGCTACACCCATTACACTAATTTTCTTCTTTACATTCCTAAAGAAACAATGAAGTATGAAGAAATATGTCTCTGACTAAATGCATCTAGGATGCCTCCTCCAGATAAGATTAAATTAAAATCAAAACTGAAATTTATATAGAGAGGATTCCTGTGCTGTCAGAAGAGTCACTGTAAAGATTCAGTTCCCAGGAACTAAGAAGATAAGCACAGGTCTACTTATCCAGAAACCAGACAGTGCCGCCTCCTTCTTAAGACTGCTGCTTTCCAGTGCATATCCCTTAGGGGACCCAAGGTGCCCCCTCCACTCTCCTGACAAAGAATCCTCTTCGTCTCAGCCCTGTGAGAGGCTTGGTAAATTCTATACTGGCAACAGTTGGAGGGTCTGTCCCACAGAGAAGGCTGCTTTTGTCCAGATTTCCAAGACTTGTCATATTCCAATGCAAAAAAGGAGCCAGGGAGAAACCTAATCTTTTCTAAACCTCTGGCTCACAAGAGAAGACTTGACATGAACCACCCCTCTAACCTTCGATATACACTGTAGCAGCAGCTCGGCTGTCCCTTTCACATCCTGGCTGAGCGTTATTAAGAATCTGGCCAGTCATTTTGCTTTGTCTGTTGAAGCTGTCACATTTTGCAAAAGGAGACAAATATTAACTGTCTATCAAGAAAAGCATGAGGTCAGCTCTGCAGTTGGTGAATTAGGAGGGTTTTGTTTGTTTGTTTATGGTGGTTTTTTTTCCCAGAAGTATAAACTCCATCAATGGGTGAGGAACAACTTGCTACTAATGCTTACCTCAAAACCAACCCTACCTTAAAACCATATTCAGACAAACTGCTAATGCAGCTATCAAAAGCATCCAGAACAGACAACTCAAATTACAAGTGTCACATTATTATTAAATCCAAAAGGTCTCTCTCTCTCTGTATCCAGCTCATTCGCTGACATTAGTATTTTCCAAGCCAATGTTTCCAGAGGAATTCTGTCTTTCTCTTTATCCTGTGTTTCAGGTTCCATTCGCCGGGAAGAACCCATTAGCAAGGGGAACACCTGAGCTTTTATAACTCAGCTCCTTCTGGGAGTAATGTAGATAGAATTAATTTATCCTTAATTCTTTTCCTGCAAAAGTGGCTTGCTTCTAGGCCTTTATCTATATAGGACTAAAAGATATAGACCTAGAACAATTTTAACTGAAGTACTGTGGAAATGAAAACATCAAGTTGCTATTTTCTAGGTATCATTTGATAATTAACAATTCCTTGTCTGAATGACAGGTAAAACTCCTTTGTCATCCACCTTAAGATTCTGGTGGGCTGGTCTGACACGTGAAGGTTATAATCCTGGTTTATCACCTTGCTCTGCTGCTCCCTGCTTCCTCACTCATCCCATCCCTACCTCCACCCTCTTAACTCTTATTTCTGGTTCTGATACTCATACTATCTTCTGCTGATCTGATTCAAATAAATAACTGGTGGATAACTAGTCCACAAAACAGAAAGGAATGGAATTTGTTTTTCCTGTCACAGTAGAAAACCAAATTTCTTCAGGGAATGATCCAAACATCTCAACAGAATGAATGTGTACAGCTCTTTCCTCATTCAAGACTGAAACTTGACATGAGGTAATAAATCACTTCTGAGAGACAATGAGTTGGAATAGCTGATCCTCATATATATAGGTTTTTGGGGGTTCTTTTCTTTTTTTTTTTT
>RSEF01000001.1:111794720-111809807 GCA_003993805.1 Himantopus leucocephalus | reverse complement strand
GCTGGGTACCTGGAGAACAACTGGTCTTACTATTAAAGACTGAAGTAAAGAACGCATTAAGTACCTCAGCCTTTTCCTCATCCCTGGACACTATGTTTCCCCCCATGTCCAATAAAGGATGGAAATTCTCCTTAGCCCTCCTTTTGGTGCCAATGTATTTATAGAAACATTTTTAGTTGTCTTTTACAGCAGTTACCAGATTCAGTCCTAGTTGGGCTTTGGCCCTTCCAGTTTTCTCCCTGAATAACCTCACAACATCCTTGTAGTCCTTCTGAGTTGCCTGCCCCTTCTTCCAAAGGTCACAAACTGTCCTTTCTTTCTTGAGTTTCTGTCAAAGCTCTCTGTTCAGCCAGGCCGGTCTTACTCCCCACTGGCTAGTCTTACAGCACATGGGGACGGCCTGCTCCTGCGCCTTTAAGATTTCCTTTGTGAAGAATGTCCAGTCTTCCTGGGCTCCTTTGCCCTTCAGGATTGCCTCCCAAGGGACTTTGTCAACCAGGCCTCTAAACAGGACAAAGTCAGCCCTCCAGCAGTCCAAGGTGGCAGTTCTGCTGACCTCCCTTCCTGACTTTTCTGAGGATCAAAAACTCTTATCATTTCATGATCGCTGTGCCCAAGATGGCCTCCAACCATCTCATGATATCTTCAGTTCAAGCTTTTTGGTGAATCTGACATTACTTAATTTGGCAAACACTGACTATGCAAGATAATAAATTGTGGCATAGTTCAGGTTTAGTATAGAGTACTTGTTCAGCAAGAAAAATATATTTTTGATGAGATTAATTCACAGATTCTAGTAGTAGCTGGAATTTATGTTAGCAAATCACTTTTTCCATTCCAGCTTTTGTTTAAGTAGAAACCTTACAAGTAAATAGTATAATGGAGATAAGGCAATATAAAACTGTAAAATTTCAGCATTTCTATTGTTACGTTTCATCCCTTGACGGCTGCACAAGGAATTCTCTAAGTGATATAATTTTTTGAGTGAAGTTTCAATAGCTTAAATGTGTTCCTCTGAAGCTGGTCTAATTTTAGGCTCCTTTGCGGTCTCATTTAGGGCTCCAAGTGACACCAGCATTTATTTATTCTTTTGTTCTCTCTGATTGCGCAAACCCACAGTGTCATAGTAAGAAAAAGCTACAGAACATTTTAATAATGTGGAAGCACTTAACATGAAACTGTGAGATGAATTGCTAAAGATAATTTAAATTGAAGCTACTGAACCAAAATCCCAGGCAGACCATACTGTAGGCTCAGATTAAGGCCTCAGGCTTTATAAGTCGTCTGAATGAATCTGGAATATGGATCTGACTCCTCCTACACTGTAAGAAATCTAACTCCGATCAGCTGCTTGCATGTTATCTTTTTGCTCCACTCTGTCACAGCACTTACTCTCTATTACACAGATATCACTTCTACACTTTATTACTTTAAATTTTCAACTCTCAACATTTCAAAACACTTCTACACTACAGTTTGGTTTCCATTCCTTTGGGACCTGATTCTGCTCTCACTACAATGTCAGTAGCAGCTTTGCCATTAACACAAACATACAGATATCTTTCCTCTGTGTGTGTTTTTTTCCACATTTCCTTTCCAATAGCAGGATGTTATGTCTGTTTTTACTTTTAGTTTTCCTTTTAATATTTAATGAAATTCTTTACTTTTCTGCACTTGCATTTTTTTTCTCCAAAGTCCATATAAAGGCTAGCCAGTGGGTTTTTTCCTAGAAGTCTAGAAAATATCAATTCTACAGAAATGTGATGCTCCTCTTTTCCTGCTCTATTTCCCTCAACTGGTTTTTGTAGGAATTTTCCACCAATGTTGTTTCTAAAGGCAGTGTGTCATAAAAGAGTTAGTATGAAAAAGGAAAACAGCCATTTGCCTCCTTACACCTCTGTTTTTTCACAACAACAATTATTTCCTCTATGATCATTGTTTTCAATAAAACTAAGCAATGGTATTGGGGTGTTCTTGTTTAGGATTTGACTAGATGCATGTAAAACTTAAAAAAGTGATCAGACACATCACATACTACTACTCTTTAATAACGCAAACCTTTCCTTAGAATTAAATACTGCAAGAAGTGTCCATGAAGCCATCATGTTTGTTTTTTCTTCTAGAAACAAACTATTTGAATACACAAGATTACACCAATATTTTCAACTTCATCTGTATCTTAGGTATCACTGTGTTGAGGTATGTTACGGCAGAAGAGCTGACCATTATCAGAGTGACATCTTCAAACTATTCCTTTATTATAAAGGCATTTTGATTAGGTTTAATTATACAGCAATTACCAACCGTACTGAAATTACTGAAACACGCTTACTAACCACAGCGCAGAACTGGTGGCAATCTTGTTTCTCTTTTTATTAGTCAAAAAAGAAACTTAGGGAACTGATTCTGAACTCTGTAAAAGTTCTCCTGTTTAACTGAGCCAGAAGCTATCTTTAAAATACAGATTTTTTTTGTCGGTGTTGTTCTTATTGACTGGAAGATTTGTTCACAATTGTCTGCACAAATTCCTGTCATGGGTTCAATTCCTGAGACATTACACACATTTACTGCTCTATAATAAAATTCACCTATATGGCCTTTTGTCATTCACAGCACTGGTAAAAAGAATTATACCTACAAACCCATTCACACTAAAAATGTAACAACTATAAAACTTTTAAATATATTTTCTATCTTGTTCTGTGTATTCTATTATGGCAACAAATTAATTACCTCCCTACTGAAGAACACATTCTATTCACAAAAAAAAGTGTTTCCTGCCTAAAAAAAATAATACGAAGACAATAACCTTGCATTTTGTCATCCCCTGTGCTCCAGACAGCATGGAGTACCAATTTTAGAAAATTTATACTCTCTGATTACAGTCAATATGTGACAAACTCAAGATCAGTAATATTACTAACATAAGTCCTGTCATTTGTTAGACATGGATAATTTTCCATTTGACCCTGGAAGGATCTTGGAATGGTTCTTAAGACTAGAGAGCCACGGGCTCTCTGCAGGGACCACTGAAATGGCAAAAGCAATTATTCAACTCCAATTCCTTCACAGTTGTCTCTACTAGTCATTTATTATCATTTTGTCCAATACAGTATAAAACGCACTAAGTAAACATGCTCCGTCACTGCATTTAGGAAACTGGTACATGCTGAGTTTTACTAGCGTATCAGGACACTTTCTGTAACACTTCTACAACAATATTTAAAAAAGAAAAAAAAGAATCACCTAGTTACTTCACGCAGGCAATCCAACCACACTTTGTGTGCATTTAGCTTTGCATTTTACAGCCTTCATCTGTTTGTAAATGATGCCTCTTAGTACTTTTCTGTGGCTGACAAACCAGTCTCCAGGTGACCTGCTCTTGCTCACCCAACAGGTTACCTTTGAAATCCCTTTGACAGAGAAGCCTGGTCTCTTTCAGCTGTTTTAGGAAGAAGCAAACTCATGCAACTTTTTCAAGCGCTCTGGAGCCCACTGAAGTCTTATAACCTACGCTAGTAAGATCCAAAAAAACCTCCACAGATCAGGTGAATCAGAATTTGTTGCTTTGGTTAAGCCCAAAGGAGGTTAATTTGAAAATTTTAAATATTTTTTCATTGAAAAATGCTCTGAAAAAAATTACTATGAAATTTCAAAATAAAGTATCTCCCTCCTTTTCAATCCAAATTAATCAAATCCATTATTCCAAAAGTAAACTGTTTTAACGTGTTGAATTAACATTAAAATTTTCGTTTTTAAATTGGTTCGACACTAGCACGATGCCAACATTGCAATTTATAGTAAAGACAATCCAATTTACAGAAGATTAAATGGATATCACATTTTAGGTCTAAACTACTTTAATAAGAAAAATCTCTCATTGCTGTAGAACAGTATTATTTAATTCTTAAAAGCACAGAAGACAAAGGAAACAGGTGCAGGTTTATTTAATTTAATTCAAAGGTTATTATTCTCTGAACTTTTTATTGAGTTACCTAAAATGTTGAATTGTCAAGATTAAACGGTCTTTATAAAAAAACCAACCAGCCTCCAAAGGATTATTTTACCTGGGGGGAGCTCTCTATTACAGAAGAAGAAAACACAGAAATCTTAGTGTATCTTCCCATGCCTACTGAGCCTGGCTCATAAAATAGGTGGAGGGTTATGAAAGACATTTCTAATCAATCCCTCCATGCAGTTTAATTTTAGCATTTTTCCCCTTTTCTTACTCCTATAAGAACTGTTTATTGTACCTAAAACTATGATAAGTGGAATAATTTTCTGCTGCTGTATGTATTCAAACATTAGGAAAGCTCTTACTTGACCATTACATTATGTATTGTGCTTCTAATTCTTGCTTAAGAGCATCAAATGTAGGGTTAAGTGAAGCGTAACTGGAAGTTACTTATGTGACTATGAGAAGATTACCTTCACATACCTAAAGGAGAAGAGAGCTTCAAAATCATTAATTTCTTGTGAAAACCTTGGGGATATGGTGGCGGAGGTTACTATCTGTGATTCTGACACAGAACTAACAGAGAATAAACAGATGATAACGAGCATGAGATCAGAATCGGCAACCACCACTGTTTCCATATGGGCTTTTCAGTTGTTGAGAGCAGAAACCCTAAGGTAATATCTGCCTCAGTACAGTACTTGAGCCAACAATACAATCATCTTATCTTCACTTGCTGCCATCATAATTCAAGTATATTCAAGCAGAAGTGAGGAGTCCCCCGGTGATTTAGCAGTGGAATCAAGTTCCTGGAAGATTACAAATCTTTCTAAAACCTAATGACCCAGTCAAAAAGTCTTTCTATAAACAAGATACTCGAGCTTGTGGATATTAATTGGTGTAGACTATCAAATTCAAATGCATTAGCTGTTTCTAAAAGCATCATCTGTGCATCTACTGCAAATTCAGTAATTGTTGATGTGTCTATAAGGTCTTCTGCATCAGCTGTAGCAGGGAATTTCTCACAAAAATAGAACGAAAAAGCTTCTCAGCCTAACTATATTTTACTGAATTAGTTATAAAAGTTGGTATGTATTATTTGGAAGTTGGAGAGAAAAAAAAGAGGGGGTTTTAGTCGAATTAAACCAGTAAGTTCAATTGTATAAATAATAGTATCCATTCTTCTTTCACTGTTATTTCTGTGAAAGCCACAGAAGTAAACTAGTACGATAAGTAGCAAGATATTAATTTTACAAGAATATAAGAGAACAGCCAAGCCCACTGTCTCAATCAACTTCAGATCATGGGAGAGTTTCAGTAGCTTCTTCAAGCAGTTGTACAAACCAAATGGCGGTTTTGTGAACTATAAATCCTGCTTACTGATTTTGGCCTTTATAATTTAAAAAGTGCCTACAGAATACTGGTAATACAAAGAAAACAAACCAAAAGATAATCTTTAGTTTTAGATAAGACTGCGTAACCTAATCAGAGAGATAATACTTCTCTGACCCTAAATTAATTGACCTCACAGCAGATTTCCTCTTAAAGAATTTTTTTTTTCTTTCTTTTCAATTCTTCTCTTATAGATGCTTACTTTGTTGAGGCAGCCTGTTTATTCAGAGCATATTGCCTCCATTAGTATTATTACTAGCTATACTGCAACAGCATCTAGGTGTCGCAGCCTCAGGCCAGGATGCGCTGCAAAACAGCACACCTGCCACAGAGCTCTTCCCTTCAAAACAGAAGAGAGAAAATATGTGCACTGGCAAACTGGGCTGTCTGGGCTGCACGCACAGTTTGAAAGTGGGACGTGAAGGAGGATAATGAGGAAGACTTTAGATACTCCTGGAGAGCTGCTTCTACCTGTGGGAGGCAACAAAAGAAAAACTCTGCAGGTGGTGGGTTGAAAATCAAAGTGGATGAGGAGAGCTGGCATTATGGGACACGCAAAGCCTCCCTTCCTACACAGAACAAGTGACCACAGGTGTAGTGCAGACAGGCTCTAAAGACCTTCATACGTGAAAGCATTGTTGGGGGTTGTTTTGTTGGTTTTTTTTTGTTTTGGTTTGGTTTTTTTTAAAGATATACAGGACACAACAAGACTGAAATGACAACATGGCCAAACATGTTGCTGCGGGAATTGGCTTTAGCAGTATCTTGGTGTTTCTGAGCAGAGAAGATTGCCTTTGTTGTCCAAAGAGTTGTGCAGTAAATGAGTCAGAGAGACTTTGGAAGACAGTTGGAAGAGGGGTTTACTTATCTATAAGGACAGAAGTGATTGCATCACAGACATTTCATGCCAAGAGGATATCCAAGACTTAGCTACAGCATGAGGATGAGAAAGGCCCAAGATAAAGATGTTGACCGGAATGAAGAGAAGAATAATGATAAAAATATGCAAGGATGAAAAAAGAAAATAGTGGCTAGGCACTGGTGCAGGAGAACTGGTAATGAGGAGTTTAGTTTATTGAGAAATGTCAGAATGTAGACATTTTGATTTGGTGCAGAAAGACAGAGGGGAGATTTAGCAAACACCCATGTCTGCCTTCCAGTCCTTCCCTGTTGTAAGGCAGCACTGAATTTGTACAGGTGTACCTTACACAAAACAGCTTAAGTTTGGCAAAGTTATGAAAAGACATTCTTTATGACAGGAACTGGCAGCCAGCGTTATTTGCATTTTACTTGTTTGCATTTTTAATTGTCATATAGCTACAGGAAGGGAATTTAACAGAAATAGCTCCTACAAAATAATTAGATATGAAAGCATCTAACTGATAAAAAATATACACAACTCTCAATGTCACAAGAGACCAGTATACCTTTCCCAAAGTTGTAAAGTAATAAGATTTTAAAATTTGTTCCCCAGAAGGATTATAATACCATTAGCCTCAGGCAATATAAAAATTAAACAAAAGAGATCATAAAAGCTATGCTCTCTCCTGCTGTCGTCTAACTCTGAAATAGAACTTTGGAAGCGAAGCGAAGTGGTGAATAAGCAACGCAATCTTAAGGGTAATTTTTCAATATCTAAGGCAGCAGGTTTGTACCAAAATGTTCAGTAAAGCATCCTTCTAACAAGATTTTGATAAAAAATGTACTCTCATTTTTGTACCCTATCTCAAATAATATGCTTGAGAATTAATTAAAGTTTTCAGAGGACTGAAGTTTCAGACAGACATTTCAGATTTTTTGAAAGAAAAACCTCACTTAATTTTGAGGCAGAAGGTTTCTTTGCTCTTATCTCCATTATTTCTTGTAATCTGGAAATTCAGAAGCTGGGAAAGTACAGAAAATTCAGAATCTGCTTTATTTTAGATACCCTTTCTTAGTTTCTTCATTAGGAAGACACCCTAACAAAATTACTGACATCTCTTTATATTTTGTGAAACTAATGTTAATGTGTGTTTTTAATTAAGATGCTATAATTTTTGCTCCCATACGCCCACTCATTTTCTGCTTTACATGAGTTGTGTTATTTTTCCTGAATTCACCCTTTACTTCATTCCTACAGGGAATGAAATGGGGAACGGGACACTTCAAAAACAGCATCTAAACTGAGAGCACTATGCTTCTCTCGTCTCCTTGGCGATCTACTGCTAAATAAAAGCAGTCCCTGATGCCTAATGGCTCTTACTGGCTTTATCATGCTGCTCATACTACACAGGATTTATTTTTGGAGAGAGTTTGCAGAGGTCTAGAGCTAAGTCATGGAATGAGCTGATGGTTAAGTACTCTGGGCAGTCAGGAGTTCAGTGTGTAAGCTAACTCCCTGTTCCTATTTTTTGCACAACACAAAGCCATTGGGAATTAAAGTCATTTTGATGTTGGACAAGTTCTTCATAAATTCTGTGGGAGATTAAGATTGTATGCACAACCTGATAAACCTTCAGCTATATAAAACAGTGACAAAAGCATATGTGCTATTGCAAAACGTTTTGTTTTCAATAGCCCTAAGACTTTGTTGAAAATACCTACACAGAGTGGAGAAGAGGAATATGGCAACCAGATTGTGTTTTGGGTGTTCCCCAGCTAAGGGGAGACAGAGTTTGAAAGCTACAATACATTCAGCTGACAAGGTGGCTGGGGATGCTGCAGGCTCTTCAAACTTTACAGATGGCTTTGTAGCAAAGGACAGAGAATGCTGCCTACGCTCGGCTGCTTCTCTCGTCAGCCCAACCGAACAGCCCCCTCCACCCTGGGGAGAGAGTAGGCTGGAGGGTCCTGCTGTATGAGACAAGGAAGCTTTGCTGGAGCCTTTCCAGCCCCCGCCTTCCTCTCAAACTGTTTGCTTGTGCATCTCTATGCTGTGGACACAGTGGTGTAACGCAGTTCCTCCTTATCACCTCTGAAGTGGGATTTGCTGGGGTGGTAAGCAGCAAGCGCTCCAGCTAGGCTCTACAGGAGGGTCACAGGTTCCAGGAAACACTGCTGCTCATCCTGGTTCTGCCCCTGCTGGCCACATTCCTTAGTTGAGGATGGATGGATCACACAATGAGATGAATAAGGAAGACAGTGCCTGAAAGAAGCCCACACTAGCTAAAGAAAAATTGTTGGCATTTGGATTTCTTAAATATAGGAAATATTCATATGAAGTATTTCCTGGGGCATCCTCTCATAATTTTGAGCTTTACCTATGAGAACACTGTCATGTGGTTCTTTTTCATAGTACAGTGGGAAATGAAGTGATAGAAAGATCAGCTGATACACATTTTGCAGTTTGAGCAAGAAGCACTGTGAAACAGCAAAACGAAATCAGATTTTTTTTATATATTTTTTTTTAAGATATAACTTCCTTTCCTTAGATATGAAAACCTTTTCTATTTGGGAAGCAAAAGCACCAGTTTAACTGCATAATATTTTTACATGGGTTAATTGCAACCATTTAATGAAATATGGATTTGAAACATGCAGCGCAGCAGTAGGTTGTATTCAGGAGATATCAAAAAGCGAAGAAAGATGAGAAATATTTGTTTTGACAATTTGTCATAGTCCTAGAAGACCAATGCTAATCAGTCCTATGAAGTACAATAATATTATCCTCATGCTGCAGAAAGGTAACAAGACTTACCTTGTGAGGAGCATGTATTACAATGAAATCAAGTCTTTTAGTGGACAAAACTTACAAAAGTAAACAATAAGCAACACTGTCATAAACACGCTTCCCTTGTTTTAAAGACAGTAATGTTAACAGTCAGAAGAAAACCAAATCAGTAAAAATAATAATAAAAAAATTACTGCATGTATCATAAAATTTGAGATTAATAAAACCTCTGGAATACATCTGATAAAACCCCACTAATGTAAAATTTTTTGTTCCAGTATAATAAAAATACTTCTAGCCTAGAACAGAGATAATGACTGCTGCATAAAGTATAAATCTTTTAAATTGCTCTCTGATTGAATTAAGTATGTCTTCCCAAGAAGAGAGGAGCAATGCATGTGTGAGCGTACACGTGAAAGTGCATGTTCACATATATAAATACTTGTATAAATGCAGACACAGAGACATGCATATCTAAATACATGCTGGTACTCTTAGTTATGAAGAAGCTTTTCACCCATACTTAGAATGTCCATATTAAAAATGAGTAAAGAAATTCTCATAAGTAAATGAGGTCTAATGAAAACTTTAGCATATCATTCTATATTGCACCATGCATATTCTTAGCGCAATGATGATCATGCTGTTGCCTTAACAAGTCATTGAAGTTCATGAGTCAAGATGATTCTATAGTCTTAAAAATGCAATGCCCTGGTTGTTACGGATTGTTTCTGTAGGATTCATGTGAATGAGGAAATGGTAAGTACAAAATGAAAATTTTCTGGCGTTATTGAAGTAGTTCCTCCTCCTTAAGGATCAGTACAAGCCACGGTAAATATGAACTTGTTTTAATGTCCTTTACATTTTTTTAGGCATTACCTTAACTCTAAATATTCTCTAAACAGTTTTTACTGTTTTAATAATAGTATTTTTGTATTTTTCCAGTAAATTACTAGTCTATACTTTTAACCTTCATTTTAATGTAGTTTTTAGTGTACACTTTCTAATCACTTTCGAAGAACTGATTAATTTACATAGAAATACTACAAAAACCTGCAAAAAAATAGTAAAAAAAAACCCACAGGAAAGGATTTAGAGGCATCAGCAGTACCCACAAACAGTAACCACAGTGCAATAACTCAGCTGGGTTCACAGCTGCTCACTGTCATCAAAAGGGTGCCAAGCAACTTATGTACATTGATAAATATGGCACTTCATTTGTAATCATCTAATAGGTCCGTATCATTTAGCTGTTTTGGAGTAGAGGTGGAAGCTAGGCCAACAGCCCTTCATTCTTGAACCTCAATATCTCTTGCTGATAAAAAGGCAAGTCAACCTCAGTCAGAGCCACCGAGTACATATACAGCTAAATCTTGCATTTTATGTTTCTTCATATTACACTGGCAGTTTAGGAAATAAACCCACGTCAGTTGATAAAATTTTAACAAGTAAAATTGTTTAATGAGTGAAAAAACTTAGTACAACATATGTGAATAACTCAACAGTTAAAGAGTTAGGAAGCAAATGGATAAGATGAGGCCAACACAGCAAAATGACAAAAATACATCTTCTCATCTCTGTATAAAGTAGAGGCAAAACAGAATCAAAAGAGCCTGGCGCATCTTAAATCTGAGTGTATCTGTCTGGTTAGCAGAAGTTTTATTTGTTGTTTCCCCTATTTTTAACTCTAATCATCTCTTATTTAATCTACTAGAACACAGACAGCAATGCTGGAAAGTGTAACACTAGTGAAAACCAAAACATTTGCAAGATGTTCAACAGCAGTTAATTTAATTACACTTTCGTGTTCTTCATGGTAAACAATTACATCATTCTTCTAGTATTAGGTGAAATAGTATGATATTGTCACTGCAGGACCTGACAAATACAATTAGGATTAAATTATTCTCGCTCCAGTGACAACCCAACAGAGAAAACTGCATGTATTTGGATCACTAAAACAGGCTAAAATCAATTTGAATCGATCAGTGAAATATAATTTTCAAAATTACAAAAGAAAATAAAGCAGTACGTACAAGGTTCCAATACCAAGAATATTTTATCCAGCCATACTGATTCTAGGAATTCAAACCACTAAATATCTCATTAGTTTACTCTTTGATTTCACTATGTTGCTTTTTATATGTCAAATTATGTACTGGTCAGGATGTTCCACACAATGCCTCAATTAAAGCATATCTGGTTGACTATTTTTCAAAAGTGTTACTTAATTTAAGGTTCAAATTAGTTATAGATTTTGTGCTCAGCTTGAAATATTAGTACCATTCCAGTTGGTACTTTGCAGTAAGCTCTATTCATCAGACATTTGATTGTCTTGGAAGAAAACCCCAAAGGAACCCCTAACATCTTATTCTATACTGGGGTCTGTTCTGAGTCAGATTATCACATGTGAAACAGGGAAATACTGTGCCTCCAAACATGCACTCCTTTCCCCAAGAGTCCTATGACAACATGAGTCACAAACTTCATCATCAGAAAGGTGATATTGCCCCAGAGTTCCCTTCCTTTCCTCTCTCTTCACTGTTCCTGGTGATCCCCTAATTCCTTTCAGGTATTTTCTCCTGTAAAATATTTTCACCTGTAAAATACTTCAAAAGGGCAAGATGCAAATATTCTTATGCTTAGGGTTGGGTATATCTAGTGTATGACTTCCCTTCTTCACTTCAGACTAGGTGCATAAAGATAACCTTTGGTAAAGGTAATCTCAGTGTTTCTGCAGCGGTTTAAGTACAAGATAGGTGGGATGGAGTTCTCAAGAACACATCAGTTAAAGCTTCCAAGTGTTAAAGGAAATTGATGATGTGCAGCATTTTGAGAACGAACACCTTCAGTCAAGATCTGAATGTACGGTTTTTTGGGGGACACAGAGCCCTTTAAATAATTTAGTTCACAACACTAACTTGAGGACTTTACTGCTTTGATTTTCTGTTTTGTTTTGGATCTCAAGTGCTTGTTTACAAGAGGACAATATGGACAAACTTAATAAGGTAAGGCAAATAAGTTTATAGGTTTAAACAAACTCCAAACTTTTTTCTGTATCATGCAGGTTCGTGGTTAGGAAAACTTAGTACTCAAGCCATTTGAGGTAGTTCAATGACAAATCCAAGATGAATCCTACTCTTATTTTACAGGCATAGAAGTGAGGATTCACCAGAGGTCACTAGCTACTAACCATATACTCTGATTAATAATATAAGAACCAAAATAGTAGCAGGGCGGCTAAAAGCACAGCTAGAGGCCTTGTGATTTCACTCATGAGGTCAGGCAAGAGGGAGCAGCCCCACTTCCTTCATTGCTCAGAAGGTAAAAGACAAACGTCCAAGTTATGGAAGAGTTGCAGTACAGACAGATTATTTGAAAGAAACATGATCTCTTCTTTGAGACCTGTGAACAACCTCTGACGGGGCGTGACCACAGCTCAG
Organism: Himantopus leucocephalus; assembly: GCA_003993805.1. Classification (NCBI taxonomy): domain Eukaryota; kingdom Metazoa; phylum Chordata; class Aves; order Charadriiformes; family Recurvirostridae; genus Himantopus; species Himantopus leucocephalus. Next base: position 111,797,368 of record RSEF01000001.1, on the reverse strand, counting down.
TTTGGATCCACCTATGACTTGCAGCTAGCATGACTTGACTACAGAGCACAGAGCCGCTACAGTTACTTTACCATCTCTCTGATCAGGATGCTACCACTAGCTTGTGATTTTTCAGTGAGCAAATCACAAGCTCTGTGATCACTCTGCAAACGCCCAGCAGAAACATTCCCACCACCTGTGCTGCCAAGGAGAAGCTCAGTGCCAGCGGAGACAGCCCTGCACGGGGCTTGGCCGGCTGCTGTTGGGATGCTGAGCCACAGCCAGACCTACTCCCCTTTAGACTGAGAGTGCGATGGGGGGAGACGCCGCAATCAGCTTTGGAGCCCTGACCAGCCTAAACAGAGGAGATGAGTGAACAGAAATAGAACCATAAGGGAAAAAAACCCTGAAAAGTAAGAACAGAGCACAAAAATGCCCTGGATACTGCCTCAGGAGCTTCTATACTTATAGCCATGTTAAGGACTGCATGGATGGACCTGAGAGGAGGGCAAGTGGCTGAAGGTGCATTTGATGCTGCACAAACCAAAGTAAAATTCTGGCAGACTCAGCCTTTTTCAGGCTGTACTGAAGAAACACAAAGTGGAGCAGCAGATGTGCCTTCCCTTGGGGATACTGAAAAATACTTCTCTTGGATGATGCACTAGATTAAGTTTGATAGCCAGTGGAAAAAATGAAGGAGGTTCTAGGAGCTTGGTGCCAGTATTTATACTCTGAGTCCTTTACATTAGTATTACTAATAGCACCAGTTTAGGTAAGCTCAGGAGGACCAAAGGTTGAAATTTAGTAAGTATTGTCATAAAATCAAGGGAAGACTCTGTGTGATATTCTCTCCCCTTCACACTTGTGCTGGCACCAAGTAATTTTGGTGAATATAATACAGAAAAATCAAAGCTTTCTGAATTACTCCATTTCCATTAAGACCATGAGACCCCATAAGATCAGTAACAGTACAAAATGCTAAGACAGATAGCTCTTCTCTCTATAGCTTAGAGTTATGTATGGTAGCCAGTCATCACCATCTTCACACACTGATCTTTTAAAATCCACAGTGTTTACTTTGCATTTGTGCAAAGACATGATTTCTTTTTATAAATTAAGTGCTGGTGACTAGCATAGTCTACATTCAATAGCACCACTTACAGCTAGACTCAGGGTAAGTAAGTAATGCTGTACCAACTCTCTTACGTGGTTCACCAATGCTCCCTCAAGGGATTAAGTTTCTGTCATTACAGATTTTCCCGAGGAAAATGAAGGACAGCATATAGAAATCCTCTGCTAAAAAGGAATAAAAAAGGACTGTTAAAAAAAATGTGTGCCTTTTTAGGTCCTGGTATCATCATTAGTGACATGAGAGCAAAAGCTTTATTTCATTTCAGTGGGTCATAGAGTACACACCCAAGTAACATCACAGCAGGGTTATCCAGCCTCAGAATATACCAAATGAATTTCACTGCAGCGCAGATCACCGCTGTACAGAGGCAAGATGAAAAATTAATGCCTTAGGGTCAGAAAAGGAAACTCTACCACAGAATACAGCATTCCAGGAACAACTCTCATACTGAGATTTAAATTCAACCAACAACAAGACATTTTTGGAAGATGCAGATAGAAGCAGACTACAAATCAAATTCAGATCCCTGAATGCGTGCAGCTTATTCCTGGAAAAATGTATCATCTCAAATAAAAGGTCAAGTGTTGTACAATAAAATTGAAATAGGAAATAGTATTTTCTGACTGTTAGATCTTTATTTTTAAGTAACATTTGTGAGCATTGTGCTCTCAATCCAAATCAGATTTGTGCAGAACAACGGCTCTACCTTGCACTGCGGAACAGTTAAAAAATAATTTATTGGAAGGAAATTAATCCTCCCAGGTAACCACACGTGGAATTTTAATCAAAATAATAAAGAGATATACACTAAATGCAGGATTTTAAAATACAAAAATTTGTAGTAGAATAATTGAAAAGAGTTTCCTTTCAGTCTTAATTCAAAACTGTATAAAAGCAATTGGAAGTTTTACACGGACAAAAAGTGACAAGTTAAATTGGAATAAGTTAAGACAACTGGCACTACAAAAATGTTTAAAATACCTCTAAAATTTACTAGACAGTTGTCAAAATGAACAGCCTGAGCTTAAGACAAAATGACAATGTTGGAGTTATTTGGAAAGCATTGGGGACTACAAGCATATGTTCCGAGCACATTAAACAATAAGAATGCTTTGGCAGACATTTCACAAATATTTGAAAATAAAATTATGCAAAAAAAAGCCCCCCCAAACCCAAGTCTCAGACTCAAAATCATGCCAGTTCTTACTTGATCAATCTAAATCACACAGTATCCCATGTGAAACAGAACCCAATCTCTATCTAATTGCTATGATAATTATTCTCTGATATTGGAAGAACAAGAACGGTCCATCTGTGAAGTAATTCATTGCTGCATTGCATAAAAGTAATTTTGGAAAAAAAGAATAGGCTCAGTATGTGGGAGAGTGTACATGTGCGTATACCTATCTGTGTATGGGGAATGTTTTTCATATACTTTCAGAGGACCAAAATACCCATAAATATGCCTCTAAATAAGAGAAAATGTTAAACAATGATCATAGAATTGTTAAGGTTGGAAGGGACCTTTCAGATCATC
>RSEF01000001.1:111762497-111794620 GCA_003993805.1 Himantopus leucocephalus | reverse complement strand
CATCCTACCCTCAAGCAGATCAACACACCCGCCTAGCTTAGTGGCATCTGCACTGATCATGTATTATCAAGGGTTTCTATAGTATGTAGTAAAATAAATAGTGAAATAAAGGAGTATTAGCCAGCAAAGAAAAGCACAAAGATTAATCCTTCTTTGAAGTTATATTCAGACAAATTTAAATATACTACTTTAATTACATAAAATGTTTCTAATGCTGTAAGTCCACCTTCTTTAAGGGAACTCCTCCTTTTACATAAAATATTCAATATACTCAAAGTTTTCCATTTGCTATTTAATCCTATTAGTTAATCAATAATTAATTAATTAGTCCTCCTATAAAGAATAAACAATTACCATTTTTAGAATGATCTGAGGAAGCATTTATTGGTAAGTAGGCTTAAGGCCACTAAGTATTTCTTTCCAAATGGACTTTGATCAACTTAGTTCAAGCACAGCTTTATGAATATTCTTCCTACCCACTTCTACGGTAGATTAAGTGACCAGACTATTATCTGATTCCTGCTTTCTCCTCCACTGAGACAGATGTTGGCTATTTTCCTATTACATCCCCAAGATATCCGCACATTCAGGTTCATTTATGAAGACTGAATTACGGTAACTCTTCCTCTCTTGCCTTGGCAACACACTTTACTCTGCTTGTGCTCATGCAAAGATCACCTCTGCATGTTTTTGCATGACATCTTTTTCCTCCTTCTTCCCTCCTTTCTTTGATCAGATATAAGCACCTTGTCTTCACGAAAGCTGCTTGTGGTCTACCCAGGTCACTTATCTCTGCCTACTACTCACTCTGCTATCTCTAGTTGGTTTGGATACCAACCCTCGTTACCATCCTGTCACCTTTCCAGTTGGGCATTTCTGTGCTTCCCTGCTTCGTAAGTATTTGAAGAATAATTTCATTATTCCTACTGAGAAGCTCCCTCACTTTCCATCAAGCCTGCACAAAAAACTTTTTAAAAGCTAATCCTCAATTAAGACTGTAGACACTGCACTGCCCAACAATGTCTCATTGATTCCTTGCATTCAGTTATCTGTCTGTACCCAAATGGACTATAACTGTATTTCCAGGGAAGTTCTTGTGGCAAATTTTACAAAGCACCTAGAAAAACAGGTTTCTGTTCTATCATTAGAGCACTCGGTTAATAGAAGTAACACAATTGCAAAATATGGTAAGGGGTATTACTTTATCATCTATTTTCTTAGTATTGATATATATCTAAAGAACATCATCATTTCTTTTCCTGACGAACACAAACGGTGTGGCTTCTCACTTCTATTGTGATTACTGCACCATGCTAAGACAAGCCATAATTCCTCCAACAGTGACCAGTATGTGTTATTTGTCTCTCTTCTCAAACAAACCTCCTGTTACATCTGAAATTCTCAATCCTCTTTCCCTTCAGCTGCTGGCTAAATCAATACTGTAATAGATGTACTCTCAGTAGAAAGCCTTCTCACTTTTGACACTGCAATTGGCCAAAGAAATGCAGGCAGCTTATGTTCCTTCTTCTCAAGCCCAATTCCTCAACACTGTTGACCTTGTAAAGCCCTAGATTCCTGGAGGTATTGTATGATCTTCCTGCATTAACCTCTAGGCTAACAATTTATTTCAAGATAAATTCAGCCACGATGGATAAGATCAGTTTGAACTGTTTCATTGTTTGAATAATTCAGGCAGATACTTTGTACTTATTGCTACAACACTGTTTCAATGTCTTTGGAACGGGTAAGGCTGCTAAAGACTTTTAAAATGTAAAACGTGCAACTCCTTGAATTAAGATTCCAGTTTGCCAGAGACACTGTGGGGTACCGTACTGACATACAGAGGTGCGTAAAGAAATATTTTTGCAAAATCTTACCTTGCAACTTAAAACTAGCAACACTACATTTTAATCTAATCCACATGAAATTGAAAAGAAAAAAAATATTTTGACGTTTCCATTACCAATAAGGCATTTGATAAAATTCACTTAAAGTTTAGCAAATATACAAAAGACAACCCATTCTTTTGGCTCAGAGCAGCTTTTTAACTCTGCCAATCATGTTGGATGCTATTTACATGCCAATATATTTTATTGGAATCTATTAGATTTTTCACAGTCCTGAAGTTATTTTATAGCAAAGACTAAAAGAAATTACTAGTGACCTAGCATTTAAGACCAGTTCAGCAGTAGCAGGAATAAATGAAGGATATTGATACTCAGACAATATCTCCCTGTTTGCATAACGTTTCTTGGCTTTGCTGCCACCTGCAGCAAAACACGGGATAAAAGACCAGCTTAGTATTTCTGTCCTACTTTTGCATTGTTGCTATCCAGTCCTTCTTCATTACCTCAATGTACTGATTTTTAAAGTTTATGAAAAACTGATAACAAAGGGTGGCTTCTAAACTAACCCAGACCTTTCCATATGTTAAAACGTTTGGTTTTTTTTTGGGGGGGGGGGGAAGTATCAGAAGACTGATATGCATGTTTATTTCACTAGATCAAAAATATGACTTGAAATCATGTGGAATTGAATCATATGTATCTACATATTTACTTAGACTTTCCAAAGCATCGTTCCCTTCAAAATTTCTAAATCCTACTAATAAATAAAAAAACCTCCTTTCCATGCTACTATAGTGCTTAAGTTTAATTTTAAAGTCGTCTGGGGTTTTTGTTTTGTTTGGGGTTTTTTTTTGTGGGCTTTGCACGTGGTTTTTTTTGTCTTGTGGTTTTGTTTTTGGTTTTGTGGTTGGGTTTTTTTTTAATAACATATATAAACTTGCCATCATCTTTGAATATACCGTTGAGAATTCAAAATAAATGCTTAGTTGAATTACTTATTCAAATGTTGCTAAATAGAATAGAATAGTTCAGTTGGATGATACCTACAACGATCATCTAGTCCAACTGCCAAATACATAATTTTGAAAAATGCCAATTATACACGTATGTCTTCTTCAGGGTGACATCACAGGTAAAAATTTTTAAAATGCTAGGGGGTTTTATATCATAAGTCCCATTGGAACAGAAATTATTAACACTACAAAGGAAAAGCAGATGGTCCAGTATTAGGGTGGCTTCACTCATTCTTCTCAGAATCAATTGGAAAGTAAAATTTGACATATTTCCTGTTTCTTGAAAATCATCATCTGTGTCTTCCAAAGTGAAAAGCAATCAACTCAAGTAAAACAAAAGCAACATATAAGCCAGTTATCACTGAAAGGGACAATTACCTTGAAGTGCTAGCCAAGATTTCTGTCTTCACCTTTTTTCAAAAGTCTACTAGACCCTTTTGTCATGATAAAAATACAGGGTCTTGTTGGATGTTTGGGGTTTTTTTAGCCAACTTGAATAATCATGCAGTTTTCCAAGTGGCCTTCTTTTATCTCCTGCTTCTTTGGAAAGTTTCCTGCCAGATGAAGAGCTGGTCATAAATCACCCAATACGTAGTGAATCTTTAGTGCAGGTCACTGGAATTCACTATATCTGAATATTAACACAATATTATAATGTATAAGCTGTGGTTAGTAGGGAGTGTATCTACTTAGCCTTCTTTTCATGCTTGAGGTCATGCTGATAACATCAGTCCTATGCTTCATATCCTCTATCAAGTTCTAGTAAGAACTGGATACCACTGTCCTAATCTATAAAGCGATCTATATGAAGCAATCTTCATTATTGGGTCACCCGTGTCTCCTTCAAGCAATGCAGAGGACAAAGATCAAGTTATGCTATCCAAGACCAAAAAGTCAAGTTATGGAATGAGCATCCTTCCTTACGAAATATGGGAATCTACTCTTTTAATGACCATCCCCTGACAAACTGCTCTATTTCAAACTCCTACCTTGAATAGGTCCACCAGAAGAAAGCTCTACAAACCAAAGCCTGACTGAGAAAAGAAATGCCAGAAATTGCACACATTCCACTGATTGTTTCAATACTACTGTTGATGGGGTATGATGACGGAAAGCAGTAAAATGTCCTAAGACATGCAAGTGCACCTTATGTGTGTTCTGTCCTTTAAGTGACTTATTTTTGACACATTTCTTCTAGCACTTAAAAAAAAAAAAAAGTCTAAAGAAGAGTTTGTGGATTGCATCCCTTCCCATATAACAAGAGACAACATAATTCAGCAGCTACGCCTGTCCAATGACTAAGGCCATGTAGTTGTACAGTGGTTCGTGTCAGCTTAATTTATCCTACGAAATCTTTACCAAAGGGAAAATGAAAAATACCAGCTTTGTTCACAGAACTTTCACATGCAGGTGGTGGTTTTTTGGTGTGGTGGTTTTTTTTTGTAGGCTGGACACAAGAGTTGATTGATGACATTTAGTCAAATATTTTTCTTCTACACTAACCCTTGTCAATGAGACGGCTTCTACGGACATCAGAGAGTGAGGCCTTTGACTGCATCCAGCATTCTGAACTGCTAAGCAGATGTCTTAGAAGTTTACAGCTTTAAAATACTGCTCAAAGACCCCAGTTGAGGTTGTGACCCTACTGGGCTCAGTACTGTACAAGTATAAATGGAAATATATGAGCACCCTGCTCCAAAGAGTTTGTGAGCTCATCCTCTCTATCAGAGATAATTTAACTCTTTGGCAGTAAATCCAGATCTGGTTTCAAACAAAAATTAAAAGAAACCTCAGCTGATCTTCTGTTTGGTCAGAAGAACTCCTGCCAACTTACAAACAGCAGAGCTTCAGAAATAATAAAAAGGGAAAAGAGAGCAGAAACTCAGCACTGAACCTGGATTTTCATCCTGAAAATTGTATGGCGCAAGCTGAAGGGGGAGAAATGTTGCTCCCATGGGAACACATGTCAAGATGGGAGAGATGAGAGGACCAGTATCATTTTCCCTGCTGAACCTGTGGAGACCACCGCAGAAGTAGTTAATAACTAGGGGAACTGTTGTTCCCTTGGGATCCTCATTGGGCTGCGCAGCAGCTACATGAGACCCTGCTAGCACCAGACTTGCTTGCGCTGGGCACAGAGGTGAGCTGGATGCTCACTTAAATGCTCCCTAAATTAATGGGTTAAGCTTTCAAAATAAACATGAATGCACACACTAAGACTAATGACAACTCGATTTCTGCTGGCAATCTCTAATACAGTCTTAATAACAGTTTCTGGACAATTTTATTCCTTGAAATTACAAAGAATAATTTCCGCTGAAAACTAATGCAAAAGAAGGGAGAAATGAAAACACAACCTGTTCTCATTTCAGTAGATACTAAGGAATTATGATTGCTTTAGAAAAGCATATTAAGGAATATTAAATTTGCAGGAAGGTAAAGATGCTTACCGTTGAAGTTTTATTAATGGAGAAAGACTAAGGACACTCTGCAATGATTTTTTTTTGTCCCTTTTTAAATATTACAAAATACCGAGTTAAGAAATGAAGGAGGAAGGTGTTCTGTTTTTTCTTAGAAGTACCATTTCTTCAAAGAGTACTGATTTTATTTTTAGGATAGCTACAATCAAAAGACCTTAATAGAAAGAAATAAACTGTATCTAGGCATACTTTATAATTCAAAGCAAAATGGTATGGAATTAAAGGACAAAAAATAAACCTCTTGCTTGCTACACTGTTCTTATTTTGTGTCTCAATGGGAAGAGAATGACAGATGGAAGTATAAAGTATGTTTACTCCTATCAGGCCTTTGATATGCAAATGCTTGTTCTGAAAGAATGAGAAATACACTGACCAGCAGACATCCCCTCAGAAGAGGAGCATCACAACCTGAGGGAGAAGAGAGATAAACACTCCTTGGCAGATGCATTATGAATACTGACTATGGCAAGTTCTGCCACAACACTTTCCTGAGGGAAGTATTATGTTTTGAATTGTAACATCTTGACAGTATTTAAATGCAAAGAGTGAAAGAAGAGTGAAATATTTCAGGGATGCTGCTAATAAATAAAATACGTCACTCGGGCTTTTTTTTTTTGGTTTGGTTTGGTTTTTTGTGGGTTTTTTTTTGTTTGTTTTTTAATTTCAATGCACTGGTAATGCTGTTACGTAATTCCTAAGACAACCCAGACAAGAGCTCTTCAGCCTCATACAGTTCGCCTTGAGAATCTTTTTTTTCAGGCAATGGGGAGAGATCAATTGATTCAAGGACATGTCAGTGCATTATGTTCGACTCCTGCTCTGCATCACTGGCTGGCGGAGCCAAACTGTCTCCGTTAGCTGTACAGAGAATCAGAGGAGACTGGCCTCTCACACCTTCCAATAGGGTGCATTTCTGACAATGACGCTATAAACATTAACATTAGCTGAAAACCTGATCCAAACTGTTTCAAAGTTTGTGACCTTAAAAAAAAACCCAACAACACAAAACAGCTAACAATGAAATCTCACAAACAGCTGCTAATATGAAAGTGCTTGCTGTAACTCTGCAGTGAAGCCAGAACGGTTTTCAAATGCGCTCAACCTCTTTTCCACATGTTAAAACCAGTATTGCCTCTTTTTCCAACCCGTTACTGTACAGAATTTGGATGCAGAATGAATGCCCCATGAAGCTCAGAGTACAGCAGTAAGGTAACATTCAGAACTAATAAAAAATTACTTTAAGAAATGTACCAAGGATTAAACTATGCTATTTTTTAGCTGACAATTTTGACAGGGTATTAAGCAAGATCACTTGACTAAGATGGTAAAGCCCAGAACCATACCACTACCTTCCCTTATATTTATTATACTCAAACTGCACAGTGTACTGATTTTTTATTTTTTTTTAAAGATTCATTACCTTCTCCAACGATCACTAGCACAGAAGTTTAACACAGAAGAAAAATAGTTAAACATTTTTCTCAAGTTATCACTTTTTCAAGATACCTGCTACCACTAATTGTTCACAGTGGAATTGAGGTCATGCATTTCACTCAGTTATAAATCCTTTTTGAGAAAAGTAGCTACCTATTATTATTTTAATAGCTTTATCATGGAGTTTTCTCAGTAATGACAGCTATTGTAACCTTCTGTTTGTTCCTCAGAATGTCCATGTTTTATATCCCTGCTGTAGTCCTCTTGAAAAACAAATCAAAAAAAAAAACCAACCTCCCCCCCGAAAAAAAACAAACAAAAAACCAGGAAAGCACAACCCCATACCCTTCAGAAGTGGAAAACAACATAGCCGCAGAAAGATCTAGGAGAATATATGTGGAAAAGTAAAAGTACTCACGTTCTGCAAGTTAAAGCCTAAAATGAACACTACATTAATATCTTTAATATTACTACTACTCGTTTGCAAAATAACAGAAAAGTTTCATTGTCCTCTTGTCCTTAAGCTTCAGGTTAAATTGCTCTGTTGATGCTATTAACTTTTAGGTAAAGAGGGATAAGGTACAGGTATAAAGAGCCAATCAAATACGAATTACTTAGATTGCTTCTCTAGTAACTACGATGTAGTTTTTTTGGATACAGGCAACTGTAAAAATTATCAAAGACAGAGATTTAGTCAAAAATCAATAGGACGTTTTATAGCTACTGCACTTGCATTTCTTTCAGGTTTACCTAATTTATTCCTGAAGAGTAGGAAAGTCCATAAATCAGAAACAAAGATAACAGTTTTACAGGTTTCTCTTGAAAGAAAATCCCCTTTTTTTAATTATTATTATATACAAATTCTTTTCAGATAACTGTAAATAATACTGTCCAGTAGATTCCATCATTGCTTGCTATTCCTTACAAACTATATTATTTGTATTGATACAAGACTGGATACTACTTCAGAAAAACCAACGAACCAACAAAAAACTTTAAACATTTTAAATTAGAGCTTCCACACCGTGGATAAAATACTTCTTTCTGCTCAGGAAATTACAACTTTTGCAATATGTTTACAATGCAGTAATTTCTAGCCACGGAGAAGTAACTTCATGCAAAAGAGTCAGTACTATAATTAACAATCTCTGCTACAGGGATTTCGGGAAGAGAGATGCTAACCGATCATGTCTGACAGAATACACCAGTGGAGACTTCAAGTGCTGAAGCGCTTGCAGACCTTGCTTGGACACTGAAGCACTGATAAAAAACGGTGATAGGAAAAGAGACTGGTAAATTAATAAAAAGTGGGTTGACACTGTAAAATAACTTATTTTTCTACCCCACTTCTAGGTCCTTGGCCATTCCTGTCACACACTGTGATTCCCTCCTGGTCTTTCCAAGACAAAACCTTGGTCTGCTCCCAGGGAGGGAGGGTTTCTAGCTGATGCTGCTCCTGGGCGGCAGGGGTGGCTGCACCCAGCTTCTGCGATTCAGCTCCTTATGTCTCCATTACAGCAAGGAGTAGAAGGAATAATTCAGACAAATAAGTTGATTCCCATCAAACACCCCAGCTAGTGCAGACACCCGGACAAGACCACAGCAAGACACTGTCTGCCAGGGAGCATCTCCCAGTAACCAACCCTGGTCCCCCCTGCCTGCCTTGACCCGCATCGGTACACAAACAGGAGAGGGAGACCTGTCTGTTGCACGGAGGATGTGAGTTTCTCAAAAGTACTACCAGGAGACATGTAGAAAACTAGTACCATCCAGGCACTGACACAACAGTGGTATGGTATGAAAGAATATTTCTTCTTTGGATCGTTTTCCCTTACAATATTGTCACACAAGTTTATTCTAATGCGACACTCATGGCGTAAGACCAATCTCAACGTTGCCTTTTAAAATGATGTGGTTAGTTTAGGATCGTTAGACTATACAATATTTTATAAAGGTATATCATTTTATCTGCAGACAGCTTGCAAACAATGTTTCTACATTTACTGTAAAAAAAAAAAAGATTATTTCTCTCTATAGACTAAGGTGATTAGCATGGACTATATTTTCACAACAACAAAATATGTCCACAGAGAGCAATCCCACAGTTATTTTCAGATTTTTTTATTTATATTGTGATTAATTCTTTTGCTACAGCTACCTGGGACATGAGTGGGTTGTTTTAAAATATATTCTCCATTAGTCAGGCCACCTCTTTCTTTAGAGGAAGAATTCAGTTTATGCAAGGTTTCTCTATTCATAGTAGTTTGTATTATGGCATTTTTAGATTTAAACACATCACAAAGTTAGTTCTAAGTTTAAAAATGTCATGATAATAAGTCTGCATGTAAATGTCAGATCGCTAGCATAGAACAGCCTGAACAGTTAGAATTGTTGTTTTTCCTACAACTTTGCTCCATATATTGCTTGTTTATACTTAAAAAAAATCCCACCCAACAGACTGTATGAAGAACTGCTGCGTAAGTAGTAAATTACCTTAATGGAGAATTATGAAGGTGGTTGTGCCTGCTGATCCCTTTAAGTGCTGTCCTCCCTCTAATCTGAGCCTATACAAGTATTTAACAGCTATAAAGTTGATGACTAGATTTTTTTTTCCTGATTATACTTGCACACATGCATTAACAATTACTTAGTCAACCACTGACTTGATTCTGATTTGCATGACCTTAATGGAAATTAGCCACTATTTTCCTTTTGAAACTACAAAACTTTCACTCGCCATCCCTAAACTGCATCATCACCCCACCCCCAAAATAATAAAAAAGAAATCCCCTGTCAGGTTTACAACCCAGAGCTGCCAACTATTAAACGTCCTGATATGGAAAAATGTGAGTTTAGTGTGTACTGTTTTCATGTGCACATACCAGCGTTGTAGGTTCCAAAACTGAGTCCTAAACTCTAACGTAAAAGGTAAAGGACAAGTGAGGTGTTTTAAAAGTTCGAATAATAAAGGACCTGGCTAAACAATGCCGGCTTATCCTTAGGTTCATCCTAATTACTGTATTAGAAAACCAGCTCCAGCAACAGGAGGCAACAAAACCAAGTCTGCTAGCCTGAATAGCGAGAAGCATTCACCCACGACACTCTCATTCTCTGCAAATGGAAAAAGCCTCTAAAATACATTTTTTAAAGGTGGAATGTACATTCTTGCTGCCATAGAAAACACAACTAATCCTACAGTTTGAAAAATGTATAGTACCTATTAATTTCAGCTATAAAGTCACATTGGATTTTGCAGGTTTCCCAGTTTGAAACGTACTGAACAGGAGCTCCATCTTAGTGATTGTTCAAAAGAAGCGTTTCAGAAAAACTCTGGAAGATGTAATTGGTCTTGTTTTCAGTTTATCACTGAAATTTCTAAACCACCCCTTAAAAATCTACAGATCAGAATAAGTATGCTTTAATAATTTATTTGCAAGTCTATGTCATGTCTGTCTTGAAAGAAATACTCGGTTTGCTTCCTGTGGCCCTATACCACCTCACCCCTGCTATCGGATTAAAGCCTAAGCTTCAGAGCCACTAATACATCAATAATCAATTTCTGCATTGTAGTCATTCACTGTAGAAAGCTTTAAAAGTTCACAGTTTAGCAATCATCCACACAAAGTAGGGAAGAAAGAAAGCATTTTCCCTGTCCAAGACTACCTTTCAACAAAGTTTTTCGTGGATCATCTCCAGCCATGATCAAATAACATGAATTACACCTTATCCTGTTATTCCATTCCACCATTTACCACTATTATTTACCTTATTCTGTTATGTTATGGTATAGTGATGTAGCTGTAGGAGGAAGATTTGCATTCTTTAACTGTTTTAGTATTCTTTGCTGCTGTCAACCATAACACTTGGAGCTATCCAGAATAAATAAGGATAGCAAACTTCTCTTTCTCCCTGTTCAAAAGTTCTGAAACCAGATTTCTTAGGTTATGGGCGGGACTTTTTTCCTAGGTAGGGCAGCTATATATTATTCAGGCTAGGGTGAAAACCCTTTACCGAAGAGGAAGATTTTGCAGAGTTCTCTGAAGCTCAGGCTGGTCCAAAACAATCATTTGGCTATAACAACTGTGAATAAATTCTTCACTCCTCTTGTGGTTTTTATTCTAAAATTGGTAATACCAACTGATAGACATGACTGCAGAATTTGGTGGTGGTTAACAGATTGGGACACAATAGCTAATAAATCACTGATATATTAGTTGCATAGAAGAGGAGGATAAGAATGGCAGTAACCTGGAACTGTTGCTCTACTACTACTCTAACAGTCTTGCCAGGCTCTATAAAGTACACAACACACTGATCTGCATTTTGCACTACCAAAATTCAGATTCATTACATATATATGTATATTAACTCATAAAAACTTTTTTTTTCCCAGCTAATCTGAGCCTTTTATCAAAAGGGAAAGTCTAATGGAGTTTCGCAAGAGGAGCCTAGCTGGTCTTCCACAGATTGACCAGGAGCCATCAAGGGACCTCCTCAAGTTCAGAGCACTGAAAAAGCTCTCTAATGGGACTTTGTCAACATCATGGCTATTTCCTTAGGGACATTAATGATTTCTTTCTCTTCTGCTAGCCCTGTTTATTGGTTTTTCAATTAAACATAGTAGTTTATTTTGGGGATTTTTCATTAAATATTTGGAATTTCAGCAAACGTTAAGAACTTTCACACATGAAATTTGATTTCAAAAGTTTAGTCACATGATCAAGTTACAAAAACAGCATATCCCACACAACCTAAGTCAATATACAAAGAAGTAAAATAATTAAAGAAAAAAAACAGACAAAAACCCCATGAACCGCTCATAAACCAGATATTAATCACTTGTGATTAGAATATGATTTTCTGACAAAAGTAAAACATTTTGCATGGTTGTGGTAAAATAATTGAAATTAAAAAAAAAAAGAGGATCCAACAATATCAAGATATTCAAATGCCACTCAAAAGAGGGGTTTGAATTTATTATACTGCAGTCACAATTTATAATTTTTCTTTTTAAGTTTTTAATATTGCAGCATCAACATACTTCATGTTTCTTAAGGAAACCATTTAAAAATGCATAATATAGAAGGAGAAAAAAAAATAGCCTTCTCATCAATCTATATTGCCCCCAGAACTTTCCTTTGAAGAGAATCCAGATTTTTATTGAGAGAGATTTTGCAAACTGAAATTCCTTCACAACACAGAATTTCTCTTACCAACATGGTTTGTCACGACCTGTTAATTATGGTAATGGTGTGTATAATTTTAAACAACTGAGATAAATATGCAAAACGATAACAATGCATAGTTTACAAAGAGAAGTACATGCACAGGTAATCGAATGTATTATTCATTTACTGTGAGTCAAAGAATCACTATTCTGATTTGAAAAGAAAAACGTACATATCCTCCTACTCTGGGATTTGCCTTTACTGGCATCCTAAATGCTACAAAGCAACCATGTCTTCAGGCATTCCCCTAGGTCTCTCCTCAGGGTCTTTACTGCCTCCTGACTCGGTGTGACTTTGCAGCTGCTTTTATGTTTTCTGTTAAATGTGGTGGAAAATTTATTCTGAATTACAAATAAAAAAAATACTTTTACATCTTTACTATTCCAGTCTCTGATATCCAAATGATTCAACACTAAAATTCTCACTGTTCCCGTGAAGGCATCTTGAACATACACATGGCATAAGGGCTTCTCCACAATGCAATACTTCATAATATTAAAGGATGTTACATTAAAAAATAGTGGTTTCCCACGTATTGCTTTAAAATAACTGCAAACAAAGTTTCAACGAGCAAATCTGACCATTAAGATCTTATTCACTAAGTGAAATAAATACTTCAGGACACTGGAATACTCATTAACTTTGGGAGGTTTGTGTTTTTTCCTCCCAGTTTCTTCCCTAAGCTGCCAATACGCATAGATACTGGTATGTAAAACACTGCACGTACTGAAATGACTTTTGAATATGAATTTTCAGGTTTTTTATCTTGACTATTCAGTTTTTTCTTTAAGATTGGTTTATAGTAAAATTGAAATCTAAATTCTGACTCTGCATAGAAGATATATAGCTCTTAAATTTGCTGTTCCACAGGGACTTTATTAGGTCTGCTACTGAACTGTTCATCATTTTAATTAGAATTAACACTTTCATCTTGTTTATGAATATATGTAAGATAAGCTTTGAAATATTTAACATCTGGGAATACCGTCAAGCTGTCACAGCAAAATTAAGACATTTCACATACATAACTATTATTATATAATAGCCAGATACCAAATAACTAAACATGCATTGTTAGCATTTGGAGTATAATCTCTCTATGCATACATTTCCATGTCCTTTGGGAATTTATTCATGCTTTGATCATTATCACTTTGAAGCAACGCTTCTTTAAAGAGAGACATTTCAAGTGCAGTCCTTGACTCTGTTAGATGTCTCACTGGTAGGTACGAGACCTGTTTTCCATAATTTATTCTACTGTTAGCAGACATATCCATAGAACAGCACAAGCTTACCGCAGTGGGTTGGTTTCCAAGGATCACCTTCCTTTGCCAAGTTATTTACTTTGCAGGACAGAAAGATTCAAAGAAATTACTGTTCAAAAGACCACCATCAGCGGGTCAACCACCTTTTGTGAAGTCAAGATTCTTCCCTGCAGAATATTCTCCTGCGTTTTGATGGGACTTCCAAAAGTAAATTTAAGGGGGAGGGGAGCTAAACTAAACCAAAAGACCCCCACCCAACAAAACCCACAAAACCATTCAAGAAACAGACTTTCAGCACATCAACTAAATCACTATGTGACTGCATTTTCGAGATGTGTCAGACAGTAAATAAGTCTTTGTTAATTTAGCCTTTTATATCTACTTTAGTCACAAAAACCTATGTATTGCCACTTGGATTATGACAACTCAAACATGACAGACACATGCCAGGTGAGGTCCGGGTCACAGGTAACAGTCTGGAGATGAGGTCTGAGGCAGACTCTCCGCAAGCTGCTGGTCAGGAACCATCAGCTGTAATGGCACTATTTAAAATCCATATTATAACAAAATATCAACTGCATAAACCTGTAGGGAAAAGGTAATACACTGCAACCGATAAGAACTAACTTTAGTTTCTTACGGGCTAGGTTTTCTTCCATACCTTTGCTGTAGGGTCTAAATACCTAATAAACACCTAAGTCCCTCTAAAACTGTACAGAACTATCCTGTACAGTTGGACATCAATGTTCGGCGCAGGAACATACCGTCTGAAGGTTGAAACATGAGAATTTGTGGATTATCTTGGGTAATAATAATTTTTAAAAAATTCTACCAATATAATAGCCTAGTCTTCTCATTCAGACAATTCAAACAATTTTCACACTTAGAAAACATTTTCATCTTAGACATATGTAAGAGGATAAAGAAACATCCGTGCTCCTCATGCAAAAAGAAATTAATTATTCCCCTTTTACAAACTCAATTTCTTGGGATACTATTAATACTACACAGAATATTAAAGGAGTCTCTTAAATTTTTTTTTACATGAAAGGAAGCGGAAAATAAGGCATGAGCAGGAGAAAAAGATTGCAACAAAATCACTTAAAGAGGAAAACACAAACAACAATGGGAAAAATTGCAGAGAAACGCACTCAATCAAATGCAATCTTTTTGCCTGAAAGCACCTTAGAGAGGTGCATCCACTGCTTAGAGTAGGTTGATATAGAAGAAATGGAAGATAAATACATTCCATCTTTCTGAAAATTTTAGACTAAACAACTAGAGAATCCTGTTCAACAGGCATACTGAAAACACGGTTTGCACATGCAAAGAATATTCAATGTATTCTGTTCGACTCTCTTCAAAACCTACAGTCAAGTTTAATCACTGATCAGCCTGTTGACTATTTCTTTTGTCCCATTTATCTTTAGAAGTATTTATCTTTTAATCAACAAAACACTGAAAATCTTAACAAAAAACTTTCTCCCGGTGACTTACTGAAAAGGAGAATGAAAGTAAGACCTTTGGGATAAACAAGTAAACTTGTCACCAGAATCTTCCAAAGATTTCCCAGCAAATGAACTCTTTAAATACAATTCACTTTTTATACGTCAAAATAAAGTTATGAACCATAAGTTTTAGGAATTTTCTGTCTTCAGGCCATGTTTCTGAGGTTTAGTTTGTTGTTTTTTTTTTTTTTAAAATGTTTACAACATTGCATAGAACAGCACAAAATGCCTTGTATGTGTCTTCTGAATATCTAAACAAGATTATTTGAAGAAATCTAAACTATGTGAGATGAGAGCCGAGATAGACACAGATTTGAGAGAGACAAACTAAAATATTTACATAAACACCAGCAAGATTGATGCTGAGAGAGCACTAAGACCAAAAGAGCACATCAGAACTTATTCAGAGTATGCGGATATGGGAAGTGAGACCGCTAACAAGGAGAAATATACTACAAAATAGATCAGTAATAATAATAACGATGATAATGCCGAAAAGCAGTAAAACAAGTACCAGCAACAGCACCTTTGAAAGATTATTACAGATATGCCAGTGCAGGGGCTGATGTTAGGGGGGAAAAAAAAAAGTAAAACAGTCTCTCTAAACTGTGTCAGATGTTCAGCTGCAGTTTGTTTTTTACATTACCACCAGGTGCCATGTGAAATGGTTCTGCAAGCGAGCACTTGATGCTGCCTGCCCAGCACAGCTCTTCCAGCTCCCCATAAAAGATGTAAAAGCACTAATGACACCAAAGCAGCATGGCACCACAGACCCAAAAGAATCAGTCTCCTTTTCAGAATTTGGCATCCAAAAGTAATATAACAGCCGACCCTTTGAAGTTTCAGTTACTGGTCCTCTCTTCTTGCCAAGAGACCTGCAACAGTCTTCAAACAGCACTGCAGCCCAAAAGGCATCCATCTTCATCATTTCTCTTGAAAGCCGCAGGCTCAGTGCTGTAAGTCGCAGCGGAGAACTGACCATCACTTGCAACTCCATCAAGCTGAAGGCGTTGAGCTTTCGCCGCACAACAAAGGCCAGGGAGCAAGACGCAGCCCTCACTCTCTGACCCTGCAGCAGCTCTGGGACACATTGCACTCGAGCAGCGGGGGGAGCTGATACGCTGCCAAGGATATGGTTTTGCTTATAGAGAGGAGCTGTGATTGCAGTCAAATTTCTGCCCCCTCAAGAAGTATCGTGGCACAAACCCTGATCTAAACTACTGAGGACGGAGAAATCTCTGTAAATGGCACCTCAACTTTCATGGGAGTTTTCCTCACTCTCCCTTTATCTCTAATACAAAGGTGTCAGTCATAAATCTTGCCGTTAAAAGCATTGCATTTTCCAGCCAATATTTCTTTTTTTTTCCTCCATTTGGCAAGAGCTTAAATTTGTGAGTAGCTTACAAACTGCTTTGCTCAAATGATGCCTGTAACATAACACAAATTTTGGGGAGGCGCGGGGGCTGGTGTGTGTGTGTGTGTGATTTCTGAGAAACTTTTAAATGCTATTGCCCTTGAAATCTAAGTTAGGCCATGACACAGAATGACTTTATAGTCTATGTCAGTATCTTGCTGTGTAAAAGGACTGCTTTTGATATTATTTTCAACCTTAAGTTTTAGAAAGAAAAGGATTAATCAGGTGGCTAAAGCAAATCTCATCTCACTTGCACTCTTACTGAGAGTTACAAAAATCAAATACAGTTCAAGTTTTCAAACACTCATACATGTTATTTTGTATTCAAGACAAACCTTCTGTCAGAAATGTCTTTGCGCAGTTACTTCACTCCTACTTGCAATTCCCAGGCTACAGCATGCGAGAGGAAACCCTTTATTGATTGCTTTTGAAATTACATTTCTCAGCATAAATGCTTTAATAATTGACTGAATAAAATGATGGGTAACCTCCACGGGAACAGTTCCATTACTGAATGTGTTTTATGGTTTATTTGTGAATGTGTTACTCATTAATAACCTGCCTCAGAGGAAGTAAAGGTGATTATCTTCAGATTTTGGAGCTCAACTTTATGAGTTCTCATACAGACAGCATCTATGTAATAATAATAATACTATTCCAAAATGTTTCCATTTTTTCAAACTAAAATTCTAAGCACTTGTTTTCCTCATGCTGCTGCTGAGCACAAGTTTTCTTTTTTCTAAAAGGCAAATTAATTCGTAAATTCCAAAAATTTGAGCCAGAATGCTCTCTGAAAATTGTATGAGTATACATAAAGTGTTAAGATTTAAGTGAAATTTCTTGTCATTATTAAATAAAATTCACAACCTACTGCAATGTAAAAACTTGGAAACTTTCACTGAGCACCCTCACTACAATTTTTTTCTTAGCTTATATTTGTGTTTATTATTCAGGGCTCTGCCACAAGGAGTCAATGACGAGCAAACATTCTAGAAACTGAATTTCAAAGAAGACCAATATAACAAACTCTTATTAATCCATACATACACATATAGAAGTCCCTAAGACATGATTTTTACATAATTGTGTTGTACACACAAAGTGTTCCTTTGCCCAATTAGCGGCAAGGTTTACAAATCACAGCTTCCTCAAAAAGTATTTCTCTTTCGCAACTTTCAGTGACTTCAATGCCTAACTCAAGGCATTTTGTACTGAACAAATGTTATTAGGTCTATTTAGATTATTAGGTTGTAAGTAAACCATTATGATTTTGCTCTCCTCCATGTACTTGTCACAAAAAACCTCTTCAGAACTCGAAGACATACATTTTTCAGCATACTGAGGAAACCTACATACTGAGGAGAATATGTTTGACCATAAGAAAACCCCATCACACTTCTCTTCCAGCTGGAGGAAAGCCTCCTATGGCTGTAACAAGATACAAGCAACCAAAGCTGAATGTTTACATCCATTAAATACAGCAGGCCGCAGTTTCCACTCAAGCAAAACTCGCAGAGATTCGATATATTTGATTGTTGAAATAGTTAAGGTTGATCATGTGTAAAGTGCAATGAACATTTTCCAAGTCAAATTAATCTGAAATGATTGAGCTCAATCTTTAGCTAGTGACTCCCAGAACAAGAAAACAAAAATAAAAATTTTGACAAGCAAGAAAAAGCTGCATTACCCAAGAACTGAGAATCACTGTTGCTGTTAGTCTCTCCAGGATGCGACATACATTTTGAGGTCAAATCCCACCACAGCGAGGAACACAGGACAGTAACGTGGGGTTAGTGCCTTTTTCACCTCTGGCCATACCATAGCATCCAACCTCTCAGTCTTTCTGTTTTTCCCACTTTTACTAATACGAGAGGAACTTGCACATTAGCATGCATCTGTTTATTTCTGAAAAATAAACATTTTTGAATTTGCTAATACCAGATTTTCAAAAGTCTATTTTGGGACAGACAAGCCAAATATAAAGCTAGACCAAAAATTCAATTATGACTAGATTATTATCGTTGGAAGACAGTGTCTTATCATATTGTTGAGGAACCTCACAAAACCAAGCCAGAATGACTAACAAACTAAACCCAGGATTTATTTTTACAAGATGGTAACAAAATCACACTAAATTTTACTCTAACCTAAATTGCTTTGAGACTCTGACAAACATTAACAATCCACAGGTACAGAATGTCATTTGGGAGTTGATACTACACAGCTGACTTAAGAATTCTTAAGGTTTATGGTTGATGACCCAAAATGTGCAATCACTCACCTAAAAAGGGAGGGCTCTAAAGCTCGAGGAGATTCCTTGGACAGCGTCCCAACCCAAGAGGAGTGTCTCCGACCACAGACCCACTGCTCTGAGGGAGACCAACTCAAAATAGCTCTCTCACAGGGCCCCTTTTATACCATATTCAAATCTGATCTGTGGTCATATACAGTCATGTAGCCCCCCCATTGGCTGAAGACCCCAACTTCCTAATCTTTTGAAAGAAATGCTTATGTGCTGACCATCACCGCGTGGTCATAACAAGAACTGTGGCAGGAAGTTTTCGCCGGCTTTTGTTGGGTCTTTGTCAGGGCAGGTACACCTGCCATACATATATAGGCAAATCCAACTGCACACAGATACACAAAAGATTTGCAAATGAGACCTACAGACTCTGTCCCTGTTTCCCACTCTGGCCCCTCGGTGACTCACACACACAGAACAGGACAAGAGCCCCTTGCAAGCTGCCGGGCTATATGCATCAGCCCCTTCACACCTACAGCATGACAGTCTGGACCCAAAACTCTCACTATCTCCTGTGTCACAGTCCTAGGACACAGCCCCACTAATGGCCCTACAGCAGGGACATGGGCCACACATAGGCCTAACGCACAGGGGGGGAATATGGTGGATTGACCCTGGCTGGACACCAGGTGCCCACCAAAGCCACTCTATCACTCCTCTCCTCAGCTAGACAGGGAAAGGAAAAAAAAAAATCTAACGAAAGGCTCGCAGGTCGAGATAAGGACAGGGAGAGATCACTCACCAGTTTTTGTCACGGGCAAAACAGACTTGACTTAGGGAAAATTAATTTAATTTATTGCCGATCAAATCAGAGTAGGATAATGAGACGTAAAACCAAGTTTTAAAACAACTTTCCCCACCCCTCCCTTCTTCCCAGGCTCAACTTCACTCCTGGTTTCTCTACCTCCTCCCCAACAGTGGCACAGGGGGATAGGGAATGGGGGTTTGCAGTCAGTTCATCACACGTTGTCTCTGCTGCTTCTTCCTCCTCACACTCTTCCCCTGCTCCACCACGGGGTCCCTCCCACAGGAGACAGTTCTCCACAAACTTCTCCAACATGAGTCCTTCCCACAGGCTACAGTTCTTCATGAACTGCTCCAGCATGGGTCTCTTCCATGGGTGCAGTCCTTCAGGAACAGACTACTCCAGCATGGGTCCCCCATGGGGTCACAAGTCCTGCCAGCAAACCTGCTCCAGCGTGGGATCCTCTCTCTACACAGGTTCAGAGGTCCTGCCAGGAGCCTGCTCAAGCGCAGGCTCTCCCCACGGTCACAGTCTCCTGCAGGCATTGACCTACTCCAGCACGGGGTCCTCCACAGGCTGCAGGTGCATATCTGCTCCACTGTGGTCCTCCATGGGTTGCAGGGGGACAGCCTGCCTCACCATGGTCTTCACCGCGGGCTGCAGGGGCATCTCTGCTGCAGAGCCTGGAGCATGTCCTCCCCCCCCTCCTTTTTCACCGACCCTGGTGTCTGCAGAGTTGTTTCTCTCACATATTCTGACTCTTCTCCTCCGGCTGCTGTGAAACAGCAGCCGTCCCGTCCCCTCACCCCCCCCCACCCTACCCCTTAACTATGTTATCACAGATGCACTACCACCAATTCTCTCCAATTTAGAGATAAGTATGTCATGTGCAACAGTGTCAAATGCTTTGCACAAGTCCAGGTAGATGACACCTGCTGCTCCCCCCTTATCCACCAATGCTGTAACCCCGTTGCAGAAGGCCACCAAATTTGTCAGGCATGATTTGCCCTTAGTGAAGCCATGCTGGCTGTCACCAATCACCTCCTTATTTTCCATGTGCCTTAACAGAGTTTCCAGGATGATCTGCTCCATGATCTTGGCAGGCACAAAGGTGAGAATGACTGGCCTGTAGTTCCCCAGGTCTCCTTTTTTACACCTTTTGAAAATGGGGGTTATGTTTCCCCTTTTCTTGTCAAGAGAAACTTCACCGGACTGCCATGACTTCTCAAATATGATGGATAGTGGATTAGCAACTTCATCCGCCATTTCCCTCAGGACGCGTGGACGTATCTCGTGAGGTCGCATAGATTTGTGCGCCTTCAGGTTCCTCAGATGGTTCTCCTGAGGTGGGCGGTACCTCAGTCTCCCAGTCCCTGCCTTTGCTTTCTGCAACTTGGGTGGTATGGTTAGAGCCCTTATCAGTGACGCCTGAAGCAAAAAAGTCATTGAGTATCTCAGCCTTCTCCATGTCCCAGGTGACCAGGTCTCCTGTCTCCTTCCTGATTGGGCCCACATTTTCCCGAGTCTTCCTTCTGTCACTGATATACCTATAGAAGACTTTCTTGTTGCCCCTGGCTAGACTTACCTCTACCTGGGCTTTAACTTTCCTAACCTGATTCCTGGCTGCTCAGATAATTTCTCTGTGTTCTTTTCAGGCTACCTGTCTTTGCTTCCACCTTCTGTAGGCTTCCTTTTCCTGCTTGAGATTGTTCAGGAGCATTTTGTTCACCCATGCAGGCCTCCTGGTCTTTTTGCCTGACTACTTCTTTGTCGGGATGCATTGCTCCTCATCTTGGTGGAGGTGGTCCTTGAATATTAGCCAGCTTTCCTGGGCCCCTCTTCGCTCCAGGGCTTTATCCCACTGTACTCCATCAAGCAGAACCCTGCACATTTTAAAATGTGCACACGTTTTAAAGTGTGTTTATTCTATACACAGTTGAATAGATATACAAATACATTTGTATTTTTATGTAGATTTTGTAAAACTTAAACCAATTTGTTTCCAGTAGTATTAAAAGTTTTGCGTGTGATCATCACTGGACTGTACTTCTTTCAACAGAGAAAGAACAAATAACTGTAATTTACTATGGGCTACTGCTAATATCAAATCATGCAGCTATATTACTGAGTCATACACACCACCAGCAAAATCAATCACTGCAGTCCCTTTGACAATTTTTGTCTACTGTTTATCAAGGATAGCTGGTAGGATCAATATCCAACAATATACACTAACACAAAACCTGAGGCAAGACATATCTGAATAATCAGCATGAGTTTGCTTCCGAAACCTCATGTCTATGTGTACAAATAGAAAATAGTGAGTTTTTCAGTTTGAAACTTGCTATTTAACCTAAGCTGGCTTCCTTGTTCCACCATCAAAGTAGGTTTCACACCAAATACTGTACTTCAACGCACACTTCAAAATCAAAGTGAAAACCAGTAATTTCCTAGGATTAATTCAGTTTTCAAATAATAAGTTTCCTATGTATACATATTTTATTCAGCTGCAGTTAGAAAATCAAAGCTTTAATTTGAATTTTTACAGTTAAATATACTGGAAACCAGGTTATGGTGGCTATTGTAAGGTTCCTTATTTGCTCAAAATAATGCAAGATAAATCAGTATGACATGACAAGAATGTACAACTTGTGTTCATTTAGTATCAGTGTAGCTTCCTTGCTACATAAAATCAAATTAATAGGTTTTTTGCTTTTTTTTAAATCCTCACTTGTGAAGCTGCACCCCTTTCCAGCTGTTTTATCAAATTTGTTGTGTTAGTTTATCTGACTGAACAAATCTGCAGATGTCTGTAGATTAAGTAAAAAAGGTTGGATCTGAGCTACAACTTGAATTTATATGGCATTGAGACTTTTCTGGCTGCTGACTCAGGCAGTTGTTGAAAACAGGTGCCCTTAGGTATTTATTTAATTCCTAACATTTTGCTGCAGTAAAAAACCCACTCATTTCAGTAACAAATTTAAGAGTTCTCAGTTTTAAGACATTGAAAAGAAGATCTCATAATGCTATGATTAAAAAGAACCAAAACCACACAAAAACTATGCATATCTTTGAAAGCTTTGCAGGAACTAGCCTACTACCCAGTGTATACAAAAGGACACAAACGTATAATTTAAAGAATCATAGAAATATGAGTCATCAAACTAACCTAAAAACATTGAGAAAAAGGCACAGTGATTGAATACAGCCAAGCTAGATCTCTTTAGACTGGTCCAACTCACTAGAAATTCATCTTCCTGATAGTAAATAATACCACATTCATTCGACATGGTCCACCATACATCCTTTTCCTCCTACTTCAGGCTAGGCAATAATGCTATTTTTAATCCACACTAATTGCAAGCCTTAAGAACAAAAAGGTTCTTTATGTGCACGTGGAAGAAGTACAGTGCAAATGAAAGAGATACAGTATGAAATACCTTCGCGCATGACCTAGCATTTAGGAATTAAAAACAGTGTGTGTGAACGTAAAAGTACCACCAGTAGTGTTGGTAATGTCCTCCTCCCAACAGATAATCACTTAAATTTTAGTCTACCATAAATATATACTCTTTTTTTTAACGCATGCAGTTCTAAGTTCAGATCACGTCCAATTTTTGCAGTCTGTTAGCAGTTACCTGTGATTAATTATATTCAGAAGCTTTGAACAAGTCATTACCAATTGTTTTTCTATACCATTACCTACAGAGTTGTGATTATCCACAATTCCTAATTTTTTATGCACCTTCTTGGATTGCACTAAAAACCTCTTATTTAGTTGTTCAACCTAAACACTGAATTTGGAAGTGTCAAAACTCAATGCCATTTTGTCCATATTCAGAATTCAAGCCAAAATACGCAGTGAGTGTTCACAGATGTGTGTAGCCTTGTCTAGGCTAAAGAGTAGGTTTTTCAATGGAAAAGTAATTCCATTGAAAATACTGAAATCTAAAGCTCTTCCAACTTACATAAATTATGTAAAATAAACCATCATTTCTTAAGCGCAGTAAAAAAGTATGAACCCTTTCCAGAGCACTTGCATATTTAGGAATTTCCTATAAATTCCAATAAATGATACGTCTGTTTACTTAAACAAAAACCCCATAACTATTTAATAATTCTTGAACTTGCACAATTAAGTCACAGATACTATTTAAAAAACAATAAAGACATTTAAATTCTCACCAGAGATCAGTGCAGAAAAGACTGTGCTACACAGCTGCCTTCTCCGACAACCAAGAAGGGGGAAGAATTCAGTGAATTTTGTAGCCTTCCCACCCTCCCTGCTCTCTGGGATGTTGTCCAGGGATGCTTGCTAGACAAAACACACCGCGTAATGGCGCAGAGGAAATAAAGGATAACGAAGAATAATCATGAAGTTGATAATGATGAGTTCATCGCCATGCTGGACCACTCTAACCTTCTCTATGTACCCTCTGGTGTTACATCTATGCATGGTCCCACCTACCTCCCCTCCTGCTCCTTCACAAATTGACACTGGCTTTCTGCACCACCTTGCTGCATGTGCACACTGCAATGACTAGCTTTGAGGTAAGCTCACTATGAGGTTTCATTTGAAAGGAAGGAACTGAAAGGCTTCAATTTCAGGGGGAAATGAGGCTTCAATTAGAATGGATTTTTTATTTAAAGTTCTAAGTTTGTATTACCATTTTTCCTATTTGTCTGCCGTATGTTTTTTAAAGGAAAAAGGTACTTAAGGGTGCTGAAGCAAGTTCCGTCTGCAAGAAAAACACTTGCAGTGGTCTGGGAGGCAGATCGTATCAGCTAATGCAGCCACGTAGCTGCAGGAAGTCCCAGAACCTTCTGTACCTGTCCCATTTCACAACAGAGAAAGAACAGTCAGTGGATGTTCTCAGTCCTCCAACTCATTCAGCCTCTCTGACAAATTCCCACCTCTGGCTATCCGACAGAGCTGGCAGTGAATTGCACCCTTTGTCATAGGATTCTACTCCAGTGCAAGGGATCTACTCCCAGCTCTGCTGCAGGAGGGACTCTCTGTAATCGAAAGATTTTCTCTGGAAGAGATAATTCACGGTCTTCCAAGTTAAAATTTAATCTTAATTTTGTCCCCTTTTTTGTAGGCCAAATCTTTCTAAGCTTTTCCTTTCCAGATCTTTCTTCAGTACCTATAGGCTGGCAAAGAAGTGTGCGTCTCATGAGTAAATAAATACCTGGGAGAAAAAACAAAAGGAACTTTACACAATACTGTATCTCTGTAACTAGCAGGAAACTTGATGTTCCAACATACATATTTTTTTCCTTGTCCTGTTTTCATGCCAGCAGACAGATAACTAAAGCACGACTGTATCATTAACTTCTTTGTTTCCCACTAACAAAGACAAGCTATAGGTACGTTTAGTTTACATTTGCAAAATGAAAATATTTTCAAATTGAGTCAGATGAAATGCCTGAAGATAGGCTGCCAAGGTAGAAATCCTAACACCGAAACATTACGACAAATTCGAGTCATGAATAACAGAAAGAAGTGTTTGTTCAATTAAACAAATGGTCAATGTGTTCAGACATTAGTATCCCTAAGAAGTGTTGTTTAGTCAACTCAAGTTCAAAGAATCTGAATTTTACATTCCCACTTCTAATTGTAATTGTTTTAATTAAAATAAACCAGGTGAGTCTGTCAAATGCCTGTTGTTTTACATTTTAAAAAACTCTTCAACCATACCACAACACATCTTTGGGAGGTGGGGGTTCCTGAGAATATTCCTCAAGAACAAACAAATTTTTACAGTTAAAATACACTTCTGCATTGTGTTTGATTGATTAAGACTCCAAAATAAATTCTGAAATCACTACAACAATTAGTTTTTGCTATACATAATTGATTTTTTCTCTACAATTAATTGCTAACCTTAAGTAATTCAGATAATTTTTGGTAAATCATTAAAGAATCAGACTTCAGCAGTCAGCCAATTATTACTATATCATACCTAAAAGGAATGGAACTGTTCTATTTAAGTTTATATAGCGTTCCTTGTCACTACTGTTTCTTTCTGTGCAAAAAAAAAAAAAAAAAAAAAAANCCTGTATATATTATATCATACACTTGTTAAATTAAGCACGACTCTTACGACTCTTGTCTTGGACTGACATTTTGAGAAGATATGATGTTGAACTTGCTACTTTTAATTGATGTTTATTAGAATCGTGTGCAGCATCGCCTCCTTCTACGCTATGACTTGTGAATGGGGCTGGTACCAATGATTTAGCAAAGCAAGTACTTCATATTAGAGACACTTATGATTAGCATTGCCAAATTCCTGGTACTAACTCATTTATTAATGCTTAAAGAAACAGAAGAATATGTGAATGCTGCTACTATTTCAGGATTTTGAGGAAAAAAAAATATCTTGAAAGTAGATTTAAATCAAAGAGCAATAGATTGTTTACAAAATCAGAGAAGATGGTATTTTTTCAGGTTATGCCATTAAGAAATGTACGTAACACATAACTGTGAACCTCTTGCAATCAATGTGACTTCTTCCCCATTGGCTTCAGTAGACTGTTCCCAAATTAATGAAAAAAATCTCTATCAATGCATTTCTGAACTGTTCCAGACACATTGGGGTATACATTTAATAAGTACTAAGTACGGATATTTTAATCCAGTTGTGAATTCTTTTCAGACACTTTTAGTCTGAAATGATGCTTTTAGAAGCAAATACAATAGATAGGGAAAACTGATACACAAAGAGAGATATGTATAAAGCCAGCATACACTGAAATAATTGAAATGTTGCCGGTTAGGTTATTTTCAACTGCCAAAATCTACTTTACTTGCTTCCTTATGATTTTAACAGCAGTGGTAAAACTAATCAAAGACTTTTTTATTCCCATTTGTGCTGCTTTGTGAAACTATGAGCAATGACAAAGGCAGAATATCATTCCTTATGCCATTAAGTATTTCCTGAATACAGAGTGTATATCGCCACAAATCTACTTTTTTAATTCTGTGACAGATAAACCATATTTGCCATGAAGTGCTTATTATTCCCCGCTGAGCCATGTGCTGGTGTATAATTTAAAGTTTGATGCCATTTGCAAGTAGGAAAAAATATCTAAGTATTAGCAAGTACTGCCCACCACCCAATTACTTGCCAGAACGGATTTCAAAATACAAAATTATTAAAGTTATTTTCATGCAGATTAAATAGTTACCAGTTTTGAGTATGTTGCAGAGTATGTCTATGAGAAACACTGACAGAATGCCATCAAATACTTCCAAGACTCAGATTTGTAACTCCAGTGGTGGAATGGGAGGGACAAAAGGGTTTTGGGCTGGGATTTGGGGGAGCGGCCTAGAAGGCATGACAGTTGTATTAAATACATGTCGGGTCTTCTTAGCAGACTAAGATGAAGTGGCTTCTCCTCTACCCTCACCTACCACCCCCCACAACCCCCCCACCTCTATGAAAACAAGCTAAATGTAAATTTTACAAATTTTCCCTTAGAAACTTAGTAATATTCAGGTATTTTACGATTTAATGGGTATGACAGAGTTAGTTCAGGATGTATTGACAAGTGACAAATCTTTCAAACTCTAAATTTCTGATTTGCGTCACAGTCAAAAAGCAAAGTCTCAAAACAGGACATTATGGCTGTCAAAGATTGCTATCAACATAGGTAGTGATCTCAGTTCAGTTCACACTGTTCAAAACATTTGTAAAAATGCATTCCCAGCTGCCTGAGCATGCATCTCCACCGGCAGCTTTGGCACAAAGGGAAACATGGCCACCCAGGCAGTAACCTTTCCAACTAAGGATTGGAGAGTGGGCACTAGTGAAATTAAATTGTTGCTCTTTAGTTCTGAAAGTATCTTACAAATTTGGGCTGGCCTTAGGCATGACATTCATGAAGGAATGCAGGACAAACATACTTTGAAAAACCGTCAGAAAAATTAGTGCTAGAATTACACTAAAGATTACACTAAATGGACAACATGAGACACTTATGAAAATTATACCAAGACACATATGGAAGCTCTATTAGATTATAATTTTCTAAAATACCAATTAATTACTCTCAGGATAAATAGATAAGAATATGCAAACACTCATGGCTTCGGGTATTCCCTTTTATTTAAGAGGTGCCTGTTCAGCAGCAAACTGGACTGCCAATCGAATAAATGAATGGAGTCAATGCATAGCAGACAAGTTACCTGACATTTTTTGTGGGCTTTTGTTGCTGGTTATATTGCTTATGTAGAGTTCTACAGTATGACTCACTCTCATAATGGACCGAAATTCATTGAGTGTTAGTGTCTTGAAGAAAAACCTTATCCCATTAAGAAAGAAACCTTTTGACCTTATGTAGAAAATTATACTTGCTTCCAGTAACAGCAGTGTCAAAACTGTATCTTTGCAATAAGTATATTTTGATAATTAATGCCAGCAAGATCAGACAACAAAGTGAATTTCATTTTCTGATTACAATGCATAGTGTGCTTTTAATGCTCTATATTATCCAAGGTTGCTGTGCAGCTTGCCTAACACCACCAAATCTGAGGAGCTCTTATGCAAAATATTTGCGCAATTGCGATGTCACTTGTCTAATTTATGGATATAGACCCTTTCTCTTCCTTTTTGCTACAAAGCGAACGTTGAACCAAAGCAGACTGGTACCTCAGTGGCTACTGAGGCTTTCTTTACAATCATTGCCTACAGAAAAAGTACCTTACTCTGAAGTCATTGTGAAACTATTACATACAGTTGAAGAGAACATACAAAGTACACTTATCCTTTAATAACTCTTTCTGAAGCTAACAAAACAACTAACTACTAAGAAACTGTGCAATATGAAAAGATGCTCTCCTTTCATGATTAAGTGCCACCTATCCAGCAGTCCTGGCAGGTGGAAAATAAAAGTCTCAATGTGCACATTCTCCATGGATAGTAGTCTCAAACTGAATTCACAAAGGCTCAGAGTCCCGGGCTTTACTCAAGTATACCACAGCATTTACAATGTTTTAGCAACGTATTCATGTTCTAAACAGCACAAAAAGTTAAGTAATCTGAATTTTTCCATTTGTGCATGAAATCCAATTATCACAAAGTTTGACAAATGCAACCACTGTTTCAAGAGTGGCAAAGAGAGGGTTAATGAACCACAACAACACTTGGACTGTGCAGAAGACATGCTTTTTGCTCCTGCAAGTGTTCGCTGTCCTGCCTATGAAAGCGAGTATGAGGCTGATAAGGGAAGAAGATACATTTCCCTTTGTAGTCATCTCCAAGTTGAAACCTTGATTCGAAACATCCTTAATTCGCTGTCATAGTGACAAGGTGCAATGCTATGTTGTTCTATACATACCAGCACAGAGTGCGGTCTCTTCAAAATTTTTGAAATCACCAAGCACAGCTATCCTCAGAGAGACAATTCTTAAGATACAAGAACATGGCAAACAACATTCAGCAACTAACTGATGTACTGACACCTGCTTCACAAACAATCTGTCTTACTACATTTGTATATAAATACATAATAGAAATATATACAAATACATTATATATATTTGTCTCTGTGAAAAAACAGTACTAGATATACAGTGTTACTCATATTATCATGGTCTTGAGCACTTTTCATTCTCACCTTTTGCATTAACTCTGAATAGGGCCTAAAACATCTCTAATTGAACTTGATACCTACTGATTTTCTAGCTCAACATGCCATGTTATTCATGGAGGCATTTAAAACCCTTTGCTTTACAGAAGCATAGATAATGACATTATCTCTTCAAGTGAGTTTGTCCCCTCTGCCTTTATGTGCTTACAGGAAAGACAGAGTCAGGGTTAATTGACTAGATTCCCTTTTTAAGCTCATGGAGGAGAAAAATATTTTTTTCAGTCACCACTCATCTTATCCTGTGACAGACATCTAAAACATGGTAGAGGAATACAGCGCCAAAGTATGTACTTATCTCCAGCAACTACAGAAGGAGTCAAGGCAACTAGCTGATCTATACACATGTAACATTGTGGGCACCTACAATTAGACAACCTGAAGGTCATCTTTAGTAACTACATGTTTTCTTCGAAATTCACAATATCATGACTTCAAATAACCTTGCTCATTTCTGGACAAGAGGCATTCATAGAAAATGTGATGCAATATTTCCAATGTACAACAAGCTATTTGCTGTGCATATTACAACACAAGACTTAAAAAAAAAATTTAAAAAATAATTAAAAAATAATAAGTCAAACAATATTTTCTTACCATGGCAGGAGCCATCCACTTCTTCATATCCTACACTACAGATGCATCGTCCTAGAGGCACAAGCCAATCCCCATCTGCTCCACAATACAATTTTGGAGTATCACGTTCCTCAGCGCTCTTCACACAGGAGCCCCGTACTTCCACCAAAGAGGACGAATCAACCCTTGGAATAGTATCAGGAAACATAGCCAAATTACGGACGGTGAAAGGGCACTTTTTGTAATAAACACGGACTGAGACCAAAGCAATGCATGCTCCAATGTCCTGAAAAGCAAGATAAAATCCTTTCTTGTTTATTGGCCCAACCTCACGAACTTCTGTGTTGAGTTTAAGAATGCGGTCACCCAAGTCCATCTGGGTAAAGCTCTCATCAGCTGCAATAGTATCAATTTTAGTGTACTGGTTTGGCTTGAACTTTACTCCATGAGACTCATCTGACTCCATGTAGTAGAGATTGAAAGTTTCCTTGCAGGTTCCCAGTACCCATGGAATGCTGTTGCAGTCCCTCAGGGTAAACTTCATTTCCACATAAATCTTCTGTGCAGCATCACGGGAGATCCAGTTTGTTCGAAGCCAGTTGTTTTGGTTTGGTTCCATCACATTACATACCTGGTAAGTATGAATGGGACGATTGTGTTCATCCATTTCAGTTATGGCATCCCACTGAAAAGAAAATAAAATTGTTTGAAAAATAAGAAAAATATGTATTACATGTATGCATATATGCAGAGCCCATGTATACATATACACACGTGCCCCACGTGTGTGCACCTATGCAGTTACTTTGGTTAAATTCACTATATGGCATTTTAAAATTTGTATTACATACAGGTGTACACACATAACAAGGCAAAGCACATGTTCAATTTATGCACAATATGCAATTCTGAGTACAAAAACAAGATATGGACCTTAGACATCATTGTTCAAACAAATTCAAATTCTGTTAGCCCCATGACACATCAACCCCACATATCTTTCTGCTCTAATACACGCAGTAATTTTAAAATTCAAGTTACACTCCTAAAGAGGCATTTTGAGTATTTGAGCAGCTGAATATTCATAGCACCTACTGATTTCAGTACTACAAAGAAGGCATGGTTGGCCTGTGGCCTACCAGACTGAGAAAATGTAGGATGTACAAGTTCAGTTTACCATTTTTAAACAATAAGAAGATATATATCACCATTTAGAAACGTGGAAAGAAAGACTTTATCTGTTCATCTTTTTCTGTGAAAGAGGAAAATATCACTTTAAGAGTTAGGTCCTCGTTTTCAGAAAAATTTCCAGACATCAGATGACTCCTAAGGCTCAGGTAAACATGTAGAAAACTAGCTGGCTTTACTTGAAGGTTTAAGAACAAATAATGTCCCAATATGGAAGTGAGGGAACATGCACATTTCTGAGACTTTTCACGCAATCTTTATATAAAAAGAAAACACAAAAAACCACCATAAAACAGCAAGATGGGGGCCAGGGGAGGAAAGCACACTTTCCTCTTTGGGAGTGAACAGATCCATCGTAATGGAAGCAGCAGGGGAGGGGGAAGGAGAGAAAAAAAAACCCCAAACAAACAAACAAAAACAAAACAAAAAACCACCAAAACCCTACAACCTATGACCCCATTAGCCTGACAACTTAGATTTTAAACCGTGGCTGGAATTCATGTGGAAAAAGGCATTCCAAGTGCTGCCAGATGCAATCAGAGGATTGGGATTCCTAGTCACTGCAAGAGTGCACCTGGGAGCTATGCAGAAAAATAGGGTAAGTGAAGGATTCTTCCTATCACAGCAAAAATGATAACCTTGCCTGAAGGTCCTGTCCTAAGAATCACAAAACATACTTCTTATACGACAGCCAGACAATGGCAAAAACTTGGCAAACAATCTGCTGACTCTTACGAGATTGTTATAAGGCGAAGGGCTTTTGGCCTCTATGACTTGTACACATTCA
This sequence comes from Himantopus leucocephalus, assembly GCA_003993805.1. Classification (NCBI taxonomy): domain Eukaryota; kingdom Metazoa; phylum Chordata; class Aves; order Charadriiformes; family Recurvirostridae; genus Himantopus; species Himantopus leucocephalus. The sequence goes on along the minus strand of RSEF01000001.1, from coordinate 111,763,179 downwards.
GAAAGGGCAAAGCTGCTATTTCAGCATTCATGGCAAGACCAGAACAAATTCAGACTTGGTCAAAATTGTTTGATGAAGGACTAGTTAGTGCAGGGCTTCTTGTGCCGTTGTCCCCAAATTGGTTTGAACTATGATTAAAGTCTACCCTGCAGCAAGCAATATAATACCCCAAGTAGATCTTGGCTTTGGGAAAAGAAAAGGGGACTTTCATGCTCTGGTGGGCTAGGCCTCTTCCCTTTTGCCAAGCGCAAACCCACACAGCTTGAATTGATTCAAATTCCACAGCCATGAAGAATTAAAGAAAATAATTATTTTTTAGTTTTAAATAAAATTAATTAAAATCCACAGCTCCCAGCCTTAAAGTGTCACCAAAAGAGGTTCTTTAAAAACAAAGCAGATAAGTGTCTCGGCCGCTGATCCCCATTTTGCCTGCTGTATCTGTTACATCAGCCAAGAACATACCACCTTTTTCTTCACATATAACACACATACTAGAAGTTTAAGCATTATTACACAAATTTGTGTTATACACAAATAGAAGCACAATGTAGATTTAGGATAAAAACCAAACAGAAGTGCAAAAGGTTTTCTGCATTTATTCGTGTAATCAAACCACATTAAAAGGAGGATGTTGCCTGACTGAACAGAGAGATAGGGATGCACCTTAGGGAGAAAAAGAGGA
>RSEF01000001.1:111733746-111762397 GCA_003993805.1 Himantopus leucocephalus | reverse complement strand
AATTCTCCAGCCTGTCCAGGTCACACTGAATGGTGGCACAGCCGTCCAGTGTGTCAGCCACCCTTCCTAGTTTTGTGTCACCAGCAAACTTGCTGATGGTACACTCCACTCCTTCATCCTGGTCATTGATGAATATATTGAACAGGACTGGACCCAGTACTGACCCCTGGGGTCACCACTTGTTACTGACCTCCAACTAGACTCTGCACCACTAACCTCAACTTTGAGCTCTATCTGCCAGCCACTGTTCAATCCGCGCCTCTATCCATTCACCTTGATCCTCAATACATCATGCAGTAATAACAAAGTCTTATCTTTTACAGCAATCTCCCTTTCTGTAAATGTTTTGCAAACTGTATAGGAGAAATAAGACTATACTAAGAGCTGTGGTAAATACATAGTATGCATAGTAAATACACAGGAAAAGGCAGTTAAACAACAGAAGATACCAGTTAAAGACTCTATTCCCAAGTTACGTGTGTTGGAAGATTGCATCTTTTTTGGAAGTTTCATCATGACAAACTTAAAAATTCAAGTATCGTGAAACAAATGAAGTGCAATTAAAAATACATCCAAGAGAACTTTTAGATGGCACTTTTTTCCTCCTTACTGCCTACCTATGATTTCTATTAGCAATAAAGTGATTTTCCAGTTCCTTGGGAAAAACAAACTCTTTAGCAAAGACTTTATTCAGGACTGTAATTTTTCACAGAAATGTTAGCCATAAAATAACTTGTAACATTATTTTACCAAAGAACTACAGCTAAAATGCTCACATTAAGGCATCTAACACTGAAAAGCTCTCCTTACACTGCACAAGTTTAACAGGAAGAAAATCGCAAGTAAAATATTCAAATAGGATTTTTTGTTCCTTTACTGCTGAATATTAAGCTGTACTTTTATTTTAAAACTGTCTTTTTCCTGAAACACGTATACTAGTACCTATTAGTAAATCAAGTGTAATTAGCACTGAAGCAACAAGGTCATACGGCATTTTATTTCTTTATATTGAATTCCAACTCTGTCTACGGGATTGTTTTCATTTTACTAAGATACTTACGCGTTTAGAGACAAAACATCTCAGGAGTAATTAACAGTAAGTGTTGTCTTATAAGGCTATTTCCATTTTAATTATTTTACAGTAAAATGTTTAAAAATCAAGGTTTAAAGTCAAATAAGACATATAAGGAGGGTTATTGCTGGTGTTTAAAAAGAAAGTTCTTCAAATTTAATCGCATTCTCACATTAACATTCTCCTTTTATGATACAGTCGGCTGTTTTCCTACTACTAGATTTTTTTTTGAAAACTCTTTTGAACATTAATTGACATAATTGCTAAAATGCTTTGCCTTAATAAAGAAAAAGCCAAAAAACATAGAAGTATGTGTTAGCTCATTTAGGAGAAACAAATTTATAACAGAAAGTGACAAGCCAGAAAGTCAATTTTATATTTTAAAGTCAACTGGAAAGCTATCTAACACCCACATAGTATCCAAAAAGACAAAATAAAGAGGTACATTTAATAGATATATAAAGGAGTTGAAAAACATTTCCTACAAGAAAGATGAATATTTGTGATAAGAGAACACAGGTGTTTGGCCTCAGAATTTCCTTTCCACTCCAGGAAATCCTTGATAATGCAATTTAGGGAGGTTTAAAGCAATATATGAATGCAACTCTCTTGAAAAGATATCCATTCTTTCAACTTTTTTATACTCAATCTTTTTCTATTTTAACGTTTTTCTTTTAAGAAGTTGTTGATCTCTCTACAAATAGCACCACTGCTAACCTTTGAAACAAGATTCTGATGTTGTCTTTATACATACAAGATTGCCATTCTGCAGTGTACTGAGCACACAGCCGTTGCCAAAATACACAGCTATCAGTTGTGATATCTAAGCCAACATTTGTGCTTTCAGCTGTAGTGGAAGAAAAGTAATGGACAGAAAGTCCCAAATGAGCCATTCTAAATGAACCTTGTGCAACAGCATCTCAAACCCCAACACACTATTTCATAAAGGTCCCTACAACATGAAGGATGCTTTGATATTGGCTTGCTGGGAAGAAGGGATTGATGTTTTGAGCCCCTTTTCCCTAGTTTATTACTTCTTTTCTACAGCGGTCTCCCAAAGGAGCTGAAGTTCTTCAGTTATCTTTAGAAATCACTATGCACATTTAACTACTAATTTTAGGCATTAAATAGATACACCAAATCAAATGGTTAATAGGCAATATGACAAAAAAACTACACAAAAAGGTTGAATCCCTTAAGAAAATGTGTATCTTTTAAGCAGCACAGTTGCATCGATATTCTAAATATTGATCATTTGCAGACAAAACAACAGAAAAGCAAATTAAAGTTTATCAGGTGGTGAGGAACTGACATTCTGAATCAATGAATCACTGTTACATTTAATCCCAATTGATTTGAGTAGTTCAGTACATCTTCCGAGCTTGTCTTTATGTCATATTTTAAAGTGTAAGGCAAATGGAAATTTATTAAGCTATGAATCCTTTATTACTTAAATTCAATAAGCTCTAAATGGCTCATCCATAAATGGCAGCTCAAGTTCTCCATGTTTAAGTTTTTTTAATACAATAAAAAGCTTCAGTAGAACTGACACAGTGGTGTAGCGGCAGCACGAGGTACTGCAGCTCAAGGGAGAGTGGTAAGGCCACAATCCAACAGAGTCCGAACGTTATCCCTGAGCTCTTGAAGCCAAAGGTGAAGCTGCCAGACACAGAGAGAACAAAGTCCTCCCAGCAGAATTAAAATCTTTAAGATGTGGGATAAAGATGAAATGACATATTATTTCCCATTGAGGAAGAAACCGATCACCAATTACTACTTTGTTACTTAGATGGACCCAGATGAGCCCTGCTTATACAACTGGTGCCTATCAAGCAAGAGTAACGAACCCAGACCATACTAAAACGTGTAATAAGGATGCCTTCTTTCATCCAAATCTATCCTCACAGGTAGTGTCCTAATGAAGAACAGCAGATGCTGCTGCTGCCAGTTTTGTCTCCTCCTCTGGTAATCTTAGCAACAGAGGCTGGACTTTGAGGAAAGCCACAGGCACCAGAGCATGCAAGCCTCACTGAAACGGAACAAGCGTTGCTGCCTAATGCCTACCAGCTGCTACAGAAATCCTCATCACAACCATTAACTAAGGGAGAGGTGAAATCCTTATAATTAGACAGGGTAACTGTACCAGGTGAGGTTTTGCAGATATGAGCGTTATGAGAAATAGACAACGCCAAAGCTCTTCAAGAGGTGATAAGAGACCACCAAAATGCACAACAGGAACATTTACATCCCGCACTGAATTGCTGCGGCTGACAAACAAGTGCCATTTTTATTTAGGTCCTGGACAGAGAAGCTTTAGCTCTTGCAATTCACTCCAATACAAACACAGAAATGCAACAAGCCAATTTTAAAACTAATTGCCTTTTGGGATCCAGTTCTAAATTAGTTTTCATATTCAGAACGCCTAATAAGCAATACTGAAGTCCAACATGTAGTAAGTTATAATACTTGGAAACAGTACTGGTATAATTCTGCAGTAAAATACTACAAAACTGTGTAGACAAGTTTCCTATGCAGCATATTTGGGGGGAAGAAAAAACCCACCAACACAAAAAAACACCCCAAACACCACCATGTCATCTTCCTGGAAACAAATCCAAGCTGACTCCATTGGAGCAGCAAACCGAACATGCATAGTAGAAGCAGGGTCCAATGTGGACATTCTTCTCAAGATCATCTTTTTCCCTTCCTTTTGAGCAGTGTTGAGAGTGGGTCTGGAAAACCACACAAAATCTATGTCAAATATTTTTAATAGGGCTTATTTGGTGGTCTTAGCAACTTTGCACTGTGCAGTAAGAATGGTGCATGGCATCCTATCGGCATGGTCACCAATTGGCCCTTCTGTGCCACGTCATCTGCTTTTTCACATTACTTAAACAGCTTACTGTGTAGTGCTTGATATATGCAGATGATGTAATTCATACACAGTACAGAAGTTTAACTCCTGGTATGTGCTAAATGCCAAACAAATTACTGAACACTTTCTACTGCATGGGGATATACTCACAGTACCAATACTGAGTGTATGTTTGTCAGCAAAAAAATTTAAACTACTGACTGGAAAGATTCATTTGTCAACTGCATACTGAGACAGTTTTCACTACCAGAAACATCTAGGGACCGATTTATTTTGTTATTAGTCTGATATTAAATCCATCTGTTGATGTTTATTTGAAATACAAATTATCACAGTGCTATAATAAGATGCAGTTCTCTAAAATTCTAGATGAAATAACACATTCTCATCCCAATGAAGTTAATGCAAGTTTTCTCTTAACTTCAGTAGCTAAAAAAATTGCTCCAAATGTGCTATTCATATTGGACTTGTTAGGTCTTCATAGAAACATCCTTAAAATGGACCAAATGTCAAATTGTAGACCAGCAAGTCTGTGAACCTTTTAGGTAATTTCTTCAAGAGTTCCTTCAGGGGGTACATAAGCTATTGCCTATTTTACCAACAAGCCCAGTCTTCTCTGACTATTATGGCAATGCACCCCAGAGCCAAATAATTATTCTGTCATTTAGTGACCATGTGAGCAAGAAAACTGGATTGAAGTAAAATAAGATTTTTTTTCTGCTTGTTAGCAAAATAAAATAATAAAAAAATACACACACACTTGTCACATGACACAAGAATATTCCACTCACTCTGAAATGAACGGTGGATTAAAATATTTCATATTTTTCCTTTCACTTTCTGGAATCTAGATACCTTTTAAATTATATATACTGTAAAATACGTTTAGAACATATGAAAGCAAAACATATCTGTATTTTCAAAATTAAGTCTTTATGGCATGCTTTTTCTGGCCATGAACATTTGCTGAATTCGACAAGATCGTTTGAGTCTTTCTCTTTAAAACCGAATTCTTAGCGAAGCCTTTAAACAAGAAATACATCTATAGCATTAAGCTGCATTTTCTATATTTAGAGAGACTGGTCCCTAACTGAGGTATCTTCTTTTTAAAGTTGGATCCCACTTACCATATTTATTTTCAACCAGGAAGATGTATTCTATTAGTTTTACAGCAAACACAAATTAACTATTTTGATTTCTGCTTTGTACGCTAACATTTCTCTTAAACTGTGTTTTTAATCCATACTTTTCCTCTTGGCTTAAACCAGCTGGAAAATAAAATACTCACACTTGGATTGTTCCATAGGTCTCATCTGACATTTGATAAAAAGAAAGTAAGGGTAGTTTTGTGGAAGGGATATTTATAAACAGTAATACTGAGAACCCAAGCGTGTTAAAGAATAAATACTTTAAAGTACTCAATATAGAGTCCCCTCGAACATTACAAGTATTCAAAACTTAAAGAATTTTGAAGGTTCCCCCCACCTTCTTTATGATTTTCTTTTAACCTTAAGAGAGTTTGCCAAATCCTATTTAGGGTCCATGCATAAGAATAATAAATGTTATTCACATTTCAAATACAAGAAATAAGTACTTTTTTTCCCCAATATCAACATAAGTGGTATTTATTCACTGAAGTGCAAAATGTTACTGTAACATACAGTAAGAGAACTTCAGTCCGAGATTTGTTATACATTTAAATCTAAAAGTAACAACAAAAAAACAGCTTTTGCGTTAAATATTGTGCAATGTACAGAAGGTACCAAATTACATTTCAGGTGAACATACATTTCCTAACTTCAGTATACTTTATTTTTAAATCTTATTCTTTCTTATGAAATAAATAAGAGATGGACAAACCGAAATGTATTTCAGCATGACTGGATATGGCATGGCCCTCTACCAAAATATAGCCTTCTCTTCTAAAATATCAGAGGAACCACTAAGCTAGAAAACGTGCAAGAGATCAATGAAAGCGAACCCAGAAATAAATACTGGTATAGGATATACTGCTAGCACTGTATATAATTTAATATTGTTAAAACAGAAATGCTATGCTATTCCACTTCAAGCTCTCTGAACATGAATGAAATGCTTGATGCTGTGGGAATATTTGCATTTTATGATTTAATTAAGAACATAACTAATCAAAGTTACATTCAAGACAGACTCCTCTTCCTATGGTTTGCACACAACCTCATGGCTTAGGAGCACCCATATGAATAAATATATTGGGGTTCAGATATCTTTCCATCTTCTATATATTGACTCCTATTAATTTTAAAGTAAATCCACGCCTTCTCTTCTAGGTTTTTTGCATAGTCCCTACCATCAGCCTTTATATCACTCAGGAACATGAATGTGGACATTGTTTCAGCTTTAACTGCTAAATCCTCATATCCAGATGCACAGCTTCATGTGTCTGGTTATAAACACATCTCATCTTGCTGGCTTATTTCTGACTTTGAGCTTTTTTTGTGTGTGCTCTTCTTACCATCTTTTTGTCTTCTCCTTAGTTTGTAAACACTAGGATAGCAATAATAATCTTTCTTGTCTTTGTACCACACAAAACACATTGAGACCTGATGTAACTAGCACCTTTTTTCCAATACAGGAACATCAGCACAAAAAGTACTATGGATCATTTTCACAGTCACACTCTTACAGGAACAGTCCTAATATAGCCTAACCAATTCATAAAGCAAGTTTGAGGGAAAACACAGACAGCCCCATACATCCTACATAAACCACTACAGACTAAATTATAAACTGAAGCTATACCTGTTTTCCAAGCCATCCACAAGGACATAAAAAACAAATAAGACTTCAAAGAACACAAGACCCCTAGTGGAACCGTAAGAAAAGCCCAGATACAGGTAGACCTAACTCTAATGTCATCTTACTCCTCCACAACTTTTTAGGGAGAGGGTTGGGGTTTTGTTTTAATGTCTTCAAGTTTTACACAGAAACATATCATATAATGATCAGGACATTACCAGAAGGAACTACAACTGATACTGTATGTGTTAAAATAAGGATAGAAACAGGACAACGAAAAATCTTAACCAAAAAAGTTACTTTCAGAAAATATTATTCAATTCAAACCTGTTTATTTAGGTTGATTCTCAAAAAATTAAGTCAGAAGAACATGAAGAATAATTTTAATTTGGAAATGCTGTTTCCAATATTGAAAATTATGTTAATATCCAGAATCACTTAAATATTTATAACACTTAAAATGCAAAGAGTTTTTGCTCCTAGTTTTTAGCTACATATTTCTGGAAACTTTTCACTATGTGAAAATATTCATTGCTTTGCCTTTTCATCCTTTATAGGATTTTAATATGCTTTGTAGCTCAACTATTCGAGTTTCCCACAGGTCATAAATTCTACTTTTTAAACATCTCTACTGACAGACTTCAAGAGTAGAATGAGATTTAGATTACTTGCATCACTTTCTGTCAATTATCCACCTATTACTTATTCACTTGAGCTATCCAAGTGTTATAGCAATACATTAATAATTTCTACATGAATTCCTATGCATTATTTTTCAGTTGCCACCATGACAAATAACTATATCATCACCTCTGTCAGAACTTTTTAATCAGTAGATCTCAAAGGTCTTTGCAAAGAAGGAAAACACTCAGCAGTTACATTGCTTTAGCAATTCATTACTTTTTCACAAAGAATCAGCTTGTGGAAACAAACTGTTTACAAAACAAGACTGATTTTCCTAATTTCCCCATCTGGGCTTCATAAGGAAGTGGGAAGTCATTGTTATGGGATTAAAAAAACACCAAACAACAACACAAAACAACACAATATTTGCTATTTTGGCATGTTAAAGTTTTGCAAATATTCTAAAGTTCAAAAAGTTTTCAGAAAACAAAAGAACATAAATGAAGTGTTCTGATGAATCCAATTTCATTAATGCTTTGCTTCATAAATAAATAATTAAAAAATATGAGACTTTATTTTTCATTCAGGTATGAAAGATTTATCTTAGCATTCTTCCTGGTATGTGAATGCAGTATGCCACCTATTCCCAATAAGCACCTCAGCCTTGTATTGCAGATGAAAGAATAGAGACACAGAGACCTCTAGAGTTAAAGCAGAGATCGGAGAAGGCAGAGACCTGGTCTTCTTCCATCTCTGCCAAGCTACCTTGCCTCCTGTGGGGTCCGTTTACATAAATTAACACTTGCAGGTTGCATTTTCACATTAGCAGAACACAGCCATGCATCCACAAAAACTTGCATCGCAGTTACTGTAAGCACATTAAAGAAAGACAGGCCTGCAGCTGCTCTCTTGCCTACACACCATAGCATAAGTTCAAGAAAAATCCTCAGTGCTATGAACCTCTCCTGCTCCAAACAGTTGCTTCAGATGAGCCTTAACAGGGATCCAACACCTGCAAGTGCTCTGACAACACACCTCCATCTCAAGTGTTCCACGCACAAAAATTTAGCATTTCTACCCCTTCCCTCCAAAAAGGCAAACACCTTATTTTAGTTAACCCTTTAAAGAGGACATTGTAGTAATGGATTGTCATAATGTACTCATTCACAATACAGAAGTGGGCATCCGGAACAAGATATTTGAGGGGTGAGAGGTGTACATAGGTGCTTTTACAAAGCTTTTTTTTTTTTTTTGTATATTAAAGCCTACCAGTGTTGTTGGGCAGAAAGAAGAGGAATTGATAAGGAAGAACTGGTACTGCAGTATGGCTTAAAAAGCAACACCAAAACTTACTTCAATTACAAAATCAAACGGTAGGATAAGGTGGAGTACAGAGCTGCAGGAACTGAACATGACTATCTCTGCTGAAGAGAGCAGAGCAAATATAAATAGCATAAAGAGAGCTAGAATGATTTTGCTGAAGTTTTACTCCAGCTAAAAGCCTTTTGACAATAGTTAAGGGAAAGATCCTAGCTAGGAAAAGCAAATTACACAGGCAAAAATGTCAGAGGGCACCAATTAAAGAGGGATATTAACATCATTTCAGGAACTTCAGAAGGAGAGGCATTGCCTCCTTGTATTCACACAAGGTATATCAACTACTTCTACCTGAACTTCACACAGTCTACTAGCCAAAGCAATTGCTTCTGAAATTCAGCCTTTCACATCAAAAAAAGGTTGGCTCCCAGTTATTAAGCAACCAAGAAAAAAAAATCCTCCATGAAGGCAGGACACTAGTATTACACCAGAACTAGATTATAAACTCTTTGAAGCAAGGACTGAACCTTACTAGGAGTTTATTCAGGATAGATCCTGACTCTGTTATCTACTGAACTGCAGTGTATAAGCACCACTTACACTTACAATCTTAATAAAAACAACAGTAGGACAGGAAGTATTTATAATAGGTACTAATATATCTTCACAGGATATAAAAATACCAACACATAAATTCTGAAGGAAGCTGACCTTCAGCTAGACTTTAACAGCAAAACATCCAGGTGACTCACAAACGGGTCATGTAGCTAAGTTGAAATTAAAATTCAGAGAAGCATCTTGAAAAAAACAGGGGGGGAAAAAAGCTTCTTACTCACTTACTCAGAAAAGTCAAAGCATAAAGCCATACCTATGAGGAAAAATACCTACAAACACAACACTCACTAAGCTTACCTAGCTTGAAGAAATTCTCCAAAAATTGAAGTTCGGCTTTGCCTTTTATAAAATTATGTTCTAAATCCACCCCTCACTGCATCAAAAGACTCCTCCCTGAATTCAGCACACATCTTCAGTCACCCTTGTTCTTTCATTTCTGTCCTTCCAGTGTGGCCAGCTACAAGCAATGCTCCTGCTTGGGCAGCCCCCAGCTGCAGCTGGGGCAGCAAATCACACCGGCTAATTGGGGAGTTACACTGCAGCTGTACCCCTGCCACTAAAAACTTGCCTTTCTCACCCCTCTGCAACCCTCAGTTTTCAGGAGACGCGTAGGAATTGCAGATCTTTGAGACTTCTATCTTTTTGACATGGGAAATTAGCTCCTTATCTTTCTGTGTGCTTTTGTTTGTCCCCTCACAATAGTACAATTGGTATGGTGCTAAACCTAAAACAAGCAGAAAGTAAGGAAAAGAGAAACCCCTTCCTTCCCCCTCCCCCTGCCAATTCAGTATTAAGAAGCTGTGGATAACCAGCTGGGTGATGCTGTACTGAAGAAAATACATGCTCGCAGCCTCCAAATGTCAAAAGGTGAAAATACTGGCCAATTCCTTGCACTTCTTGTAGTAAAGCTATTTGCTAGTTTTCTGCAGCAGCAGAACTGCCATTGCCTTTGCTTTCTGAAAGACAAAAGGGCCAAGAAATACGTGGTAGCCATCTCTGATAAGTCCACTCGTACTCAGACAAAATAGGGGTCAGAGTGCCCATAATGAAAGGAACAATAAATTACCAAAATCCGAAGAGAACATTAAGCAGCAATCTCTGAAAATATAAAAGTTGAAAACTAAAATGTTTAGAAAGGGAAAGAGTAAATAGAATTTGCATTACCTCTCTGATTCACTCTCTATGAGGAGAAATGAATAAGTACTTTTAGAAATCTCTTGGGTGCAATGAATATTGAAACTCAAAACCGGAAAGTTACATTCTTACAATCCCATCAGCTTGAGGGAGTAAATTACATTTCTGATTCATTTTCCAACAGAATTGGTGACAAAGTTCCCTTCCAAAGAGTTATCTGACTGACAAATTTTCTCCAAAAGGAAAGCTGTATGTAAAATGTTTTTCTTTGGGGAAATGCGACAAGAATCTGATTAGGCAGTCACCAATATTTATGAGAGATTATGATACACACGAGTTTGTTGAAATCCTGACAAAATCAGTACAGTTTTTTTCATCAACCAAGCTTTGAAGACTAATTTGTAGCAAGACCATGCTGGCTAATAGGTTTCTCATGAGCTACAGGATTAGCCAAATAATGCAATCTAAGAATGCAAAACTACTATCATTCTAAAAGTTCACAAACCCATAGCTCTGGAAAAGCTTCTCTCAAGTAGTAAGCTTTTAATACACTTACAGAGAGGGCAGATACTTCCCCTCAAGTATGATCAACATGTACAAATCACTACAACAAATGCCATCAGTAAATACGAAATCAAGTCTCGTGGTAACAAGCCCCCCTCCAAACAATGAGACTCAAACACCAGACAAGGAGAGAAATGAGATTTGGAAAATATATGAGCAAGTGTAAGAAGACCAAGATGGTCAGACACGAAAAACACACACTTGATTTGTGACAGAAAGCAAAGCTCATCTAGGTGCTTAGAGAGTAAGGTAGTCAGAACTGCTGTATTTGCAACATTGTATTAGAAAATATGGAATTTTCAGGGCTCACTGGCAGTAGTATCCAGATTATATCTGTCCAAATTAAGTCAAACGAATATTGCTGCATGAAGCAGCGAAGTGGAGAAAGCTGAAAGCAAAATGAAGAGAGCTAGTAAATTTGAAAAAATAGAATCAAGAAGTTTTGCAAACAACTCTCTCATCAGTTTATCCCACTGATGTGCTGCAAGAGGTATACATTGAGAATTAGAAGACTGTTTCTTTCTCCCTGCTCTGCGAAGCCTTAAAGCATCATATTACTCTATCAGGATACAGTAATATGAATAAACAGTACTGATTCCGGGTTACTGAAAAAAATAGGGTTACATGGAACTTCATTCTGGTTTGTTTAGTTATTACATTTTTGGGGATCCTTTGTGCAACTTTGTGTTCAGGCAGGAATGAAAAATGTTTCAAAAGACAGTAAGAAACATTATTTGGCTTTGGTTCTACCTTTAAAGCTTGCAGGAGCTATGATATTTTACCTGAAGAGTACCATTTAGGTACAACAATAGGACAAGATTCACCCTTATTAAACAGTTTAGATAATGATTTGAAATAAAAATTAGTAGGAGTAACAGTGAAACAATGAAGCCAGGCATGTCGGCAAAGTTGATCAGCAAGATGTATTATTTAAATTTTTACTAATCAAATTAATAGATGGGATAAATAAGCAGAGAAATGAGCTAGCAACTTGCACATAAAAATCATATAAATTTTGATATAAAATATATTGTCTTATATAATTTTCCTGTTTGGGTTTGGGGTTTTTTTAATAGAGAGAGGGGAGAGAAGAGAGAAAGCAAAACCTAGGATACTAGTAATACGACTGCCATCTTAAGAGTTATTGTATAATTAAAATTCACTTCCTAGCATGAAATTTTGGAATTAGTGACAGGATGAGCACCAGGGAAATGTATATTATTCACAGTATGAATAAGAAAAGTCTATTCATTATTTCATACATACAGTATGCTAACTGATCTAAATTATACATTAGTAAGTTTGATTGCATATCTGTTAATCCTTGAAAAAAGGCACTAAGAAATTAGGTTTGTATCAAGTATATGGCGGTTCACTGAGCCTGCATAGTATGCAGGCTCTAGATACAGGGTCAGCATAGGCTGACAAATGTTTCAAATGTATATAGTTTTCATATTTCAACTCTGAAAAAGAAAATTCCACAGATTCCCAAAAGAGAGTATTTTGAGAAGACTTGGAATGAAAAATGTTGAAAGTTCACAGGCTTCTCCTTCTACACCAGCTCCTTAAGACTTTAATATACTTTGCATATCTGCCTTTATCAGAAATACTGACCAATAAGTTTAACAAATGACCTCCGTTTGAGTCCTAAGAAAGTACTAGAATCAAATAGAAGTTCTAAACATATAATAATTCAGTGACTAACAATAAGCTTTGCACTTATGAACAGTAAAGGAGGATTGTGGGTTATCAATTCTATTGTGGGTTATCAATGCTCTTATTGTAAGGTAAAATGTGATTTCTCTGAATGAAAGTAATTCACTTCCCAACATACATGTACCTCCCTTTACTGACAAAAATCATATTTATAAGTACAGTCAATGCCGGTGATTTCAATACTCCTTCCTACACTGATGAATAACAAAATCAATACAGGTCCATGTTAGGAATTCAGAACCACTTCACGGCTTTATGATGTTTATTACCAGATGACTCCAGCCAAGTGATACATGTTTTTCATCTCTGAATTGGCAACAAAATAAGTAAGAAAAAATGTAATGTGGATATCTCAGTTCAGGCAGTGCTGTGCAACAGTGTCTGTTGCCTACAGTCATCCAAAGCCTTGTTTTCACTCTTCAAAATATTTTTTCCTAGAGTAAACATGTAGGGAATATAACACAAATCAATTTTACTGCAACTCAAATCAAAGATGGTCAACCATAAGCCAAGTGCGAAGGATGCCACAGTAATAAAACCGGCATATGCTTTTATCTTGAGATAATTATGCATGTTATAAAGCCGTGCATGAACTAGTGGTAAAACACCCCTCTTTAGTGAGTGAAAACAAGAATTTTGTCACAGGGGCTCTTACTGCAGCAGCTCTTCATTAAATCCATACACCTGATGAGTATAACAACCTCCCTGCCTCACTGGAAAATGACTTTACCAAGTGCCCCCAACCATTTCTGTTGAGTTTTTTTCTTCTTCTTCATGATTTACTTTCAAATCAGACAGAAATTTTAACTAACAATATCAGTGGGAGACACTCACCTCTTCCACTGACAATTGGAGCCTTAGCTTCAGCACTAGTGATTAAATTAGCAAGTCAAACAAGGTAAATGTGGGAGGAGGAAACAGAGCCATCTTTGCTGCACCTTCAATTCCAAACTGATTATGCTGATGGCCACATTTTGTTTTTAAATCACTAATATAGCTGCCCAAACAATCCATTTGACATTGTTTTCACAAACAAGTAATTTAACCTTAGGAAATTTTTCACAGAGCCTAATCGGCTAACATAATAAAAGGGGACAATTGAGGAGGAACACACAAACTAACATCAGTAACTTCTAGACACTGGCAATTTGCCTGTTCTTTCCAAACCCAATGTGTCCTTTGTTTATTAAGATGGACAAAACATTCTTTACTTGTTCAGCAAAAGACGTTGGCAAACTATGGACATTTATTTTAACAACCTTAAATTCAAGGGCACTCCAAAGAGAAAGGAGCAGGAGAACAAACTACTTCACACAGCATTAAAAAATCCATCATACTGACAGAGATCTCTTCTCCATGGAACCAAAAAAAATTTCCAACACAAGGTACTGAAGACAAGCCTACTCCCAGATATCTGCATTGCTTAGAACTGGACAATAAAACAGATTTTTGCATTTGCTTAAATACTCATTTCATTCACTCATTTGTTCGTTTAGACAGTTCTTTAGCTGGATTTAAATAATTATCCGGTTTGTTCTGAGAAAAGGCACTGGCCAGAGTATGTTATCTTATCTTGATTACAACTATTGTTATCATTTATGTTAACCCACTTTATGTTTTCACTTTCACTTTTCATTGAGAAACTTCCTTATTATCTTAGTCAGTCACAAGGGAAGCATAATCAAACAAGTCACAGTTAAGAAAGAATATGTTCAAAAGCAACTGTAGCTTCTTAGTGTCGAATGCCGACATTATTTTATTTCCAGAAAATCAAACCTGTTCCAGTAGAGAAACAGTTATTTCCTTGGACCTCACATTTAGCTATTTCTTTTTCTGATCTTTTTGCAGAGACATCACAGTCCATTCTAATTGTTTTCTATTTCAGCAAATTTGGCAGTGCTGGTTGCTTCAAACCTGATAAAAGCTCCTTTTTGGTGAACAAGCCCAGGCTGCTCTCACATCTGAATTTAGGCAACCCATGTGCTTGCACACATTCTTTACTCTCTAAATCCTCCCACTACTCATAGCCTACGATAGTTTATCTGTTGAAAATGTCATGAAAGCTAAGGCACGTAATAGATGCAGTTACCCAAACTTAAAGACAGTATTTTTTTATAAGGGAGGAAGGTAGTTATTAAATTGTTTTTGCCTCCAGGATTTTCCAACAGAGAACTCCCCCGGGCAGACTCCAAATGAGTAGTTTCTGCTCGGCCGGCTGCTCTTTTGAACGCATACTCGTTCCTGATAGTTCCTTTACACAAATGAAACTGTGGCCGTGTAGGTCTACTGCAATTCAGTCTTTTGACAGGGTTGTTACTCCATTAATTTCCCTCCAGCTTTGTGTTAATGTAAGTCTGGATCTTGTACTTTGCGAGTGGAACGGTATCTCCTGCTAGAACACAGCTTTCAGCCAACTTCTACTTTTGAGTTCAGTGTGCCTATTTACAGCAAATCTACTCTGACTTTTTAATAACTATCCCCACATTATCTTCTCTGTAATAAATTTGCATCTTCAGTCTATATTTCACAGCTCTACACTAACCAAATCAAATATCAACTGAGGTGTTAATAGCTGGTGACACAAGGTTTTAGTGAATTAAAGGTGTAGAACCTCATATACATTTATCTACATTTATCTTTAATGTTTAGTTTCAGTGGAAGGGATGCATGAACTTGAGTGGCGAAATTCCTCATTACAGGAAGCAGCAAAAGACGACCAAAACTTTGGTGCTCAGAGGCACGTCACATTTTCAACAGAGTAACTTTTAACAGCAGAGCTATAGATCTCAACCCATTGGGTATTCGTCCTGAACCATTTCCTATTAAATAAATTACTTTTTCATTTAATAATGGCAGTACAACATTGCCCATTGGCAGTGATAACTCCTCAAGCTAAGTTCAAGGTTACTGAAGCAACTGATTTAAGTAGGAAGATTGTACAATGAAAATTATTTTTATTTAAGACAGTTACATTTTAGATATTTAATAAGCATAAAAAAGTTAAGCCACACTGTACATTTTAGCCCGGGTACTAAACCAAAAGGAAAGATTTGTACAGATGGTATGAAAAAAATTAAAAGCTAAATTTTCTTTGTGGAAAAAGGAAAAATATCATGGGAACTACAGCAGCCCCAGTTTGAAATCTAGATCATGAAGACAGATATAGCCATCAAAAGTTTTTATCCTCTACTGTTGAAGGGGTTAGCATCAAAATATGAAATGGCTGTATACAGAACACTGTTTACATCATTTGTAGAAAAGTTTTATTAAAAGTCCTGTGTGATGGACTACTTAGGCTAAAAGCAGCAGGCAATCAAGCTGGAACAGAAACATTGAATAGAACTAGTTAAAGAACAGAAAATAGAGAGTATAAGCAAAAAAAGATCTATATCCAGCAAAGGAAAAACACTTAGAGGAGTCCTACTGTACATGCTAGCATTAGGGCAAGAACAGCATTTCTGAAGATAGAAGAGATTGAACCAGACACATCCACGGATTAAAAGCACAGAAACGTGGACAGGTAAAGAAAAAAAATCTTCATTAACATAGCAGAAAAGACAGCTGTAAGAGAATGGACTGGAAGTACGTAGAACTACAGAATATGTAGACTGCATCACTTTGACTTACATTTTGAATAGAAAAATCAGACAAAATAATATAAAAAGAGATTAAAGAGAAATACAATCAGGACTTCAAAAAGACACTTTCTGAATTAAAAATACATACTGTAGCTTCCATGTAAGACACTGAATTTGAAAAAGAAGAGGAAAAAACCCATGCATCCATTTTGCATCAAGCGGTGTGCCAGTTTACAGAAGAGCTATTAGCCACTATAAATCAACAGTGTAATGCACTTTAATGCAAATTTTCCCTTTACTTGTACCTCATGAATGTTGTTAGGATAAGAACAGAGGTTAAGGAGTGGAAATAGTGTATTTTATCACTGTGTTTCAGTTTGTCTAAGGGAACACTGGAATTTCTGTGACTAGGACTCTGCCCACATTCACCATGAAAGGATATGAAGAAAGGTTTTGCTTCGTTACCTGAAACAGCGTGCTTCCCCAAAGCAAAAGATTACCTCAAACAGCAGTCTTTTAAAACTGCTTTATTGTAACCCGTAGAAAAGATAGAGGTTTCAGGGATTCTTAACTCCAGCTATGTTGTTGCTTTAAGTAGCTGATTGTCACTGTATCGGACCTCAGTGAAAAGACATATACTTATCCTAATTAGATGTTTTCATCAAGTATATTTGATAACACATAGATTGATACAAAATAAAAAGGTCAGTTATGAGGGCACTTCATCCTAAAAGACAGAAAAGTACAGAGTGGGGAAGGAGGTGGGAAGGGATCAGCCACCTGTGTGTGAAGAATTCCTTGACAAACCATCAAGTACCAGTGATGTCTTACAAATAGACGATTGCAGCTTCAAAGGAATGAAATGCTGCTTAATGTAGGTAGAGGAGTGCTAAGACTGAGGAGTGCTCTCTCCTGAATAAATTCAAATCAAATACATTTCAAGAGGAAGGACTGCTTCTCACATGTCCTAAAGGATACTGGAAAGAAAGTAAGCTATTAAGGCTTGCATATTACACTGAGATATACCTCTTCTATACGAAGATAACACACAAAGATAAAATCCCTATAAAGATGCAGGACAGCATCAACAGCAAGTTAGCAGGGTGTTTACCTGGGACACTATCCAGGCTTAATCCAGTGTAAATACAACACGTGTTTACAAATACAGGAAGCGTTCTTCCAGTTTTTTGTTTATG
This sequence comes from Himantopus leucocephalus, assembly GCA_003993805.1. NCBI lineage: Eukaryota > Metazoa > Chordata > Aves > Charadriiformes > Recurvirostridae > Himantopus > Himantopus leucocephalus. The sequence goes on along the minus strand of RSEF01000001.1, from coordinate 111,744,928 downwards.
TCCATTATTGAAAAAAAAAAAAAAAAAANTGCTTTTCAGCTTGGATATTGAAGATAAATACTTCTAAAACCTGAACTTGAATCCATGGTGAAAAAAGTGGCTAAATGGCTAAAAGCAAGGTATTCCTTCCCAAAAGTCCACACTGCAGGGCACTAGAACATGTCTCAGAGGCTGAACTGAGAGCTCATCAGCAGTGAGGAGGAGGAGGATGGGTACTCCTGTGCGATGACAAAGAGACAGATCTGTAAAGCAGCAACGTAGCAGGAGCTTGTCTGACTCTCAAGGAGTCTAAGGACACTATTATAAACTCCTCTGTTTTAAAACTGGCTTTCATTCAAAATCACACGAACTTACTGCAACACAGGCAGTAAAAAATTCCTAGACACCCCACCACCACCCTTGAGTTTTGAGTTTTCTGGCATATCTCTAGTTAAAATGTGATTGTTAAAGTGATTATTTTGTGATTTGAGGTACTTTAATGATTTTTCTAACATCAGAGTCCCTTCTGCATTACATCATACTTACATATTTCTTCCCAGGAACCTAATACAAAAATAAAACAACAATACAAAAAAAGGGAGAACAAGAAAAATTATGATGAGACTTCAGGAAATCATAGTGAAATACCTTTCCTATACTGTCCCCTCAATGAACACATCTAAACAAGTGCATGGAATAAGCTGTAAATATTTTGTTGTGTTCTTATTGTTACCACTACTTATGCTACAGTTCTCATAGCTAAACTAGAAAAGTTTGACAAACTGCCAAGGGCATGTTCTCAGACTGCAACTTGTGAAAACAATCCTGTAGCTTCCACAACCAAGTAGGTACACTTCATGGGTAGGACTAAGAAAACATGGAGGATTATTATGTCATATATTTTTTTGGTGGTTTCATGGGACCAAATGATCCCAAACTCCCACTTAGACTGGAAATACGTTGGGTTTTGTCTTTTCACATTAAACTATGAAAGTATTTATTTCTCTAACAGTAGATATAATGAGGGAAAAGGGGGAAAAATTTACAAGACCTAAAACAGACTCAGAAAATGTGAAGTACAGATGTCCAGTTTTTCAGTAAGCAGTATTCAACTTCATGCTCCCTTTGTAAGCATATTCCGTATTTGTGTAGGGTTCTGTCTTTCCACCATTCACTTAAACCAATGGCATGGCAACTCTTCTTTTGCAATTTTCCTATATCTATCTTGTGATTTTAAAGAAAGCAAAATTTACTACCAGGAGATCTGGTGTCAGTCAACTTGTTAAATAAACTAGTTGTCTCTGCACTATTTTTGAAGTTGTATTTAATTCTACATCCTTAGTCCCTAAAATTAAATTTTGTAATTAAGACTGAACCTCTGCTTCAAAGTATGAATTTGCACTTCTCCCCACTTTTTTTTTCATGCAAGGCACTTCAAATGAGGTTACTTGTGACTTTGGAACAGTCTTCAAGGTTTTCTTGGCATGCAAATGAAACAGCCTTTTGCCACAATGAATGCTGCTATTTGCTAATTGCTTTGGGGCTGCTGAAGCAGAAGAGGGAGCACCAGCATCTCTTGTGCTCCCACCCAGACAGAAACAACAGAATTATCACAAAATGATCCATTAGTACCAAATGTATCTTCTTTATCATATTTATTTTGTCTCTTCTCTTTCTCTTAAGTATCAGTATGTAGCCAATACCATAAGAAGAAAAATGAAAACAACAGCATATATAGCTGTGTAAATTTAAAATAGCAGGAACTGCTATTTTGTGATTATTTATTTAAGTATGGCACACAAAACTTCATCTCCGTGACCTAATAGGATCCACCATGTCATTTCCTACCACCATACACGCTGTGATATCAGTACTTATTTAACGTGAGGAGAAAATGCCTGAAAAAAGACTCTTCCCTGCTCAAGTTTTCCAACAGGATTTATCAGATTACCTTCCAATACAATCCTGGTGGAGACCTTGGAATGCTTGGTGGAGGCCCAGTGTTTTATTTAGAATTCTGTGCAGTGTATCACTTACACTGCTTATCTTGTAGGAGGTTTTTTATTATGATTCTAAGGATAACATGTCAGAAAACCTTTTTGTAAGGCTAAGTTAAATGTAGTGCTCCTAAGATTCATTTGACAGAAAATATGTCTTTGTCCATATTAAATACAACTTCTAAACTAATCTATTCCCTAGATCTAATTAATTGATCTAATCTAATCGATCTAATTGATTTTTTCTAATACTTACTTATAACAAGTAGTTTATGAAAAATCTATGACGATCCCTCTCTGAGGCATCAGAGTGAAAACATTCTCTTAAACATTCTCTTCCATCAAGCTGTATTTTGAATTTCATTGGACTTGTCACAGATGTTAACATTACAGAAAAAAGGAATCTCCAAGATATCAAAGGAGAAATTCTCAGCAATTTACATATGGCAAAATACTGAAGCAATTGCTGGTTTAAAAAGATGTTGTGATTGCTATTTCTAATTACAGCATTTGCAAACAGATTACCATTTGTCTAACCTTTTTTAAAGTATATATTTGAAGATAAACTGCCAATTCACAATAAATCTATTTAACTTGTGGAAGAAGATGGAGTCTTTTAAAGGTAATGGAAATGCTAGCTATTTAAAACACTACAATAAAAGAAACTAATACTGGTTTCTCTGTCCTGGTACGTTCTGTGAAATTATTGGTAGAGGAAATACAATAGTCAGAGGATAAACTGTTTCCAGATGTTGAACAGTATAAAATAATTTGTCTGGGATACAAGGGATCATCAATATGGAAGTGTACCAAAGAATAGATTAAATGATCAAATCCTGAGAGAGGTGAACAGACTTTCTGGATTGGATACTGCTTACAGCAGATAAAGGAAAAAAATCATCTAGCTGGGAAGAGGGAGATGGAGGGCCATTATGTATTAAATTGTTGAAATACGCATTTACTGTTTTACTTTACTTTCATGCCTTCTTTACAAATCACAGAAAAGATCTGAAAATAAATTCCATATGATTTCACCTAAACATCTGGAAGTCTCAGCATTTACCCCCACTCCCACTTGTGCTACACTGTCACTTGCACCTTTTTTTTCCTGGTACTTTCATAAATTTTACATTCCTTACTGTCCAAGGCTGCCTTCAGGACTCAGTATACCTTTGTTCCATTAACCTGCATGCATCTGACTTTATTGATAGCTGTGCCACCTCACATCAGCATTTCACAGGCATTGAAATGACTTTGATTCAGCTTCTGCAATAGCATTTTAATGGTAGTGTCTCATCTGCCTTTTATTGAAAATAAAAGAATGGGAGACTTTACAGTAAGAAGGAAAAAGATTTCAAGCCAACTAACCTATGAAAAGAGATAGCTGATCTCCTAAATAATGGAGGTTTCTGTGACTGCTGCCTGCCTGTCCGTAATTCCTTACATTAATAACTGTTGAACCTCTTAGCTTATCTTAGAGAAAACCTCCATGCTACACCAACTCCAAATATTTTGTGAGAATCAGAGCATGAAAATATTGACCCAAATGAAGGAAAGCTCAAGAGTGCACCTCTGCTGTTTGGTCTCTTCTGCATGCCAGCTGGCTAGAACCAGCTACAGCACATCTTGTTTCTTGCCTTTGTTTGTGGTGGTAACTCCAGCACAAAAATCTTGTGCTAGAGAGTATGCAGGATGAAATAGAGTTGTAGGACACAGATCTACGGACAACTTGGTTTTGCTGTTAATGTGTCTCATAGATCAACTTACATTAAACAAGGTACTCTTTTTCTATTACTGTGTTCCTGTCTTCCTTTTGGTATGTAATATATTTGATGGTATACTTAAAAACCCAAACAGGCGTAAGTGACTGCATTTACTACACTACATAAAAAGCACTACATTAGAATGTATGCTTAAAGTGTCCACTAATGAACCACGTACCTCAAGAAGCTGAAGACGCTTTGAGAGGCACCCAAAGCTCGAGTTACTCATTTTGTAAACTGTGCTTTATATCTTGTTACACACTTTTTTTTTTTCCTATTTGCTGGAAAGCAAGATGTAGATATCCCTTTTACACATTTCTGTATTGGAAAGAATGTGAATTCTGGCAAACCTATGCTTGGGACTATTCCTCTAAATGTTTAGCCCAAAATCTTAGCATCTAAGACAAAAAATCAGAGAGCTTATTGCTGTACACAGAATTAACACATTTTTCCTTATATAGGAAATAAATGCATATTCATCATCACCCACTTCAATATTTCCCTAGAATCTAGTTTGGTGTTATATCGGTGTTTGGTAGTTAGGTAGTTTTGTTGAGATTTATAAATGGGCCAGCTGAGCCCGTGAAAAAAGAAACTGCACAGACTACCGTCAAGGAACTGGGTACCAACACACAACCTCGCACTTTATTTTTCATGCTTAGCATTAAAAAACCATAAACATACAACGAAGTCAGTAAATTGCTGAGAAAAAATCCATTCAACCTTCTAACTCATTAGCTTTTCTGAAGAAATATTTCCCTCTGTTAGTTAAAATCTCTTATCTGACATGATCATATGTATACAGACCTGTATATATTACCCTGTTTCCAAAAACTTCCAACTATACCCTCCCAGTCAATACCAGACAGGCACTGGCTACCAACATTGCAAACTGTCACTTCTTTTCCAACCTTTAGTTTCTAAGTGAGTTAGAAATGTTTTTATCACTGTAAAAAATGTTTTCAGGATGCATGTATGGAGCTGAGCTGCTACGACGGATCATACCTCGTTGGTCTTTTCCCACCATCTTGTGCTTTACGATCACTAGTGTACTCATCGTCAGAATATCTTTCTGAGGCAGGAAAGGATCACATTCTATAATAAAGGTACTGAAACAGGAAAATTAAGTAACTTGTGTGAACAGCAATCTCTCCTAGCCTACTTCCCTGGGAACAGCTGATGAGATAGATGGTGTATCTCAGAGTCAACATGAAATCTGTCATTTCCACTCATGACAAAGGTAAACAGCACCACCTTGTATTTCTTGTGACATTCACTCAATCTGAAGAAAGACAATATTAACAGCAGTTACATGCCACCTGTCTTAGAAACATAATGCCTCTGTAGCGACAAAGTGTCCATCTTCTATGGGAAATGGCACGTTTCCATGGCACACAACACTAACGGATGTCAGTTAAGATAACATTTATCATAAGCTTTTTGACACTCTATCAACATATTTAACCACTTTCAATGCATTAACATTTTTAAAACCAGGCTTGGTATTCTAAATACTGGGACAAGATCACAAATGGAAAAAATAGGATTCACTATTATCTTCTTGTCTTCTTTGCTGTGCTAGTGACTAGACAGAAAATTCTTCAAGATATTGCATACCTTTTAGGAGTCAAAACAGAATAGATGTTCCAAAGTTATCAGACAAAGAAATAAATAGTATGTGTAGCTACTGGATGGGTCTTGGGTTAAATAAAAACTCTAGGGGGGTTTCCTACCATGTTCTATTCTTCAGGGACGCACAGTATTGTAATACACAAAAATCACTTTTCTGTCCTTGCAACATTCACTTCAGTGTTATCTAATATTATGCACTAAAAGTCTTAAGCCAGTAAAATCACAGGCTTAATGTACAGTAACAGAAGCAAATTATCTGTATGTATTTTCCTAATATTTGCTGCTCTGTGCCCTGTGATTGATTACAAGGAGAATGTCTGTTTATTTACAGAGAATACATAGTTCTCTGCATATATTGGCCTCAAACCTATTCTATTTTTCTCGCTGACTTAAATAGGAACAGGATTATATCTCTGATGGAAGCTTTACTGCATAGGAAGCATTGATTTAAGAGATTAGCAATACACTGTTGTGGCAAAAGATATTCTTCATCACAGCGAAGTAAAACAGGTTACAAGACAGTCTGTCGAGATGCCTTATGTGTTTTCATCAGCCTGTGTAATATTTTTCCAAAGTATACTTGATTACATAGCCTCATTTCATCAGTAAACTGGAATGGCATTAAGTAAGTAATTTGTTTGGGCCATGGAGTATTCCAAGGACAAGTAAGAAAGATATTTTTCCTTATTTGGGAAAAAAGCAATGTTGTTAAAGCCACATGCTCCTGATTTAGTGTATGCTATGACACATGTGTAACACTAGCATGAAGAAAACTCAAACTCAGCTTCAGGTTTCCACTGTTAAGCACTTACCTGAAGTGCTGCTCCAGCTAGATTTAGGCATTAGATTGAAGGTTGCGGTCAGGTACTTCACATTTCCTTCTGGGGAGTGACGTTCAAAGCAATGCTGTGGCTACATATGGATTTACTTTTCTCAAACTAATGGGCAGGCACGCTTTGCACTAAGCTGACTATATACTGTAGCAAAGAAATTTTTTTTATAAACCATCATGAATTTTAGGAATACAGAGACTAAACAGGAATTCTATTCTTTGCATGTACATCTTTTCATTTGTGCTATTCTGAACATACATTTCCTTCATAATAACTACTAACCTGCGTACTGAGGTCATTCTAGAGAGCACTCTCAGTGGACACAGATTTGTGGGAGAGAGCGTGATTTTTTTCTTTATCTCTTACTACTGACTTTCCTCAGAAATCAGAATCACACTGCTGCAGTCTTTGCTAGGATGGTCAGAGACATTGACATTTATAAAACTGAGCCACAGAAGTTTGCATTTATAAGTAAACAGTTCCTAAATTACTATGTAAAAAACAGCCAAAGAGGTAAAATATTACTGGAGACGCCAAAGGTTCCTGAATTTTCATAAAAGTTCTTTGTTACATATCTACAGAATGTTTAAGATATTTTAATTTTACTTTATTATCTAGATTGAAGTACTATACTCAGCCTACATGCCATTTGTAATCATTGAGATGTCTAAGGAGCATCCCCTGCATTGAGATATGAGCAGTACTAGTAAAACACAACAGAAATACTGGTATAAGAAGCATACAAATTTGAATGAAACTTTGCTCATTATTAAGGGCTGCCACATACCAAAATAGCTTCAGCTCCTTGCTCGATTCTTTTTAATCTGTGTCACCTTAGGGATTACATAAATAATTTCACTGGGTCCACATACACATCTGTTAAATTATATCTAATAAGCTTTTTCATTTTCTTCCAAGCTATGTTAAGAAAAAAACCAGGAAATTAACAGGACAGTTGTTCAAAATTTTTTATATGTGGTCCCCGTGTTCCCACAATCACCAGGTTTTGCGGTCTCGATTTTCACTGAATTGAATAGAAATGTAAAGGAGTTGTTGATCTCACACTGCCCTAAGTTATACAGAATCTAGGCTTCTAATACTTGGTTACATCTCACAAGGGCACGGATCTGTGGAGTAGCTTGAGTTTAGTATGAGCAATTATTCAGCCTACACATTCAGCCACACTCAGTGAGCTTGTCTCTCTACTTCTGTGTCAAACTCAGTTTTTTCTAGAAACATACAATCTTTTTGAAGCACTTATACTGCGGACAGTTAAGCATTTCCTAAAATTTGTTTACATGAATCTCTTAAGTGTAGTTATTTCTATAAATCCTCCATATATTTAAATGAACTTAGGCTAAAGACTTCATTAGGTACAACATGGCCCCAGTTACTCCTGCAGAGCTCTAGATTTTTTTTTAACAAATGTGCATTTTATGCAAATTAGATCACATTCCACATGTTGAAACTTGCATTTTTATTTAGTCCCACCAAAGTATGCAATGTTGAAAGGTTCTATTGAATTCTGAATAAAAATACTGTTGGAAACAATATTCCTAATCTACTCTTAATTATCCAGTGCTTAACTAATTCCTCTAGACAAATAATATTTTACTAGCTGTTGTATTTTAAGCACTTGCAATAACTGTGTTGAGATTTTAAAGTTCCAAAATTTGCATACTGTTTAGATTATTGTTTAGCTGCTTGCACTTTTACACGTTGAAATAAACTACTTTATTCCATGGATATCAAAAAAATGTATAGGTGGAGGTTATAGCTTTTACTAGACTAATTAATATCATGGGAAAGGCATCTAAATTTTCTCCTCTGTCTAAAGCAGACCAGAAGAAACGGTCTTGTGCATGAAAAGTTGTGTGCTGAACTAGTCTAATGAATTAAATTACCTTCACCTACAAACTTTGTCTAATTTATGTCCACATACCACCACCATCTTAAAAACAGTACTACTTATACTTTAGATGGAGTGATAATGCATCTCTTACCAGTTGCTTCACCTACATCATTCTCCCAATAGCCATCCTATACCCACAGCCTCAACATCTGACAGAAAAATTCTGGAATTAAGAGATGACATCTGAAAGCAGAAACAGCCCCACTAAGGCCTGTGGCCTGTTGCCTTGCAGTTGGGAGGTTTTCAGTGAACTTTGTACTTTGAGTGAGTGAGGCTTTTTATGCTCCACTTGTTAACATTTGTGCAAATTATGCCTTCCGGGATCAAATTCTCAAGATTTGTTCTCTGCTCAACTAAATATATTAAGACTGTCAAAGACAGGATACATCAAATCAGAATGAAAAAAATGTTCATTATTTTACCTGCAATTGAGTATGGGGCATTCAGATTTTAATACAACTGTTAACTGCACGTAAATGCTAACGTTCTTCTCAATTTGGAAGACACTAATTCTGTAAGTGAACAAATCCAGTGTCATCCCTCACTTAGATGGGACGGGAAATAGCAACATCAAATGCAGCAGAGAAGCTCTGGTACACACTTGAAGGTGTGATAGATCTGCAGCAGCCTCCAGCCTCTTAGGAAGCTCTGTCCTTTACTGAACTTTATTTCCCACAACTCACTAGAAAGCCTGACTTGAGAAGATTTGGTCCATCACCTATAAAGAAAGTTTTAAACACGCTGTTCTTTGCAAAATAGTAAACTTTTAATAAAGACTTTTTTTCCATTTACATGTATATCTCATTTCTCATTCTTTTACAATACTGGAAATAAAATGCATAGATTGAAATATTACAAGACATAATATATTTCTAATCCATCTATCCCACCCAAAAGCATTAAATCAGCTACAAAAATTTGTTACATAGCCATGCTGGAGTGCTATTTTTCACAAATTTTAACATTTTTATTAGAATTTTGGGAAGCAAATTGAAATCTCTCTCTATATGGGCCAAACTACTTTCACATTTTCTTTCTGTCAGAAATATTCATGTGAAACATTTCTTTTGAAAAGACCCACTGGAAAACAATCACATTTTACTCATGTTCTTGTATTAAACGTGTGGACTTGCAAGTACATCTCAAATCAGATGAAGAGGGGGAATTTTTATCTAAATGAATTCAAATTACTTCAGTACCTTTCACTGCCAATGTCTGTTTCTTTGTGAGTATAGATGTCACTGCTGTTTACTGGGGCTGAAGAAAATCTGAAAGCAGCTGTGGTAATTTAAAGCTCTTGTGATATGCATGTTTCACTCTTGACACCGTATTTCTAAAAGTCTTCATCTGAATGCTACAGTTCTGAGCTACAAGTGACGTGCTTTTTGCAACCTATGCTGGAACGCCTGCGGTCACTCTTGGCTCCTATTTGCAGATCTTCCTTCGGTTTCCCGTGGCATCACAGAGCCTCTGATGAAACAAAATGGTTGCTGATAGCTGTCTGAAACAGTATGTGGAGCTTTATACTTGAAAGTATGCTTCAATTGAAGTAGGGGGAAAAAAATCACTTTTGTGATCCTGTGAAATAGGGAACTATTCATGTGCCATTGATCAAAAGGATTAAGCTACGCTGAGAAAAGGCTCTATTATGATAGATCAGATGTTTTGATTAAATTTTCTAACCTCTTGCAGTAAAAACAGTTTTCCCATAAAACTATCTAGTGCTGCTCTTTAAAGAAACGCTCCCCGTGTACATTCTCACTACAATAAATATTATTTTAAAAATATCAAATTAGAACCCTGAGTGTGCTATCAGTAATTGCAAAAAATGACTTCTTGTAAAGAGGCAGATCATTATATAGAGTATAATGATGTGAGAATGGAAGAGAAAGAAAAAGCTTTCTTAAGCTTTAAGAGCTTCTTAATTCAAATATGGGTCCACTACCGGCTGACCCCAATGTAGCTTGAGTGAGATAAGCCACTTCTTTTTTACTGCATTTCCCAACTATGATTTGATCTTTTTCATGGGAAGAATTTGTCATTATTTCATCAACATTACCTTGATCTCAGTAAGCCTAAAAGGTTAAAACGCATTTGCTTTGCAGAAGTATCAGGTATGCTGAACCCTTTGGAGTGAGAAAGTAGAAATCCACGGAACGCAGGAGGGGAACACATCTCCCAGAACACTACACCCCAGTGGTACAGGTACAGCCTCAAACTTGAGATTATGTTGAAGAGAAATGATATATAGATCTTGCAGGGGCACAGATTCTAGAGAGAAATTCACTCCAACTGAAATACATTCTTCTCAGGAATTGTCTCCTATTAAGCTATTTAGAATCAAAATTGCAAAAACATCTTAACTTGATCAAGACAGTGTCTTACACTAAGGATTTAATTCTCAGAGCCAGTACAGTGGAGTTGTTAGGCTGCAGGAATAACTTTTAGTGTCAATTTTTATTTTCTTAATGCTTAAACTTTGCATCTTTCTCAAATTCCTCTTTAAGAAAGACAATGAACACAAGCTTTACATCAAGCCATCTTGATAAGAAAAAAAGCCCAAACAGGTCAATGATGTCAACCAGAAAGTGTTTTACAAAGATGTGAAAAATAAGCAACTTGCCACAAGAATATGCGACTGTGTAGTTTATTATTATATATCATATTTGTTAAAATGAGCTATTTGTTCCCAAATGCTGTTGGGGCACTGGGTCAAAATATGTTTGAGTCATTATATGTGTTCATTCAGGTATCTATGAAACTTTAAATAGTACACATCATGACATCAGAGAAATTTAATGTTTACAGCGGTAAAACCAAGACCGACAAAAAATGCTTAGCTTCCATCCAGCTTTTTTACAAACTCAGTGTTTACTATCAAAAATCAGTTTCCTAAGGGCTTACACAGCTTCATTTAACATTATGACTCAATGAACTTTTTATTTGAGAACCAGTCAGCAAGTACAAAATGTACTTCAGGTAGGAGTGTCCCGGTTTGAGGTAAAACAGGATCAATTTTGGTTAGTGACTCTGCTTCTTAGCTAGGCCTCTTCTAACTGCTGAAAT
>RSEF01000001.1:111715163-111733646 GCA_003993805.1 Himantopus leucocephalus | reverse complement strand
ACAATCACTTCCCTAGTCCTGCTGGCCACACTATTCCTGATATAAGGCAGGGTGCTCTTGGCCTTCTTGGCCACCCGGGCACACTCTGAATGGTCTGTGGAACAGCAAACTGTAGCTGTGTGGACAGATGTTGCAGAAGTAGCAAGAAGCAAAGTTTTAGCTAAGAACTAAGGACATTTTTGAGGAAAGTGTAAATTGTCTAAAGTGTAAATGTAAAGAAAAAGGCCAAGGGGATAACATTTGAACTCTCACATGCCCAGGAAGGGAAGTAGGAAAGGCTAATTACAAATACTGAATACTTCAATATAATTTCCAGTGGCTGTTATAAACCCTGCCATAAAGTTTCATACAGGTAATTCCATCACAATGACATTTTTTGTTTCTTACGTACATATATTTGTGCATGTGTATGTGTCCTTATATTGTTGCAAAATTTTAAAATCAAAATTTTACTTTAAAAGAAAATTACAATCAGTCTTTAATATTGAGAGCAAGTGACAAAGAAGATTCCAACAGCCTGAAAATACTTCTCTGCTGCAACCTCTGAGCAAGTTCAGCTACAGGTGTAAATAGGAAGTGGGATCTGCTTTTTCTGTGATCAAAATAATGCAATGCATTGTGTTCAGTGATTTTGGGGATTTCTGTGAGAAATAATAATAATTTGTGTTCTTTCCCTGTAAAGCTGAAGTTCTACTTAACTTTTAAAAGTGTACTAATTTTATACTATGTTTCCTTTTACTGTATCATAGATAATGAGCATAAAAACTTGTCTGTTCAGGTTATTGGTACAGGTCATAGAATCATAGAATCACAGAATTGTTGAGGTTGGAAGGGACCTTTAAGATCATCAAGTCCAACCATTAACCTAACCTGACAAAAACCACTTCTAAACCATGTCCCCAAGTACCACGTCTACCCTTTTTTTAAACACCTCCAGGGATGGCGAATCTACCACCTCCCTGGGCAGCCTATTCCAATGTTTGATAGGTCAAATTAATTTGTTATAACTTTTTTTTTAATCCAAGGACTTGCACAAAAGTCTAACTCATTAAATGTTTGCAGATAAGATACAGAAAAATTACTTAGCTTTTCTCAGCTTACTCCTCTAGGCAAAAATATTTTTCATTCATCTTTATGTGACTCAAATCTGCACTGATATTCTAGACTGGTCTCCAATATTTGGTTGATTGATCTTCTAGCACAGGAACGGCCTGTTGCAATGCACGAGAAGCCAAGCAGGCATGCCAGAAGGTCAACATTGAACTGGGGAACTCCGGACTGAGCTCAAACACAAAAAGGAATTGTATGGAAAATGAAAACAGGGTCAGGCCATCTTGGGAGTAATACAGAAGGGGTATGTAGGAACACATACCCTGGGTATATAGGAACAGAATTAGGAAATCTAAAGTCCAGATGAACCTGGAGTGGGATGTAAAAGGTGACAATAAAGGCTCCTGTAGGTACACTGGCAACAAAATGGGAAAATGTGGGATAACTGCTCAATGAAGCAGAGGATTTGAGAACAAATAACATGAAAAAAGCTAAGGCACTCACTAAATTTTTTGCCTTAGTCTTTACTGGCAAAGTCTGATCTCAGACTAGAAAAAATCCATCAGTCTTCAAAAAGGGGACAAAGCAAGATTACGGAGCAAATCTTTCTCAAAAGAAGGCACATGAAGGAGAATAATGTGAATGAGAACACCTAGCATAGATTTACCAAGGCCAAATTTAATCTGATCAACCTGATCGACTTCTGTGATGAGATGAGTGGCTGTGTGGCCAAGGGGAAAGCAGTGGTTATTGTTTACCTTGACTTTATCTAGCTTTTGGCACGGCCTGCCATTGTATCTCTGGATAGGGTGGAATAAACCCACAGCTAGTTTGCATATGACATTCAGCCAGAGGAAGAGGAAGAGGATGATATTACAGAGAGCAGGGCTGTCATTCAGAGAGATCTTGAGAAATGAACGAACAGAAACCTCTGAAAATTCAACAAAGGCAAGTGCCAAATCTTGCATCTGGAAGGGAATAAGCCTATGTAGTGGAAAAGGTTGGGGACTGATTGGCCAGATAACCACTTTGCAGGAAAGGATGGGGAGTCTTGGTGGACAACAAGTTGAACGTGACTTCCCAGTTAAATAACAACATTGACATACTGGGGTGAGTCTAATAGAGGTTCAACAAGATGGTGATGGGGGTGGAGTACATGAGGTGTAAGGAGAAGCAGTGTTCAGCCTGAGAAAGAACACTAAGGGGGTGTCTACTATGCTGCCTGCAGCTAATTAACATCTGGCCACAGCCAGAGTCTTCTGTGCACACAGTGAAAGGACACAAGGAAACCACCTCACGTTGCAGCCATGCGAATTCTGGTCAGATATAAATCAAAAAAATGTTCGCAATGAAGACAGTCAAGCACTGAACTAGGCTGCCCAGAAACTGAGGAATCTCCATCCTTGGAAATGCTCAAAATTTTCTTGGAAAAACCCTAAGCTACCTGGTCTAACTTTGAAAGTAGCTTTGCTTGAGCAAGGGGATGGACCCCCAAAGCTCCCTTCCAACCTAAATTATTCTATAGTTTTATGACTTTGTGAGTTTTCTTGCATGACTTCCTGGCATTGCCTTCACCGATCTTAGCATTGTCAAAACAGAATATGCCATTTCCTCTTAACAGTGACAGGATCTGTCACTCAGGAGTCATCTGACCACGTTCAAATGTTGATCTCTTCCCTTCAGATCATGGGCATGATCCTTTGTCTTCTGACCTTTGGAACTTGTCTCTTAGAAGGGAATACTCTCAATTCTACAAGACCATTTCAGTCTATGCAAAACACAACCGCGATAGCCTTTTTTTCATTGCCTGTTGCTCTGACCATGTCACCCCTCTCTAAACATCTTTACTGTTTTTTTCATTTTCCTTGTTTAAATCCTATCAGAACTCTGCACCTCCTTCTCTATTAGTGAGTCTACTATTGTGTACCTACAGAAATAACTAGGCTGTCTGGCCTTTAAACCATTTCTCATGACTCATTTTTGCCATTCCACTTATGAGAGATTAGATGACTAATAATAGCTAGAGGGACAATAGGAAAAATGGGCTAACTGTAATCTGTGAAACCAAATAAAACTTTTGTTGCAGCTTAGCTTACTGCTCACTTACATCTCTTCAGCGTAGTGAATTAATTTTGTTGTATGGTGGCAGGCACCATCAAGTGGGAAACTTGAGCAGAAATAAATTCTAGTACTCCAACAAAGACCAACCATCTCTAGATTGTAACTTTTTATGTTTATAAGAGACTTCAGAGACTAATACATGCTTCAAAGTTTTCCTTAGGCATCTAGTCCTAAAAGATCCACACTGATAAAAGCAGAGATCACGCATGTATATGACCTTTCTGGTCATATTTCTGTCAATGTCAACCTGACAATGTCAAATTTCTGGTTTTGGCCACTTGAGCTGCCTTTCACTACAAGAACTAATTATAAGTACTTTCCCTTTACTTCTATTAAATACGTTGTGGCCTTTATGCACACTTTTTCCAAGATATATTTCTTGTTCCCCTGTAGCAAAAAAACCCATACAGCTGGTATAATCACACGCTGGAACAAAAACCACCGTGGTGTTTTTGTTTGTTTATGGTGTCCACTCATCATATGATATGATAGCTCCTCCTGATCTCCATAAAACACTTACATTAAAACCTTATTAAAACTCGGGTGTATTTCATCTGCTGTAAGCACTGTATAAGGCAGTGGTGAAGCAGTGAGAGTAAATTCTCTCAAAGGTGAAAGGAGATCTAATGTGAACATTGGGAACTTCTACTAGCTTTTAAATTAAGTAGAGTACACATACAATGATTGTATATGATTTCTCTTTTGTCTTGTGTCTGTTCATAACAGCATCAGAATTATTTGCAGGCTGAATGTCAACAGCTCATATTCTATGGGACAGGGAGAGATTGCAACTTAAATGAACCCTCTGCAAAATGTACAAATTCTGTAATAGAATATTTATATTTCAAGAATACATACATACAGTAGAGACAACGCATACCATGAAACATCACAACTGTAGTCTGAACAGCTATCATTTTAAGTATTTATTGGTACAACTCTACTGGCACAGCTGCACTTGCAAAGTCAATAGTGAGGCATGGTTTATATCAACAAAGTGATTGCTTGTGTTTGTATATGTAAACCATCCTCCTGAACAGTATCTACTACATAGAAGTAGATGACTTCTTTCCACACTTTCTAACCTAACTACTCTAGGTAGTTTAACTGACCTTAATCCCACATCTTCATATAAATGGGTAATTTTTAAAAAATTATATATTAAGGCAGTTTTCTACGTAACAGGTGTAGATTGCTTCCAAAAATCATCATTATTCTCTTCCCCTTCCTTCCTGTGCTATCAATGAATAGATTAAATGTAAAATTTGGTCATTCTCAATTCCATCCATTGATTCGACTTTTTATATCTTGACAGCGTAAAATAAGGAATGTTTTGTGAGAATAATGAAAATAATCTCATTTACTTAGATTAAGTAAAAAGAAATTCTGTAAGGATAACCTGAAACAACCACCCAATTACATGGGCTTCCTAACCTGTATTTTTCTACTCTTCCCCTTCAATTATATAAAAAATAATAGACTCCTGTGCTGGTTTTGGCTGGTATAGAGTTAATTTTCTTCATAGTATCTAGTATGGGGCTATGTTTTAGATTTGTGCTGAAAACAGAGATATTTTCATTATTGCTGAGCAGTGCTTACACAGAGTCAAGGCCTTTTCTGCTTCTCATTCTGCCCTGCCAAGAAGGCTGGGGGTGCACAAGATGCTGGGAGGGGCCACAGCCTGCACAGCTGACCCCAACTGACCAAAGGGATATTCCATACAAAATTACATCATGCTCAGCATGTAAAGCTGGGGGCAGAAGAAGGAAAGGGGGGATGTTCAGAGTTATGGCATTTGTCTTTCCAAGTAACCATTACACGTGATGAAGCCCTGCTCTCCTGTGGATGGCCCTAAACACCTGCCTGCTGCTGGGAAGCAATGGAGTAATTCCTTGATTTGCTTTGCTTGTGTGCATGGCTTTTGCTTTACCTATTAAGCTGCCTTTAGCTCAACCCATGAGTTTTCTCACTTTTAATCTTCTGTCTCCCCCATCCCAACTGCAGGATGAGTGAGCAAGCGCCTTCGTGGTGCTTAGTTGCCAGCTGGTGTTAAACCACGACAACTCCATACATTTTTGACAGAAGATGTAAACAGAAATGTTTCTTTATTTGAACTTCCCATCTGATTTCAAATTACATTGTTTTCTTAATAGACTGGTATCGTGAAAGCCACAGCATTAATTCAGTTTAATCTTAGTTAAAACAGAAAGAACAGTAACATGTAGGACACCATAGAGTAGAAAACAAACCTCCCCTAACTGCATCCATTGTTCACTGTAAAACAGACGACTGTTGCGTTGCTGGGGTGCACCGGTGCCGTCTTAATCAAAAGGAAAACTACTAAATTTAGTTCCTGACCAAGTCCTCTTCCTCTCTCTTAATTTCTATGTATTTTTCTTTCTTAAACTGCCAACATGAACAAAACGTCCACTGGGAGACAGTCTACAACTATCAAAACCAATCTGAGAAAGAATTTTAACTACTATATGTAGCGATAAAAGATTTCAAAATTGTATTGAAGAAAGTATGAGTATTGGGACGTTGAGTTGGAGCTTTTAACAGGAATAAAGCAAGGTCAGTAGAGAAAGATGGTTTGTATTTACCTATAGGACTTTGAGTAAATAAAACAAGCCCCTAACTGTTTTTTTAAAACATATTTCAAAACTTCATGGATGTGACGAATCAGCTTACAGTAACAGAAAAGGTACCAATAAGCAAAAGGTATTTTCATTTTTAATCTAAACTTGCCTTTTTTATCTTCTTAACACTTTAGAAACATGGTGAAGGATCTACTTACTGAATAACCTGTTGGTAATGTATGAAATTATACGCTGGAAAGTATTCAGTCAGTAGAGTGAACAAATGAGAAACAACAGAACAATGTTGACTTGCCTGGGGCAAAGTAGTTCAGTATAAACTGCAAAGAACACAAACAGTGCTTCCTTGTAAGACACCATCTCAATATCCACTTTTGGTTTTTAATCGGAAGAGCATTAAACAAGTAAAGGAGGAATCTAAAAGACAAACAAATAAATTCAAAGGTTTCTAGTGATCTGTTACAAAAGCAGATCTAAATGAATGGCACGCAAAATGCTTACAACAAAGAGTTTATTTCTGTGGGTGTTTTTTAGCGAAACACAAGAAGCCATGGTGACTCAGCATATCACTAAATCCTAGCTGAAAGGCATTCCTCATATGCCTGCCCAAAAGAAACATCGGTACAACCGTAACATTTACTTAACCAAAGACCTGTTGACCAGCAAATTGACAGCACATTTTGTTTGAGTTCTGCAAAATGCACGTTTCAAAAAATTCCCTATCCCTACTACCAACTCAAATGCTTAAACAGTTCTCTGAAACTGTGAAGTAGTTTAAAATATATATAATCTCCAGTAAGAAACATACTAAATTAAAATACGTATTTGAGTAATATAGACATTTTGAATGAATAACGCATTGTGTGTTAGGTCAGGGTGGCATCATATCAGTTAAATTGTGCTAGACTCAAAGCAATCCTGACATTCAGGCAGTATAAGTAATGCCTAGTTTTGCCAAAATTTCTGTGATGTATTCTCATATATGTGGTATTTTATCTCATTTCTTTGTTTTAAAAAAAACCCCTCAGATAATTTTCAAGACCACTTCTTCAGTTTGCCAAGATCCTGCCTTCCAAGGTGCCTGCAATTCTGCCAGCTTATCTCTTGCAAAAGTGGTAGTCGTCTTTACCGTATCACTCAACATTGGCTAGTTTTTCTTGGTAGGAGACAGGACACACAAATTTGCTTTTCTAACATTTGTTCTAATAATTTTGTAGTCTCTTAAATTTACGAATGGACCAAACTTGTACCTAACTGCGTTGTGCCAAAATCAATTTGAGCTACCTGTCAAATGACCCATTTCACTGATCTGAAAGACTTCTACTGTGTATTATATCACCTGGTCTATCCGAAGCAATTCTACACTAAAGCTTACCATCATTCTTTCTTGATTTTTTGACGCAAATTGTCTCCCAAATAGCTACTGATCTGTCAAATTTATATAGAAAATATACTCAGCTATTAAGCTTTATTCATATTGTAGTGAAGCATCATTGTGTACTTTTCAGACCAGTATATTCCACTGTAGGCTAATATACTATGACATTTTGAAACAGTGATAAAACTCATGTCTAATCTATACTGCATCTATTTTACCAATTGTCCTATGTCACTTTCATGCACTTTCAGATTTCTTACACTGATTATCTTTACTCGCTTTTCTGGCAATTTAGCTACATTATAGATGCAATTCTTCTGGAGCACTTCAAACATCTGGTAAATGCTTGGCATGATGTGTTTTATCTGATTTTACCATCAGCCTGAATAAAAAAATAGAATTCTAATGCATGTCTATATTTGGTAATGAAGTCATACATAACACAAAAAAGTAACAGCAAGATGAGATGATGTCACCATTCACAAACTTTAAATAATTGATCGTGTTATTATCTGTTGAGAAAAGTCTCTTACTTTATGCCTCTCTTTTTTTTTTTCCTCTCAAAACGATGGCATCTTAAAATCCCTATATTGTCTCTTTCTTTCAGTGCAGATTTCATCATTCAAACTACAGCAGTGCTTGCCTACGCATCAACATCTCAGTCCTTGAGTATCTGTCCAAACGCAGTTGTTCCTAATGACTCCTGAATGCAACACGTGCAACATTACCTGGTTAACATGACCTAAAAAGGGATGCACTCTCCTGATTCTTAAAGCAGTTACTGTAATGAGCATTTCCAGCACAGCTTTCATGCAAAAGGCCTTCCTAACTAACAATCTGAGCACATCTTTTAATAAAAAATTTCCTAGGGAACATTTTAGTATTCATTTGCTGACGTATTAACACAAATGCATCGTTGTAATAACAAATCATTAAGACTGCAAAAGTAGATGCTATCATACAGTGTCACTATGCTAAACAGACAAACATGTCTGTTTCCAAACTGTTTGAAGTTGGAAACAAGCATGTTTGTTTTCAATAGGTACTTACACAGAGGAAGGTCAAAGGGCTCTTTCAGGGGGTTGGTCAGTTTTGTACTGTTTTGAAAGCACAATTTTTTTTTTTTTTGTAGTATCTACAATGCTTTGAAGATATTAACTAATATGCGTTTTACAAGTTGAAGATTTAGAGGTTATGCCTATGAATATGAACATAATAAATAAAAAGAACTCCAGTGCTCAGACTTGCATGATACTCTAATACTGCACTAAGATGACATACTGATGACAGGATATGCTCAGCTGGCATGCAAGTCCGAAACCATTATCAACTTATATAGCAATATAAATACACATGGGCAATAACATACCTCCCAGTTAGCCCAGTTTAGATGATGTGGACATGGGAGAGTGGAGCATACCCTCACTCAGTGTTTGATAACTGAGATCATGACATCTCGAAGGCTAGTTATAGTTGGGGATATTTTACAGACGGTAGTGAAAGTTTAAAGATGGAAACTACGTATTTGAATTAGAAGGTATTAATATTTTCTAAAAAAGAAAAATTTCACTCTTGACTCAGAAAATTCAATCATAACACTGTTGCCATAAATTAAGTACTTCATTATTAAATTATCCTAAGTATGATTTGTCATTTTTAAGTACCTTAAACTAACGTCATCATAATTTCTTAGTTGTCCCATTTTCCAACTGACCAACTGTCAGTTACTATTTCTAGACGCAATTACAAATTCAGCACAGAACGTGGCAAAATGAATGCAGAACAGATTGAACACTGAGGGGAATCCAGCCGATGCAGCTAGCAGAAATGAAAATGTTGCAAGCCTGCTGACAGAATGGAAAGGAGTAGAAGGAAGCCAAATGAACTGACAAATGCAGCCAGAAAACTTGTGAGACAGCAGGGTGCAAAAAAGCCAGACTTACAACAATTGGGATATAATAGTAATTTCTAAAAGTCAGCACATCACAAGACATGCATGATCATAGAGAACAATCTACAGATATTTTAGATTATAAAATCATTACTGCTATTAACAAGTCAGCAACTAATTAATTAAACAAATGCTCTCTGCACTTAACACAGTATTTTAATTAATTTGAACTGAAAGTGACAAAACTGAAAACTGTTATGTTTACCTAAAACATTGTGAACTTTCTGCTGGAAAATGTATTTCATTATCTGTCTACAAAGGAAATCAGAGTAAAAATGTGGCATGTGTTGATCACTCCTTTATTCTTGACTAATTCCAGGATTCACAAAGCAATTCCTTCAGTATTTTTGTGTAGTGTTATTTTTTCTGTTAGGTAGCTGAAGTCTGAACTTTTCCACAATTCTTTAACAAGGTGCAATACCAGATACACAAAATATATTGTCACATAGCCTGAAGACTATTTTCCTTGTGTTTGGGATAGAAAAGAATGCACAGTATTTCTACAGGGGACAAGAAGATGCCCTTCAGAACTCTCAAATTAGAATCAGATCCCAAGAAAAGAAAATCTTATTATTTATGTCATTTGTCTATAAGGTCTTTAAAATTAGATCGAGCTTCCTTTTTATAAGATATGTCAATCTATCAATTCACTTAAGAAGAAAATCCTTAGTATTTAATTTTATTTTAAAATTTTACAGACATGGAAATTCATTTTCAGCTAAAATTTTTTATTGAATTCCCTTGTCCTCAAAATGTTGGCCCTTCCAGTTGCACCCTGAGCAACACTTGTGTAACTAGATTTCTGACAAAATGTCCTTTGGGTGAGTAGCCCCCATCCAAGGCAAACGGAAAGTCAGATCCATGGATGCATACTGTAAACCTTAAGTGCACTAAAAGAACCATATCTGAAGTTAAAGATTCTGATTTTTTTACAAGCATAAAACCCCTGTTCTGGCATGCTTCTACCTCTGATGGAAAATGCAGTAAGTCCCTTGCACAAACCTACAGATGAAGCTAAATGCCCAGTGTGGTCCCAGATGAGCGTATATTTAGTCCATAAACACAGGCCCAAATATTTGTGCTCCACTTCCAGACAGTTAACTGTAATACTTTCTTTGCTTTTGTTTGTAGTCATTATCCTGCCTCCATTCTTATTTTAGGTGCATAAATTTACTTTTGGTAAGATGCCTTTAATGTATGCCACTTCTATACATCAATGCTTTAGAGATTTTTGTTATTGAAGTTTCTGTAGGGTTTCACACATTTCTGAGGCATATACTGTCCATATCACCCATGTCTGTGACTTTAACAGGTACAAAAGACATACCCATTAACCTATTCTGCATACATTTTTAGATCAAGGAGTTCCATCAGGTATGCCAGATGCCATCTGCATGTATACCAAGGTGTAGATATGAAAGTACTCCACTTTCAGATTGTGACCAAGACAGTCTCCCTGTTCCTTCTCCACTCACCTGCAAGTGGTAAAATTTAGTCCCCTGTTTTCTTTAATAAGTGAAAAAGAGCAGGGAAATCCATGAATGGTAAGAACTTTACATTTGGCTTTAATTTAAGGTCGCAACATGTACTTTACTCTTTAAAATGATTTTTTTAAATCCTGGGATTAAGAAAGTTGCTGTCTCAAATATCATGTCAGTCAGCATTAGCTGTGGCATTATTTTAGACAAACTAAGATTTTGTATAAAAGTATTATTCTTCCAATGTCATACTCCCAAGGGTAATGAAAGTAATTACAAATCATATCACACAAGGCTATGAACTTTACAGGGCTGTGTTTCCTTTGCCATATGAACCACACAGTATCTAAAAATTCCACTTCCAAGGAATCCAGGTGCGATGCAGTTGATGCAGAACAACTTTCATGACACTGCTCAACATTATTAAGATGTCCTATGCCAAGAAACTACAAGAATTACATGTCATCATTCCTAAAATGTAAGCAAACCACCTTTGACATATCAGTGCAAATGTAAGCAGACCAAAAATGAGTTATAAACACTCAACTCTTGTAATGAAGTGAAATTTGAAGAAGTCAAAACATTGAAAAAAATAATCAAAAAAGGTTCTATTCAAAGTAACTGAAAAACTATATAAAATCACCCACAGAATTGCACAGAAACAATTTTTCACTAATCTTCAGAAACAATTTTTCACTAATCTTCAGAAACATTTTTGGTATCCTTGACCTTATTCTTAAAAGACAACTTAATACCTAATCCATTTCATTTTCAGTACAATCACAGTAAATAGTTGCTTCAGCAAAGTATATCGCTTCTTAGCAAATAGTTTAACACTTACTGCACCTTTCTTTGACAATATTTCAGTTCTTCTACATAGCACCTACAATAGTTGTATTTAAAATTACAACTCTAAAAAGGAATTAAAAATGCTGTTTTAAATGCAACCAATTTCTTTTAGCTAAAATTTAGCAGCTCTCCAAAAACATCCCTGACCTGACTTTTAATACTTGTAAACAAAATCTTAATAATATATTTTTTCCTAATATTACAAGAAGACAAATTAAAAAATCATGTTTAGCCAGCATATATAATTAAATATTTTGAACGTCTATGCATCCTGTGAATGCGCAGGATGTAGGTTGAAGTTGCACACAATCATAAAGTTTTATTGAAGTGCTCACAGAACACTAAAATGCCAGGTAATTTTGGACTACAGTTCATATAAATATTAAATCATTCTTATACTGCTGTCAAAAACTGTCAAGTCTCAGTTTAAATTTATGTTGTGAAACTTTCCAAGAGTTGGTGGTAAATGAACTATGGCAACCACAGTAAGGTTGTTTTTTTCTGCTTACTGGCAACATATCACTAATATTTAATTGATTTACTTTGTAAAGACAAGAAAAAGAGGGATATTGAAAAGAAAAACAATTCTTTTCAATGGAACAGTTAAAGAGAACATTTTTCTGGGGCTGCAAGCCAAAAAAGCTTTCTGTGCTTCTTTCCTCTCTATAATGTAATGCAGTTGACTATAACCACATATTATAGTTAGTGCTATTATCCTATTTTTGACATTTTGTTAAAAAAACCTACAATTCATTACTCTTAGTAAATGTACCCATGTCTAAATTTGTCTTCACTGAAGTTCTGTCTTGTTTCTGACTAACCGTAACTCTGCAGGCACAAAACACATGTGACGAAATTTTAAAAAAGCCCTGCTATATACAACAGTACTATACAAAAAGCCATAAACATGATAGCAGTGAAAAACGTGTTTCAATACTCCATAAAGATTCAAGCTTTACTCTTACACAAAATTTATCCCATTGCTTGTGATTAATTTGTTATCCCTAGTACCATATTTTATTGTATATTCATATCTTCAAAATACATGCAGGAAGTTACATTACTTCAAGGGATTCAAGAGATATAAAGTTTAATAATCATAGATTATAAATGATCTCTAGCTCAGGCAACCAGGTTGTAGATTCATGATGATTCCCATGAGGAAGAAATATTCAGATAAAAGCCATTGCAGTAAGTCTTACCCTGTTATCCTGGCTCTTCTGTAGCAGTCAAACACAGAAATCCTTCACCCTTAGAAACAGTCTTCAGTATATTAATCAAAATAATTATGATGAACAAAAAATTTTCCCTTAGGAAATTTCCTGCACTGACCCAAATGGGGGGAAAAAAAATCTAAGTTGTTTTCATCTTCATCAGACACTGATCCTATACTGTGGGTAAATCACCTGGTCTTGAGTTAAAGCTAAATTTCTCATAGCACTGCTACCTCAAATATATAACAGAGAATTTGATTTTTTACTGAGGTGGTTTACCACATGTTTGTCTTAACATACTACTATCTATTCCACAAAAGGCTTAAGATATACAGTATTTGGCAGGTTAGTGTTTCTGGAAGAACTTCTCCACAGCATTTTTCTTTTTTCTCTTCAGAAATGTGCAAAATTTCATGCAAAATCAGCTTTCTTTTCTAATTGTTTTGTTGCACTTTGTTTTTAGAGGCAAAGGGAAAAATATCACAGCAAAAGATCCTTGGAAATTTAAAGCTCAGTTAGGGCACTGAGGGGACAAATTCAAAGGGCGAAAGAAATTGCAGAATGCACTGTAATCTCAAAACAGGTAATTGTACAACTCCGTGTACCAGATCTAAGCACACACAGTCCTAGAGGAGTGTATGTCTATTTGCACATCTCTCATGTTCATATACAATTGTGACTATAAGACTGAAGTGATTGCACACCTAATAGAAATACCCAGCTTTTGAGCTGACAGCTAATAACGGCAGAAGGTAGCTGCTGAAATAGTTTTGCTGTACGCCATTGTGGAGGACCAAAACTGGGAAACAGCATATGTTTTTGCAAGTATTCTCTTAAGAAAATTGTCCCCAAGGCTATGCCCGTACTAGTACAGTAGACGGGGCTAGGGCAGTAGGCTCAGACACTGATGCACTATCGTCCATATTTCTTATTTGTTAGCAGAGCCTCCAGTGTGGCTTTGGTCTTTGCCAACTAGCAACTCCCCTAGATATTTTCTGGGCAGGGTGCATCTGGACAGTGCATGTCAGACAGGGACTGCTTCCAGCAAGCGGTATGGATGAGGTCTGTAGTGAACTAATGGTTATTAAACTAAAAGCCAATGTCTGTTTTTTTCTGATTGCTTACATACATACGTATTCTGACACAATTCTGACACAATGCAAGGCCAATTCTTTGCAGAATTTAAACACTTTTTTAACTTTAAGCACAGCACTTCAAAAGAAATACCTGTAACTTTAAAGATAGGGACATGTTAAAGCACTTTGGCAAGAAAAAAACTACGTTTTTAAGCACTTCCACTACACAAATAAATAAAGATAAAAAAAGATATAAAAACAGATTGTCAAAGAAAGAAGCTCCTTACTTTTCTGATTTAGAGACTAAAACCTCCTCATCCCCTTGATAGAGACTCAGGTAAGAGCAAGTAGTTAAAATGACTTTGTGGAGACATCTGCCTTCAAAGCCAGGGCACAGATGCTGGTTTATTTAGCAGCATAGACATAAATTCATTAGCTGTGCATGAAGTGCCTAGTTTGAATTTACATATAGACATCTCATCTGCTTCTAAGTGGTCTGAAAATATTAATTTGTGCTAGCTGCACAATGCAATTTGGTACAAAGGCCTTGGAGCTTTTTCTACTGAACTGGTATATTCACAGAAGCAACACTGCAGAAACACAAGGAGAGTTTCTGAGAGCACTCAAGTCTAGGGTTTTGCTCCCGAGGTAACAAATCCTGCCCTTCTGGGGTGCCTGTTGGCTTGGATTTGGTGCTGCACTGAGTTGGTTCTGCTACTTGAGCTCAGGTGATACCTTCATTGGACTTGCTCAAGAATCTCTGCAGTTTTGCTCCAACGGGCCGTGTAAATAGTCCTCCTAGTCCTTCATCTATAGCTGAAGCTCATGGTCATGTTCGTTATCAGAAATCAAATACTGCATTAGATGTGTGTGTGCAGTGTGATGGTTATGGCAATTCCTACACTTGATTGTATCCAAAGAAATACTAGCATTTTAGTTTCAATGAGGAAGAGAAGAAAAATACATGGAATTTAATTACTTCTCATTAATTTCACTTAATGGATAAAAAGTTCAGTATGGGCCACGGGTCTTCTAATTGCAAGGCAGAAAGCTTGAAGTAAAATGGCTTTGGGCAGTAGGAACAGAGGAAAAGAAACTGAACCAAGCACTGAACAGGCAAGAAAAATCTTGATGCAACCACACTGGCAGCAAAAGCAATTGCCCTTAGTTATTGTGTCATGGAATGAAAAGCTAAGGCTAATCCCCTTAGCTTTCCCACGTGAAAGTGGAATCCAAAACTAATCCTTTTATAGTAGCTATACCACATGAAATGCGGTGTTTAAACAAATCTCCTTAATAATTATGGCAAGAATCAGGGAGCTAAAGTCCATCCCCTTAGCTATCCTACATGAAACAGGGAACCAAAGCAATCTCCTTAGTTATGCTAGTGTTAATAATGAACTCTATCAGCCTTTTAAACTATTTTGATACAAAATTATTAGTAGTGTTCTTCTGACATACCATTACCCAATGTGAGTATGCAGTAATATCTATGATACAGTAAGTTGAACATTACTAGCCAAATTTTATGGTGTAAATTACATGTCTAATGCTCACCATTTCATGACTTACTAGTCATAAGCATAATGCAAGAATATCTATGTATCAGTTAGACTTGAGACAAAACAAAAAGATTGAGCTCTTCCTTGAGAGAAAAATAAGAAATTGTGAGTATTCCTCATAGTATGGAAAGCTGAGAAAGACATGCAGAGAAATCACTGAACAAGGACATATTAAGCATATTATCACATAATTTAGCTGTTGTGTCTGCTAACTTAAATTTTGTTACTTTTTTTTTTTACTTATGAAGAAACATTCATAGACTTCTTCACATAACTGTTGCTAGTTGAATTAATACATATTTGTTCCATTTAACGATAGCCTTGTTTGGGAGTCTTTATTTGTTTGGTTTTTTAAACAGATCCAGTTGGTAAGATCCTTCTCCAACATTAAGATACCCAGAGGCAGGTTCACCTCCACCTTCATCTTGTCTCAGTGGGTCCACTGGAAAACTTGCAGTTGTTTCTAAAAGAACCCACAGGATCATCAAGCCTCCAGAAATATAAAATGAAACCTGTATCATTTTGCCAGGTGAGAGCATCCATTTCTGTTCATTTCAAGGTTATATGCTTAACAAAACAAAACAAAAAGTCGGCTAGAACATCTGCATTCTTCAAATGTTCTACATCTCAACAGCACTTGTGATCTTTCAATTTATTTCTGCAAGTCACATATTATGTTTTAAACTCTTTGGAAGGGACTCTTTTGATTAAATACAATAGGGGAGGATTATCCTCTTAAATCTGAAATATAGTTATAATTATTATTCATAAACGCCTGGATTTTTTTCTGGGTTTCTTTCTATTTTGTTCTTCACAAAATTGTGATTATTAAAAATAATTCAATTTCCTTATTAGCAGTCAATAAACATATATACAAACTATCTACTTTCCACTTTTTGAACTCGTTTATTAGGATTACGTGAAGAGTATCTAATTCTGCTATGACTGCTTACATAAATACATAATCCATGTGGTACAGGCCTCTGTACTTGCTTGTATCCCTTTGCAGGGTATGCACATTAAATCATGTGTGCAAATTACCACGTAAAGTGTCTCTTCTTAAATCTTAAGTTACCAATTCTTTATATTTTGGACTAGCAATTGCTGCACACTTTTAACTGTTCCTCAGAGAAGAGTTTTCAAGCTCAAGTGTTGTACTAGAGTTTTAGAGACAGACATCTACTGGCAGAGAGCAGAGAAGAATTTCTTCAACGTTATGCTTTCAGGCCAACTGGAGTAATTTTTTCAGTAGTCTCAGGCTTAGTTTTACTACTCCAATGTTTATAAGAGGTTCAGGATCTCATCTCAGCCCTGAGTTCATAGACTTAAAGACAGCAAGCGGGATCACTTCAAAGCAGCAAGGAGGAGGTCAATAGGCAAGGAGTGCACAATCCAGCACTACTCCTATAACTACTGCTTCTTGGCCATCATTTAGCTAGCAATAGTCATAGCCTGTATGTCTACTTGAGTTTTTAGCATGAATTCATGGACAAGGAAGGACACATCACTGAGGAAGCTGGTAAAACAGGGACCTTTGGACAGAAGATAAAATACAGACACAGGAAAAGAAACGGAGCAAGGAAAAGCAGGGAGAAAACTCTGTCTTTGCCTACAAGGAAGAAAACAGAATGTGTTAAGCCCTTGAGGACTGCATGCACATTAAGATTGCAGATAATGTCAAAATGGTAATGATAAAGTCCTTCATGTCCCAGACCTTCTCAAAAAGAAATGGAGAAGTCTGTCTCAGCACCACGAGGGAAAAAACTCTGGGAAGTAGAGCGGTATTTAACTGTGCCCCAAACTGGTCCTAATTACTGTACTAAGATCCACTTGGTGAGCATTCCAGTGGAGCAGAAAAACTATTCGTATACAGTCTTTCCATCCTCACAACTGTTAAAACTGCTGATACCCATATTACTCTGCATAATTTAAAGCACCATCAGAACATAAATGATTTACTGCAATTTGCAAAGTGAAGTATATGTGTGCTTAAGTATTTAAAAGAGGCTTAGAGAATGCTTCAACCTTGCAGATTTCTTGATAAATTGGTTACTTTTCTGTAACTTCAAAAATTCATTCAAAGTATTTAAACATCTTTAAAATGTTCAAAAGTAAAGCTGAGGGGTTTTCGGTGGTTTTTTTTTTTAACTTTGTGTTGATTCTAAGTAAAGATTTCCAATATAAGTTCAGGCTACTGCAAATCATAAAGAATATATTAATTCTGTCCTTTTCATTTAAGTACACATAACCCAGCAACCGGGCACCATTCTGTGACCATCTGCACAGGTCAAGGGCATTCACCCTACCTGACCCTCAAGGCAGAATGGTGGACACTCATCTGAGAGCAAAGGCTACAGCTCCGGCTGGGGCTGTCTACACTATCTACCCCAGCAGTGGCCAATGCCTCCACCCAGATGGAGCTGCTGAAGGGAGAGGCTGCAGTGAAGACCTCAGGCTGCAGGAGGTGCCTCCACCTTTCTCCCGGAGCAAGGGTAGGCTGCAGACCTACCTGCAAACGGTGTGCCCAGGTGGAGGACCTCCTGCAAGCAGGTGGCTGAGCTGCAGGAGGCAACAAGGAGGCTGCATAGTATCAGGGAGGCTGAGAAGGAATTAGATAGCTGGTTCCAAGTGCAGTCTGCAGTGGACCCACAGCCAAACAACCAAAAACCTGCCCAGTGGTGCATGCAGAAGGAAGAGGGGCCAGTAATGCAGAAGAATGGAAGCTTGCAATGGCAAGGACCAGCAGGAGAAAAAGACTTCCCCTGAAGCCTGAGGTGCCCTTGCAGAACCACTTCACTGCTCTGCAGAGTGAAGAGGAAAGACCAGTCACATGAGGAGCGACATCAGACCTGAGTAAGGCAGCCCAGTCTGCTCCCTATATAACAACCAGCGCACCTAAGAAAAAGCAACAGGTGACAGTAGTAGGCAACTCTCTTCTGAAAGGTACAGAGCCACCCATTTGCCGACCTGACACACTCTCTAGAGAGTTGTGGTGCTTACTGGGGGCTTGTATCAGGCATGTCACAGAGACACTACCAAGCTTCATACAGACCATTATCCGCTGCTATTGTTTCACAAGGGCACCAGTGATTCCGCCAGGAACAGTCTGAGGAGATTCAAGAAGGATTACAGAGCCCTGGAAGCGGGGGTAAAGGACTCTGGAGCTGTTGTGGTTTAGGCCAAATTGGCCACTGGGGACATGGGGGA
>RSEF01000001.1:111591710-111715063 GCA_003993805.1 Himantopus leucocephalus | reverse complement strand
ACAGGACTGGACCCAGTACTGACCCCTGGGGTCACCACTTGTTGCAGACCTCCAAGACTCTGCACCACTAACCACAACTCTCTGAGCTCTATCTACCAGCCACTTTTCAATCCACTAAATAAAAGATGGAAAGTTTCAGTAGCTTCCAGAAGGGTATGCAGTCACTACAGATGATACCCAGAAACAAGCAAAACTGGCACAATTTTTTTTTTCTCTGAGAACTTACTTATTGACTGCAATCAGTTTATATTTATAAGAAACACACTGAGCTTCTAAAGTCTCTCACTTCCAGCCCCCGAGAGGGTTGTTGCTCTTTTCTGAAATGTCTGCACTTTTTTTCAGATTTTATGGTCTTTTTAATCTTTAAAAATAGTATCACCTGAAGTATTCCAAAATCATTCCTTCTAACAGTATACATTAAGATAAAGAACCCTGCCTATTTTTACATCCTGTTTATATATCCAAGGTCACATTAGGCTATGTTTTACTGCAGCATTGCACTATCTGCAATTATTAGTCTATCAAGATCACTGTCCTTTACAGAATCACTCCTTTTCATCACTATTTTTCAGTTTGGGTCGCATTTTTGTTTTTTAATGTACAAAGATCCATTTGTTTATATTAAAACAAGTTTTACTTTTAAGGGCTGACCTTTACGAACTGATAAAGGCTGTTCCCTGTCTGCATATCCTCTTTCTTTACTTACTACTCTTTTGTCAGCTATTGATTTTACATTTATTTCCATGTTACTAATGAAAAATGTTGACCAGTTAGAATTTTGAATGGTGTATAAGGAATATCTCAAATTCTGTGATTTAATAGCCACTGAAAAAGTACTTTAAGGTTTCTTAGACCTCAGTTTTTTAAAGCCATTTAGTAAAAAATTTGGTAAGATTTTTACTGTCAGAAGACTTTGTGATATTTTGTCATACTTTACAAAATCTAAACATATTACCTCTGTGGCTTGTCTGCTTGAGGAAGACAGAAAGAAGACGGAGATATCCAATATGCAAGTTACCTTTGACAATGAACATGTAATCAACTGGGAAAAATGTTTTAAATGCTTGGGTATTTTGACCAGGCCTGTTTTACATAAAACAAATGAACTGGCATTCATTATATACATATCAATTGAATCCTTTTCCAGCATTTCCATTATTTTGCATGCAACAGCTATCTGGTTTAGGCAAGATTAACGAGCTTCAGTAATAAAGGATGAAGAGCACCTGTCCAGATAGCAATTCTGTCAGGAAAGTATATAGGAGTCATAGCAAACAATATTGTACACAGAGTATCAACAACACTGTTTGACTGAGATAAACAGGATTATAGCCAGCAAAATATATAGAGTAATCCTTCCCCTCTCTTCAGCATTTGTAAGCCTTTAGCAGCACTGCTGTGTCTAGTTTTCAGTGCCTTACTTCAAAAAATACCTGGATCAGTTGCAAAGACACCACAGGAGAGCAACGGGAATGATGAGATCTCTAGAAAGGCTGTGCTCTGGAAGGTCTGAGTGCACTGGAGCCATTTGCCTTGGAGGTTAAATTAGAAGGACTATCCACTAACAATCTTCTAGTGTGTAAAAGGCTGTTTAAGGCAGAAGAGAATAACCCGTTCGCTATGTTAATGGCCAAAAAGGAAGAAGGAATTTAAATTACAGTAAAAAAGAGTTTTATGTTAGACTTCAGGAAAATCCTTACTACCCCTACAGTTGTAAAGAAGAGGGATAGTAGTGACTAATTGGGAAGCTGGGGAATCTCCACTGTAGGAGGCTTTTAAGACACCTACAACACTGTCAGACCTGGTTTCTACATAATCTCATGTTGCCTTGGGGCAGAGGGGGGGAGCTAAATGACTTCTCGAATCCTCTCCAATGCTGTGATTTTTATAAAAATCTAGTTACCTGGTTAATGGTGCTTCCCTTTTCTTTTCAAACCAGTACTCTAACACCTACGCTTTTCCAATATTCTTGAATTCCCTGAGTCCCCAAACTCATTAAATTTACCATCGGTAGCCCAGAGATCTCCTCCGCCAATTCTTTCAGGACTCTTGGAAAAGAACTATTTATGCCAGATGGGGAGTACTTGATAATCTTCACATTATGTGAATAAATTACTAATTTCTAATTTTCTCAATTCTGAACACGTTATTCTCTGCATCTTTCTAAAAATAGTTCAATACCATTCACACAAACATTTTTATTCATAATACAATATAGAAATTCTCATTATCCTGAGTGTTGTCAGACTTGGGCTTCTACCAAACACACTTAGCTTCTATTTTCAATTTTCTACACTTCATATATTCCAACCTGTATTGATTTCCACATGTATCCTCTCTTTTCCATTAATTATTACAAGTGTTTGTATTTCTAGTTTCTGCTTTCATGTTACCTCTAATGTAGGTTGAGCTGTTATTCAAAACTGGCCTTTTTTTATTGATCAATGACTTCCCAATCAAGAATTTTAAAAAGGAATTTCCACTTTCACCTTTTTCATTTTCACATTTGCACACTCACACAAACACACGATTAGAATTCTCCTCCAATGAATGAGAACTGGTCAGAATAATTTTTCATGTACAAAACCCAGTATCTCATTCATAATAAATTCACCTTCTCAGTCTTAAGAAGTCTGCAACATTAGACTGGGCGGAATATTTTTTATGTTGGATAACTGCCTGTCTTTAACTTGGTAGTGTTTTGCTCCCAGTTACATGAAGTCTCCAGTGAGCATCTTCAAAAACTAATTCCCCACACCACCATTCTTCTTTCCATACATTACATACAGACGTTTAAAGAATAACTTACCCCATTTTCTAATTTGATTAAGTTATCTGAATCAATCTTACTGTTCCCTACTACCTAGATAGACAGAATTTCAAATACTGTGGCTCGGAGCTAACCAGATTAAAACAAACAGCAGTCCTCTTGCATAAAATGCCACACTACCCACCTTTTTTATTCAGCCTTTTTTCCTAAGAGAACCTTATTACCTATTTCTTAGCAAGATCATTTTTTAAAATGAAATTAAAATTTATGCTTTTTGCTATATCATTTTATGCTTTCCTACACTTTCATAGTGCTCCTGCTATTTCAGAGCCAATATAATTATCCTTTCCATATCTTACGTGCAAACATGCACGTTCTCCTGAGAGTGGAAGGCTGCTGTAATCCTACTGCTCCATCCCTCACCAGAATGTAAGCCAGCATTTTCATACCAAAAGCTTCCACTTTACATGATCCTTTTTCACATTGTCTTTCTTCCTTTCTCACTTGGAAAATCAACATGAATCACTTTATTCTCATGTTGTATTATTATTAGCATTGCCAACCATTGCAGACCCCTCAGTTACATCAGAGTAACCTCACTGGATTAAGTGTTAAATAGAAGAAGTGAGATGAAGCTCTGATTTATTCTCTTCTTGTGCTTTTTTGGTGGAAGACTATTGAATTTGGATTATGGAATGCATATTTTTATGTGACTGTACCATGTAAATAAGCAAGATAAGTAAACCAAATACTGTACTTTGTTCTTGCTACCTAAAATCATAAGACACCACACTGAGATATCTAATTTATGTAATTTTTTAAAATGGAAGAATAATTCTTGTACCTACTGAGAAAACTGATGGAGGCAGATTCCAGCTGCACCCTTCGTACCATTATTCCATATACTGTCAAACCCCTGAAGCTAGTGAAATGGAAGTAGCAACTAATGGGACCTCAGAATGATACAGTGTTTCATTTGAACAATTAAGTGGATAAGACATATTGAAGACCAGAGCTGATTATTATACTCATTACATATCACTTTTGCAAGCTTATGTGTTCCTTTCTGTTTGCAACTCATTTGCCAAATATTTATTTTTTCAACTCCATATACTTTTCAGTATTCAGAGTTTATGATGGTAGAAAGAAGAAATAAGCCACTTGCTTCACAAATCATTCAGATTTTTATATTCGTTATTAATGCTATGTAATTGATCCCTGACTGTATCACCACGTTACTTTAGAAGAACACGTCATGAACATCATATATGATTATATCTGTGGAAAGGAGAGTTATACGAACATCCACTCAACTTACATTTGAATGAACAAAAATGCAATTTTACAATTATTTCCAAGCAGCAACCCATGTAGCCATGGTAGGATGAAAAAACCCCTCAGACTCTAAATAAATAATCTAATGTGTATTTCAGCACCTCCAAAGTCTCTATATAAAAAAAAAAAAAAGTTAAATCTGAATTAAACCCAGCAATACTTGACACTTAAAATTCTACAAGCAGGTCTAATTTATTTTATGACTTCTACAGCACCAAGGGATTAAGGTATCTGTCTTTTACCAGCATCTTCTAAGACTTTGTAAATGGCCTACTTCATGTCTAAATTTTCTTTATCTAGAAATGACTGTTGAAATTATCACTGTAAATTTTGCCAGATGGTCATAAAAGTCTGCCCTTCTAGAGAAAGCCTTTGGCTTTTATATTCAGGGAACAATAGCCACCAGTCCTCAGGTGTTACTTCAATAATAAAAGGACCATAATTAGAACATATAGTCACCTAGTTGCCTATTGCATTTACTGTGGCTTATTTTTAGTATTGTTAACACCTACCTTTCTGAAAGCAGGACAGTGGATTTTAAAAAAGTGACAAGTCTGTGGCTACAAGTTGTCAAGCTTCAAGTTAACTTCAGGGTTTAAAGTATCCAATTTAACAACAGCATTTTACTTCCTTCCTAACGCCATTTTATTGTAAAATAAGCAATTGCAATACTTTAAACACCTATCAAAATGCTCTGATAAGCAATTATTATCATTTACAACTTATAACATGTACACAGCTCATTGACCACACCTGTGTCTTGTCATACATCTGCTTTAAATGACATGATTGATATATTTTTTTAATTTTAGATTCAGGAAATATTTGAACAAATTTAAATATCTATTTTATAAAGTTGGCGCTTAAGACATAGTAAGAGAAAAAAACTGAAACAGACAGACTTCTTATTCTCAGGAAACAAGAATCCTTGCACCCAAAAGAAATAATAGTAAAATTTTATGTTCTGATTTTTTCATTATTTTTGTAGCCTGTTTTTAATAGCATTAAAAGTACTTAGAATAGTGCTAAAATACTTCCTAACAAAAAACCAAACAAACAAACCAACCAACAAACAAAACAGAAACAACTGATTAATTATGAAAATCGGTCCATTATGCCTAGGTGCTCTTGTTTAAATGAAGGGGTTTTTCTGTTCAGACATCATGTAATAGGCAGAGTTCACTCCTTAAGCAGTCTCAGTACAATTAACAGACTATTTGGCCAACTGTTAGCCTTTACGATTACTTAAGCCATGGTATGAAATCTTGGTACCAGCTTTCTGTACAAAGCATCTTGTGAAACTTATTTCTCTGGTATACAAAAAATAATAATCAGATGAATGAATGAAAAGAAATTACCTTTAATGCTGGTTTACAACAGAACTGAGAAAAGACTCCCTGAATGATGACCTACAACAGGAGCTCCTTGTTGTGGAGTGTAACCAGTGATTCATAATACCTCCATACCGATGCAACCATCCCTGCTTCAGTGTTTTTTCTGCACGTGCATATATGACTGCTCTGATGGTGAACGTCTCTCTAAAGCATGAACTTATGAAAGACAGAAGTCTTTAAATGGTTATTCTACTAGGATAACACATTGACTTTCTTTCTTCAATATCAAAGTGCCTTATCACACAACTTTAATCCCTGGTCATAATACAGGCAAATATGCCAAAGAAATAGGAGAAATTAAACAATTTATCAGTCACAGGCATCTAACACCAGTCAGTAAAAGACACGGCCTTTCCCAGTAAGGCAGGTTCCATGTTTCATTTCACAAATACCAAGCAGAGCCGTGGGAATCAACCTGATGCATTCAATGGCACCAAATGAACCAAGCATGTAGGAAATGTATCTGTCAGTGCAGAAATACACGACAATTTCTGCACTGAAATCTTTCTGGGAAAATAGTTACAATCCCTAATTGTACACAGTTAGATCTTAACTATATATTCTGCCGCTTAACAGGTTGTTTTGCCCTAAGACAACTGTAAAAATTATGTGTTTTGAGGTCGAACGTTAAGTGCTTGCTTCTGCAACGTGAGTCTTATTCACAAGTATGAGTAAAAATAAAATTACTGAGGTAAAAAGAAAGCATATTCACATCTAAAAGAAATGGGCTTACCTCAGAAACAGGTGAACCCCCAAGTTTTCCTCAGGTAACTGTGGAATGGATAATGAATAGGTAATATCCTACTTCTCCTAGCCTGTAACACAGATTTTCCCCCAAGAGCAGTGTCAAAGTGATTTCAAAGTGATTTAGTTGAACACTGCCCTTCTAAACAGGGGAGTAAGGCAGGAGGTTCTCAAATCCACACAGCAGCCAGAAGGGATGAATTCCTACATTTGTAATGCATCAGAAGGGGCTGAGCACTGCGATGTCAGCGTTGTAGGACAGGCAGCGAATACAGAACTGAAGAGTGAGTCCCAGGAGGTTGAAGCAGACTGCTCTACTTCAATGGACCCCTCACAAAGAATGAGATGGGAAAAAAGGGGGTCTAGGTACCAGGGAAACAGTGTGTTCTTAACCATTCATTGACTCAGTTTTCATTTCTAAGATACTCCTTTTCAGCAGGGATTTCTGTTAAAATGAAGTGAGATAAATTAATGCTGTTCACAGGTCCAGAAGATAACACCAGAGATGGTTTATGTCACATAGCTGTACTATTTTCCTAAGCTTTTGGTTTCACATGTGAGATAATTGGAGGTCAAGAGCTAACCCTGATAAAAATAGGAGTCGCAAAATTATGATAGGAGCCCAGCTGCCCTATGTAATAATTTTCATTCTGACTTGAAAAAGCTAATTGATATTCAATTCACCATCATGTTCATGTCAACAGTAGATTATTGGGCAGGTTTTTCTAAATGAACACGAATACCTGACAGTTTTGTCAGCTCTGTTTATTAACCTGAGTATATCTTCATTAGGGAAATTAGAAACAAGTGAAATTCAGACAAATGGATTTATCTTTCCTTGCACTGGTAAAGTACAAATGACTTGTGTGTTGAAGTCAATTCTATTAGTTTGGGACTTGGTTTGTGGAGTCACAATGCTAGATTTAATATTATCTGCTGTTAATCGTTTCTATTCTGCATTCTTACAAACATTTGCTTTGATGTCTTTTACTATTTTTTTGAGTGGTGATAAAATGAACAAAATGTTTACATAACAAAAATCCGTAAGTGAAAAAAACCATACAAAAACTTCTGGAAAAGTATTACACCTGTACATAACTGTCAGTCAGACTAATTACAAAGTTAATAACTCCGTAACTATTGCTCCTATACTCTGCATTTCTTAGGATGTCCTTTTCAAGGGGGGTAGAAACTTCCCACGGGAATTCATGGGGATAATCAAACCCACCCTAGGCACCTGTTCTTTCTTGCACTGCATTGATCCAAAGACCTAGCCTCTCTATTAGTAAGGTATGAAATGACATTGCAAGGGTTTGCTGCCTTTGCCCCACACATAACTGGGAAGGTTGGTAAGAGGTGCATTCAACCAGAATCAATACAGACCTTTTCCACAACAGTCCCTTTAAGAAAAGAAATTTTGAAGAGGATAGCTGATAAAGTGACAAATGGCGACTGGGAAGACAGATGGCCACTGCTTACTCAAGTAGTTACTTAATAACCATAATGAAAAATTAGCTGTTTGGTGACTCTGAGGAACAGAATAGACAGATGTTAGGCTGAAGCAACCAAAGAGAGCTCGTGCTTGACTGGCAGCACGGCCCTGTGAAGAGCTGTTCGAGAACCTCTAGCTCAAGGACTGAGGCAAGGGACCAGTTCAGGCTTTTTGGCAGGGCCCTTGCGGGCACATGTTCTTGCTGGTGCAGTCAGAGCTGCAGAACATGCTGCTCCAGACAGGCAAGAATCAGGAGTCTGAAACTCTAACATACAGGCAAATCAGACGTGGGAACAACAGTCGGGGAAGGTCCAGGCATGAAACACAAAGGCACCCCGTCCAGTGAAGCCAAAGACTCTTTACTACTCTCTGTCTTCTACTACTCCTGTAGTTCAGCATAACTTCTTAACTCTAGACAGCTAAATAAGAGTTTACCTACATTCTGTCCATATTTTCACATCATCAAATGAAACAGGGTCATTCCTATTTTGTAGGCAGAAAAGCTACAGTACAGAAAGCAAGGAGTTCATATAGCCCATAAACTGCAGGTCTTGACTACCCTGCTTTCCCAAGCAAACAATAATGCTCACAATGTCTGCATGAAGTGGTACAGAGGGTGGAAAAGCATAGCTGTTCAGTCCTCATCTGTTGCATTGTTACAGTGTGAACAACCACCCAGAATTTATCCACAAGTCACATAAATGAGCCTCCATAAGTGACAGGACATTATTACCAATATCCATTACAGAACTATGCCAAAGCCATATAAGCAGGATGAAGTTAGTATTTCATACTCAAATAAAAGGACATGCTCCCTGATCTCCCTAATGACCTAAGAAAGCAAGTGACATACAAAGGATAGTGGAGGACTATCAAGCCTACATTTGTATTTTTTCTGCTTATTAAAGGTGATGGGGTTAGTAATGATTTTAGCTGTCAGTACTTAAGGCAAGTCATCAGTAGAGCCATAAACTGTGGGCATATCAAAGCTGAAGCAGTCATGACTGTCAAAGGTGTCAATGCTTTCAAGCAAAATGATCAGTTTTTCTCCTTTGCTTCCTGAAGTGGCATCTCATTTGCTTGGTAAGGTATCTGCTTTAGAAGTGAAATATTTGGCCTTACTGCTGTAGTCTGAAAGTGACCATGATGTACAGAAAAAGACTTTAGCAGAACTCATATGAAAAAACCTTCTCGGAAGGAACACAAAGGCAACTCAGAAAACATGAGGTTAACATTTGGCTATATTAAATGTTTTTTTTTTTTTAATTCGGAGCCTCAAAAATATACCAAAGTAAACGCAACTTATTATAAAGAAGAGTTGTTCCACTTACGACAAATATTCCCAGAGACATCCTAGGTTTATATTCATGATGATAAAATGTTTCTTATCTCCTTTGATTAAATATCCACACAGCCAGTCAGCTTAATGTTTTTCAGCTTTGTAATTCTCTCTTTCACTGAGTCAGTCTGTCACTTTTTCCACTAGCTCTTCATTTATAATTTACGGTGTCAAGCACCAAGCTTTCACAGCATGAACATTTTACAGGTGCTAGGTCAGGCTGTCAAGCTAAAGTACATGCTAATAATTGGTAGCTTTGAAAATCTTGGTCTCTTTACCTACAGTGGAACATCAGCGTGAAGGCTCAATTGTTTTTACAAAATAATCAGGTTGGCAATACTTCTAACGTTATCAACAAATAGACATACAACATCCTGTCATTTACTTGACAGGAAATAAGTTTTGACTATCTAACCAAAGATCAAATTGCTTTAAAAGATTGGACAGCATAGAGTACTCACCTGTACTATATACAGACTTTGAGCTCTGAATGATATACTTTTAATGCACATATATGGAGATTAAAATTTCAAAGATAACTGAAGAGCATAAAATAGATCTGAGAATGCCATCATTCATGTAGTAAACTGTTACGCCTGGTCTGTTGAATAACTGGTCTCATATTCAACAGTATATAGTTACCCTCTTTTTTTCTTTTGTGACTACATGATAATCTAATTGGAGAAAAACTTTTTTTTCTGATTTCACACCAAGAGGAGAAAGTAAAAGGACTGCTTTTCCATATTATTTTAGGATTTTTTCCAAATTTCCTAGAATGCAAGAGGTGATTTGGATATGATGCAGGGAACTCTTTTCAATATATCGCTTCGTAGTCCACTCCTCTTTAAACACCAGCAGGAGAAAAAAAAAAAGCTGGAACCTAATAGCATAGTACCAATACTTTCTTTAAAATGATTAAACAAAAAAAAAACTTCCTGCTAAAACAGTGTAAAGTAAAAACAGTCACTTCTGATATGGCTGAAAATAACCTTTTTGGTAACAAGGGGTTGTCATATGCAACACACGTGAAGGTTGAAAGCATTTGTGAGACTTCTACCAACCTGAAATGAAGATGTCTTGAGCACAATGATTTGGCAGGTACAGCACTGTATCAGGACTGCTGGAAATGCAGTAGCACTCAGTGACTGACTTAGTTCAAAGCACCGCTTCAAAGGGCTACTTGAGACTTAAGTGCCTGTTATACAACCCAGTGATGCAAGGGGAATGTCACTGAGGATCACTGGAGCGCTGCCAAGGGAGTTTGAAGGCAATGCCAAATATAGACTATATAATACTACATCCACACTGTTACTGCAGAACATGGGAACTTTTGTATTTGAATGATTACTGCAAAGGTATGGTTTGAATTAAAATTTGCTTTATATCAGTTTTCTTCAAAACTTTTTTTTTTCCTCTTTTGCCATTCTGTCTGAAAAGTTTTGAGCCCAGAAAATGTGAGAAGGGGACAAACAGCACCATGACTGTGGAGATTAATTACTCTATTAAAGGAAAAATAGGGAATAATTTAGAAATTATTCTTTGCTCATATCTGAAGACTACAATATCGTGAAAATGCTCAGTTTGTCTGGGAAGGCTATCCAGTATATCACAGAATTACAGAACTATAGAATGGTTCGGGTTGGAAGGGACCTCTACAGATCACCTACTCCAACCCCCCTGCCATGGGCAGGGATAGCTTTCACTAGATCAGGCTGCTTAAAGCTTCATCCAGTCTGGCCTTGAACCCTGCCAATGATGTGGCATCTACAACTTCTCTGGTAAACCTGTTCGAGTGCCTCACCACCCTCAGAGTAAAGAATTTCTTCCTTATACCCAATCTAAATCTACCCTTCTTTCCATTCAAACCATTGCCCCTTCTCCTGTCACTACAAGCCCTGGTAAAAAAATCTTTCTCTTTCTTACAAGCTCCCTTTATGTACTGAAAGGCCCCGATATGGTCTCCCTGGAGCTTTTCTTCTCCAGGCTGAACAACCCCAACTCTCTCAGCCTGCCTGAATAGGAAAGGTGCTCCAGCCCTCCGATCATCTTTGTGGCCCTCCTCTGGACCCGCTCCAACAGGTCCATGTCTTTCCTATGTTGGGGGCTCCGGAGCCGGACACAGTACTCCAGGTGGGGTCCCACGACAGCAGAGTAGAGAGGCAGAATCACCTCCCTCGACCTGCTGGCCACGCTGCTTTTGATATCGCCCAGGATACGGTTGGCCTTCTGAGCTGCAAGCGCACATTGCCAGCTCATGTCCAGTTTTTCATTCACCAGTACCCCCAAGTCCTTCTTGACAGGGCTGTTCTCAATCCCTTCAGCCCCCAGTCTGTATTGATATTGCGAATTGTCCCGAGCCAGCGCTTGGCCTGGCTGAATTTCATGAGGTTCACATCTATCTATGTATCTATGTATCCAGTATCTATGTATCTATGATCTAGTGTGAAATAGCTTCTACCAACACAACAAAGACCAAGCCTGAAAAATTACTACTGCCCTGTACTTCTTCCCAAGGTAGTTTCTTATACCTAAGTACTTTGAAAAACATATGAAGAATGCACTTTGTGCTCTCCCTTTAGGAAATTTGGTAGCTCATACAGACCCCCTCCTTTAAAGCCCCAACATACATAATTCCACAGAATCTTTTGTTTTCACCTTTCATTGAAGATTTTTCCAGATGTAGTTAAAAGTGCAGAGGAGACTGGGTTGCAGAGTGACCAACAAGAAATAAAATTAACACAAGTTTTTAAGTTCTGCTAATGAAGCCTTCCCAAACTGCATGTTTTGCTATTCTAGTTTCCTTTGAAAGAAATGCACTATAGCATGGTTAGAGAGCAGAGAATGGATTGAGTGGGTTGACTAGAGCAGTCAGACAATGAATTTTGTAAGAGCATAAAGTGAATTGATGAGGCTAAAAGGAAATGCAGTCTTATGGAGATAGTGGTAGAGCTTCAGAGGGGCCAAAGATTGATTGAGGAATCTGAGGGAGAAATGGCTAGCCTGAAGACAAACGTTTGTATGGGAAGACTTGGTGGAACGGAAGAAAGAAAATGAACATTGAACACCAAAAAAGTTCACAATGGAAGACAGAACCGGGGTTGTAGGAAAATGTGGAGACTGTTACACAGTCAGGAAAGACATTGAAAAGTGATAATGGATAGATGAGTGTATGGGAAAGACAATGAATACTGACTGTTAAAAAGAAACGTGTTTACTATTCTTTGCACATCAGGAATGATGTACAAGTTGGAAAGGGGAGGCAGCTAACAGGTTTTGCATGTATTTGCTTTCTTTAAGACAATTTGTCACCAGGATTGTATCTAGAATCCAAAATAACAGTAACTTATTTGTCTAAAATTCTAAATCACAGTCTTTTAAAATGTGGCAATTTACAGGACATACTAAAACTAAGACAACTGAAGCTGTCTTCCCTTCTCATTTCAGACTGCATGATAGAAGCCTGTCTGCAAGAAACGAGGTTTCATCTTCAGTAATGATAGAGTTATTCTGGAGTAAACAGTA
This sequence comes from Himantopus leucocephalus, assembly GCA_003993805.1. NCBI lineage: Eukaryota > Metazoa > Chordata > Aves > Charadriiformes > Recurvirostridae > Himantopus > Himantopus leucocephalus. The sequence goes on along the minus strand of RSEF01000001.1, from coordinate 111,702,467 downwards.
TCCTTAACAGAGTTAGCATACATTAACTAAAGACTGTTGAATCTAAGAACAGTTTCAAGACAACATATTTTTTACTTACAAGTATCTTTGCTCTACCTATAAAAAGGATTAGTGAGATTATAATGAGAATTAAATAAGGAATGAGATATAGAGATTCATCGTTAAAAAGAAATATCTTAGGATGAAAATTAAGTATACAATTACATCCCTAGTTAAAAAAGCAATAATAAAGGGAGACAATAAATTTGTATTCAATTGTAGATATTACACATATTTCATAAACCCACATTGATCTAAGGCCTCTTTTCTTACAAGAACTAGCTACCACCATACCTGAGCAATTTGAAATACTCTGCTTGTTACTCTCACTTCCCACCTGTTCAAAATCATTCTCAGACTGTGAATATAATACTATCTCATGGCAGGTTTCTCTACCCTTTGCATGAATGCAATCAATTATTGTTTAACGTTGTTTCCCACCAACAATAATGAATGCCTTGATCAGAATCTCAGTGAGCTTTTTTTGATTGTCCACAGTCCCTTCATTTCCAGTGCTTGCACTCAATCAGAACAAGTGATTTAAATCTCATATTTAATTTAAAACAGATGAAGAGGGAATTTAAGATGTTTCATTCGTGTAAATGCCAAATTTATAACAATGAATATTATCTTTTATATTGCTATACAGCTTAATTTATTTCATCTAAGAGCAATAAAACAGAGTAAGTACTGAGCGATCCTAATAGCCAAGCAGAATCAAATTATGGAAGAAAAAGCTGACATCTGAATTATAATGCATTAAGGTAAAATTACAGCTGAATTTGAGGATAATTTCATTCAATTTGACTTTGAGAATGCAGTATTTTTCCAGCCTTATTTCAGTATTATACAAACTGAAAAGTGTTTTGAATCTACAAAAATTATGAAATACAATTTCTGTTTTTATAGTTAAGATATCATTAAATTATTATTTGTGTGGCAACACCACACTGGTACTGAACGTTCTAGCTTATCGTGTACATTTTGTTGTACAAATATCAGAAATAAATCTGGGTTAGGAAACTGAAACAAGTTGTAAAAGTTTTTAGCTGCTTTAAATAGAGAGCAAAAGAGGTGAGGAAGTGCATAAAAGGCATGCTTTTGAGACAGTATTTAACTGTGGAATTCGAAGAACAATTCCTCAAAGGTTAGTCACAACACTGATCTTACCTAATATTTAAGTAATGGCCTTGGCCAAAATAGGTTTGTCCTATGAGATTTTTTTCATGGGAAAGTTGGGAGGCATTTCGAACACAACTGAAGGCTGGAACACTGGGGGCGGGGCTATGGGGAGAGAAGGAATGATTCTTCATATCTGACATAATAAAGAAGAGAGGATATTAAATACAAATCATAAGACAATCCAAAGGGAGCTAAGAAGAATTTCTTTTAGGAAGTGGGAGCCAAACAGATGTGCATGTATTAGTTGACGACAAGCCAACCAAGGACCAATCAAACAACGCGGAAATGAAGAAGACAAATGCCATTGCAGAAAGTGTCAGGTATTTCTAATACAAATACTACTGTTGAACCAAGTACCAGTAAAATCTCACCAGCAAAACTGTATGTGGTTCTGGACACCTTTGTTCAATAAAGAATGGATTAAAACAGCATGACAAACAACCAAAGGCAACTGTAACTGTCATAGTGATCAGCTATCTCTTGAATGAGAGGTGAAAACACCATGCCAAAACCCAAAAGAAGAGATAGAATTCATCCTACAATAGGAAGAGGAACTGGATAAAAATTGAAATGGAAAGATGCTCTTAAGCTTTGGGACAACACCAACACAACAATAAATGAATAAGCACCAACCACTAATAAATTCAGCTTATAAATGTATTTTAATTTCATAGCACTGAAATTCAGAATCACCTTCCAATGGGAGGTGATAAGGGAACATCACTTAACTACATTTAAGATGAAAACTAATCACTTTTTTATACAAATCGTAAGAGGTATTTGCTTGTGGCAAGAGCTCTTTTCCAATCCTGTGTTACAGTCAACAGAGCCACTCGATGCTACATCTTAGCATATACCACTAATGCAAATACTACTTTTTTTGTCAAGAACAATTAAAAAAAACTTTCAGTGCCAGTAACGTTACAGTAAAATATTTTCCTCACCTCAAAGGAAATTAAGCCACTTGCTGAATGATAAACTGACTCTTCCATTGCTAATTTCCTCCTGTCTTTGAGGCTGATGGTAACTTGTCCAACCCATTTCCTTTTGGAGCACAGTAACAAGTAATAAATAATTCTTGAACCTTCTTCACAGAACTACAATATAGATCCTTCTGAACTACTGCATTTATCTTTAACATAAGTCTCCAAAGGACATAACCCACATTATGGACTAATAGCCTGTAAAACTGAATTTTATGAACTGTAGCAGTTTTGAGCAATAAAAATGGAATTAGTGGACTCAAGTTGATGGCATTTCTTCCCTACCCTACACAGGAATTAATTTATTTTTTATATTTTTAAAAATAACATACTTTTTAAAAGTGTTAGAACCTTCTTGGAGTCTACAAATATGTATGCTTACACATAGAGATGACATGGTATTGAACAAATGATTTTTCCCCTGCAAACTAAACCCCAAATTTTGTAAATTAGAATATTCCTGTAAGACAGAGTCAGAAGAAGTAGATTTTTAATCTTCTCTTTCTTCTTATTTTCTTTTCCTCTCTCTTATAAAAAACATACTGTTCCACCTTACTATCTGAAAAAAAAGATAGCCCACTGCTATTTTAGAAGCTTTAGTCATAAATTGTATCATTTTACCGCAATGAAAATCACACTTATGTTCTTTACAGCTGCATAAATGTTTATCTCTGCTCAAAGAATACTACCTCCATGAAGCTCACCAACAAGAATCTTATTTTATTCATGAAGCATTTCATATCAAGAATATTTCTTATTTTCATAGCTTTCTCTTACTTTAAAACAGATCAAAAACATTTTAACATATGTTCCATGCAGTAAACGCCCCAAAACTCAAGTATTCAAAGTAATTTTTTGTGCATGCTGAATAACTGTGAAGTCAACCTGAGCTATTACCGGCAGCTCAAATAATCAGGGCATTTGGGCAATGTATTCACTGAATTTGGATATAAGAACACCAGATATCAGAAAAGAAAGAATCTCTTAGGTCAGAGTCAAGCATCCACAATCACAGTTAAAAGTTTAAATACATAAGTGCAAAAGAACGAACAGTTCTTCAATCACTCTTTGCACAGCTTGAACTTTTTCCTTTCCTAAACACACTATAAAGAAGACGACCCTTAACTAAGCAGATGCTTAACTGAAGGGTATTATGAAGAACCCGTCAACAGGAGGACTTTATGTATTTATTTAAGATAGGAGTCCTTATACACCTAATAAGCAAAGTATATCACGTGCTACAGTGAAGGAAAAAATCTCCAATCACAAATTGCTTTGGGAGTCTCACCTGTCCTGGAGAGGTATAAAATTCTCATCTGCTCAGACAGGCAATTGGTTTTACTCTGAGAATACAAGCAAGACACACAAACCTGTCACCTGCAAAGAGGTTTCTCCTTATACAGCACGTCACAACACTTCACTCAACTCCAGTATTCATTTCAACCAATTTTTAGTGTTTCAAAGGCAAAACAAAATTCCTACAATAGAAAGGGGGGAAAAAAAAAAAGAAAAGCTTCTGCTTAATGTCAATAACCCAAACAAACAATTGTGCTCCACTGTCTTTCTCTTCCATTCATAGAATCATAGAATGGTTTCAGTCAGAAGGGACCTGGAAGATCACCTAGTTCCAACCCCCGTGCCATGGGCAGGGACACCTCCCACTAGACCAGGTTGCTCAAAGCCCCATCCAGCCTGGTCTTAAACACCTCCAGGGATGGGGCTTCCATAACTTCCCCGGGCAACCTGTTCCAGTGCCTTACCACCCTCAGAGTCAAAAACTTCTTCCTAATATCTAATCTAAATCTACCTTCTTCCGGTTTGAAGCCACTCCCCCTCGTTCTATCACCACATGCCTTTGTAAAAAAGGCAGCTCTCCTGTATGCCCCCTTTAGGTACTAGAAGGCTGCTATAAGGTCTCCCCGGAGCCTTCTCTTCTCCAGGCTGAAAAAACCCAACTCTCTCAACCTGTCTGAATAGGAGAGGTGATCCAGCCGTCTGATCATCTTTGTGGCCCTCCTCATGGACAGGTCCATGTCTTTCCTACGTTGGGGGCTCCAGAGGTGGACACAGTACTCCAGGTGGGGTCTCACGAGAGTGGAGTAGAGGGGCAAAATCACCTCCCTTGACCTGCTGGCCACATTTCTTCTGATGCAGCCCAGGATACAGTTGGCCTTCTGGGCTGTGACTGCACATCGCTGACTCATGTTGAGCTTCTCATCAATCGGCACCCCCAAGTCCTTCTCCTCAGGGCTGCTCTCAATCCACTCTCCGATGAGCCTGTATTTGTGCTTGGGATTGCCCTGGCCCAGGTGTAGGACCTTGCACTTGGCCTTGTTGAACTTCCCGAGGCTGGCATGGGCCCACCTCTCAAGCCTGTCCAGGTCCCTATGGATGGCATCCCTCCCCTCCAGCGTGTCTACCTCACTACACAGCTTCATATCATTGGCAAACTTTCTGAAGGTGCACTTGATCCCACTGTCCATGTCACCAACAAAGATGCTGAACAGCACCAGTCCCAGTACCGACCCCTGAGGAATGCCACTCATAACTGGTCTCCACTTGGACATCGAGCCGTTGACGACAACTCTTTGACTGCAACTGTCCAGCCAATTCCTTGTCCACTGAGTGGTCCATCTGTTGAATCCATGTTTCTCCATTCTCAGCCTTTGATATTGCTTTGATATACTTTGCCATTGGTAACATTCACACTCCATACCATCAGCATGGTCTGGCAAGCATCTGGTACTTAGACCTGAGTTCTCTGATGCAGCAGCTCCAGTTTTACCCATTCACTTTATGCCTTTTATACAAACCAAACATTGCACCTTTGAATTACAGTGTATCCTTAATTTTATTTACGTAACTGAGTGCAGTTCCAGATTACTCACTTCAGCCATGCTTGTTTGCAAATGGACATCTAGTACGTGAAAAGGACATCTACTGTGAAAATATTTTGCTGCTTGGGTATTTTTTCATTCATGCCTACTTCTAGAATTTCAGGTTAATTAATGGGACCTTCAAACATCATAGGGTGAGTCCCTTACATAAATGAAGTAACCTGATTCCGCCAACCCTGAGATACGTAGTTATTAAACTCACTGGGAGATGATAAGGAGGCTGTACAGAACACTAATGTAAAATTTCTGCTAACAGAGCACGTTGTCAACTCCTGTTCCAAGGTGTATGTACAGGTAAAGAAGACACTTAGGCCAGGCATCTCATCAGGGTTCTCAAAATGACTTTTTTCTCGAAAGGTCACAGTTCACTTTATTCAAGTAACATGGAAATAATACTGACAGCTAAGGAGAGAACACAAAGAAAATGACTAGGATCTATATTAATGCAACCAAGTCTCAAGTCATGACAGTAATTTTCTCAAAACCCAGCAGCTGTAGTGGGCTATTACCTAAGAATCTTGTTTTTTTTATCTCTGGCTAGATGCAAAAGTTTGAAACCATCCACCACATCTTGCAAGACAAAAGAAATAAAAAGAACTCTACTTCAGGCTGCACCTCACAATATTTGGAAATCTGAGTTTATTAAAACCCACTGGTATGTGCATTTGTGCATCTATCACCAACCTTGGCTTGGCATCATTATAGTATACCGGACGTTATAAAATTCCCATTCTCTATGGTGTGCCTTGTGATACCTTCTTCAGTCACAGCTGATCTAGAAGCCATTGTGTTTCTCTGGGGCATTGCTTTACAGTAATAAAATGAATATATAGCATGTATATTCATTATGTGCTTATTATCTCTCTAGCTTTGGTTTTGGTTTTCTGCTCTAATACCCAAATGGTCCAGCTGTCCTTTCGTACACATCCCTTTAAGAAAGTCACAGTGCCTTTCATTGACACACAAGCTTGTTTCTCGTGAATCTGCACACTTTAATAGTGCCTAGTACAATTATGTCCTAACTGATTCCTCCTAAAATGGCCCTACAGAATGTGTCACAGTGCAGAAATATCTGGGAGAACACTGATTATTCACAGCTTCATTTTCACCAATACAGATTTTGACGCTGAAATTATTTATCAATTCAAAATGGCACACACCACACCTATGCCAGCCCACACACGAGGATGAAGAGAACAAAATGGATGAAAAAATACAAACATGCTACTTTTTAGGTTTTTAAAATATCATTAGAGTTACAATTCAAAGAAAAATGTTTAACCCACTCTCAATTTCTAATCAAGTTACTTTCTTCCTCCATAAAAGTTCTTTCCCTGTCCAAGTCCTTTAATTAAATGCAATGGAAAGCTTAGAATTCACTCTGGATATTGTTGGGGCTGGGAAGAGACAAGTTTGAGTGAAACTGAAACATTCATAGCTAAAATTTGGATTGCTTAGTGATGTGTTTTGCTGATTCACAGAATGGTTGAGGTTGGAAGGGACCTCTGGAGGTCACCTTGTCCAATCCTCCCTGCTCAACCAGGGCCACCTACAGCAGGTTGCCCAGGACTGTGACTAGACAGCTTCTGAATATCTCCAATGTGGGAGACTCAAAAACCTCCCTGGACAACCTGTGCCAATATTTAGTCACCCTCACAGTGTGGTGTTCTCAAAACCACCATAGTGTGGCTGAGAAACACCACAGTGTAGCGTTTCTCAAAACAAAAAAGTGTTTCCTGATGTTCAGATGGCACCTCCTGTGTTTCAGTTTGTGCCCATTGCCTCTGTTTCTATCACTGGGCACCACTGAAAAGAGCCTGGCTCTATCTTCTTTGCACCCTCCCTTCAGGTATTTATATACACTGATAAGATCCCCCCAAGCCTTCTCTTTTCTAGGCTAAACAGTCCCAGCTGTTTCAGCCTTTCCTTATAGGAGAGATGCTCCAGTCCTTTCATCACCTTCATGGCCCTTCACTGGACTCTCTCCAGTATGTCCCTGTCTCTCCTGTACTGAGGAGCCCAAAAATGGACACAGTACTCCGGGTGTGGCCTCACCAGTGCTGAGTAGAGGGGAAGGATCACCTCCCTCAACCTGCCGCCAATATTTTGCCTAATGTATTCCAGGATACCATTTGCCTTGGTGTCCTCACTCAGGTCCTTTTCTGCCAAGCTGCTTTCCACCTGTGTGGTCCCTAGCATATAGTGGTGCATGGGGTTGTTCCTCCGCAGGTGGAGGACTTGGCACTTCCCTTTGTTGAACTTCATGAGGTTCCTGTCAGCTCATTCCTCCAGCTTGTCAAGGTTCCTCTGGATGGCAGCACGACCATCTGGCATATCAGCCCTCAGTTTTATGTCATCAGCAAACTTGCTGAGGGTGAACTCTGCTGACAAGGAAGTGATCTCCTCAAACTGCAAAAATGAGGTTTAAACCAAAAATTAAAAAAAAAGCGCACATACCAAAGAATCTTCAGTTCTTGAGCAGTAGTAATAACATACAGTTATGTTCCAAGCTATTATTTGTAAAAGAAAAAGGTATATGCTGGAATTGAAAGGCAGAGAGGCAGGGTTAACAAACCTCTTGTGACTTTTCAGTCACTTTTAGTTATGAACTGGAAAAGGCTTAAATTTTTGCAAAGGCCAATTGGGTGAAAAGATCAATTTGGTAATCCTGTTGAGGGAGGTAAAAGTACTGTTCTGCATTTAAAAAATGACTAGGAAGCAAAATGAAATAGGAATAAAAAGCTAGATATTGTTGACAAAAACTACATAGCAAGATGAAACAATGCTCTATATTAGAATCACTGTTTGATACATTTATTAAATGGAAAGGAAGTAACTAAAGACCATGATTCTCACTCTCTTCTCCCTTAAAAAGAATGCACGTCAGGTACAACTGTGGTTAAACTGGGGCAGAGTAAAGCAAGTGTATGGGGGAAGGTAGGAGAATATCAGTTCATAAATTATTTTGCACTCATCTAAACATTCAAGCAATTCAGAATTTCTTATAACAAAAAAAATAAATTAAACAAATTAGGTTCCACATAAGACAAACTAGATTATAACTAGCCCTCCAGGCTAAAGTCTGAACAATCAGATGAGCTATATGGTAATTTGTTCATTAACCTTTACAATGTATGTAACATGATCCACCTGAACCAAGAATGGAGGTACAAATGCAAATCAGGAAAACAACTGCCTGTTGTCAGTAAATTTTAACATTATCTATGTGCAGTTTTAAATGTCAACACCTAATCAAGCCTAATCTATTATTGAGTTTCTTTTTTGTTTTCAAAATATCCATCTGTGGCACCAATTTCAATCAGTTTTTATTTCTTGAGGCACATCTCTCAAGTATAAAATACATCTATCTGACTACAGCTGTTAAAAATAATTCCCTAATTTGCTCTAATATGATGGAAACCCACTAATGCTAAGGCTTCAGGACATTACTTAAAATCAAAACTATTTGTTAAAAAATTAGTAAGAAAAATTATTAGTAGTAAAGTGAATAGGCTAAGCGTTACTGGAACTTTTGATGTACTGTGGCAACAACAGGTGTGCCATGAGAAAGGAACAAAATGGGAAACTATCTACAAGTGTGACCTCCATTCTAACTATGGTTATGGCTCACGTTACTTAACTCTCTCATCTTACAACACTGTTTTTTGCCTTTTCAACATTATACAAAGTAAAATATTTTATGTCAACCCCTATGTTTGAAGTGGACTTCTACAAAAACAAGGGAAAATATGCTTTGCATCTTTACTTAAAGAACACTAGCATTTCTGTGATTTAAAGCATCTTGATAGACATTCAATAATGTCCTTTGCTCTAAGTTCACATTTACCCAAGGGAACACATTCACTATAGTAATTTGAAAATCTGGCACTGCCAAAGCCTAGCTATGCTTAGTGCACTCCATCCTTAACAGACTCTGTGTATCAATTTGACTGTGCTGACACTGTTACCGCAGAGCAACTAAGCATACTCCATACTAAGACAGCAAGGCTGCACGAGATGGTCCTTTCATGGCATCTTCTGGCTTCCAAGTCAACAAGTACAGAAAGCTTTCATCTGTATTGTCCCATCTCATTCAGAGCTCAGAGAAAGTGGAAGGACAAGGAAGACAAACATCCCAAATAAAATGCAGCAAAATAAGGAATAGAACCATAGGGGGAAAAAGGGAAGTTGTGGGCACTTATGGACAGAAGCCACCTAGTGGAAGATTAAAAAGGTAAAAAGAGGAAAGAAATGAAAGTACAATTGAAGTGATAAAAAGAGCCACAGAATGGGAGATCACGACCATTAGAGCTCTTATGCAACCTAGAGAGGACAACCCTGGTGTGTCACCTGAAAATGAGTTTATTTTACTTGCAAGTTTCAAAATTTCTTTGCTGCTTAACTTAAGCTATTGGCAACGTCCATGCCTTCATTACCGTCTAATGTTTATGCCATGGAAGATGGCATCTCTCTTGCCTTAAGTAAGTCAGATCATTTAGTAGAGGATTACACTGTCAATCTAAATAAACCATTATCCTATGCGAATGATACATGAAGAGGGAGAGAAAAAAATAACTTTTTAAAATATAAAAATTGCAGTAGGAAAGGAAATTTTGTATTAACTACATTTTTACACTAATGGGATTAGCAAGTCCCATGCTTAAAAGTTAGGAAAAGCCAGAACTGAAGTAGTCACTATGGCTCACAGTCTACATCAAAGATAGCTGGTTCCCAAGACTGTGGGAGTCAAACAGCTCCATGGGCCAGCTGGCCAAGGCTTCTGCTGCAGGACTGAAGCCTTGACTTCAGGAAGGCTGTTAAGAGACCAGATACACAAAATGGCAAGAAAGTTTCAGATCTTTAATTTGTGTGGTACAAATCCACTTCATCTGTATTCAACATTTTGACAAACTGAGTTTTGATATATCATGGATTTTTAAAATAGGAACAAAATATTCCTAGCATAGAACAACTTAGTTACGTACAGGAAGAAAAAAAAATAACAATGAGTTTAGCTGAAGACTACACTGAAAGCCCAGGCGTTCTATATCTACCTCTGCCACCTACCTCTCTACCTCCGAGCACATGAAAAACTAATTCCTTGGAATACGCAATGGGTGTCACAATCGGTCACCTAAGCTAAAAGCTTTGGCCTTTAACTCTTCTTAGTTCAGTGGCTATAAAGATACAGAAGGCTTGCTCAAAAGAATATTGTGAAAAATAATACCTTTGAGGAGATCCAACACTGAAAAAATAACTGTGTGCAGCCTAACATTTGCACAGCACCACGTATTAAACAATGGCAATAAGAAATGTTAGACTCCTTCCATCCACTAGCATTCATTTCTCTACACTAGATGAGATGCCTTTCAGATACCATACAGAAAAATGGAGTATATGATAACATCATTATATTCATCTGCATCAAGAGGAACCATTAATATGACATGGAATACCATCTGATCTCCTGGTAACTTTTACAATCCCAGATGTCTTCAGAAACAGTTTTTATACAATATGTCTCTCTAATAGACCTTTTTTCTTTGTGCAGTGCACACAATCATTCCTCTTCCTTTGAATACAACACATCTTTATCACTTCCAATATACACCATTTTATAAAGGCAAATTCTTACTAGTAGCATGAGATGTTTCAAAAAAAAGCTAATTCCTTATGAAATTCTTGGTCTGGAAATCTGTAATTTAATGAAGTTTTTTATCATATACCAAAATCACAGGGTAAACATTCCTACTGTTGTCTCAGCAGCAACAGTTTGTGTTTCCATCGCATCTGATGGCAGTCCGAGTGCAAGTTTGGCTGAGAAGCTTACACCTCTCATCATGTTTCTTCATTCCTAAATACTAACAAGATTCACATGTACCTAAATTAAACATTTCTCTAAGAAATAAAGTCCACTAAACTGAATGATTAAATCTAACATAAACCTCTGAGTGGGTGTTCCTGTTGTATCATTCTGGCATGTAAGTGTTTAGCAACTTCAGCAATACAAACAAAAGCAATCTAACAGAGACAAAGGTTTTTCCATTTCCTTTACTTTCCCCTTCAAAAATCTTCAGCAGCCAGACACAACAAAGTATGAAGGACTATGCAATTTTATATGGTCCCACTTTGTTTAGCAGAAAGTGCTCGACTCAAACCGCATTTTGAAATATGAATCCCTCATCCAAATGCTTTTCATGCAATCAATTTCCAGCCACAAAGAATGGAAGCACTACAGAGAAAATGGTTAGGTCTCCTTTCATACTTTAATATGTCCAAAATATATTTGAACAATTTAGTTCTAAATTTTAGGAGAATCTTTCCTATAGAATTTGATTTTAAACCAGCAGCTGGAACCCACTGGGAAAATTTGCCTGAGAAATTTCAGAGAGATAATCACTTTTACCAAGATTAAAATGCTAGTGCGTTATTTTACGGAATGCTTTCTGATTCATTCTTTTATTCCTTTATTTTAAGCTAAGAAGCAACCAGCAGCCAGAGAATACAAATTACAGCAGCAAGTGCACTCTAACCAAGGGTCCCCAGCCAAGACAAATCACTCATTACATGCATCAATGATACTGTTTGCTATATGTGACTTTTCCCCTTTTGTTCTTGGTGCAGAAGCCATTAAATGGATTGAGACAGTAGAGCTCCCAGTAAATATACCTTTTACTATGTCCTCATTCTGTGTGTGTACCTTCACAGTGGTTTGTTACAGATGGTGCCAACTGCCCACCTTTCTTTTTGCATAGAAGTGACACAGCACTGATTTTATTCTAAGCTAAAACCTGTATAATTTCAAAAACCTGTTGGCATGAAGGAATGCTTATTACAAATGTAGTTAACATATTTGTATATTAAAATGTTCACCCTGGATTGCTATGCTTATGTTAGTGCTTCTCATGTAAGTATGACCTATGCTACCCAACAGAGCTGCACTAACCTATGAGGAGCTGCTGTGCATCTAGCCCTCATTAATCTGGGATTACTCTTTTTGGACAACCTGTCAGCAAACCGTAGACACCTGCAAAGACTGTCTGGAATTCAGTCAACTTAGAACAAATAAAAAGACATCTCTTAAGAGGAAAAAACTCTATCAGCTTCTTAAATATCTACCTAAACACAAAACAAGAATTTCTACTAAAATCAAGAAACCTTTAAACTCGTTTCTTCCCAGAAACTTTAAGTAGAATCTTAAAGTATGAAGACATACAACGCAGGGGACAGTGGAAGACGGAAAAAGGGAAAGCAGGTGAAAGAAGAGAAGAAGAAAGACTTTTTCCATGTTTCTTATGCTGGAACTGTTTTGTACCAGCTGATGCAAGGAAGAGAGATCTGTGGACAGAGGCCAGCCCTGGTTGTACATCTTCCCCTACAGCAGCATCCTGGAGATTGTGTGTGGGTTTCTCTGTTGCACCAAGCCCTCTCAAACCCTATGTTTTCCAGAAGAGTATTTCAAGCAAGATTAACACCACAGTTAAGGAAAAGTTAAGGGTCATGAAGCTGGTGACCAAGTGAATGAAGCTTGGCCTTCTCTGGTGGGTAATACAAACAAAATCAGGATTTAATCTTTCAAAAATTTCAGTTTGTCTCTTTCGTATACAGATAAATCACAGCAACACAGAACTTTGAAGCAAGGTGTGGGGTTTGGCAGATAAGTGTATGTGGGGGGAGTTAGGGATAAAAGCTAGAAAACATTGGGATCATTTAAAACCAGATTTTATAATATTCCTTACAGATTTTCAGAGAACAGGAAAAAGATTCAAATCCAAAGTTCTTTAATTCACCTTGTTTCAAGCCTATATTTGACGTTTAGTTTATTTTACATTGTGTTATATCATTAAGATTTTTTTAATAATTAAATGTTCCTAGGGTTTTGAATTAAGATTTCAGAATTCTTGTTAAACATGAATTTCACCTTTTTGTATTTAGAGACAAAATACATTTTAAATCCTCAGATTATTCTGCAGAAAGGTAATTTTATTTTCAATCTAGCTATAATTTCCTCATAAAATAAATGTTTTTGAATTCTATAAAACTGACCCTACTGGACTGTCAAAAGAAATGTCAGTCAAGCATATTACAACATTTTTTAATCTAGTCTTAGTTTAAAGATCAAAATACCCTTACTTTCTTTAAATACACATAATAATTATTGAGAATTATGTGTTTAGAATGTGAATAGATTCATAGAACAAAATATCTGTTGGCTTAAAGGTTGAGGCATACTATGACATACTGTAAAACAATTGTTTAAACAGTAGAAAACTATTTGTACAGTTTCATAAAGCAGAGGAAAAAAACACCCATGTATTGTTTGGGTGGTGGTTTTTTATTATCTATACAAGTATCTAAAGCATCATAAAAATACCTCCATTGATTAAAAATAATAAAACTCTATTAAATTATTAAGATATTCAGCATCTTTATTGTTTTTTTACAGGATGATAGAATGTAGTCCAGATGCAGAGATCCAAAACAGTAAGTGACAGAAATGCTAACATACAGAGGTATTATGCTGTGGGTGAGATAACTAAATCAGCAAAATTTTCCTACTGACTACGAAAAACTTCAGGGGTGTTTGTTTTGGGGTTTGTTGGGACGGTTTGGGGTTGGGTTTTTTTGTTGTTTTTTTTTAACAAAATGGATTAGCAAGCTTCAGCTATCCATATAAAACATGCAGTTGATCTAAAGCCAAGATCGGTCTCCAAGCTGCGTTCCGTAACACATTAAAATTAGTACTTGCATTACAAATGGATGCTGGATTAATTGAAGTGGCTTCTCTTTAATGCCTACATATTTTGAACAGACTTGTTCTTAGACATGGGAAAGATCAACAGCCTACCCACACAAAAAAAAGGTGTTGCAAGACTGATAATGAAAGCATCCTTGGAACTAGTACAAGGATTGCTGGAATAAGTGGTAGGCTGAAAGACAAAGAAAATTATGAGAGAAATGAACCATCTGAAGATAATTTCACTGTTAAATTTTACAGGCTTTTGTATGGTCTGGAAATATTCTGGCATCATTACAACAGAGCACAGAGTGATGATTACTTTGAGAAGTAAGTACAAAAATGGAAAGAAGTGTTTACAAATGCATTTTAAAAATCCTAAAAATAAACATTAGGTTTTTAACAGGTCATACAAACCTATTCCAAGTAAGAAAAAACGAACATTACTAGAAAAATCCTGAATTTTACACAAGTTGCCAAGACAGAAGTTCACAAAATCAAAAATGATAAGGAAGTGGCACTAAACAGTTAGAAAGCAATCTAAGGTCTGGGGAATCATTTTCTCATAAAGTTGAGTAAGTTGATTTGCACAGACCAGAAAGAAAACCTGGAAACAACTGCACGTTTTTATCATGTAGCAGAAATCTTCTTTTCAGCAGTGATTCTCAGTTCCAACACCTTACCATAAAGATTGGCATACACAAGTTCAAAACCAGCTTCTGAAGATGTATTGTTCACAACAGGTATTTTTTTGTTGACCTCTCCTGCATGATAACATGGTTCCTGGAGGTTAGAGTAGATTTCGGACAAATAATTTATTTCCCTACTTGTCTATTTCCATGCTATTTACCAGTCTCTCTGTCACCGAGTTCAGCATGTTAACAGGCATAATGAACAGAGGACAGCCTCTTCTTTGTGTCAACGTCAAGTTAGAGAAAACCAGTGATCCTAATGGAAACATTCCATCTTATACACACAGCTGGAATAAGAATGTATCCTAACATAGCTACACTATAGTGGAATATAAGAACAATAAAATGCTTCTCATACCGCACATGCGTATCAGTTTCTAAATATTGCTAATCAGTTAAAGGAGATTTTAAACACGTTAGGCTTTTAATTTTTTAAAAAAAAGCCAACAAACTGGATATTAACTCACTCTATATCTTACTGAAAAACCATTTACTGAACTTTTAGACTTTTCTAAAATTCTCAAGTGAGAAGTCTAACATCAGATACCCTAAATAAACCCTTGAGTACAGTTTAGATCTAATTACGTAGATCTAAAAATATGTATCTGGAAACATGAAAGAGATTTCCATAAGAAAAAAAAAAAATGTCCTGCATGCTTTTTTCTTCCGTCATTTGTAAACTATTTGACTTGCCAAGAGAAGTGTTGTCTGGCCAAAAATTAACTGTTAAATTCATAGGAGGATAATAATGGTCATTCTGCATTAAACCCAAGGTATATCTGACAGAATACTGAAGGCCAGTTTGAGAGCAGCAAGCAGCAGACACTTTGAAAAGGACCTCAGAAGAGCAGGCAGATGCAGGGCAGTCATCACCCCCTCTGCACCGGTGTCAGTCTGGTTTCTAAGATCTACGCTGGCTTCTTTCCTGACACAGGCAAGATACTGGCTGAAACTGAAAACACCGCTCTCTGAATAAATCATGAGAGATGGAAAAAACACTGCTCACTAACTGTCAACCACTCTCTTCAGTTTAATCTTCCATGCTCCCTTACAACACTTAGCTTAAATTTTGACCTGTTTCCTTTCTCAACAAGGCAAAGTTGTATACTTTTGAAAACACTTTAGTACCTCTGTGGTGTTTTCATACCCTCAAATTACATGACAGCTACTGTACTGACTTGGTTTTAACCTATATCTGCTTAAGTGATACCTTTTTTGATTTTTAATATTTCCATACCAATCATTCTCATTTGTCCAAAAGAAATTAACAAAATATCCAAACAGCACTCAGTACTGCCAAATACAACAACAGGAATATATCATGAAGTATTAATTGCAAATCTGTTCATCTCATACTTATGGCATATAAATCGAGGCTTTTTGATAAAAAAGTCATTTCATGAGTATCTACAATGGCAGAGGTTCCAAAGTCTTCATTATCACTTGAGCCTATATGGATGTGGGATACACGGATAAAAGTGGTTTTTAAATTTCTTAAAAGCTTCAGACTAAAATATGATTTTGCTCAAGGGAATGACACACTTTTACTGCAATGGTTTTGTTTACTAAATTTTCTCATTTTTCTGTAATGATTTAAATGCTTACAAAAAAGTACTAGCTGGACAACTGAACAGCACAATCCACCAGGACAAGTACAATACAGGCATCAGCACAGCCTTCTTCAGAGTACCTTAAGTCCTCAAAGTAAGAGATATCCTCTAGCAGCAAAACATCAGTCTCATTCAGAGCATTCAGTCTCTACAGACACTTAGTCCTTGGTAACCTTATTGCTACAGGAAAATTCGGAGTGCTATATTCAGAAAGAGTGCTTATCTGTGATGGATTGAACTTATGTAAAAATAAATACGTGAATAAAAATAAGCCAACTTCTTTGAACTGATGAATAACTCAAGGTCATTAGTAATCTGTCTGAGGTTTTAACATCAAAACCAAAAATTTTTATTACCTACTTTGACCTACCCGATCTTCATCAAGTGTAATCATTGGGGAAAAAAGGCTATACAAATTTTGGAACTGACATTTGACATTATTTCTTACCTCAATTTTTTTTGTAAGAGGAAGAAAATGAATGCAGGTGCCTTTTAGAAGGAAGCACAAAAAGATCAACCTTGCATAACTTGACAAGATGTATTGACACCTGGTAACTGAAAAAGCGACAACTTCCTTTTACAGTTCACTGACAGACATAAACATTATAAACTCCGCAAGTTCTATAGTTTACTTCAGAAATTAATTGTCTGGTGACAGACAATGGCAGACACAGTTTGAAAGAAACCAGGGTACAAAAATTCTTTCTGGTTTACATATATGTGGAAACATACATGCATGTATGCTTACCACAGGATACCATCAAAATGTTACCTGATGGAACCTTTATCTTAAAAGCTCATACGTGTTTTGCGCAAAGAAGTTCACAGCTCAGATGCTATTACCTGTATTTTCAGGTTTGAGAGCAATTGTCCAATTCATTGTGTTTTGGCAACCAAACAAGAAACCTACAACACAGGCTGAAATCTTGCATAATAATGCAACTTGTTCATAACTGGATGTCATGGACAACTAATGAAAATTTAGATGAACATGCAAGCACTCCCCCTACACCATTAATTGAGGCTTATGTTTCAAGCTGCAGTGGTACATTGTTCCTACGCAGCTCCACGGCCTTGCCTACCTACAGGGTTTTTCTTAGCAGTAAAAACTAGCCCTTGGCATGGTCATAATTTGTTTTTGAACTTACCATTCCATTAAGATGAATGAGTAAGTTCACTTCCCTGTCAATAGTATTGTTTCTGTTTGCCTTGCTACAGATACTATAAGACACCACACATTGATTTACTGGGTGAAGAATGACAACCTAAGAGTCTTGAAATTAAACAAAAAAATACATCTGTCTTTTTGTTTGCGGAAAACAAACAAAAAGATTAATCCCAACATGGTAATAACCATAATTTATAAGACTGGAGTGTATTCATTATCTGAAAATCCCTCTTTAATAACACAAAATAAACCATTAAGAATGAAGTGGAAGTGTTGTGTGCTTACTGAGTCGGATTAATAAACTTATTCCCCTTCCACTTTTCCCCCCCAAACAATCAAGAAACCCCAAAAAAAAATTCCTTCGAAATTTAGTATTAATGCTGCTATGTTTGTAAATACAAAATAGAAGACCAAATATATCAGATAGTAAAGGCAAGCTAAGTTATAATTATGTATGAAAACCCAATAGCAATTATTGGAAACATGTTTCCAAGATGTACATTCTGAAAATACCACCTTATGAAAGTTTAAGAGATTTTTTTTTCTCAGTTAACTGCACAAGATTTCAAAAAATTCTTTACAGCTAGGATTCCAAATGTTAGTAACTGGCACTTCAGACTTACACATTTAAGTGTTTACACAACACGCAACTTTTTAATTGTACTAACTTTCTTTCATCCAATTCCTGGATTTAGAGAAAGTCATCATTAAAAGTAGACTCTTTTGCCAGCATTTTATTTATCATGTGGGATGTGCATTTTGAAGCACCTGTATTAATTCAGTACATTTTCAGTTCAGATGTGTTTTGTTGAGTTACACTTATTATTTAACTTCTATGATACAATGACAGTAGCAAAGATAAGAGGTCACTCATTTTATTGGAAGTTTTGAAACAAGGTGCAGAAAGAGAAGTTATTCGGCAGCTAGGGAATTCATCAGTTTTCTATGCAGCCAATACCCCAATACCTGAACTCGTTGGGAAAAGTTATGTCAACATCAAAAAACCACTTCACCCTTGACAGACCTTTCTTTGGGATAAACTGGTAACTATTTTCCCCATTTTTCAACTGCTTTTTAAAAAATTATTTAAACGTTACTAATTTTATCCCAGGAATATCAAATGTTGGTTTAGAAACCTAATCTAACTTGCATTACTTAATAAAAATTCTTTATCTTTAATGCGTATACTGTGTCTTGGTTGTTCTATAACACAGTGAACAGATTTTTTTTAAACCGCCTTCATGTGTCTTGTTAGGCCTTGCAGTAATGCAGCAGACATTATCATGCACTAATGAGAGTGACATAAAAGGAAAACTTGTGCTACTGTAAAAATCTGATGTCTTCTAAGACATGAGTAAGGGCAAATCTATTGATATGACTGCACATTATACAATTAAAAACTGAAATTATTCATCACATTTCATGTAGAAGAAGTAAAGGAATAGTAAAAATAGTAACTTGGAATGTCCCTGCCATAACTGACCCCAACTGCTCAGGGAATTTGTGGCTATAATATCACATTTTCCTATTTTCTAGATATTTTATTCTCTCTTCTTACTGTTACCCACATAGATACAATGAACACTGAAAATGTATTGTAAAACAGAACTGTGAAAATATATGAACTATATATCTGATAATACTTCACGACTAAAACCAGTTTGTTTTCTCTGATCATTACTTTCCACCATAGCCATTTTCAGCACTCTTTTCAATAACAGCGGGTCAGAAGCAACATTTAGAGCTACCCTTCAGTTCCCATATATTCACTCAGGCCACGCTAAAACGCCATTAGATGGAATCTAAATTGCATAAAAATAATTTCAAAAGTAGGGAAGACTCTCCTAATTTAGGAACAAACACATCCTATATCCTGCACAACTTAAGTGGAGGGATGTACATTAAAGAGGAAATGCTGAATACTGAAGTTAAGGAAATGCTCTGCTCTATCCAGATGTTCGATAAAATATAACATGATGTTTCACAATCACTTATGGTTTTTTTTCAGTTCTTCCCAACAAAATTTGATATCCTCTGGCTGTGTTATGCATTTTTATTTTTATTTTTCTAAATAGGGTGATTCCCTCCTTAATCTAGAGGCATTTTTCTTAAATGCCCACATTACAAGCTAAAGAATTAAACTACTGTCTTCAGTAAGACCTGATGAGCACGCATCTGTGACAAAGACTTTAAATGGGATTTTTTTTTCGGACAGTCAGACCGTAGCACGTAAAAATTACGCGTTAAGGAGAGTCGGGCACCTTTGAACAGTTGGCTGACGGGCAGCAATTTCTCTTAACAAGCGGTGAGCTCTCTCAAACCCAGTCAGAACGCGCTTTGCGTTCGGCAGGAATAAAGCAAACCTTAAACCCGCACTTCAAGTATAAAGATGCTACCGCTCCACCTCACCGGGAGGCAACTTTCGGTTACCCGCCGTTCAGCAGCTCAGTCACAAACCCCGCCGCCCCGGGGTGACTGCGGGGAGCCCCCGCACGCCCCGCCAGCCCCGCCGTTACCTCCCCGCCCCCCGGGCGCCGCTCGGCGAGGGATGGCACCTCGCCCCTCTCGGGGACGCGTAGCCAGCAGAGCCCCCCCCCCCCCCCCGCGGCTTCCCTCTCGCCAAACACCCAACTTTAGCGGGGCGGCGGGCACAGGCGGCAGGAAGGGGTGGCCGCCGGGCGGTGACCGGCCGCCGCGCCCGGCCCCGCACTCCCCCTGCCCCCTCAGCGGCCGGGAGAGGCCGAGCTACCGAGAGGGGCCGGCGGGAGCACCGCGACCGGCGCTCGGGCGCCCCAACGCCCGTCACCCCTCGTCTCCGGACCGGGCGGCGCCGGCGCTGCCGGGCGCAGGTGCGCACCGCCCTCCCTCCCCGCCGGCGGCCGCCCGCCGGCCCCTCGCACCCCGCGGCCGCCGGAAAGTTGGCGGGAGTCCGCTCGCACCGCACCGCACCCCCCCACCCCGGCCCCGCGGCCGCCCTTACCGTGGTTGCTGGCGACGTGACCGGCGGCGGCGGGGCGCGCTGTCAGCAGGGGGAGGAAGAGGCCGACTCTCCAGAGCAATCCCCTCACCTCACAACACCCCATGGCTGGTGCCCGCCGAGCGCCCCGCGTCCTCGGCCCGCCGAGGCTCCCCGTCTTCCTTCAGGCCGGCGGGGAACGCCGCCGCGGCGCCCCCGCCCGCCGCCCCGGCGGGGTCCGGTGCGGCCCGGCGAGCTGCCGCTGCCCTGCACTGCCGCCGGGGGCTGCCCGGGCCGGGGCGGGCGCATCCACCAGCGGGGTCCCGGGGCACGGCGGCGGCCCGGAGGGCGAGGGCGGGCGGGGGGCGCCGGGAGCCCCCGCTGCCGCCCTGCCGCGACAGGCGGCGGCGCTGGGAGCCGGGAGAGCTCCGGCAACTTCGAGGCGGCGGCGGGGATGGGGGGGGGGGGGGGGGGGGGGGGGGGGGGCCCCCCCCCCCCCCCCCNNNNGGGTCGCGCCCCGCTCCCTCCGCCGGCTCCGGCCGGTGGCACCTTCAGCCCCGCAGAAGCGCCCCCGGCAGCTTCAGCAGCCTCCGCCGCGGGAGCAGCCTCCTCCCCCGTCCGCGCCGCACGGCCCCCCGCATCCCCGGCCGGAGGCAGCGCCGAGGGGCTTCAGTTCGCCGCGGCGGAGCGCGTCGCCCCCGCCGCCGAAGCTCCTGAGGCGGGAGGGGGAGAAGGGCCGGGCGCCTCCTCACGCTCCCGAAGGCATCAAGGAAACTTGCGGGGCGGCATCCCCGTCCCCGGCTCCGCCGCTCGCCCCTCTCAGTCTCTGTCTCTCCCCCTCTGCCGCGGAGCAATCAGAAACCAGGCGGCTCTGGTGTGATGTTCGCTGCTCCCTCCCGATTTGCGTGCCGCCCAGCCGGCTGCAGTTGGGTTGGTATTTTTTTTTTTTTTTTTTTTTGGTGCCGCCGCTCCCCTGCCGCCCGCGGAGCGATCGCCCCCTCCGGCGCGGCCGCGGGGCCGCCCCGCTGCGCCCAGCCCCGGCGGGTGCCGGGTCCGCCGGGAGGCCAGCGCGGCCCCGCGCCGGGGGCGCTCCGGGCACACGCGCCCCGCCAGCCAACGGGCGGCCCGGCGCGCGCGGCGGGGAGGGCGGGGGCGGGAGAGCCGTTAGAGCGGCGGCGGCGGCGGCCCCTCCTCAGCCGCCCTCCTGAGGGGAGCGCGGGGGTGCGGTGCGGTGCGGGCGTGAGGGAGGCGAGGAGAAGCGCCCCCTCGCCTCGCCGCCGCCGGCAGCCCGTAGGTCAAATGCGGCCGGTTCAGCGCTAGAGGGGGTTAGTTGATAAGGGAAGGGGGGAGGAAAAAAAAAAACAAAAACCAACCAACAAACCAAACCAAAAAGGAGCCCGGCCGGCGCGCTCGGCTCGGGAAGGGCCGCGGCGGTGGCGGCGGGGCTTCGCCGTTGCCGCCGTTTAAAGGCGGGCGGGCTGCGGGGCGGGGGCTGCGCCCTGCCCTGGCGGCGCCGGCCCGGGCCTCCGCCCGCAGGTAGCGGCGTGGGCCTCTGGCGGGAGAAAGGGGCACCCGGCCGGGGCGTCAAGAACCGGCGGGAAAGGCGGCGGCGGCTGCCGGGTGGGCGTCGCTGCCTAAAGTTACGCCAAGGGTGTAGAGGAGACCGGCAACCGTGAGCCGGCCGCGATGGGGCATCCCCGCAACATTCACTCCTTTTTGGCTTGGCTTCGGGTTTGGTTTTTATTTATTTATTTATTTCTATTTCTCAGTCAGGTAACAGGACGTTGCGGAAGGCTGGTGGTGGGGAAGGCGGCTCGGGCAGGGAGGTCGAGGGTGTGTGTCCCGGTCAGATGTGGCGGCCCTGTCACCCCCCCCACCACCACCCCCCCCCCCCCCCNCCCCCCCCCCCCCCCCCCCGCCAGGCGTCGGCGGGCGGCAGGCAGGCAGCGCTGGCGGGCGGGAGGGGCTGGCGGTGCAACTGCCGCACGTGGAGCGCGCCCCCGGCACCCGGGCCTCTTTCGGTTTTTTTAATCCATCCAGCATTTCAATTTCTGGATTTGTACAAAGGCAGGGGGAAAAAAAAAAATAATCCCAAACCATAGGAAGATACTCATATCCATACTTCTGAATACGAGTTCCTAAAATCAGGTGTCTAAATCCACGCGTCGGAGAAAAAAAGCTGTCTGATTCCCAAGGCTGCTTCTGAGTTGTCCACAAATCCCATTGAAGGCAATGGGGTAACGCAGCTACAAGATCCTGCAGCAGAGAATATCAAAGTTCCTGCTGAGGTGCCTAAACAGATGTTCAGAGAAGCTATATGTGGAAACAATTGCTCTGTAATGCAAGAATAAAGAATATTTTTAAAATTATAAATTTAAGGGTTATTTTCAAAGGAGTTGTTCAACGAGCAAAGCCAACACAGAAATATGCATTTGGGGTTTTTAGAGGGATTTTTTTAGGTTACAGTGGGCCTACAGTGTGCAATATTTCCCATATTTAGCTGTATTAACAACATCCTTTCATAAAATGAACCTTCAAAAAGAAGGTTAACAGGAAAAGCTTCGGGAAATATTTATAAATAGTGAAATAGTCATTAGTATTTTACCTTAGTAAAGGCAAAGGGGAATAAAGGGCAGGTAAAAGGAGAAAAGTTCAAGTTTTAGAATCTGGGGGTTAGACTAGAGGACTTTTAAAAGTCCCTTCCAACCCAAACTACCCTACCATTCTGTGATTCTATGCGTCACAATACTGTTCTGTTTTAGAATTATGATCTCAAGGAAAGTAGCACTGACGTGACAAGGTTAGCTTTTTGGGGTCATGAGTGAAAATTTGGATTTTTCTTCTGCTCCAATTTTAGGTTCAGTAGTAACATGCTTCCCAACCAGACCGCCAGAAAAAATTAGCGTGGAACATCATATAAAAAGGCCCCCCAAATTAAGATGAGGCATTTGGGCCCCACATATTATCAATACCACTGCTTGCCTGCAGCCTCTGAAAAAGACCTTTCGTGTGTTTATTCGCACAGCAAAAGTAAACTGAAATTGCTTCCCTCAGGTCTGCTGTTGCATGATACAGATTTGGGCTTTTTATAATAGACTTTCCTCAGACAGCCCCAGTAACATACGTATATGTCTGTATATGTGTATATGTATGCATGCACTCTCCATATACTTCTGTGTAGTTGTGCATCTCTACGTACACCTGCATACACGTCATATAGGCATGCTGCACATTACGCATCCTTAACTTGCCATTAACAAAGCCAAATTAAACCTCTTCAAGGAGCTTAGAAGGTCTGGCTTACCACTTCTTTTGCTTTTACATGTCATGTCAGACTGTAGCTGAATAAAAAAAGGAGGCAGTGAAAGGTGTGATAGGAGCATAGACAAAATCTTTTCTGTGTTTCCTCTCACATGCAAAGCACAGCTTTGCCTCCTGGTAACCTTGAACTCCACAAGCCACAGGCAACCGTTGGGTAACAAAGCAGCTAAAAGGGGTGCCATCTTCTCTAAAGTGCCCTTTCACCAACTTTTAATCGGCTACAGAATTTCCAGGGGAACAGCCTTGAAAAAACAGCGCTCATTTATCTACACACAGATTAAATTTTTATAACCTCATATATTGCAATGAATTCCGAATTAAATCTTAACCACTGTGCTTTAATCTTTCAGATGTATACAAACATGGTAAATGTAACAGAGGAAAGCAAAAATATTAAATATAAAAAAGGTAGAGTCCTATTTGTACACCCATTTTTTTTCTGAAATTTAAAGCCACTTAGTATTGTAAACAGTGCAGCAATAAATTTTGTAAGGGATAATTGCACCAGGAAAAACAAAGAGAGGAACCACAGTTTGAGGACTTTCATAGTCAGATTTCTAGAGAATATATTTTTGCAGATGCAAGGAGATCCATATATTTCTGTTCTTAAAACAGAATTTGATCTGTCCTGGGGACAGAAAAATACCTATTCTATTTTAGTGGTTATTTTCTTAAATGAAGAGATCATCTTTCTGTTAAAAATAAACAAACAAACAAGAAAGGAAATATAGCATAGGCTTAAATTACATGAAATAGGCTGTCCTTTTTTCTTTGGGTAGTTATGTATACGTAATTCATCTTTAATGTACTGTGATTGTGTTAATTATAATAAAACTGTGACTTCCTATAAAAAAAAAAGAGCATTCCTTTTTTATTACAATTCCCCATAATATAGCGTGTTTTGTGTTAGTCCTTTGAGGCATCATTCACAACTGTATGTGATTTAATGTGATCAAAGTAAACATTTTAATTAAGACACTGACAAAGAACAGATTTACGATAAAACACATTTTCCATGCATTACCCAATAGGAATCACTGATTTTAAAATTAATGTAATATTTGGACCAAGACACCTATATTAGGATTTTTTAGAAGAGTAACACTCGTGCATACTGACCTAAACTATAACATGTATACTAAGAAAAACTATAAGGTAATATTGATCCTTTAAAGTCTGAGCCAATAGCATTTTTAGTGAATAAATACACTGCTGATTTGGCAGTCTAACCAGAAATGAACCTTTTAAATTTATATCTCCTATTCAGGGTTCTAAATTACACTCTCCCATAAAACAGAAAGTTAATTCCATTTTGTTATACATGGTGTTCTTGTTTCTACAGAATTACACACATAAATTTTTGTTTATATTACCACCTTTAACATAGTGACAGGTGGACACTAGATCACTATTGATACTTTTTCCTTCTTCCTACCATAGTCCCCAAGTATGCTTATGGTACATGCAGCAATTCACATGAAGTTTTTTAAAGTACTTGCAGATTTTGTCAGTTTTCTGTGTTCAAAAAACAGACACACCCCCAGCATCAAGGGAAAAAAAATAGAAGGTTCATAAAGTTTCAGGCTTATTACCTTTTCTGTTATTGATACAGAAAAAGACAATGAAAGAAAAATGGATGATAGTCAAAAAGAAACATGTAAATTCAAAGAAATCTGTTAGAAATATAAGCATACTGAAAGTAGGCTGAATAAGTATTTGAATTCTGACATCAAACATATTATTTGAATTACAAAACTAACGTCAACACTTTAGTCATGGATTTACTATGCTGCAGAATATTTTGTTATAGGCAATGATTCCTACACATACAGGATCCAGGAGAGTCCTTTGCCAAGTCTTGCCTGTTAATTATGTTAAGTTATGTTACTAGATTACATTTTTCTTTTCAGTAGACTTGTATATAGTGTGGACATATTCTAAGCACACTAATTCTATTGCTCTGCACCATGTAAGAAGGTGCAATTTAATTAAGTGACAATGAACCAATTATACTGAACAATGTTTTAGGAAAATAACTGACAAAATGTGCAGTATGGTAGTTTCATCCCCATCTTGTTACATGCACAAGCTTTGAATTGCCTCAAATTATTTTTACACTAAAACTACTGAATCACTATTATAAGATTATGTGACATACGAGGTTATAAAATGTTACACATTTATCAAAGTTTACACATTACAGTTACAGAAGAGCCTATGACAACCCTTTCTTCATCACCTGTATTTCCTTTTGCATTTCCATATTAATTTACAAAATAAACAAAATAATTCAGATTTCAAAGGGGTGGTACAGGCAAATCAGTTATCATGTTTTTCACTGGCAGTTTCTTCAAATCAATCTAATTATTTGGGTTAATAGGCAAAGCAAAAGATACAGTCTAAGAGGTTTATATTTTGCAGGAAGGTTTAATAGTAATAGAATTGTCCTGGAAATCTTTCAAGAATAACAAATTGCTTGGCAGTGAATATTTTCGATATTTAAATTTAGTGAGTGGAATCTTGCTGCAGCAGGGCAACGGGATTCCAGATAAAGGCAGCAGAATGAATTAAATCACAGATCCTGAAGGAGAGGAATGGAGTATCTAGACCACAAAAATAAATACTGTGGCCTCACTGACAATGGAGGAGCCAAAATTTTCCACAAAGTGTTGGCAGAGGTATGTCAGAGACATAGGTATGACTGTGGTTTGGTAGAGCATCTGAATTAAAATTCAAGAGAGAGGAGAATTATGTACTAATCAAGCATGGGAGTCCAGGACAGGTAAGCTTTTTATATAAGGGCTTTATTCATCTCAGTCAATTAAATAATTCCAGCTGAATTAATTTGCAAATTGAGTTGGGTCTCAAAATGATAAAATAAGTTTATTCATGAACCAAATGCTTTGGAAAAAACAGAAAAAAACTGTAGTTACTAGAGAGTGAACCAGATTCTATTCAGACTACCCAAATAGTCCCCTTGACATAAGCGAGAGCGATGAAGTGAGGGCATACTTCAAGTCTGTGTCTTAGAAGACTTACACTGCACTCTTAACAGCACATAAAGTTTCTTATGTTCTTTTCTAATAATATTTAGAACCAATTAATGATCGTAGTGAGATATTTCTTTAGTAATTAGAAGTAATAGTAAGTATGACCATAAGTGAACGTGTAATGGTAATGCTATAAACATTCTGGGTCACATTAACAAGATTATATGCCCAGTTTTAGTGACCTATGTTTCAAATCGCCATTGAAATATTACTGCTAAAACTTTAAAAAACCTGTTTACAGCTTTAACATACACTTAAATTTGGACCCTTTTATGAAGAGGCAAGAATTTAAATTTCGCACCGTACTCATAAAAATTGTGAAACCCAAAGTGAGGTCAAAAAGATTAATTCGTATTGTGGGTTGTGATAGAACTGGTGTTTTGCTTTTGAATGGTGTTAGCTATGGACAAATTGGAGCTGTCTGTATCAAAATACTCTAGTTTTATAATACTTCAGAAAAATGGAAAATTTTTCACATCCTTTAATATATATTTCTCCTGAAATCAAACCCTGTGGCTATATACTATTTTACTTGAACTAATACTGTATCTGCTTAAAGATTTGAATCTTCCTGATTGTTTTTCCCTTTTGGTACTGCTGCCTTGTAGATGAAAATGAGAAAACACCAAGGTTGGCTCAGTACAAATAACAATAAAGGCAAACAACCAGACTTATTATAAAGACATATCTCTTTGCCCTTATCCAACTGCAGCTTAATGCAGAAATTGCTTCAGGCACTGGAGCAGACGTGTTTATCATTACTGCAGATTAATGTTCTGTTTGAACAGTAATTCCTATTCACGCTTGCATTATCTTAGTAACTGGTGTGATGTGATGTATACATTTCTGCACATCAAGTTGAGCTAATCTCCTCTATGATAAGCAGTTGTTCCCATGGAAAACTAGCAATAGGATGTAGTAACTATATCATAAGTGAGACCTGGGTGGCAGTTATGTCAACATAGCTGATATAATCTGAACTACTCCCAGAAATGATGAGTCAAATTATTTTCAGTTATAAGCAATGGTCCTTCATACCACCACCAAATTAATCTGGTGCAATCACTTAGTCTTAAATTTTACACAAAACATTTTAACTGTAACTAATTTTGAAAAAGTGTTAGCATCAAACAAACTACGCCAAGTCTAAAAACATCTGTCCTTGGCACACACTCGAACTGACATATGGGAAGTAGCCATTCACAATGACTTCAGTAAATTTGGACCTCTCAAACAACCTTTACTTTGCCCTTAAAACATGAAAGAGACATCTTGGAATGCAGTCACAACCTATTAATTGAACTTTGCAAAGTAGCAATATGTCATCAAGTTTATTTACTTAAAATAGCCACAAAATGTCTAACACTTTTAAACACAATTAACATTTATAGGTGTCAGAAGCCCTAAAAATTGCAGTTTTGCTTGGACATCATGTTGCTTGCCACCAGCAATGACAACTCATTTATTAGACGATTGAGGAATGCATTCGGATGTCCAAGGGAATTTTGCACGTAACTGTAATGAGACATGGGATTATGCTTTCAAACCTACTGTTAAATATTTGTATGTGTGTATGTATGTGTATGTGTGTATAAAAGTAAGTATGCACGTACATATTTTAGCATGTGTTTGTGAGGACATCAAGTAGCCTGCATATTCTAACTATGCATTTGGCAAATTAACATTTAGGGATTGTTTAATTTTTAAAGATTTTTACATTTTAAAGATGATAAAATTGATAACAAATTGCAGACTGGTATTAATGACTATAGGAACATCCTCAAAGTCTAGCTACTTCCATAATTTTCATATGTGAATTTCCTAGATTTTTACATTCTTATCATTTTTATAGGTTATGTGTTTACATTATTAAATGCTGGGTTGTGGCATTGAGACCAGCAGGCCCTTTTCAATATCTGTGGATACAGCTGTATTCTTAGAGACATCCCCCCTTAAAACTTAGTCTGATTGAAGGTCCCCTGTAGCTGTCTAGAAATCACATAAAATGGGACTGGGCTAGACTGTTCTTAGGCAAGAACAAGGCATGTTCTTAGGCTTAATGCTTTGAGTGGACCTCCATGGCACCCTGAAAATACCTACAGGATCTATTTATCTTCTATGCTTTTCTTTCTCCCTTAGACTACAATGGCCTAAAGTTCTTAGGAAATGAAGTTAGGGTAGCAGGCTAAGGGTCAAAATGCTGTTCATGATAAAGAATTAAGAGCATTGTTAAAGAATGTTGTTATGTGCTAAGAAGCCTTATTTATAAAACCTCAGAGATTCCATTTGTATTTTAAAAAAGTAGTTTCAGTTGAAACGACAAGGACTCAATTGTTAAAAATAAAGATGTGAGACTTTTGTGTTGTGAATAAGTATTGTGTATTTTTTATTTTGTTAGTACAAAATGTGTTTTAGTGCCTGATCCCTGCTTCATTCAATGCACAGGATTAGTAGCGTTCAGGACTGTAAACTGGAGTGAGGCAGCAAGGTGTTACGAACATCACTTGTTGTACGAGTTAGAATGTAGACTTAAGGAAGACAATTCTGTCCTGACCTTTGCTATAGCCTTTTGCTATGACACCAAAGTCACTGAAATGAATGTTTATGACAGGTAGCTGAACTGATCACGTAGGTGGGAGTTGTCAGTAACATATAAAACAGGTAGTGACGAAAGATGACAAAGTTTAAAAGCAGTCTCATCCCTTTGTCCTGACTTCGAATGCCCCTCTCCCCATCTGTCTCCCTATAACCTTCTGTTCTAACTGCAACCTGCTTTTCTTCAATAAGCATAAAGGCTTTGAATATATTTCTTGGTTGCTTGATCAGACACGACATTAAGGAAATATGGGACACATTACTGAGGGTCAGTAAGAAACAAAAGACCTTCCTAAGTTTTTCAAGGCCGAAAGCATTATGATTTTAACCAAAGCTTTGGTAAATGAGAAAGAAATTGCTACACATTTTCTGAGTTGACCCACACTTAGCAACTAGTCTATGTTACAATGTGGTATGTCAGTTGCAGTTTTGCTTCATTCCATCTCCACCAAATTAAAAGGACAGTTGTAAAACGAATCTTTGTAACAGGAGATTTGCTTAAACCTTGAATAAAAAGGAGATGCCCCTTTCCTTTGTAATATGGTATTGTTTAGGTCTCTTCAGGCAGGTGTGATAGGTTGGGCTAAACTAGAGCAGAAATAACAAAAAGAAGCTATTAAACTGCTGTTAAAACTGGCACAAGTGAAGTGAGATTTATCCCATAATATGTCACTACAGAGGGAAAAAAACCCAGAATTACTAAACGTGGCATTTTTTTTTTTTTAAAGTCGTGGGTCTAAGAAGAAATCAATCAAGAAAATGCATATCTTGTCAAAACTCCATGAGAAATGGTTTAAATTTCTGTTAGCAAAATGTCAAGTAATAATAATAGTAGTAAAAAATGAAAATCCAAGGTGTGTATATGACTTAACTTTGTGCCAATAACCCCTTGGAGGGCTTACTTTGAACTTTGAAACTTCTCTGCTTACAGCCATTGCCTCTACACAGGTATCTGTTGCTTTATCTTTGCTATGATTCCTTTTTTCTTAAGAACTTCTCCCTGACTTTGCTAGCTAAGATCCTTTGCTACCACGACTTCAGCTGGCTGCCTCTTACTAATCCTTGCAGTGTTTTCTAATAATGCGGAACAGGATTTTAACACCTACTTTCTAGATGCATGGTTGCTTCTATTCATCGGGGTTTAATTCACAGTATAATTTACTGTGGTGCTGTGTAAGTTATATAAAAAACACCTATGTGCATTGGCTGTTTAAAAAAATCCCATGCAGGCTTAGAGGGACTGAGGGTAAACAAACAGTTTTCTTTGAAGGCTTTGAGGACCAGGCGTTGTCAACATTTTATTCCGTACTTTTTATCTCCAATACACAACACAACAAGACTACTATTGGGACCATCCTATCCACTGAAATAAGTGGAAACTGACAGTTTTTCAGTAAGACTGCTTTTGATCTTCAGAAGATGATTTAAAATAAAAAAAAAAATCCTCATATAAAACAGAATTTTTTCCACTTTTATTCCTGAAATCTATTCATTTCAATCACCTTAAATACTTTGTCAGCTTTGTTAACAATTATTTAATATCATAAGAATGTAAATTATAATGCTCTCCAAAAAACTTCAAAAGAGTCTACCAGGATACCACCATCATTTCTGTGAAGAATAAGATATTTCTGTAAATATACATAACTAAATATATTTGTTGTAGTCATCAACTGCTGATGTAATAGGGGAAAGCTACAATAATAAAAGTTGGGTGGTGTATCTAGGAACCTAGCAACTGAATTGGTAGCTTAAATCTTACAATATTATATAGCATTATACAGTATGAATCATGTCATCTTTTGATCTGTGATCTTTGTTTAATTGCAGAATGTCAAAGAGATACATAATCACTGGACATAAAATACAATAAATGGCGATTAAATAAATATACAACTAGACATTTCAATTTAGGCATGTAGCTGCTTCTAAGGAAAAGGTTTTTGGAAGACAGCAAATCCATTTGAACTGCTGATCATGGGATAATCAGTCCGTCACAACAACTCAAGCTAGCATTTGAAGTTTTTTGGTACAGATGCTTTTAATAATCTGAGCCTAAATTTCTGAAACCTCTTTTCAAGGTGGATTGCTGGTAATTCTGAGATGTTTACTTGATGCTATATTGAAAGTAAACAGTAGGCAGAAGTTAATGCTTTTTGCGCTAAGAAGTATCAGGGTAAATGGTGTTCTCATGGAGATGAGAAAGATGAAATAAAATAGTGCCACTGACACTGCTTTTTAAATTCTGTCACTTCTAACTACTTTGAACAAGGAAGAGTATTTTCAAAATGCAGAATACAAAACCACTTTGAATTATTTTATAGTCAGAAGCCAGAAAAGAGTGAGAACATGGAGTCCTTAACTTCTTAATATTTCAGAACTAGCAGCCAACCTAACACACTTCAATCCAAATACTGTTTTTTAAGACTGAAAGGCCAGTGATATCAACAATGCTAATTTTTCAGGAAAATAAATTAGTCTTAAGGATGCATAGTATGAATAGCATGAACACAAGTTGAATTGTTACAGTGACTATCAAATGGGTTTAATGCTGAATGTTGTTCTACTTTTTCATTTGATAGATTTTAAGTAGTACATGATGTTAGAGGAGAAGCTATTGTCCCAGCATTCACGCACCATTCAAGGAATTACACACACCCCACATGAGTCTTTCACTGCTTGGACCAGGGTCCCTTCGCAGCAGGTGTCCCCAGTGGGCCAACAGGTGCCCCTTTCAACTCCTCACACACACACACACACACACACACACACTTACTCTCGGGTGCACTCCCCGTTTCTTCAGGCTCAACCCTCAGTTTCCCATGGCAGAGTCTCAAGCGTCAGATTTTATAAAAATAAGTAATTTAATTGAAAGGTGTAGCAGCAAAGTCAGCCTGGGCAGGGTTCCTCCAAAAAGGACCTCAAACAAAGAAATCCCTGGGCAATTATACACTTGCGATCTATACACCTGCCCCTCAGATGCTATTCATGCATCTTTTAGTTCAATGGTGATTTTTGGTTTGGGGTCTTCTAACACCTTATTGGATTCTTTTCCTGTGTCCAAGCAGGCAGGCTGTTGACTGCTCTTATCTTGTTGATTTGCAGTCTCTGCTAACGGTTGGAGCCTCCTTATCTTCTGGTTTATGGTTCTTGTGCACCTGTGCTTGCTGGCAGAACATGGGGACTTGAAAAGTCCCAGATTTAGGGAAAACGCTACCAAAACATCAGTGTGTTATCAACATTTTTCTTATACTAAAAGACTAAACACAGCACTGTACCAGCTGCTAAGAAAATTACTAAGAAAATTAACTCTATTGCGGCCTAAAGGCTTCAGCAAATCGAGCTACTCATGCTAAGTAAAGCTAAGCAAACAGTATAAATCACACCATATTATAACCCTAAGCAATTTATTCTAATTAAAATTTACTTATTTAAGCGAAACAATATCTCTCAAGAATGGCTAAAGAATGAAAAACAGAACTAAGCTTTTATGGTTATCTATTACATACAAGATGCCACTAGAGGGACTTGTACAGCCAAGAGTAACTTGCATGAGCATCAGACAGAATGTGGATAAATTATTAACAAAAATGGAAATATGAATAAGAAGTAGTTATAGCTGTATTTTTTTAATTACACCTAAAGAGAACTCTGCCTTTCCATCTCTGTCTTTTCTTGACAGTATCCTATTTTTTTTGTAATATTGACATCCTATAAGGCAACATCAGGAGCATACCTTTAAGATTATCTGCATCACATAGCTAAAAATAGACTTTTGACTTCTGAATATGGTTTAAGTACCATTAGAGTTATTCTCACTCCTCTTGATTAAAATTCAATTTGTGGAATTCAAACAGTTCATTTGTTTCTGTGCAAGCAAGGCAATGTATAAGAGTATGCATAGTTCACAGAAAAACCTCATCTGTATAGACAATGAATATTCGATGAGGTGAAAGGATTGAAGAATTTTCAAATGAGTTTTGAGAAGAGGTCTTTACAGTGATCTAGCTGCACCACATGAGTAAGTTGCTAAAGTGGGATAAGGAATTTTCCTCCATGTATTTATAAAATGAACACTTGAACTGCAGTAAAAAGATATTTCTGTCCTGTCAAGTTTTTCTACACATCTGTTTCAGGTAGTAAAATATGCAACATTAGTCCAAGAAGAGAAACATTGCATTGCCGTAAGAAATAAATTTACAGTAAAGTATGTATGTACCCAAACTATCACAAAAAAGATATTTGTGTAATTGCCTGCTGTAAAATCCAAAGTGTGGTTAAAATACATAGATAGTTCACTTCGTATTTGTTCCAGACAATGCCCAAATTTATATTAACAGATAGAAAATGAAGTGGGCAATAATTTAAATTCATGATAAACACATTTCATGTGACTGTTTACTTTGATCATTGAAGGGATATAGCCAATCAAGGTTTTACCTTATAGATCTTATAAGAGTGCACTTTAAAAACTTTAAAATCAGTGTTCTGAAATTCCAGACACAAATGAGTTGAGGTATTTAAGACAATGATAGTTTTGCACTACTGAAATGGCTAGATCTAATTTAAAGCAGAAAGTATCATCATCTCTTTCTATTCCCTTTCTAGTTGATGCAAGCTGTGTTCATTATATCTAGAAAAATATTTTTGGCAGAAAAAGAAACACTTTTAAAACTTTTCAACTCAAATTTGAAAGTAATGTTATATAGCACAGAAATGCATGTTATCTAATGCCTTTAAAGAACATGTTCTTATTTTAAGACTGAATCAAATGGTAAAACCTTGAGAAATTTTTTGTATTAGTGGGAGAGTAAAATATTACCGTAGAGAAATATTAGAATCAGTCTACAAATCATTATTAGTTTAAGAAGAATACAGAAAACTGTAACGTAGCTCTTGAAACAGAACAAAAGAACTCAGAAAAAATATTGCTAGTTTGATTAAAAGTTTGGGTTCATATAATTATCTCCTCTTCATATTTTTTACAACAGTTTTATTTAAATTATTTTTTTTGCTCATGAAATACCTAATGACAGTTGCAATATTTTTTTGTGTGTGTGTGTGTGGTTTTTCTGTTAATTCTTATAAGGAGAATTGCAAATTTGACAGTAGAGCAGATTACTAAGTAGATTACTGACTTTACCATACTCCACAGAAAGAAAAACAATGAAAAGAAAAATGCCGTCAAACTTAATCTGGAACATTTTGGTTAAATCAACAGCGTAAGTAAAGCTTTCCCATAAGGAGTTTCTAGTCACATATGTTAATATGCAAAAAGCATACAACATGGCAAATTCTGTACTATGGTGATTATGTGAATCCAGAAATGATAAAAACAACCTTTAAAGAAGACAGACATTTAAAATCAGGAGTAAAAATTGCTATCTAAATTTCCCTAGCAGGGCAGTTATTTTTAGGGAAGCAATTGTGTCTAATTTATCTTAGCAATGAAAGTACACAAAAATCTTGAGCATCTGCAAATGGGAATCTCTAAATTAAAACTGCTTAAAGGACATAGGAATGCAGTCACGGCACACAATTGAAAACCCTGAAATCTTAATGCATATCATGTAATTGGATATGACTGTGTCATTGTGCCCTAATCTGAATACAATAATATAGATTTATTGGCTACTGGGCACTCAAGTGGTTTCTTCTAACCTTTGGTCCATGAAAAGTCATCGCTCACCTTTACCTCACATCTTGTGTATTTCCTGAGCATATAATATGCACTTAGCCTGGAAAGATAAGTTGACTTTTGCTACCCGTAATAGCTACTCACATATACTAAACTGCTACACTGTCTCTGATGGTTATCATGCATTTTTCTCTGTATTATCTTATTCTAGCTACTAATACCTGGATTTACTAAAAGAGGATTAAATGACAGGTCTACACTCTGACAAATTCAGATTATTTTTTCAAAATAACAAGGCAGGGTGGATTCATGTATCTCCTGAAGGGTTACATAAACCAACCATGTCTTGTAGTATTTCCACTTCTATTACTGTTTCAGTTTTTGGATATAATTATAAGAATCAAAAAAGAGTACGAAACCAATCATTTGAGAGTGACCAGGTAAGGAAGAACTAAATAAGAAGACCTGGCATAAGAATACTAACAATGCAAACTCAGATCTTAACTAAATCCAGACTTTATTAAAATAATGTATAAAAAATAATTTATTGAAAATGTTTCCTATTGAAGCGAAACATTTTTTTATATTCATTGCACATCTTGAAGTGAGAATTTATTTGAATAATTCCAGTCTTTTAGAACTTAGAGTTCACATTCATATATGCTCCAGCTTATGCTTTTCGTGCCTGATTATCTAACCACATAGGATAAAAAAATGTCCCAGGAAGGTGTTCTTTTCCAAAATTCAGCAGGATGCTTTGATTACCAATCTCAGACAGTTTCTGTACCACTTTGTCAGGTCACTTTTAAGGGTTGCACCAACAAATGCTGCTCAGCCTGATATTTTGGTTGTGTGCGACAAGGCATACCCCCATCTCATGCATGCAGTGAGTATCATGTGCCACAAACTACATTACCCATTCAGCCTGGTTTACCCAGCCAAAAGCAGCACCATTCCCTGACTCACGGACATCAGACCCCAGCATAGCCAAAAGTAGCACCATTCCCTGACTCACAGACATCATATCCCAGTGTCCTTCAATGTCCATATTTCTTTAACATCCATACAGATATTATTTTATCAGTGTAGGCTATGAGAACAATACTGGTGAGTTCAGAAATGAACAAGGGAGGAAGCAGCACTAGAAGAACACCTTGTTCTCTTTAGGACTGGCTAACATCCTTTCCCATTTACCCCTCTAGCCTTCAATCGCCTGCTGATCCACATACCGTCATTTTCAACAGCTCACCAGTATGTGAGTTGCTATAAGTCAGGCCAGAAATGGCAGGTTTTGATGGTTCTAGGCAAGTAATGTATGCTATGGAATAAGTATTATTAAGTAAGTAATACAAGCTATGGAATTACCGTATGGCTGCAGGAACGCATCATGGGCTTGTGCCACACATTTCTAAGCTCATGCATGTGTGGATATACATTGCCTCAGAAAGTGAGGTGTGATTTCAGTAATGGCATCAGTGAGGCACACCTACCTGTCCAGGGT
The DNA here is from genome assembly GCA_003993805.1 of Himantopus leucocephalus. Taxonomy (NCBI): domain Eukaryota; kingdom Metazoa; phylum Chordata; class Aves; order Charadriiformes; family Recurvirostridae; genus Himantopus; species Himantopus leucocephalus. The sequence continues at coordinate 111,666,098 of RSEF01000001.1, read as the reverse complement.
CCCATAAATGGACACAATGTTTCTTTATAATTATCAAGGCATCACTCATGGAGTTTCTGGTCCTCAGCAATCACAATTGGTAACGTGAACATCAAACATCATCCCCATTTTAAGAACTTCAGCATGTTCCAGCCTCTACCCACAGCATGAAGGTGTCTAACTCTCTTACCAGTATTTGTGATTATTGCCTGCTGCTATATTATGTGCTCTGAAGATCATGTTGCCCCAAGGAAATTGCATAATATTCTCAATGTCCTACAGGAACTGATTAAATGAGCCTTTATGTGTTATAAGGCCAGCTGACACTTCCTACAAGCTTGATGCTACTAAAAATAATTGTATCAGTTTCCCCATGGTCCACTGCAAACCATAAAATCTCTAAGAGGACTGGAAAAGTTCCTGGGTGTATGAAGGAGGGAAGGATGCTCCACTGGGCTCTTTTCCAGCCAGACACACAGTACCAGTTCAGCCATGACCATATCTACGGCAGTTGTTTCTATTTCTGTGATAGGCTGCCTGAAACATCCAATCTGCACGCTATCAAGGAAGAAACTCTCTGAACAGGACACAAAACTGCAAACAACCATCCTCCGATTTCAGCAAGGCTTTGGTGCATAAGTAGCTACTAAAGTGGGCTGAGGAGTGAGAGCTGGTGCCTGTAAGTCCCCAAAAGCATCTCTTCTCCTGGGGGTTTGGCTGCTGGGGGTCAGGACCAACTTAGGGAGAGGGCAGCTGACATCTTTCTTCCTGCTAGTAGCCATGGGGACAGTCCCACAGACAGCACTGTGGGGAGGCCTCGACCAGGGCCAGCCTCTTGCCGTGGGAGCTGCTTCTAAGCTGAGCTGCTGAGCCTCTAACTCTTGGCCCCCACCCAAGCTACAGCTCCTGGTGCATTGCAGCCTGTGCAAAGCCAGGGGACTTTGACTGCCAGGATGCCTTCCTGGCTTCACCCAAACCTGCCCCATATCCATGGACCTCCCCCTGCCACTGGACTGTGTCTGACCCGTTCACTGACACTGGGCTCGATCTTGACCCTGACGTGCTGACTAATCTCCATCTGACCTCAGACCTGCCTCATCACAGTGGACATGTCTGACTCTCACTTGAACACGACTGCCTTCCTCCCTCTCGTGGCTCCTTTGGGTTGGGGTGTTGGGAGCAGTAGGAGCCCCCCTGGGGCAACATGGCAAGACCTCACCTGCCAGAGAGTAGGGCAGATTGGAAGACAGCTGGAGGCAGCCCCAGCCCTGGGCATTGGGCACATGCCTGGGGACTGCGGGTTGGGTAGGGGTCAGCGCTGGGCTCAGCAGGCCCGTGGCCATGCAGAGCAGGACTGCAATGCAGTGGGGCTGAAGCTCAGGCAGGGACCAAGCATGAGAGCCTTGGCCAAAAGCAGCTCCCACAGGCAGGGGTCGGCCTCGACTGCAGCCTGCTTGCAGCACAGTGCTGTTGGGGAGCTTCCCCCCATGGCCAGCAGCAGGACGAGGACCACCCTCAGCTGCACTGGCTCTGAGCTCAGCATCCCCCCCTACCCCGCAGAAGCAGGGATGCTCTTGGGGCCCTTCCACCAGCCTACTCTGAACCTTGGACTTATGCTTATTTCTAATCCATTTTTCCTCGGCTTGCCTAACTATGCCATAGCTCAAATCTTTAAAAAAAATTCCTTGGAAAATGCTTACCTGGTTATTTTGAGGTATCAGTGACACCTTTGTGAAAGGAGATATTAGAAATGTTATTTTTCACAGAGCTAAGCACTGCAGACAGGAGCAGTCACTGTGCACGTGTAGGCTGTGTAGGGAAAAAACATTCAGATTTCACATAATGCTAAGTGGCCGTAATGATTAGCACCTGTGCACTGTAAATTCAAAATCCATACTGTGAAAGCTTGTAGCTAAGTTCTACAAGCATCAGACTTATGCAATACTGTACTGTTTAAAAATACACGTAATAACCCATGCTCATCTTCCTAGAAACAGCAATTCAAACAGCAAACAGATCACTTTTCTCTGCTGACAAGACCACTTGTCTCTTCAAGCTGATCTCATCTGCTGCACCTTTTCCCTCTTTCCTATTCTACCTAGATGGAAAACTCACCCTATATAAAAAGCATATGATTACACAGGACATCCTCAGCTACATCTTTTTCAAGCCAGTTAGAGAGCTCTTTAGCTATTCAGTATAGCTGCACTTGACACAACAAGTAATTCCTGGAAGGACTCAAAAAGAACTAAGAAAGTTTTTTTGTCATCTAAAGTAAATTTTAGCCCATTAGGCATCCAGGAAAAGCAAAAGGTAGTACTGAACATCATTAGCTTTTAGGGAGTTGCTAAAACTTCTATTTCAGAGATATTAATGCAAACATTTTTTTTATGTTACAAATATCTGAAATTAGGAATAGAGAGCTTGCATAATTAGAGGATGTGATAGAAAGCTATAATTAATGTAATTTTCATTTTTAGGTGGATTAAATGGAACAGCCATTTTTTGACATCATCAGACAATACCTAAAAACTGACTGTCACTAAAGGAGCAAAAAGTGGGAAAACTGAGAAAATGTGAGAGAAGTAGTTCAACTTACCCCCCTTCATTATTTTAAAAATCTCTTTAAAGGTTAAAAATCAGACGGATCACAACATACAGAAACAAAACAGGAATAACGACTCAGCTAAGTACTAGCCTTTGAACCTAGCTTCTATCTTTTAGATAATGAAATTAAGAAAAAAATACCAGCACTAACTTTTACAAACGTGAACATTTAGCATATCAGAAAGACTTGTTGACATTGGGAATTTAAGAGCACATATTAAGACAAGCCACTTCCTCCACTTGAAAATTTAAATGCTCTCACGTTGTCTCTCTTCCTGGCCCTCTCCCCATTTCCTTCTCCTTTCATGGAGAAGGGGTTGGAATTGGAGTTGAAATTCCAGTACCAGTACCAGACATTTTTTCAGCTAACAAAAAAAAAGGTTCTAATAAAGGCAGCAGGTCTAAAGCAAAGAAATTAATTTTCCACTGTCTTCACCATGTTATTCAGCATTTTGCTATTGATATTTCTGAAACCAGAACTTGTGTTCTAAATGACTGTGGCCTCCATAAGTATTTGACCTTAGTTTTAACCCTAATCTTGTCAAGGACAGCATATAAATGGGCTAGGCTTTTGAAGGTGATGTTGAAAGATTCCTTCTGAGGACATCTAAAAATTTCTTGATCTAACAATACAAGGGGATTCTCACATAATCTACTGTTAGAAACAGAATTATCTTTTCCTAAGTCTTTGGTGGTATAGCTATTCCATGATTAGTAAACTTTTTATTTACTTTGCCAATTTCTCACATGAAAAACGTCCTTCTCTTTCTTAATATATTCTTCATTAGCTCAAGTTTTGCTTGAGATCTTTGAGCACTTTTCTGACCCTAACTTGTTAACACGAAAACTTTGTTACCATATGAACGCAACTAAGCATCATTTGGGGGAATAATTTTTTTCAATTAAAATGGGTATTTCTAAGCATTCTTGGAGATGTATCCTTCTTATAAAAACATGAAATCTGGAATAGATATTTGTTTGAAAGGATCTCTCCTTTTACAGTACAATGCATATCAAAAGGTCATTTGGCATTGTATTCGTACCGTCTTCAGTTTCTTTTAAGGCTTTCAGGTGATTCCAAGACTTATTCCAATATTCTGTTGTCCAGTGTTTTCCAGTGTCTTCTAATCTTCTGACCCAAGTGACAAGCATCAGTTTTATAGACAACGAGAAATTTGTTGATCTACATTAAACCTGTCATTTTTGGTCTCTTAGCAATGAACACAGCGTTCAAGCTATCCTACTTATGCAATACTGCAATTTTTGACAGAAAACTACTTCCGTTATACGTTTTCCTGTTTGGAAACACGTACACGCACGAATGCCCTCTGACTTGTGGAATCTATAGCAACACTTATCAAGACATTCTCCATCAAGTCAGAGACTGACAGAGGCACAGTACAATCATTAATCCTCCATGGGATACACAGCGACATAAACCCCTGCTTTACAAGCCACAGAGGACCACTTGCCTGGCATGCAGCTGAACTGTGGCTTTTTGAGGAAACATACAGTAATCACAACTCCTGGGCATAGCGGGGTTTCAGCTTTCACCTCCAGAGAGTCTCCTGTGCATATTTTCATTTGTTTTGTTCTGTGAGACAAGAGAGATGATTTGTTGTTAATACCAGGTCCCGTAGTCAGTTTTTATTCTGGATACAGAGCATAAATGCATCTAGAAGCTTGAGCACTGTGTTACGAGTCTAGTATTTTAGCATAAAACTTTTAGGAATTGGATTCTGTAGTGGAGTTCAGTCCTGATTTAGGCACATATGCATTCTACAATGCATATGGGAATAATGAGACACTTTAGAAGGGAATTCACAAGAAGTAACACACAGAAGATGTCTGAACTAGCAATAGGAAATGATCAGAAATTCTAAAATGCAAATTTTTCAGCTCAGAGTTTAAGTTTCTTGATGCCACAGGTTTGTGGGGCAGAGTGGAAGGCAGGGCATGTTGGTTTGTGTTTTGCACTGCAGACAGGAGAACTACATCCTACATCTGTAATTAGGGTTGCTTGTCCCTTGAATAATCCAGATTGCTGCTTTATTTTATAATGAGCACACTTTTAGTAAGATATAGATTTTTCTTGGTTGTGTTTTTGTTGGTTGGTTTTTGGTTTTGGGGTTTTTTATAGGTTTTTTGTTTGCTTTAAACAGAAGATTTCTATTTTTGTAGATGATCTAAATATGAACAGCAAGGAATTTCAGTTCCTGACTATTTGTGTTACGGACTGATTCCTACTGATGGGGTCTAAGAGGGGTGAGGTATTTGGGAGAGTATTTTGTCTTCTCTTTTAGCTTTTCCCATCATCCACATTAAGTTTTATCCCTTAAAAACTTCCAGAAGCCATGGAGGTTGCACACAAAACTGTAAGAAGAAAAACAAATGTTTATCACAGCTGATACACAGCACACTGGAGAACATCTTTTGAGCTGCAGACAGCATCTGCACGAACTATGACAAATGCTGAGATTTTCTAAAATTTCCAAAGTTTGCAAATATAGGCCACAATATCTCATGTGTGGCAATGGTAAAAGGCTATATAACTGAAGGGAACAGAATTATTAGCAATATGAAGATCGTTGAACTCCTGCTTGTAGCTAAGGAGTCTTTAAAGAATTTTCAGGGAAAAAAAATCCACATTTTCATATCCTAAAAATGGACCATGTTAAGCTTCATTTCCTTGCTCACAGGTTGCTTAACTCCTGCAATGAAAATGTACAACTTTAATTAGGTCTTCTCACAATGCAATGTACTTTTTTTTTTGCCACAGACACATGTGCTATATATGATATTGGGCAAAATTATTCCTTCTTAATATTCCATTCAATTCATTTTATGATAATATCTGTCATCTGTCATGTATACAGGCAAAAAAATAGTGTATATTCTATTGTTGGACAATCACATTTATGCATTATCCTATTACTAGTACTATCTTATATTACTTTATATAATATCTTCAGAGTTTCACAAAAACTACTGTGAGGTTCAGAGGTAATGAAAATACACAGCCATATATTCTCAGTATTATATTTCTCACATAGACTTTTTATTACTAAAATAGGAATTAATCGTAACTTAGAAAGTTGCAATTCATTCTATAATAGGTAATATACTTCCTAAATTTCTAAAAAGAAGTACTCTCGCAAGATACACAGCAGTCATTTGGTTTATTAGACATTATTGTCTTTTAAAAACCAAAATCAATTGCTGAAAGGATAACATATACGAGCATAGTTTGATAACGGACTTTGATTTCTTAAGTACACCATGATTAAGTATTCAAGATATACTGCAATATTTTACTTTTTCCATTAGAGTTTGCCTATTACGCCATTTTCAGACTGTAAATTATTTACGTCAGTTGAACATTCTGCCCTGAATAATTTATTTACTATGAAATTGTAAATTGCAATAGTCTGTCAAATTTCATGCAATCCAGTGAAAATAATCCAATTTATTGAGCATTGATATTATTGGTTACACAAGCTTCCCCAGTGACTGGTAGACAACATTAAAGAAACTTTCTTATAGTGTAAGAAAGGAAAAGACAAGAGTGAGCAAAAAGTCAGGAAGTAATCAGGTCTATTTTTTTTTTTTTTATTGCGACAATGAAATCATTGGCATTCCAAGAACATGAAACTTTCCATGTTTGCCATTTAACTTGTTGTAATGTGTCAGAGATTTTGATTATACTTTAAAACAATTGTCTTTTAATTGCCTATTTTCTTTACATAGCAGTAACTGACTGTAGTGGTAAGCACTCATGAAAATTAGTGTACAATTTGCATGAGCTAATAAAAAAATTATATTCCAATATGAGACTGATTTATTTTTAAAGAAAAGGAAAAGATATGTTGAAAATATAACTGTAATCTTTCTTTCCTGTTTAAGTCTTTGTGAAACCATGATGAATATAAAGCTTGGATGATTTCCAATTAAACATGGAAAATATTGCTTTATTGAGGTTAGTTCCAATAAACTTTGTGGAACAAAATTTTTTGAGTAAGGCAAATAAGATTTGGTCAAGGAAACAACACTTATGCATCCTTTGGAAAAATAAACTAATAGGCTGTCTGCCACACCAGAAAGGATAAAACAAACTTGGATTCCTGCTGACCCGTATGGGCCGTTCAGTATCAGCCAGGGATAATGATCTGGCATAACAGCCCATTCCGTAGTGAAAAAAAGTGAATACCTTGTTCTCACAAGAGAGAAATACCCTATTTAACACACAATTTAACAACTATGAAGTCAATATAGTAATGGACTATTTATTTGAATAAGTAGACAATTTACAGGAAGAATATTCATTCTGTGCTTTTTAGAATGTAATTAGTTATGCTCCTCACAATCTTATGTTTATTTCAATACCTAATTCTTCTGTTTGAGATATGTCTGACGTGCCCTAATTCTCTATTTAAACTGGACCAATGCAGAGTAACCATCTCGAAAGTCAATGGGTTGCAGTGGGGTAATGAGCAGAAATGAGCATCAGTGTTCACAATTCCTGCCCTGATATACACAGACTGGATACCAAAAAGATGAATTATTTCTATAAATGCAGGACTAGTGTTCTTTAAATGGCTTTCCATTAATGTTGCATTGTCTTATTTATTAAGTAATTTAGTTTTAAATGGAAGATGATAGATTTACATCAGACAGGGTCGGATTTTCCTTACTAATTGCAAAGTGGATCATACTGTCTATGAAATTATGTCTGCATTCTGCCTTTCCAGAATAAAAAATCTGAAAAGTAGAACTGCTGCATATTACAGCAAGATATCCAGATATAGCTATTCCTATTATTCAAATGGCTGCTAGTGCAACCAGCTTCAGCTTGTTCTAGAATCTCATTTCCATTTACTTTCAAGCACTGTATCAACACTTTTCTTTTATTCCAGTGAAAAATGAATTCAAATATTATATGACTTTCTTCTTGCAGATCTGAAACTAAGGAAAACTTCAGTTATTCAAACCAGCTAAATTATTGAATCTGCAAGCAAATCTGAACTGGATACCAATTAGTGAAAATAGGATTTCTGCCTGCTTCCTAGTTTTCCAGCCACTAGAGGGCAAGGTTTTTCTGTGTCTTTTTCCATATGAGAAAGTATTTGACTCCTAACACAGAGCTGTTCTTTCCTTTAAAGCATATATGGCCTTGAACATGCCATTCTGCCACGTACATCTGAACTTGAAACCTTTCACCACTGTTGAACAACATTCAAGGAACAAATAAAGTCACAAGACATCTACATAATACAAGGATTTTCTTAAATCAGTGGTCATAGTAAACAGGAGAGAAGACAAACTCTCATTTGACATCAACCAATGTTAACTCAATTCCTCACTTACTTTAAGTGTGCAACCTGCACCATTGTGTCAATTATGTTATTAAACTCTTAATTGCACCAAGGTAAATTGGAGTTTGAAAGGTGTTATTTATTCTCAGCACAAAAAAGGCCAACTACCATTTTTATCAAAGAGATTATCTAACCTTCTCTTTGTTTTTCTTTGCTTGTGGATTTTCCTTTATTTTTCTCTGGAGCACACATTTCCCCTTCTTCCAATGATACATAATCTCTCACTTTTTCCACCAGAAATTTAATCCCATTTTTCTTTGGTATTCTAAGACTGTGACTTTTAATACATTCTGGGGGTTTTTGTGTGATTTTTGGGAAAAAAATGTCTCTGCTTATAGCCTCCAGAAATTTTAGTTGATCTTCCTGTTTGTCACTTCTAGACAGGCTGGATATTTCAAGGCCCAATTCTGAATGACTATTTTTTTAGTCAATAATATTCTGAGGTCTTCTTTATGTAGCCTATTTGGAACCCAGTTGTCATTGCTCTTTTCTTGATTATGTTTTATCAAGTCCCATTGCTAGCATAAACTTTAGTATTGGCAACTAAAACATTGTTGAGCTGAGTAAATCTCTTGTGTTATTGTCAGCTCTCTCTCTCAGAGCTGCTCCACATTCTTTGCTAATACTATGTGTCTCCAATTATTTTTTTATTTTATTTTATACAATTGTCCTCTGTTTTTTCTGCTGGTGGATTTTTTTGTAGTGGTGTTTTTGAGAAGGAAATATTTCCTTCATGTCTTTTCCTAAGATACATTCATCTGTACGCTAGATTTGCTTGTCTAAAAAACTGTCTTCATGGCAGTGTTATGAATGGCACACTGAATAAAGCAACACAGCATTTGACTGATAAATTTGTAGGGATAAATCTAAGTTTTGTGACAAAATATTTTCTCAAGTTCGGTTTGAAAGAGATACTTAGAATTTTGTCTGTGCATCTTTGTGGTTTCTGATATCAACCTGCAATTGCTCATAATGTCAGTTCCTCTTTTATTTGACATATATCTCAACCCCTCCCAAAACAGAGGTGACTTGCATTCTTTCTGGTAACACCCATGTGTTGTTAGGGTATTTTCTGGAATGCTTAGCCTGTGGAAGCTCAGTTAGTGCATCCTTCTGTAAGAATTGGTGGTGGTGCTCGGCAAGCTTCTCTCACAGACTTCAGTCCCATGGCCGTGGTGGCTCTTGCATGTCCATCACTGCTTCAGCTCAATCCCTGTCCTGGGAGCTCAGTGGACCACTTTTACTCTGGTCCCTACTATTTGATCTGATGAATGTGGGCAAATTATTTGAAGGGAACATTTTAATTCACACAGATCCTCAAAGACATGATTTGGTCCTCTAGAAAGTCCATCAAACGGACGTATGAAACAAAAACACAGTATGAATTTAAGTAAGAAGAATCCAGAAGCAGATTGGGTTGCACTGTAGGAAAAGCTGTGCTGTAAGGACTGGAAGATAAAGGCCACAAGAATGTCTTAGCTGACAGATACTATCTTTTTATCTTAATATGTTATCTTCCCTGACATATCTTCTTTAACAGATAAGATAGGAAAAAGACCTGAAACCCTTCTATATGACTGATATTCTACCCTGGAGAGGTGTTCAAGCCATGAGTGCAGTAATATAGCCGCAGTCAGATATTCTATCAGTAGCCCTGTCAAGTCAGCAGTGTTCTATGGTGCCAGTAATGAAGCCAGTCTAAAGACAGTTATAAATTTTACAGCTACCGCTTAGTTTACCTACAACTATTCTGAATTGCTGTTACGTTCAAAAGTGCAGTTCTCCAATTGAAGAGGAACTTTAAGTACAAACTAAATATTATTTTAAATATGATTTTCAAATCAAAATACAACACTTTTTGAGTAAATCTTATTGCTAAGTATAAAAACATGAACAGTGGGGGACCAAATTACAGAAATGGCCTAGCATTCTCTTAATTTGTATTCCACTCTAACATTATGAGTTCTATATAGACTTGGGAAAGAAATAGTAAATGATCATCTCCATTGAGTTCATTACTGACACCAATCTAAGAAGGAAGCATTCTGTAACATTCGATATAATAAAATATAGTGTAATATAGTGTTTAAAATACCATATATAAATATAAAAACATATATAAACATATAAACTACCAACAAAACAAGCATAAGAATTGATTGTTAGTTGCTTGAAAAGACAAGCAAGAAAGGTGAATGCATTTGTTCACCTGCTTAAATTTGAGTCATATTTCGGGAGTCTAAGGAGTGTCCTCTGACTTAGTTGATCAAATGTACCCATAGGTATTCACGTCATAGGAAAGTGGCTGTTGCTGGTAAAGTTTTACTTGCATAAGGAAAACAAACTGTCTTTGTAAAATGATTTTCAGCAAGGATCCAAACATGCTTCTACTGCATATACAAAATATTCATGTTGCATTAAATATTGAGAGCGACAGAGAACAACCAAATTAAACACTGAACGATAATGCTGAGGCTGGCTCCCTGAGGCAACTGTAGTCACTGGTTCTTTGTGGTGAAGGTAGGAGACAGACTTCATCTAAACCCAATCCAGTGGCAGCACCTGCCCTGCGCTGGCTGACGAACAGAGCAGTCATTACTATTCAGCTATAAATAGCTATATGCATCTTAGGAAATAAATCAAGGACTTGAACTAGCAGATTGAGCAACAACAATCAGTAGTGCTAGGTATCAATTTTGTTAGCTGCTTTTGTCAGAAAACCCTCCTTCTTCTGGCATAGTTTGCTAAAAAAAAAAAAAAAGTATAAACATTGTCTGAGTGAGAGACCCGAGTGTTCAGTATCACTTGGCTGCTGCTTTTTGCTGACTTTGCCCCATCAGTTCACCATGTATCTCAAGAATGAACATGACAGTATCAAATGATGCAAAGTTATTTGGGATGTATTATTTTGAAGATGGACGAATGAGGCGAGAAGTTTGCACTATAGTCACTCAAGTTCTATGCACTACAAAAAATGTACAAAATCCTTGTCAAGTAAGAACTTACATGCAAGACACGAGCTTTCTACAAATATAAGAATTTCATTGTTGCACTTCTTAGAAGGCAGTTTGAAATGGAGGAGGGAAAATCTGCACAGCTCTGCTCTGACATTTTGAAATAGAAATTCTCTTCACCACTCCCAACTGCTTCCAGAGCATTGTTAGGTCTATTCCTTCCTATGTTAGTAAAAGATGCAAACTGTTTACAGAGAAAACTACTTTTTTTCCCCCATCAATTAGTCTGGTCATCCCATTACAGCAAGAAAAAAATTATCATTTTTGCTTATATAAAATGTGTGTTTTAGCTATCAGCCCTTTTAAACCTGCAGCACCTTTGGTGAAATTGCAAAGAGTTTTGTATATTAAATAATGTGTGAAGAGTAATATTCATTACAACTATTTACTCTCTAGTGTATAAAGCAGTCTCAAACTTCACTGTCCTTCAGTGTGCAGTTAATATATTCTTCGTGAACAACCAGATTAATTGTGTGTCTAGTAAAAGTTACAAGTATAATTGCATTGGTTTGCTCATAGCTCATTTACAGTTTGAGTCACTTAAGGACAAAATTACAAGGATGTTCTCTTTTTAAATAAAAAGAAAGTAACAAGATAGTTTGCTTAAACTAATTCATATCCTCTAATTCTTTCATTTTTCCTCTTGTGTTTACCAGAACTTAGTGTTGCTGTTTTTCTCTTCCAAAAAGACTTTATTAAGTCTTTTTAAAGATGCTTCTGCTTCCCCCAGTGCCAAACAAAATCTGAAAACTGAAGGCTCAAAATGCAGCATCATGAAAAAAGAAGCCGTCACCTTGAACTTTTACTTGCTTTCCCAGGATTTGGTCTTCGATTTTTTAAGATATAGGGTAATATCCTCTATTCCATTTCTCCCTATTTGTGAAATTGCTGTCAGGGTTTTGCACGTATGTGAGTTTGTGCAGATATTCATACAGGAGCATGTGCTGATATGAACTATTAAACACAGTTCACATAATGAATTAAATTTCTCTAAGAAGGAGAAATTTCTAACAACTTATCTTCAGTTGCAGTTAGAGATGATACAGGGTTCCTCAAAATGCAACAGCTATTCAAATAGTGAGCAAGATTATGGGTCCTGCAAGACCCTGCAAGAATTGAGCAAAATTAAGCTACCTGCTAGCTAAAGAGAAGTTAATAGAAAAAATAGTCCTGTCCTTGTGCACCAGAAGGAGAATTAATTTAAATCACTAGCTATAAGTTATGTGCATGCAATTGCGGTATCTCACAGAAATTCCAAAATTCTACTCATTAGTCAGGCCGACTGTGTGAAACCAAATTCTCGTGGGTGATTGGAAAAATGTAACTTAATTTATGTTCCAAACAGGTTGAAAACAGAAGCAAGAACTCCAGATATATTCAGCAAAGTTACAACTCATTACGATCCTTTTTAAAGCAAGCACAGGCTTACAATACACTTCAAATCCAAAATTTAAAAAGTATATTGTTCTAAACAGTGTCCAACAAATTTATTCAATAAATTATACAAAGGGAATGGGAATGAAATTCCAGCAGGGAAATCCTTGCTGTTTTTATAACATACAATATCATGGACATACTTTGCAAGCTTTGTATTATCCTTTTTCTATCTCATTTACAATTTCTAGGTTTTTAAAGACAGTTCAGTAAATGCTGATGTGCCTCTCCAAGACTCCAAGATGCACGGTAGCTGTATCATGCAGTACAGCTGCATGATTACTCTTAAATCTCAGTGGTAGCTGCTCTCCTAATGAGCCAGGATAAAATCATTAAAAAGTAATTGTGTTCAGGTTTTACAGATAAGTCTCCACTCTGGGACAAGGCAATCCTGACAGACTGTAATATTTCTAAGGCAATATACTCCTCCCTTCCTGTTTAATGAGCCATAGATTTTTAATCCAGGAGTTTTGGTGATAGGCAGAAGGAATGCACAAGATGTCGGTCTGGAGGCATCTGTATGCATCTGTATGTTATACATGGCTGTATTCCACATAGACAATGAAAAGATGGGAACCAAAACCAGCTCTCAGTTTCCCCAGAAGTTCTGTGTTACTGTCTCTGTTACCATTTCCTCTGGTAATTTTCAATCACAGTACACAAGTCCAAATGTACATTTGCTTTCAAATGATGGGCTATATTTACTACTACCCTTTAATGTAAGTGAAAACATACAAAAACAGGACTTGAGTTACACAGCAAAACTGGAAGAAAATATAATTCTAGTTTGTAAAATCATTGAGAAAATAATTGCAGTAGAGGATTTTCCATCCCTTAAAGATGGACTGCAGCTATATCATGGATATATAAAAACCAGTTCATGTCACAAAAAGAAAGAGGAATTGAAAGATAACAATTCCTTACAGGAATTCAAATATTCTTAGTATAGTACATTCATAATTGTCCTGGTTTGAGATAGAACAGAACCAATTTTCTTTTCAGTAATTTTACTTTTCAGTTCTCTCTTCTAACTGACTGTACTCTCTGAAATTAACAGCATATCTTTCAGACAGTGTCTGCTTCTAGCAGATAATGTCTGATGTTTATAGTTAATACCAAGGAACGGTATGCAAAGAGGCTCTTGCTTATACTTATTACTATAACAACCAAGGGCAGCTAACTTTGTTACTTGCCCCGTTGGAGGGTTGGGAATGGAAAAGCATAGAGGGGTCACAGCTGTTCGGAGGAGTGGACAGGACAGGTGACCGAAAACTGATGAACAGGGTATTCCATCCCATCTGCTCAGTATAAAAGCCGAGAGATCAAAAGCATCAGCCTCTTTCTTCAAAGGCCAGTGTCCGAGGAGGACTCTTGTCTGTTCGTCTGCCTTTGATCCCGATTTGCGCATTCCTGAATCCAGTTCCTGAATCCAGTCCCTGTCCTTCGCTGAGTACAGTCTAGGACTTTCCCAGTGCCTGCCAGTGACATGATCATCACCCCGGGAGCTTGATACTGCTTTTGTGTATCTTTGTATATATTGCACATCTTTAATTATTTTCTTGTAAATATTATTATATTTTCTTTTTATTGTTAATAGTTTTAGTTTCATATTTCATTAAATTAGTTTTAGTTTCTTTTCAACCCATAAGTTTCTCTCCCTTCTTGTCTATTCCTTCTGTTTTGGAAAAAGAGGTTAAAAGAGAGCGTCTGTTGTTCGTTTAGCGGCCAGCCCAGCCTAAACCATGACAATAATGAAATACAGTCCATCCAACAATCATTTTGTAATAGCATTCTATGAAAGCAGGAAAAATAACAGATGTAAAACAGGTAAGATGTCTCACAAAACGTTGAGAAAAAACAAAAAATCTACAAGAAGATAACGACACCATTTAGAAGTACCTGGTTTGCTTTTCAGCTCACAGGCATGCATCACTTCATAGGAGCAGTCTGCCACACAACATACTCTGCTTTCACCATACTACTACCAAAATGTCAAGCTTTCAGCATTCATTGCACTGCATCTCCTCCAGTTCATTATACCACGATTTTGCCTGCTTAAGACCAGAACACACTCATAAACAGACATCCAGTGAAATAATTTGGTGAGCTGGAAAAGAGCAAATTTTAAAAATCTTTGAAGTATCTCTTAGCTGTAAAAACCCTAATTTCCCAATTCCCCATAACAGGTTTTATCATCTTTTGATGAGAACAATAACAAGAGCAGATAGCAAAAGGCATTACAGAGATCTAAGCAAAGATATTTTCATGCAAGTTGAGTCAACTTACTGCGATTTATTCTCCAGATATTGGCGCATCCCCAAAAAATGCAGGCACAAAATAAACTTATGCTGACTAATGCCCCTATGGGGAGTATATTCTGTGCAACGCTTTTATTTAAGTGCAAAAAAGAAACACCAAAAGAAGAGTTTTTGCTTAATAGGGAAGATTGGAGTGTTTTACTTCCTCCAATGGTCTTTATCTACCACTTTTTCTTCTGTAGTTTAGATTTGGAGGGAGAAAGAGGCAACCAGTCGTACCCCAAACCCTAGTAACAGTTAAGGTTTTTGGGTTTAGAATATCTCCATTTAGAGTCTTCAAAGGCAAACCATGGGAAGCTATGTAATTTCAGTGAAACCTCTTAAAAGAGGAGTACAAAAAAATACACGGGTACAGAAATGTGCATGCCATTAGTTGACACTATTTCTTATTTTAGATATCCACAGACACATTCTAGTACTTTCTTAACTTCCCAGGTGAAAGAGCTCAAGTTACCCTGAACCCTTTCCATGATAAGAGATTTTCAGTTACAGTTTTTATGAGAAAGGATAAATTCCTTCTGTCACATCTCAAGGCCCATTTAACTTCCCCAATCATTATAAAACAAGTGTTGCTTGTTTTCTCTCACATACTGTCTCTCACCTTCTCTCACCCCACCTATGCTGAAAGTTTTTCTTGACACTTATGATAATAAAGGCATCTGCACTGTCCAGTGCACTTCTTCCTCTGTGTTTCCACCCCTCCCCACCACTAGCTTATGTTATACTACAAAGCACTGCACCACAAAAAGAAAACACATTGGCCAGGCCTTGATGCTGCTTATTCACAAGGCTTGCTCTATGAAATCTTCATCTTAGTACTGGAATATCAAATCAAAAGGAAGAGATTTTCTCATTTTTTTCCCTTGCCTTCAGAAAACAAGATAATTTGATACGTCAACACGAGACCATGTTGTAATAAATAAAATTGTTACTTGTGGCAAGAGGTCTACTGGAAAAATGATGAAAGTCTGAAAGAACTGGCTATTTTTAGCATGCCATCTAAGCCTAAACCTACAGAAGACTGTTATATTTGAGGAGGTATGCACCTATTGCAGTATCTCAGGGTATGGATTTGATTGCTATTCTATCAAATACAGCAATGTATTGCATTTACCCCTTATGGTTGAACACATTTCTTATGTTACCTGATCTACACATTTCTCTTATGCTACAGTGCAGGTCTACTAGAAAGGCATTTTATTAAAGCAGCATTTTTCTAAATGATGCTATTAAAATGTATAAAGCAATTTCTTCAACCTTGTTAGCCAGACAAGCTGTTCTGAAGATTAAGACCAGGAAAGAGTAAATTACTAAAAAACTGGGATGGAAGCAGATTTGACTTTGTACTTTGTTTTAATATAATTTTTTTATGTGACCTTCAACAATTCTCTCAGCTATGATACATTTTCCCTTCTGTATAAAATATAGATTACAATCCATGACATCTTTGCACTGTAAGAATTGAGGCCTTGTCTTACAATGAGCTCTGCACATTCCAGGCTTTGTTCAAGACTGACACCTGCCCTATCTAATACTCAGTACATACAGGGTAGTTTATGGAGTAACTCATTTGTGAGTTCAGAATATGACACACAGACAAAATTTCAATTCCATATTGTGATTCTTTAGATCAGACTGAAAGGCCAAGCGTTGCAAAAGCACAAACTTTATGCTTTATCTGGACCATTCTACTATTATCCATCTTACAAACTTTAGCTGAAGGGAGATATTTTATTTATTTTTCTATATTCTGTTTTTATTCCTTGAGCTGCGTAATTTTTGTCTACTCATGTATCACTGATGTTATAGGAAAATATGATCAGATTTCATAATGACCATGCACTGTTATAAACTTACCTGTTTTCTGATTTCATCCCTGGAGGATTTAGCCTTTATATAGATAATTGGTGACATTTACAACAGTCTCCAATCTCTGCTAATGTTGGACATTATAAATTGCACACTGAAATTTATTGATTACTGAGTTTCTTCATGCAACTGAGAACATTCAATGCCTTAGAGGAACTAACCCTAGCTCCTCAGCCTTCTGCTTTCATATTGTATCTAGACTATCCACCCCATAAATGACATCACCCATCCTGCCCACAGTCCTTTGAAATGTGGAAAGTTTCTACAGAACTGTGTAACTTCACTTCAATAAATCTGTTCACCTTCAGGGTAGGATAGGAGGATATGAAACTTAGATCAACTAACTTTCCACCAAGATTGTGGCTTAATGCATGCTGCTCAATCTGTTCCTCTTCAGAGTGCCCGCCTATAAGAGACACTGTAATAGAACCACTCTCTCTGTGTAGCCTGTAGGACTGACTACATCTTATTTCTTTTTCTATGTTACAACAGTCATCAGGCTGAAGCAACGTTCCTGGTCACAGAGATACACACTTATGTTCCAAGGGCACTGAAACTGAACTGAAATGATCTACATTTTAGGCTCTCAGCTTAAAAAATCAAAGGTGGAAATGAGTGTAAGAAAGTTAAAGCAAATAAAGTTTTTGTAATTCAAGGAAAATTTCAGCCAAATATAGGAAAGAAATTAAAAAAGAAGTGGACAGAAAACAGAATGGAGCATTAAGTTTTGCAACACCTTTATCTGTTTGCATAAGAAAGAAGAGAAAGCTTTCCTAGAAAGCAGTTAATTTTATTTCTATAGAATGCCTTTCAAGATGAGCTTGTTGTTATGGCAGATTTATACTGCCATATATAGTTCCTTGTTCTTCCTACCTCTGCCATAAGAAAAGGAGGAAGTTTTTTTTCTTAAAGAAACATCAAAGTATCCTACAAAAGCGACCTAATGATGTCTCATGCCCTGAACAAAGTATAACAAATCTCTATCTGCGCCTGTGTCAGGAAGCGAGAAAGTCTCACCATTTCAGTGAGAGGTAGAACAAAAGTCATTGCGGGTTCAGACTCAGGCCATACTCTTGTTCCGAAGTAGACATATTTTACTTTACAATAGCTATGTTGTATATTTTAGTCAACCGTATGACTTGGTCATCTTCTTAGATTTCATGTAAATGAACCTCAATGAATAATTAATGTTCAGCTTCAGTAAGATGGAGATGGACACACACGTGCGCAGATTAAGTCTCAGGAGAAATGGGTCTAGTCATTGAAATGTAGCCTAAGAAATTATTTAATTTTCATTCAGACAGTACATGAAGCAAAACATACATGCCTGCAACTTTTACCACCAAGTTGATAGAATAAGTTTTATTTATACAGAACTTCTAAATATATTTGTCACCTTTTGAGTTTATGGCAGTAGTTTATTGCCTTCTTTATCTTTTCGTCTACAGCTTCAACTTGTGCCACTCCACAGAATAATATATCCCTCTGAAAAGACTGACTAGAAAAGCCATAAGATTGTATTCTATTTGAAAACACAAAGCCTTTAGAGAATCTCAGTTCCATCTGGATGGACATATTCAGCTTCTACACTGCCAAATTGATTTCAAAGAAGCAGCTTCCTTCGATCTGCTTCCTACAGATATAGATACGTTGTCGTGGAACTTAACTTATATTTGGACTTTCGGTGTTAAAATAATTTTTTTCCAGAAAGGCATTAACAGGCATTAGACTGACAGAAAAGGGGAGGAAAATAGAATTAGCATTAATTAAGTGGAATAAAGAAAAACAAAGCAAGTAACATTTATTATACAAAATGGCTTCTAAAGAGCTATGACTCTTCATCTGTGCCATACAGAACAGGCAATTACTGGCAAAAGCAGTGGGAAAAAATCTCTACAATGGTCTGTCTTAGTATAAAATGTGTTGCATAATGAAGATTGTTTTCTGTTTTGCTTATGTGAGCAAAGATTTTTTTGGTTACAAAAATAACAATACCTATTTCCTTTGCAATCCGGCAGAATCTTGAGTAACAGAGATATAATTATTGTTTAAGAGTTTTAACTGGTGCTAAGTAATTATTTTTTATTCCTAATTTAAAATTCATTTAATATATATCAGTTTGTTCCACAGCCTACCTTCCAGACATTTTTAAAGAAACAAATTATGTTCAATGTGGCTGTATTGAAGTTGTTTTGGTATATGTTCATTTTTGTCCCCATCCTAAAACATAAATGGTCAACTGAAGTGAAATTTGGGCAAATTTGGAAGTCAGAAAAGACATTTGCTGGAATGACTTCAAGGACTTTGGGAGCGGCAGACTGGATATTAAGTCAGCATATCAATAAGCTAAAAATTATTCTCCCTAAAAGCTTCTGAAGGACTGAAGTGGAACATCATCATCCACCCAGGAACAGAATTTGGACCCAGACAAAATGTAGTGAACTACACCATGACTGATACTGCATATGCTTCTGAAAATGCTGAGCATCCTCAAAGGCCTTTGTCATAATGTTAAGCATGGCTGCATCTTGCACAGTAAAACATGCCAAAAATAGTGACTCCAGAAGCGAAGCTGGAAAAAAAGTAAAGGTTTGACCAAGTCCACAACAATTCCAAGTTCATCCCTGATCTAAGACTCCAAGCTTTTAGGCCTGCCATAAGGGTTTGGGCATTCACTTCCCTGAATGGCAAATCCAAAACCCAGACACTCTGCAAGAACATATGAGGTTTTCTACAAGAGGTCTATCCAAAAGACAGCAGGAGAAAGATCAGATCTTTTCCACACTGGCTATTTTTAATGACTGTAAGATAAAGTTTAATGTTTTTACTAGACTAAGTATTGACCTCAATTGATTCACTGGTGTTTCAGCTGGGAAAATGCACATTTCTTTTTATTAAGGTCACAAAATTAGTTCATTTCTGTATTTGGTTACACCAATAATCTGTTTTAATAACTTCATTTGAATAAATATCATTATACTTACATTGAGTGGGAGCTGGAATGTAAAACCTTTGCTGTTTAGTTGCTTTCACAAACTGACATTTTTTGCAGCTGCGTGCTGCCAGTTTATTTTTTTGCCAGGCAAAGTATTTTAGCTTTTCATAACAGCCAAGATAGCCTATTCTGGTCAAACTGCAAAAAGGTGAAAGGAAAAGGCAACATCTGATAACACCTACCTACACTGAATAAGTCACGCAAAATGGTCTCAAACTGATACACTGAGAGCTGTGAAACCAAAGAAGGCTTGAGACATGCCTGCAGGTGTTAAACCCACACACAGTTTCCAAGCTTTTGATTCCCCTTCACTTCTGCTGCAGCAATGCTGAAAGAGTTCATGATTAGGATTGATACTAAGGGCTTGTTTTCACCAATTAACTGCTGTTGGAACTGATAGGCAATGTGTTCCGAGCTACAGTCTACCATTTCAAACAATATTAGTATATCCCATCACTACATTTAAAGCTCCTTAGAGCAAGGCAAGGGTTAAACTAGTCAACAAGTTACAACAACTGGAAGAGGACCGAGAAACAGAAGATAAAAGGCCTAGTAGGACCACAGGAGAGAAGTCATCTGGAGAGTAGAGCTTGAGAAACTACTCAGCAGAGTGGAGGAAATAAAAAGGCGCTTATTTTCAAAGGTGATGCTGACAACTCTGTATGGCTGGGGGTAAATAGAGGGCCTGGAAGAAGGTCCTATGAGATTAATATGGTTAATATCTACTGACAGGAGCAAATAATGACAGCAATGGACATACAGATTCCAAGAAGATGCTCCAGGAAGAGAATTTTTTCTGTATAACTTACATCAGTTAAGACAGACCTTCATATTTTAATGCCTCTATAGCTATCCCAGTAATACCAAAAAAAGGCCAAATTCTTCTGTTTCATGGATGTTTTTACTGCAGCAAAACTTTAGTATACCTTTGGTTTTGTCTTTCTGTAGTCAAAACTAAGTTTATTTAAGTATATAGTTTTTTTGTGTTTGATTCCATTACAAATGGAAATTAATGTCTGTCTTAGGGGAGCAGAAAAAGTACGGTTCCCAACAACTTCCTTATTGAACTGAAACCAGATCTTATGACCAGATCTTATGTACTATACTGTGAAGATGAAGGTATAATGGCTGTAATTTGTCCAGGTACTAATGTACTCTTTCTGAAAGTTGCTAGACACCGAGTATAGGGCAATAAACCACTAGAAGTCTATATATGTTGCAATATTGAATGCATTGTTACATTTGCAGAAACTTCTTTAGATAGTCTACAATGACTTAACGCGTTACTTGCCATCAATATAGAAATAGGACGTTAATCGTTATTAGAGAGCCACACAAGATTCCTGGTCCTTAAGATGTAAGAAACTTGCCACATCTCAAGAGTGTACCGTATCTTTTGTTACATACAGCTAAGAAAGCTTAAATGTAATTAGAAACGAGCTACAACAAGGTTATATTTATTCACTCCTGTTAATTCTTATGTTTGTTTCAACACTGTTGATCCCAAATAGTACATTATATTGAATTCTCTGGACTTGTTATTTGTGACACTGATATATTTGCATTCATTGTATGCCTATGATTAACCAAGGTGGAGGGCTTAGTGTTAAATAATCAGATTATAAGCAAACAGCAGTTTGAAGACTTCTATATAGATCTCCACGGTTCTGAAGTTCAAAAGAACTGAACAGGCATCTTAGTATGGTTCTCTGTAACAGGAGACTGTGAATGCCCCAGAAACTTGCGTGAAGCTTGCCCTGGACTTCTCTTTAGTAGCACCACTCTTACAGGCTTAATTATGGCCTTTATTATCCTATTATCCTTTGCATTTATCTTCTTGAAGACTATTTTACAGAGAATCTGTTTTCCATAACTTTATTTCTTAAAGGAGCATCCAAGTTTTGAAATGAAGTCTGAGGTAGCTTTGTTGCAAGAGGACAATAATGAGGATTTATTTACATTGACCTCTTGTTTCCCTGAAAAAGCACAGGAAAAAATAGTTTGTGGTGTACAGTATTCTTTTACTACCTTGAAAGATTGCTCATTTCAGTGATCAGGGCCTAGTGACAGGTCAACATAATGAAGGGTGAAATGTCTCCCAGTACACAAAGCAGGAATTTGCACACTCTGCCAGGTGTATGCCTTCACAACACGATGCTGGACAGGAAGCAAATAGTTCCCCAAAACTCTTGTAATGCTTATTAGACAGTGTCATGGGTGTTTACTAACGGCAGAGTGATTTGTACCCAAAAGAAAGAGAAATATTGGTAAATATTAACTAGTATCAATTTTGTCATAGTTCTGGATGCTGCTCATCCACATGGACTGTGTGGAAAATGAACTATTATAACCACTTTAAGCAAAAGATTTTAAAGGATTAGATTTGTTAGATGTCATGTATTGGTAGGCATGAACTAGTCACAGAAGAAAGGAAAAAGTGCCTGGATGTCTTCTCCCAACCTGTGCCACAGGAGTCTGGGCAGCCACATCTCTCCCTTTTTACAAAACAGTAAAACATGAAAAAACATTATCCTCCTTGGTTATGCAACATATTTCTGTCTTACAGGCCTGTTTCACTGGAGCAAATGTATTCTATTTAACATGATACCCAGAAGCCAGGGAAGTGCTTAAATATCAAAATCCCTTCTGTGACTGGTGTTTCAGAAGTTTATCTCATATTATAAAGTTGTTCCATAGCTATATGGCTCCCATGAGAAAAAAAGTCATTTCCCCTCTACACTGAAGCACAATTGCTTGAATATATTCACAGTGACTAATCAGTGTTGACGAAAACACTGATCTGTAGTTTCATCCTTCTTACTAAGGCTGTGACATGATTTAAAGTGCTATTTTTTCAATCTTGACTCTTAGTCTATATGTGCAAATTACTCAGGGGAGGGGGCGGGGGGCAATCAGAGTTACATTTCTTCATCTAGGAGCTACATGCAATGCTAGATTGCCCTGTGCGTCCAGGGCTCGTTCGGTGCCTGTGTGCAGATTCATGGCTCGCACCGGGAGTCGGAAGCGAGGCAGAGGGGACACAGGAGCCTGACAGGTCCCCGGCTCTCCAACAGGGCCGCTGGAAACATCTGCCTTGCCCCCTGTATGTGCTGATAGCGGAGGGAACTTGAAAGCGAAGCAAACCACCTCGCCTGTGCTTAAAATGGACACAAGCACCAATTATTCTGAAATCACTAAGGCATTAGGTCTGTTTAGCATTAGCTCTGAGGAGAGGAAAACACTGGTTTTCAAGATGCGAGCATTCAGTGGTTGGGAGTGTGTGTTTTGAGGAGGCAACCCCTAAATCCTGACTAAAATTTCAAGCACTGGATGGGGAGGGTGGTTCTAGAATAAAGGCCAGAGACTAAATGGCCTCAGTCCCACAACCCTAGCTTGAATCTCCTCCTGCTCTGCTTCCATGCATTTCAAGCTTACCTTGACACAAGGAGCTGGTGACGGCCACAACTGGCAATGGCCCCCATGGAGGAGGGAGTCCCGCCTCAGCGTCCCTGCAGGGAGCTGTTGGCGAGTGGCTGCCACCTCTTTGGTGCCAGCAGCGAGGCAGGGTATGGTCAGCAAGCCAAGGTGGGGGCCACTCCCTGCCTTGGGGAGGAGGCCACAGGGCCCAGGGGCTCCCAGGGGGTGGCTGGGCAGGCCTTGTCAGCCAGGGCCCCTGCCA
Source organism: Himantopus leucocephalus (assembly GCA_003993805.1). Lineage (NCBI taxonomy): Eukaryota > Metazoa > Chordata > Aves > Charadriiformes > Recurvirostridae > Himantopus > Himantopus leucocephalus. Next base: position 111,642,831 of record RSEF01000001.1, on the reverse strand, counting down.
AGGAGCAGGGCAGCCGGGGGCACCGGGACAGCCCTGGGCATCGGTCCCCTCCCTGGGGGGACAGGCTGAGGCCGGGCTGGGCCTGTGGGGAGCTGGAGACCAGCCCTGCTGCCGTGTCGCTGGGCAGTGACTGACAGCCCTGGGGAGCTGACATGGTGTCCTGGGCCCTGGGCAGGGTAGAGGAGCCCTGGGGAAGGCTGTCCCCAGGCACCTGCTGCCCACCCCGCTGCTCCTCTGTAGGGCCCACGGTGCAGTCCTCGGGGTACCTCTGGCTGCCACAGGGAAGGAGCAAGAAAGAGGAAGAAGGGTAAAGAAATATTTACACATGCCATGGTATTTTGTTGTTGATATTGGCATAATCATTTAAAATTATTTATTAAATTATTACTAGCTGGTTTTGTCACAATAAATTATAAATTATAGATGAATATTGAAGAAATAATTACCCTTATTTCTCTCATCACTCTTAGGTGAAGGCCACAGACAAGTCCACGGTCTTTCCTTCAGCAAACAGCCTCCTCCCTGTGTCGCTCTGGAGTCTCCTTTGGTAGGTCTTGAAAATAAGCAGCCTTGTTTGACTATAGACAACAGATAATGCTGTCTTTTTTCAAAAACCTGACTGCCTATCAGTTCTTCTACTTGTAATGGGTTGTCCAGAGTTATACAGGCTCTGCAGCTTTCAAAATCTGAGGTTTAGCCTGTCATTTCTGTGTTCATATGTTTATTCCTGCCTCCAAACCCCAGTCTCATGCAAAGCAGTCAAAAGAAACTGTTTTTTTTCTACAATGTCACCAGTGTCCCAAAATGCTTATTTAAGAGGATCCATATCGAAAGTTATTTATCCCCATTGTGGTTCTGACTGAGTATACTGTATGTCTGCCTCACTAGACATTGGGATATTCAGTGATAAAGCAATTTACTGAACTCAGTCCACAAAGTCTACACAAAATAATACTTCAAGGTTATCTTCCCCCTGTCAACCCTCCCAGAAATTTCGCTGCAATTCTTCCCTTTTCTGTGGCTCCCAGGAGTGGTAGCCTTGTTTGCTGGGTCTTGGGCTTAAAACTATGATTTATTCACTGGCAGCCATCTGACTTATGCACAGATCTAGGCCAGAACCCTATTAAAAATATGTTTAACAACAGGGAATAAAATCAGTTCAAGCCAGAAACATGTCTGAGATCACATTTTAAGTTATTACCCCTAATAATTCTGTCCTATTCTATTACTGTTTTGTTTGTTGCTTTCATTATTTACAACAGTTTTAAGGTTTGTCTGTAACATGCATAAAGGCAATCATGGAATAACTTGCTTTTTAAATGCCTGCTGGTAGATATGGGCAAAAAGGCTACTTGGAGTGAATTAAAATAGCACATTAGTTCATGAGACCACCAAACAGATCTGGAATCATTCCTCAGCTGTAACAACCTCAAGTTTCTAGTAGTTCAGAGCAAAGAAATATCTAAAAAAAAGTGTTAGCATAGTGTCCTTTAGGCAACATTGGAGATTATGTGTTAATGTGTCACTCTACATGCTCTAGACACCTGTATAGGATTCCCTTGCAGTATCGTTATTAAAGTACACACAGATTCTGATCAGTTTTTCTTTGGTGAAAACATTGTTTACCACCAGAGATGTAGAATTTCACCCAGTTACCTATGAGCAAGACCCGTGGGTTTTCCGTGCAGCAAGACTTCTGGTTCAGGAAGAGAATATTCTCAGAAATGGCATCCAGCCTTGAATTCAGAGTATCAGTAACTGGTAATTGTCTATGACAGCCGTAGTTAAGCTATCCCACTGGCCTTTATTTTACAAGCTTCATTTTATTTCAAGACTCTATCCTCCCTCTTCTTTTTGTTTAGTGTCCTTGTCAGCCTCTGGATTTGCTGTCGTCTACTAGATTAAATCCCTACAAGCATTCATTATTGTACTCTGGGAAAATAAACAACTTCTTGGACTACTTCATATTTGCAGAAAACAAATGGTGCAATATCAGTAATACCCCTCTGTGAAATGGAATATACATCTTAAGTCCCTGACACTTACTCTATTTTCTTTAAAAGCTTCTTTATTCAAAACATATTTTCCCCCTGCCTTTAAGGGAACAACTGCTTGGCTACTTAGTATCTCACAATAAGTGTCACATCCTTTGCCAAGGAAAGGATTACTCCGTTGCAAAGACAAATGGTAGAGATCTGAAGCAAATCCAAGGCAAAATGCCAAACACAATCGAAATTAAAGAAGCTGTGAATCAGCAATACACTGACATACATAAATAATTAGAGGAATTTATTTTGTTTAGAACAAGCAAACAACTGCAGTGATGTATGATGTATTCAATTCTTTTCAAAAGCTGCTACTTCGCAGGTACCAAATTACAAAAATTGCTCTAAACATCACCATCTTTGGCCTTGTACTGCATCTTTAAAAAAAGTCACAGATTTGCATCTAAGCACATCCTGTTAACTTGGCAGCATGACTTCTGATTGTTGTTGCAAATTCTACAGTGATTTTTTAAAAGATGAGCCAAGCTGATTCTTTCTTGTAACACTGCTATCAAAGTAACACTGTTATCCTGTATTAGTAATAATAATTGTGCACTGTTTCACCAATAAGATAAAATGTTGCTGTCAGAAGACTATCTAACTATATGTAATTTTGTTGTATTTATATTATATTGCATATGCAACTTTTAATTATCTGACTATATGTATGAAGTTAGGCTTCATACCTACACTATTTTTGTATTTTAAAGATTTTTATTCAACTTTGCATTAATACTTTACCATCTTAATTTTAATAAACTGTTTTAAATCTCCATGTTTTATTCTGTAGATGAGTCTTGCATAGCAGTTGATTAAAAATGTTAAATGAAGCATTTAACATGAATTTAAAGTCACATGCCATCTCATTTTCATCACTTCTCAAGGTATGTAAAATTTTCATTTAGATATGAATATTAACAGAGCAGTATCTAAACACATCATTATCTTTTATTCTTAGCTAACACCTGAGTCAAATACCTTTTAATTTGTATACAATATAATTTTTTTCCTTTAATATTTGATTAATTTGTTTTCTCACTGCAGTACAAACAGTGTTTCTCACTAGTCAATGGCAGCTCTAGGACTTTGTTATGGGAAAAATTTTGAGGCTGAGCTATTAGACCACAAGGCAAGAAAAGATTCAAAGGTCACAGGAAATTTAGAAGATCTTTTAGATTAAGCTTTATTTCCAAGACTGTCATTGTGCTAATGAAGAATATGTGGTGAAAATTGCAGATGTTTACAATACAATTTAACTAACATTTTGTTTCAAATTATATCACATTTTGCCAAATCCACCAGCAGCATAAACAGCACTGAAATGGAAACGTATCAAAGAGTGGGTCCAAGCGGTGAACTGGTGTCATTTCTATTCGTTATTCAGTGATTCACAGGATTAGTAATTACAATACTTTTCCTTATTTGACCATCTAAATTGCCTCAGATGTCATGGGAGTTGTACATAATTCTCTGGTTTGAGTTTTAGCATTTGTACTTTTAGAAATGAAAGGTAAGAGAAAACAGCCTGAATGGTCATCATATATTAAGAAAAGCGGAATGCAGCCTGAAAGTTAACTTTTTAAAAGTAATTCCATTGAGCTACAGGAAATAGTTAATGCAGAGTTTGTCATTTGATACATGCTTGACATAAACTTGCAGGTAAATCAGAATGGAAGCTGTCTATATGCAGGTTTACTACTTAAAAAGATTGATTAAATCTTCCATATAAGATCTTTAGGATTTACAATGATAAATGTCAAAATGCTGCATAATAGTTTTAAGAGCTTGAATCATAGTAGCACAAAGAAATGTGGACAACATCTTTTTGTATTCTTGAAAGTAATTCTATAGATGGTATTTTGTCTCTCGTTTGTCACACTGATCATGAGAGATTTGTTAATAGAAACATATGTTGTTAGAAGTTTCTTGGTTTTCTTCCATGGTCTGTTTTTAGGGCTTTTATCCTTAAAAAGGTAAGCTAAAGCAAAAAGTAGGGCTGATTCTTTTTCCACATGTGACTACTAAGAGTATGGTACGAATGTAGCAACATGTTTTGCCTATACAGTATTTTCAAAAATGACATCTGCTAGATGTAACTGAGGGTATAATAAGGTGATAGAAATACATTAGACTTAGTTAGAATCAGAGTGCAGGCTGAGTTTGAAGGCCTGACAGTTAAAAAACATTTAAACTGAGCATATTTGCCTTAAAAATATATAAAGCTTAATTCTGTACAGTACTTTGACAAACAGCAAATATCACCAGGTTATTAGCTGGTATTCAAAGACGAATTTTGGAACTCATCATGAAGTTTAGGCCATGTTTGTGATGTGTGAAGATGTGCTAAGTAGCTGGAGAGGTTTTGTTTGGTACTGTTACTCGGTCTGTGTGGACAGTAAAGAAATGAACCTTGTCTGGTGTAGAAATCAGGCAATTGCATGAGTTTTCTTAAAAGACACAATATTGAAACAGAAGTTTGCATTATACTCCCTTTGAGTGCAGAGTATCTCATGCTGAAGTACCCCAGTCATTTTAAAGTTATGGCATTACACTTGCACAGGTATACCTTTAAGCAGCTGAACTCAAGCTCTTGCCTTAGTATGAAATCAAGTACCACAGATTTGCATCCAAGCCTTGCATCTTCTGTTTTATCAAACAAGCACAGAAGGCAGGGGATTTTCTAGATTAACAATTACCTTCTATCTCCAGAGTGAATTGCTGATGTCTTTCTACCGGTCTTTTCAAAAGCTTTTAAAAGTAGAAGAGACCATGTATGTACAAATTATTTTAAAATAACACTTCTTAGGAAAAAAATATTATTCTGAAGCACTATTCAAAACAGCTATTTACTTGATATGAAATTATACTCTGTGAAAGTGCCACCACTATGCCTCAGGTACAGACTGGGGAAGGTGATGATTGCAAGCACTTAAAATAACTGTTTTGCAGAAACAGGAGGTCACTGCATAAGTTATATGATTGATATTTTATGTGGAAAAGCATGGTCTAAAGAGTCTCTAACTCACGATTTGAGACCTAGGTATTTTTACAGCTGTATAGTATGATAGCCGGGAGGGTCTTAATTTCTAAGCACTGGAACTAAGTTTTAACTGAACTAAAAGACTTCATTCTTGGGCAAAAGCCATTCTGAAGTATCTTTTGGGTGTTTAGAGTAAGTAAAGTTGTTTGTACAGACACAGCTGTAATGTCACTTATTATTAGCATCAATTAGTGTGACAGAATTTGACCTAAAAGTCCTGAAGCAAGCAATTCACGTTATACTCAGTTTATTTAGCTCACAGTGTAGTTTAATAAAGATCTTCTGTTCATAGAAAATGGCATATTTAAGGACAAATTTTGATATCATAGGTGCAACACTTTCTGCAAATTGTTTGGAGGGTAGGCAACATTTGTGCTTTCTACACTAATGCCTCAAAACCCTCATATTTGCAAAGCTCAGAGATTTGGCAGCAGGTCTGCAGAACGCTAAGGCTTGCTGATCTTTTGTTTGTCTCTTTTTTTATATCAGCATAATTTCAAACTGTTCTCTACAATTTACCTGTCAGAGTGCAATTTTTCCAATAGAAGTCCTGTACTCTGTGTTAGGCAGGCGTCAAAGGGCACCTCCCAGCTGGCACAAATAGAAATTTAGTTCCAACTTCTTGTATTCACCAGAAGTAGGAATGCTTTTTACGTTCTGCTCCCATGAGAATTAAATATCTGGGTTTTTTTCCTGTTCAACAGCTTCTAGTCAGGACACAGGACTAATAATCTGCTATCTATTTTAATTAGGAATCTGCTTTTCTTTAGGACTAGGAATAGATTTTCCTTTTGTTGCTAGAGTTTTTGGTTCAGACAAGACAGAGCTCCAAAAGATGCAGTTCTGGGAGTTCTCTACAATAGGTTGTCTGTGAAAACCCATTCAGGTGAATAAGCAAGTTAATTTCTGATTATTGTAGTGTATCAGATGACATTGGTTATTCCAGATTTATTCACAAAAGGGGCCAGCTGGGTTAAAAATTGACTTAGAGGAAGGCTTCTGCATAAATTGTCTAAATTCCTACCATTAAAATTTGGAAAGTATCCCCTCTAGAATTAGACAAGAAAATAGCAGAAGGGTCCATGGTATTTAGGATGGAGGGGACTGGCAGCAAATTTTCAAAAAAAAAAAAGGAGAAAAAAAAAAGAGAGAGAAGATGGTGGGGAAATGGTCTGTATTTTCCAGCTTTCTGTTCTTTAGTATCAGATAAACTGATAAATGTGCAGTCTTTTAAATCCTTTGTTTCTTGTCCCAGAAATTAAGAAATATTGACAAAAGCTTTAATGGACGTGTTCTTGACTTACAGGGGAGAACTGGGACCAGTAAACATTACTTTAACCATCACAGCATAAATAAAAAAATACGAATGGCTGAATTTGCAAAGAAAACTTTGTGAACGTGGTCTTGTAAAACAAGATTCAATCCTCTTCCCTTCTTAATTCTTTCTGATATTTTTAATACACATGGAGAGTCTGATACTTGAGGGTTTTTTTTTATTTTAAAAGATGACTAAGTTTACCAGCTCGTAAAGTTGGCTATGAATTCCTGGAAAAAAATTAAATAGTCAAGCAGTTAAACAGCATTTGCTAGCCAACTGATCAAGGTGACAAGCAGCTTATTTTTACTTCTAAATCAAAATCTTTCAACTTTCTTATCATTTACTTATTACCCATCACCCACAAAACTTACAGTGGTGCCACAAGCTTCTGTAGGTCTGAAAATGTAGAACTAGTAGATATTCCTCTCTGTTTCTCTCTGTTGCACATTCTGTCTGGTGAATAGCAAATTATATCAGAGCACCACAGAAATCTTCAGCCTGAAACAATAAAGGTGAGAGTAAAACAAGAAGTACTTATAGTAAGCACTAACAGAACATTATTCAGTTGTTTAGAGCAGGGCAAAAAAAATCTTGGTTCAGGTATTTTCATTTGCCTGAATTGCACGTGCCACAGGGCTGAGCGACGTAAAAAGCTGCTATTATGTTGCTATTATTTCTCATCCTTGGTTCTGTCTCAGACTACAACTTTGTTGTGACTTTCCTTTTTTCTTGGTGTGTTGAACTGCTAGGACTCAGAAGAAGTGCTTGCAGCCTATGAGTTTTCTGTTTCCCTCTCTGATCTTTGCTGTCTGTTCCTCAGCATCCTGGTTCTTCACCTCTCAGTGGCTGTTGCAGGTGTTTCCACTGTTAGCTCCTTTGAGCTTGCCTTCTTTCTGGAGTTATCCAGGAAAGCGGAAGAAAAGGGCAGAAAGAAGCTGCCTGTCATCAAGTGTCACAATGTCTTTGAGCATCTGAAAGAGTCTACTTTTTTCCTATATCAGTTAATGAATGAGTACCTGGTAGATCTCTGAGAGTATACATCACAGGTACTAAATGTTGCATCAAATGAGCTGTGAAACATTGCAACTTTAATGAGGAAATAGGGAAAGGATCAGACCTGGCACCTGACAGACCCACACCAGTAAAAATATCTGTCTGAGAGTTGAGTTTATTTTGCCATGTTAGCTCAAATAGCAAAATTAATTAAGACTGGGTTATGAATCCCTGTGCAACAATCAAACATTGATATTTGAATTCCCAGACACGACATTGCCCTCTCCTTGCTGATATACAACTATAAACAGTAGTCAAGTCAAACCGCATAAGGCACAACTACAGACATGAGTGTGCAGGCAGGCAAACAGACACAAACACACAGAAACAAATCAGTTTTAATAGCTGGAGGTGAAGAAACAGGAAATATAGGGACAAGGAAAGGGAACATAAGTTGGCGCTTATTGTTGTGACTTAAGTCACAAACTGACTTCTCATTGTATGAGTGAAAAGTGAAATACATTCTTTGTATAAAATGTGCATATAAATCTTGTTAATAATTTTCCCTACAGTCTGGCCCTTATGTGTCAAAAGTTTATATTCCAGACACACAGTGAAGCATTGAAGAAAATAAAATAGAATTGTCAAAATTCATTAAAGAAAAGGTAAACATATTGCTTTGCAGTGGGGCAACAGCATGACAAACTTCAGAAATATATGCCTATTAGTTTTGGCTCTGTACTGGGCTTGGTTCTGGAACTGCACTTGCCTATACAGGCTGACCCCGGGAAATCACATCTAGTCGAGGTTTACCTTAAGCTGATATGTAGTTTGACTTAGGCCTGTTGACCAAATGTGGTTGGGCCACAGATGTGACAGGGTTATTCCAGCTGTCTCACGCTTCCTGTGCTGCATGGGAAAGAAAAATAAACTAGTGAATTTCTGAAGCCATTCTGACCTACCTCAAGCAGCTTCTCTGTTGAGTTGCTCCTCACGCACGTCTGTGCTTCTGAATTCAGCATGATGGGCTGAGAAATGAGGCTTGTTATGTGCAAGGAAAGTCCATTTAACAAGACTGAAGAATAACTCTGGTTATTCTTTCTTTATGCTAGCAACAGGTTTAGAGAATAAATGAGGCAAATCTCCAAGGAAGTAAGTAGCAAATGGGTTTAAATTAGGTGATACAGGTTAGGGCCATGCAAAGATGATCCTGGTTTGTGGGATTGATTTCAGGTTTTTTGAAACAGCAGTATGTTTTTATTAATGAAATTTAGAAACAAGAACTACTACTACATCTACTGTTTTTTGACATTCATCTTAATCAACATAACTGGATTGTCTTTGGAGGATTCATAACTGGTGTGGAAAAGTCTCCTGCTCTATTGTATACGAATACTCTATTGTTTTCATGATGAAAAAAGAGCAAGTTAGCAATTTTTTTTCTTCCATAATTGAAACAACTTCTCTAATTTCTGAAGATTTGTTCTGTTTTTACTTGCATCTCCTACTGCTCAAACTGTCCATGGGTCTGATAGCTACGATTTTCCCTGAAAAATATGGGGATTACATGGAAATAGTTGCATATATTCTAGTATGAATACATAAACAAATGCTATTGCAATAGAAGTTAAAAGAATATTGTGAGCTTAGAGAAGCAAAATAAAACTATCAGTTGTTAGCTGCACAAAGACTTCTTATATGGTCCAAAAAAAAATTATTCACAAGTTTAAAAAGATTAAATACAAAAGTATTTAATCAAGTGTAATTGCTCTCATTGAGTCTGAATCAGTGCTGAGAAATGAATAGACTTATCTGAACCACAAATCTGCTGCTAACCAAAATCAATGAGTACAAAAGTCACCTGAATTATGAGCTGACCCTGCTAAATAGGACTCAGGTGACCAGCAGCAGATTTCAATTATTGGATCCACTCTAGAACTGGATGCATACTTTACAATTAGTTATTGATTTAGTCAACTTCCATGCATCATTCTTTTGTCTCTAAACATAATGGTTTTGTCATTCTTTTTTAACACACCCGTTGCTGTACAGCTAGACTTATTCCCAAGCCTAAATGTTTTTTTTTCCTACATGATGTATCCTCTAGTACTGAGTGACTTGTCTTATAATCACTCAGTAAAGAAAAGCTAGACAAAAAAGGTAACTAATCGGGGCTGTTGGAACAGAGTTTCTAAAGGTAGGTAACAGGGCATGTTGAAGAAATTAGGTTCTCTTCAATTAGAACCACAATTTTCACTTTTTCAAAGGTACCCTTTCAATGGGCAGAAGTACTCCGTCTTGTGAATACCATTCTGTAGTGAAGTCTAGGAGCAGTACTTTCAAATGTAAATGAAAAAGAAGAATGGATACATTGTGAATAAGATTATTGTAGTGAACGGCATTTTTGAGGTCTTTCTGAAAGCTACGGACAATGATGTTTCATACAATAATAAAACAAGTTACTGCACGGCGCAGAACAGTTTTACTTGAATTGTTACAGATGCATTGTGCTTGTCCTGAGAGGTGTTTTGCAAAAGAAAGGCAAACCCGGAGTTGTCATTGTTCCCAGCTGAAGGTCCTGAAAGCAATTTTTCACCCACAGTTCTTGAAAGCTTTGACAAGTCTTGGCTCTGGAATAAGTGAATAATAGTAAGCAGCAAGCTAAAAATACTACAGTGAAATGAATGAATACTGAAAACAACTAGCAGAGGGGTTTACTGTTCCCTTTTTTCATTTGTTATACTAACAATTGGAACTGCAAGACGTGCTTAGAAAGTAATAAGTGTATTCTTGATTATACTGATTAGAGGCCCTGATAGAGCAGTCTTTTTAGCAACGAGAAATCAAGCTAGAGTAAGCACACACTGTATCTTAAATGTTCAGTGTATGTGGATAAAAGAAGAGGGGAAGGTTGGAGAAAAAGACTTTCATATTATCTGCCTGTTGGTGTGCAACAAGGGTCGACAGCTCACTGTGGGCCTGGTTACCAGGAGTGGCGGTGGGGGTCCCTATGATGAGAACCAGGGCTCTTTCTTCTAGGTAAAGCGTGATGACTTGAAGGGAGTTTGAATATAGCCAGTAACTGAACAGGGATTTGGACTTGGTTTTCATTTGCCTCCTTTGTGAAGAGAAGTCTAGCAAGAAACATGGAGAATTTCTTAATTAATGTAGGAATAGCTTATAAAACATGCTAATAGTGATGGAAGAAATGTAGTCTTATTTAAATTGTATATGTCCACGCTTGTCCCTAAGTACCTTTTGGGTTTTCCAGTCATTTTACATTTTATTGCTGTAATTGCACCACCTTGTCCTAGTGAGATTAAACATATTCCCAAGTGTATAATCTCATTTTGCTCAAAAAGAAATCTATATTCCACCTTTCCATTAATTATGGTGGAGCAGCTGGTGACTAGTTAATTTTTATGTATTACTAGCTGATTGCATGAACTCTACCTTTGTCATTTCTTCATCTAATGTGAAAGGTCTAAGTGATTTACAAGCTAAATGAACCCAGTAGTTTATCATAACAAAGTCTAATGGCATAGTGTGATTTTAAATGATGATGCTGTTTTCACTGCCAATTAGTGTTAAATTTCTCTACCACTCGTACTTTATATTTTCATTTTTAGGAGTGGTAAACAGAAAATGAAAATTGCATGTCTAGGCAGACTGACATGGGAAATAAACAAGCAATAATTTTTTGATGCTTGACACATGTTAGCATAATAGAAAATAATTGTGAGCAGTCAGAAGTTTTAATAGATACCCAACTGAAGTGTTTATCAAGATTCTTGAGAGACTGTTATGCCAATAAGATTACTTGTTTATTAATTTAATCAAACAATATGCTGGATTTGGCAAGGCAACACAGAACACTTATGTTTAACTTTTGGAGAAGCAAACTTTTGCTTATTTTGAAAACAGTTTTAGAGATGAGGATAAGCTTTCTCTATAAATGTAACATTACTTTAATCAAATTTTAAAATACATGGCATGAAATGACTGCTCAAAAGGTGCTCATATTTGTGAAGTGAGTGAAAAAATGATTGTACCACTGATCAAGGCTCTTCAAAAGAGAGTGAGAACAGTATCTTCTGAAATTTTTTCTTTCCTATAACTGAGTGATTTTTTTTCTTTCAAGTGCAATGCTTTTATCCGTATTTTTCCACATCTTTTGTAACATTAGTAAGACTTTTGAACACCGTTCAAAAAGTAATGTGGGCACACAGAATTGACCTGGTTTCTGCCAGAAACTTGAATCTAAACACTCACTGCTTGCATACATAGCTTGACTGTTTGAACTCTGTCCCTTAATTGAGCTCAGAAATTACAAGGACAGGCAACATCCTTTAATAATTTACAAAGGAAATGAAAAACAAAACCTATCTTTGGGAACCAAAATTTGCTTTTAATTAGGAAAGAAAAAGACCACCAGAGGTAATAGTTTTCTAGATAGTTTTATTGGATTATCTTTTCTCTTGGTTTGTACAGTCTTTTGGAGTTTGAGATGTTCTTTTCTGAAGTGTTTAGTTACACTGACAATATTCAAGGCTAATGTCCAACTGGGCATATGTTAAAATCTGTAATTCAGGATATAAATATTTGGAAATGCCATTTATCTAAAATCAGATTTTCATAGATTTTGAACCTCCAATGGAAATTTCACTTCCCAAAATTGGTACCAATTGGTACTAAGCTAACTCAGATTTACCAAATGTCAAAAATGCTTGCTGGCAGTAACAAAAGCTTTTTCCCAAACATCCTCTCTCCTTTTCCCTAGCCACGTGTGTAAGAGATGGGTTTTTTTATTCCTATTCTTTGGGGCAACACATTTTACAACCATTATCTATATTGTACTCACGCATGCCTTTCACAACACTTTCGCTCTGCATTGTGATGTCTATTTTCAGTCCAGTTGTTCAGCTTTATACTGTGACCTTTATTTCTTTCCCTTTCCAACCTACTACACAAATTTATATCTCATGTTTGTACCTTCCATTTTCCCCTCACCTGCGTCTCTCTCACCACTTTCTCTAACTTTCATACCTCTCTCATCATTGGACTTTCCCTTTCCCTTGCTGCATGTGGAATACACATTATATCTCTAAAACGGTGATTGTTATTCGCAGTCTCTTCACATCTGGCACCAACAACTGCCTCTCTACTGACTACTCAGATTAAAGCACTTAATACACAGGAGCTCTTTATATTGTCTCCCACTAACCTACCAGTGATATTTTTGTCATTGTTACCTCACATACTCTTCCTCTGTCACTTTCTTCCCCACAGATAGACTTTTGTCCACACTGTCATTGAATCTCAAACTCCGTTTTAATATGATTATTTGATTTTACATGATCAGAAAGAGATATTTGGCTTCACTAAGCATGGCTCCTGCTCGCTGTCTTATTAATCAATGGGTCTTACTGGGTATTGTGCATCAGCCCCTTCAAGTCTCCTATCACATGGCCTTTCTAGTATTGTGGTGCATGAACTTTACATATCCATCATCTCCTCTAGCTCTCTTTTTGCCCTTGCTTTCGTTCAGCTGTTTTCTGACTCCTTAGAAGCTTCCTGTTTCTGGCTCTTTTGCCCTCTTGCTGAATTTTAAGATTGCTAAAGCAACCTCCAGCTTCATCTGCTCTTCTCCTACTGTCATATTGTAAAGTATCTGTGATGGCAATACCATGCACAGGTGGGTGCTTATTTTTCTTTCTTTTTTGGCCATCTTCCTACCAAAAAAATTATTCAAACCAGTTTCAGCTGCTTCCTTCTTGTCTGTCATTCCTTCCTAATTCTCTGTTTCCTCTTTGATTTCATATTTGGGAGGAAATTTGACAAAAATACCATATGACCTTTGTCTTTCACAGCTTCCTTTCCTTTCCAGTGATTCCTTCCTCTTTCTCCATCTCCTTCATGTCCATTCAATCTTTCTCTTAGCATATAGCTGCCAAGTGAAGAATACAAGTGTGTTTTATAGAATTTTTTTCCCCTAATATGGAATTTAATCCATGAAAACAGATTCAACTAATGTTGCTATGTTGGTGACTTGCACTCTACTCTAGATCTTTATCTTTCTGGCCAATTCTATTTTTTTTGATGGCCCTGTCTGAAACGAACACATGCAAATCTAAAATCTGATTGCATTTAGGATTTCATGGATAGAATTGCATCAGATAAGGCTGAATACTTGAAAATTTAGTATTTTGGAGTAGTACTCTGACCAGATTTTGCATACTGAGAAACTGGGGTTCCCTGGAACGCTGAAGTCTTTTACTGCTGTGGTGAGTATGTACTTTCTTTCTGATGCCTTCCTTTTAAAGCTACCAAGATGTGCTTTTTGTTTGACTAGCCAATCCAACCTTGGACAAGGTTTGTGCTCTCAAGCTTTAAGTTAGAAACATTTGAGTTTATTTCTATAATATTTGTTGGCTCTTATCAAGTTGAATTTGTTATTAAATCAAAACATAAAGCTATGAAATTATACTTTGCTGATTCAAAATATTTTCTTTTTAGACACTCGTTCTCCAAAGAGAATAAATGTTGTGCACTGTCTCTGTAAGAAAACTTATTTTTGTCAGAAAACAGCCTCTGTTAAGAGTGAAAGTCCAATTGGTCCTACATGCCACTTACAATGAAAATAAAATGAACTATAATAAACATGACTAAATATTAGAATTAAATAATTCAAAAGTTTTAACTATACATAGAATTTCAGTCTGTCACCAAAACCTGGTCTAGGTATTTGTAATGCTGATCTACTGAATCGTCTGAACCTGTGGTCTCTTGTGCTAGGAAAGTAAATCTAAAGCCAGATAACAAAAAAGAAAGTCTGGAATCCTGAAGACATATGTGTAAAAGGATGTTTTTCTGTTTCTGTTATGAATTACTTGCACTTTTCTATATCTGACTGATATGCAGGTGAGTAGTGGTAACTCCACATTAAGACTAAAGTTGAGTATACTTGTGTGAGTAACAGAGTTGAAACCTGTAGCTAATCCTAGTTACAAATGTCATAAGCTGCTCAGCTGCTGCAACTGCAGTTTGACAATTACTGTTGCCTTTTGTATATTATATGAAAAATATGAATCATAAGGGCAGTTTTATCTCCCTCCCTACAATTCCTTTAAACCCCTTTCTAAACACCCCACTGCTTAATGTAAGTTATATTACTGGTTAGATTATATTTAATCCTGCCATAGTAACGGTGTACCAATATTCAAATCAGTTCTTTCAGAACAGATCCTAAATAATAATGGTTGAGTTTATTTATTTATTTATTACTTAAAAGGGAATACCTGGTAATCTTAGAGATGTCTAAACATCTTTTATAATGTTGTTTGGAGGGAAAGAAAGAAAGGAGAAGATGGATGAAGCTTGGGGTGGGATGCTTCCTGATGGTAAGCAAATCTTTTAGGGTCATGATATGCCTCAGGCATTTTTTGGTGGTTCCACTACTTCCCTGATTCTCCATCTGAAGAAAAAGTTACTGTGCATTTCATGTGTTCCTTCCATAGCAAGACTGTACATTTTTACTGGAAGATGCCTCTGGATCTCTGGAGTGTACATATCAGTCACTGCGAAGGACAATAATTATGTTCTAATTAACCTTTAGCGTTCAAGAGAGCTTAATGATGGCTGATGAACACAGGGAGATGAGAAGATAGCAAGGTCCAAGTAAATGAAGTCTGTACAAAGGAAGTTGTTTTGCAAAGCAGGCAAACTTAAGTGTGGGGGTTTTATCTGCTAGAAAAAGAGATGTTTTGTTTTCACATAGATTGTTTTCTTTGATACCATTCCATTTAGAAGCTGATCATGCTACAAGAAAAGAATATTCTACCTTTATGTTTGGTAACATCATTATTGCTATTTTCTATAGGTTATTTAGATGAATGCAATGATATATCATGTCAAAGCATCTGATGCTGTGCTAGATATAGTGAAAGAGTCTCTTATCGTGTCAACCAATTTTGGGGGGCATTTTTATAACCATTGTTTGTATTTTGTGGCAATGTAATATGCGTAGACAGACCACGTTCCATTTGGGACAAAGTTTGTAGCTCTCTGAACCTTTTAAGTTGTGTATTATCTACTACAGTCTCTAGCTGATATGTTTTGAATCCCATGCTAAGCTACTACTGTTGATACCAAGGAAGAATTAGGGTGGTCAGCATGCTAGTACTTGCTAGAGAGTAACCAAGAATCCAGCCTCCTGATCGTAGGGCTTTATGCAAGTTTGGAGAAGTAAGGTTTTTGGAATAGAGGACATCTCCAGTCTTTAAGACAAAGCTGAAGTTTTGGAGTTAAACCAACAGGGCAAAGCAGAGTAAACTTTTTACAAAGAGTCAACATATTTTATATGTTTTTGCCAGCCAGCTCTAGTTAGGGGACGATACTGCAAAAACAGAGTGAGACATTGTAGGGAAAAAGGGAGAATGTGACAAGACTCAGGAAGAAGATAAGAAGAGGTCCAAGTCAGGAGTAAAACCACTGTGACTGACAAACAGGAAAAGAAGGGGTTGGATTGAAAGGGCAGTCAGCATAAGGCTGAGAAAATACAATCAAGACATTCTCTCAACATACAGAGATCTATACTACAGCTATTTTTACAACAACGTCTCTGGGCTGGAATTACTGGCAGGTTCTTCCCAGCATTTTTCCCCTGAAGCCACATGTTAAAGAAGAAAAAGAGAAGTGTCACTTCCAGCATCAACCTGCAGTGAAAGATTAAAACAACCTTTTCCCCTCACTTCTCCCACCTCTGCCAGTGAAAAGTCAGAATGAGATTTTGATTTATTATTTTTCAATGCAATATTGTAAAAAAATTGCCTTATCAATTTCTTTGTTGTCGCATAGTAGCGTGAATGTGGAACACAGAATTAGCTAGACCTTTTTGATACAGCAATTACCATTTGTCATAGAGCTTCTGCACTAGGATATAGAAAATGAAGCAGATCTGTTACATATTTTTCCAAAAACTACTTTACTGTAATGAAACATTGTAGTAGTGGCAACAAATCACAAATGGTAATTTGCGCTCACTATGCAGCCAATTAAAGTTCTGTGTAAAAGCATTGGCAAGATAATATTTTCTGTCTAGTATCATAGATTTTGCCTTAACTTCTCTTGTTCTGGGCACTTAAACTGCTAATGCACTTATCTTTCTAACTTTTTTTGCCTGGTTGCCAATAGATTATTTTGGAGAATGGAGATGTCTTACATTCTCCTACCAAGTTTCTGCAGTATGTTGAAACTACTGATTTATATACTCTCTAACAGACAGATAAAATACTCTCTAGCCTGATAAATGTTCCACAGAAATGATTACATAATGCTTTAAAAATGATTAATTCTTCATCACAAACTTTCCACAGATTTTAAGTTGATTGACAGTCTGACTTATAAGAAATGCATGACTAGAATTAGTGTGGTTTTGCAGACTGCCAATGATAAATAAATATACTAAAAGGAAGCCATAATGCTACCATTCTACAATAAGTTTTGGATCAACCTGCCCTTCACTTTCATTACCACTACTCCAAACCTCATGAACAAGGAAAGATCTTTGTTGTTCTTTAATACTTCACAGTGACTACTCTTCTCAAGCCCACTTAGTTTGCACCCTTTGATATAGCAAAATATGCCTCTTTCTTTTAAATAACTCCTCTTGAGAAAGTAATTGCATTTTCTTATAAATGGAGAATTCTGTTCCACTTTTCATGATGGCAAAAAAACCTTAAAATGTGTCAAGAATTTAGTTACATGTTTCTTTTGAGACAAAGCACTGATGAAAGAACTGTCATTGGCACTCTAAGAGATGCTCACTAGAGAACAGAAGCTGTTGCACCGGGCTCTGTCAAGCAGTAACTCCATGTGTAGAATTCTCTGAGGAGCAAAAATCATTCATACTTCAGCACCTTCTAAATACAAAGTATGGTGTAACCATGTTTGCACCAAAGAGTCATTTTTGCAAATCTTTGTTTAGGCAAAGTTTTGTTCATGTGGTGCTACTGGGGAATAAAATTCTATGGGATAGCTAGTGCCTGTAATAATGACATCAGACACATTTTGTGCAGAAGCACAGAATATAAATAAATGTCAGGTTCTGGGAGGACCACTGCATGGAGCAATCTCCCTACTGGTATGTGACATGCCAAAGTGACTCTCGAAACACTTGCCAAAGACCACTCCTCTCTCTAATTGGCACTTCATATCACTGCCTCTTGAAGCTTAGCGAAAGAGACTGACAGAATTATGGGAGCATTATTTTCGAGTGCTTGTCTCAGAGAGGGGAAGTTAATCTATGCTGCTGGGTTTACTAGGCATTTGGGAAGCCATAGGTTTGCCAGTAGCCCTGAAATAATAGACAAGTTTTGAAACAACTAAAAAAAATCCCACTGAATTGCAAAGCCTAGTCAACAGTTACTGTACTTGAAGACAGGTCCAGAAAAATTCCCCTCTCTTTGCACTGGGTCCACATTGGTTTTTCACAGTGGTTTCTCTTCAGCTACAGACTCTTAAGTCCAGCCAGAACTCCCCAGAAATGTTCAAGTGTAAGAAGTAGCCACTTGAGAAACTGAAAACTGCATGTGGCTAATGCTCAGTATTTCAAGCGACAGTAGTAATGGCAAAGAAGTCTGAGATTATAGTGTTTGAAATAAATAGCCCTAAACATGGCTTGCTAGATTTGGGAAAGGAGGCATGTTTTAGGATGCTCTTACAACACAATCCGGGGAAATAATGTAGTGAAAGTGCAAGTGCCAATGGTTATGCATCTCAATCATTGCAGTAGCTGATCGAAGACAAAATTTTAGGCATAGCTTATGAGGGGTGTTTGCATGGCAATTTCATGAATCCACTCTTTTCTTTAAACTTTCTCTTTATGTCCTTGTTTCCTCTTTTTAGCAGCATCTTGACATTTTTTGAAACACAATTGCTTCCCCTGGACAAAAGATAACATGTCTTTCTTCATCTCAGCTTACCCTGAACACTTTCTGCAGTCTCCTAATTCTCTGAATGTCACTTCTGTCTTTGCTTCTGTTTGCTCTCTCCACCTTCATCATTCCTGACCTCCTTTACTTAATTTTCTTCTCAGAGTGCCTATGATCCCCTTGAGATTCTTCTCCTGGTCACCAGAGGTACTCAGGAGGACTGTCAAAGCAGAATAAAGCTATTTCATCCAAGGACTTTTCTTAGGTTTACTTTGAAATGAACTCTAAAGATAGGGTAAATGTCCACAGGTCATCAGATACTGATTGCTTCCCCAAGTCCTGTGAGCTGGCAGAGGAGTGACACTGCCACTTGTCAGCTTTTGCACTTCCTTGTGAGTCATGTTATGTTTCTTGTTTTGCCTTTAATTTTCTGTGTGCAAGTGAATACATGATTATGTCATCTGGTGATGTCATTCATCTCAAGAAAGCCATTTCTACCCTTTAACGTATATAATTACAAGAATGGAAGTACAATCCTAAAGTTTCTAATATCATAAACCAAATAAAGACCAAACTGTTATTTTTAAGTGCCATGACTTTTCGTCCAGTTGTGATATAGGTTAAACCTCTTTTAAAAATAAAAAATGGTAGGTAGTACCGAGGGAAAAAGAGATGTTCACCTTACTTTTATGAAAAGCTACTATTAAAAACCTGAAATAATAGCTGTGGTAACCCTTTGCTAACCCTGATTGCTGCTCCACCCGATTGGGCTGGAAGCAACATGTCAGACTATAACATCTGTGACGTTAGTCCTTGAATTCTTTAAAACAGGAATCAGACAGGTGTGTGGAATCAGACCTGTGTCACAGAGGCGCAAGACTGTTACACGCTTTTGTTCTTGCAATGCTACATTTTACCTTGCCTTTTCAGCTTTTAAATATTAGTTTAACAACAAAACAAAATATAACAAGCATCAATACAGACCATTTCTTTTTCCTTACTCAAATTAAGGGTACTTTGCAGTAGCATTATGCAAGATGCTGTGGGTTAGAACTGAGCTTCTACTCAGTTAAAGAGATGAGATACAGAAGCAGAATATGCATGTTGTGCTGCACTTGGTTATTCATTTTCCACTTTATCTGTGTTTAGGGCAGTAGTTTGGGATGTTTTGAGAATGCAGGCACAATACCTGGACACAGAATCTACTTATTTTCCTATGTTCTCTGGCCATGGTGGAATGAAGAAAAGTAGTGTTGCAGAGGCTTCAATGCACTTAAGCCTCTGGCTTACACAGTCTGACTTAGAAACTGTGAGTAGGGTAGAGGGACGTTCAATGACCAAGGAGAAACACCACCAGGTCTCTCTTAGTGTTCTTCAAATAAGAGGGAGGAAAGAAAAGCTCAGATACAGTAAAGAAATGAAAAAATATAAAAAAAATCAGCATAAGATAAGTCTGTGAAAAACTGCACATGGAGCTATAATTGACAGAGGACTCAAGTAGTCAATAAGAAGACACTGTTAAATTCTGTTAATAAAAAGCCCATAAATACACCAGCGAACTAAGGTGCCATCAGTAGCAGATTCAAATAAGTAATTAAACTGTAGTTTTCCTTGTGCTAATTTTAAAAGTCAAACAATTGCTCAGAACTATGAACGGTACTGGGGAAAAAGCTGGAAATGTTGGGATAACTTCCCCAGTTAATGACATCTTGCCATGTGTGAAGTTAAATGGATGAATCAATTTTCAAAATATCAGAGAGAAAAACTGGATGGTAGAAAGCTTGCAAATGTTTATAGAAACTACATTTCTAGTACATTACTGTCAGATATAATAAAAGCAGCTACATGAATGTTTCATGACAGACTTAGGAAATGGCTACTTAACTGGGGCCGGGGAGGAGTCCACCTTAAAGCTGGGTAAGTTTTGACTTCTGTTCTTATGTTATTCTATTACAATACTGGAATGGAAGTAGTATATAAGATTATATAGAGGATATTGAAAGAGTTTATTTTTCCAGTACTTCAGAAATGCTTTATGCTTGCAATGGGAAATGCAGCTCACAGGGTTTAATGCATTTGCTGGATACAGTATGTGAGTCTTTAGGCAGGGCCTGAAGTGATCATTAAATTGTGGTGCTTTTCAAGCCCTTTCCAGGCTCGTGTGTGGTGTGTTCTCCAGCTCTGTCCTGCCTCCAGGTGAGACAAAGCTCAGGTATTCATACTTCCCCCACACTCCTGCTTTCTTTGGGAAGGGAGCTACCTTGGCCAGAAGGTATCCATGATAAAACCTGGCCAGGTTCACGGGTTTGACAGCTGGGAGATTGGAACAAGGGGCAATGCCACATGCTATTCCTGCCTGAATCTCTCAGTGTGACCTTTATGGCTAATAAAGGCAAATTCCATCTTGGGTCAAAGTTTGAAAACTCTGGTTGTTTAAAACACTTTTCTTTCTTTTTCTCTGAGTTAACTCCAACCTGTGTTTCCATGGCAATAGAAATGAAAATCTATTGGCAGCTTGTAGGCAGGCAGCAGATGACAGCTCTCAGTACCAGATTTCAGCAGCTGACTTTCAAATAACACTTCCAAGAACCCACTGCAATAACAAGCACAAAGATTTTAGTACAATATTGGTTCCTCCTGTATATATTACTTAAAAACAGAGGGAATGTGGCTTGAGGATAAAATTATTATTTAGAGAAATGTTTATACCTCTCTATTGACAATTGCTTGCTTGTGCTTTTCGGCTTCAGTCCTGCAATGTACACAGTGTGCATAGATCTAATTATATACTTTCTATGCGATACCTATGTGATAGTGCAATTTGTGATATTCAAAGAAGATATTTGGTATTGCTAAAGTGAGATAATTTAGATAAAGAAACTTGCAGACGGGCTAAAACACTCCAGGATATGGAAGAGAAGAAACTCACAAAACTTTGGAGAGGAGTTTAGGATGTTTTTTCATGGGATCCATCAAATGTAGATTCCAAGGAAGATTCCAAGAGAGAAGAGGTGATCTGGGGATTCTCTGGAGAGCTTCCCAGGAAGGAACACAACAGTAAAGCACTGTTAGAGAACAGGTTTTCACTCTGCTTGTGAGTCTTCCAGAACTGATCAGAAGCAATCACAGATAGTCGTCTTGTGGGTGCCAAACCTGTGCAGGCCTTACAACTGCATTTGCTGCCAGCAATAATGCTGGCCTTTTTCCCAGTGCCACTGACTACTGCGGGACTTGCAAGCTACTACTAATTTGTAAATCAGATCATGAGGAAAAAGTCTTTCATTGTTGTTTTCTTGTTCTTTCCAGAACACAGGTGGTGAAGCTGTTTTCCTTGTTAAAACACAGTTCTAATTCATTGTCCTAGTAGCACTGGCCAATATTTATTTTAACCAGAACTGGAAAACTCTGAGCCAACAACTGCATGTATATTTTATGAATTTTCCTTTGTATATGTCGCATATGGTTTGTATATGATTTTGCTGGTGAAAATCACATTTTTGCAGAGTGAAAACACATTAGTTGACAGTAATTAAATCCATTTCAATTATGTCAGTATTGCACAAGCCTTGTGGAAGCCCCCTCTTTGTAGAGAAATGTCTAAAGTGTTTTCTTTCTTGTTACTCTGTCATGAATGTTTCCAAAAAGGTCAGACCAGTAAATTACTTCTCATGAAAGGCTTCAAAAGCTCTGAATTGTGTATGTTCCAAAGGCTAGAATAAAAGCAATTACAGAATTGTTTACAAACGAGATCCTTTCCTTCCCTTCTAGTTCCCCTGTTGTGCCAATCTTGGCTAGAACACTCTATATCCTAAGCCAAATATTGATCGTTATGGACTTAAATAGGGAACTGGAACGCTTCTTAATAGTTAGGGCTTCAGACAAATAGAGTTTAAGTGTTACGCCTTTAGCCTTGCACATGACTATAGGCTTTCTTCATGATGCTTTTTTGTTCCAGACATTGGCAGATTTAGCTTTTTGAGGAATACCAGTCATTATTTGCTCAGGGCAGCCCAGTTTCCTAAATTATGATTTCTTGGAATTAGCTCCTAAGGAAAGAATGTCTTCTCCCTCTAACCAGAATTTTTTTGGTCATAGCTGTCAACCTCTGTCATGTGAACCATTCCCCACAAAGATCTTGAAGATGTAAAGTTCTGAGAGATGGTGCTGACTGGACCTCAAAACAGGAGGTAGCCAATTTTATTATCTATTAAGTTTATTCTGAACTTTCATCTTCATCCATCTGTAGTGTCAGGGGCATCATGTTGAGAAGTATTTTCTCCCATACAATTGTTTGCCTCTTTCTTTAAAGGCAGACAATATATTTTATTGCTCCCATTTTTAGGATCCAGGGCGCTAACACGTATAGTGTGCTTAGTTCACTAGTTGCTTGTTACTTTCAGATGAGGGAACAAAAACCAGTTTCTTGAGGACCATAGTCATTAAAATACTTTGTTAAAAAATGCTCAATTCATTGGGAGTGATGCCAACTGAAAATCTGAAATAATTCTAATAGGGTATGAAAGGTAGCACTAAACGAAACAAATACAGTAGTGGTAGGATTAAACACACAGGAAGCACTGCTGAGCCTGTAAGGATGCTGTTGGGAGACATTATATCTGTAGTTGAAATGTGTATTAATGGATATTGATTCTGATGCCTTTGTTAAAGGGAAATTGATAGATGTTATGATTTGCTCCTAGTAATGTGAGGGGAAGTATACATATTGAAGTGAATAATTATGGTATGCTAAACTTATTATAATTTGTTAGTGTCCAGTATGCCTAATTAGAACATCGGTGAGTTTCCATGAAAAGAAAATGAAAGAAGGAAAAAACCTTTTTTGAATAATGAAGCTTGTTGAAGCCAGACAAATACTCTCTCATTAGCCATCAGTCATTTGTGTTTCAATTATTGTTAGACGGGTACCTGTTGTGGCTGCATCTAATAAATACTAAAGCATAAAAGTTTCTACGCCCAACTGATGCCCTCCTAAGCTACATGTTTCCTCTTGTCATCCAGATCCAATCTTTGTCACTGAATCACGATTACTCATTTACAGATGTAGTTTTAGTGTCTCTTTTTGTCTAATGAGGCACAAAAGTAAGCTGCACATATGAAAGGTCTGATCTCAAAGCGTTTGAGAAAAAGGGTATCTAAAACTCCCATACATTTGAGCATGGAAGGAGTTTCTCAGATTGGCCTACATGCTACCATTTAAATTTCCTGTTTCCCATGGCTGGTAAGGCAAAGAGTAAGAGAGAGAGAGAAAGTACAGGCTCAGAGAAGGACATATAAGGAAAAGTTTTTCTAACAAACCAAGCTTTCACTTTTGTATGCTGAAATACTTGACCTCCAAGTAATCTGCCAAATCAGAAAAAGCTCTCAGTACAACTTTCCTCTGCTTATATTAAAGGCATGTTTACAATACAAGATTGTTCTTTGTGAGGAAGTAGCTAAAACCTTTAATACGCTCAAGATCTTTACAGACAGTATCATGGCACATATACCAAGGAAGCCAGAAATTGGCACTGTGTGAATAAAATATCTAATTTTATGTAAATATGCAAACTCTGTTTAATTGGTGTCACATTTAGTGTTTTTTAGGGTCTTCCAGGCTTTTTTTTTTTTTTCCGGTTGGTTTGGCTTTGGTTTTTTTTTTTGTGAGTTTGTAACGACAGTCAATCAATTAAGGTTTAGGAAAACAATAGAACATGTTGAGAGAATGCTGATAGGCTGCAATGTAAACAAGAATATTTAAATGTTGACAGCAAAAGTAGAAACTGGAAAGTAGTGCAAGAAAACCAAAGGCACGAGTCTGGGTCAGTTGGCATAAATTTCCATAGGCCACTCAGCCAGTTGACGTGTGAGAGTTTATATTAGTGAAGAACGGTCTCAGAGTTCAGAGTTATTTTATTACTTCTGTAATAATCTGAAGTGTACTTCTCTGCTGAGATTCAGTTAAAATACTCAGTATTTAATGATCCTTTGAATTAAATCACAATTTATGAAAATGTGTCCACGTGTTGGCACAAATATGCATCTCTCTATGTATATTTATCTTTATTCTCTTTTTCTTTTCTTAGAGTGTTCTAACATCTAAAGAAAGGAAACATTGAAAGCCATTAGAACTAAAGTACTATGTGAAATAGCAAGTTTTAACATTGTGCACCAGGACTTTTAGGAAACTAGGTATATATTACATATATTTAAAGCAAAAAATGGCTCTTCTATTTCTCTGGAGCTGTTAAACAGCTGAAAAAAAAGCTGAAGCATATAAAAACTCAGATGTCAGAACTCAATTCTGTAGTATGCATCATGAAACGTACTTAAAGTTTTTGGTGTTGCAAAGAATTCACAGAATTGGAACAAACTGTGCCTTTGAGATGACAACTATTAATACATACTGTAGTGAGGTAGCACAGGGATACTGAATGTATTCATTTCAGGCTGAATTAGGGTATCCTGTTTATTACTCCTACCCCAAATTTCACATACCATCAAGAAATATGAAAACACTGTCTCCGACAAAAAATCCACTGAATCTTTTTTTTTTTCTCTTTTGTAATAACTTTCAGAATGGTGGTATATCAGGGCAGCTATGAGTACATGAAGACAAGTATTCCTAACTATGGTGAAAATATTCTTATGATGCAAAAATGCCAATTTGTGATAAAGTGGCCATTTTAATAGTAGGTTTTCATGAATTAGTGAAAACAGAAAATATGAAACACACCTGTAATTTAACTAAATATACTATAACTTCTGAAGTCTCAGACAAAACCTAAAATGATTAAAAAATACAGTTCTATTCCAAACTCTCCACCCTTAGAGAAGTGCTGCATAATAACAATATGAAATCCAGTGAGAGCATTCTCACTAGTATTCTCATGAGGTATTATCATTCTGAAGCAAAGTAGTAGAGGTGTTTCAGGATATTGGTATGAGCAATGTATTTCATTTCCATAGACTTTTAAAATCTATGGTTAAGCTTTGCATTGTATGCTTTCCCAGGAGACATCATTTGGATTGTTTTCTTTCATTTGCATTAATATTGCAGAAACTTCTCATTATCTACCTATTATATCCCACTTAACCTTTTTTTTCTTGAAATAGGTTTTTCCTTCACTAATACTAGATCTCTAGATAGTTTTTCCCTTTCTTTTGCCATCATTCACTTTCTGTCAGATTTTAAATGTTTTTCCCATCCCTTTTCTTTACTTGCTGGATTTAATTATTGTATTTGGCCACTTCACCTTTATAGGACTTCTCTATAGTTCCTGTTGGTTGCAGCTTGCTCAACATTTTGACATGAAAATTGCAACATAAATTAAAATAGCTAGACTGCAATGTGCAGTCAAACAATCCAAATAAATTCTTCAGTTGTCGCCTTTTAGCGACTGGAAGAAATTTTTTATAACGGGAATTTTGACTCTTTTCCCAGCTACAACAATGTAAATCTGTGTGCAATCTTTTTATATTGGACACCTGCATTATATGATATTTTTAATGTTGACGTGTGCATCCTTTTGTTATGGAATCTATCTTTATTGCTCCACTGTTCTCTAAATGAAACACAGGTTTTCTTCATTAGTATTGGAATGTACCTTATATATACTGAAAGCTGTAGGTTACCAGAGAAATCTCACCTTTTTAAGAGTCTATTTCTTTAGTACATTTATTTTTATGTTGTTAGTTTGTGCAATGACAGCACAACTTTATTTTTCTTCCTCTTCTTTCCTTGTTCTGTGAGAGTTTTATATTGATGAAGCGCACTTTTCTGCAGACAAGTTGATTGTTCTCACATTTTTTTGTGTGTGATAAAAATATTGAGGAACTTAAAATTATTTTCATTTTACTATTGCGGAAGTAGGCAGCAGCAAATGCCATATTCTACAGTGCTTGTTATTGCAACAGAATGGAAAAAAAAAGCCAAATAAGTAAATAAAATTCACATACTATCATGATCCCAAAATGAAAATATATTTATTGTGCAGCAGGATGCAAGAATCTCTTTTCTACTTGAACAGGTAGTTGGTTCATTCTCTAGAAACCAAACATGCCATAATGTTCAGTTACTTAGAGCAAATCTCTCACTGGCATGTATTCACCTCAATATTCACTGTCCATCTGAGAACAACAGAGCTAACTTACCTCTCAGTGTTACTTGTAGGAAGAGGCAGAAGCGATGGCGAGCATCTTACCTGTATCACTCGAGCTATAAACTGGTTTTGACCATATCTTTCCCCAGCAGGACATACTACTTTGGTATCAGTGTTGGTTAATATTTTTAGATGTAGTCTTAAAACCTATAAAAATGTAGACATCAAAGCTTCAAATACTTGATATTTTAAATCTTCATTATTTTATCTGCCATATTTCTTCAGAAGATAATTAAACTATTTGTGCTTATTTAATGGAATGGCAATTTCCATGCGTTAGTAAATTTTATGGTCTGTACTACTAGGGGTTTGCTCTGTGCTCTGCGCATTGCTGTACCTGCAGCGTGACATGTTTAGTTTCACATCTCTGCAGTGGGGCTGACTCACTTTCACATTCTAAACAATTTAGATTTTGGTGCTAGCCTTTTGCAAGTGAACTGCCTACTGTTAAGGGGTATATCTGAGCATAATGGTATCTCACTGTAAAAAGATGATGCAAATAGGTTTTGACAAAACAGCAAGACCAAAAATGTTTACGTATTTTACAGTATTTATAAATAACTTTGTAAAGATAAACCTGAAGTGTACCCAGAGATGCTGAATGGAAAGTGACAACCAGTCATAATAATTATTCTATGAGAAAGAACTTTGGGGAAGTACTGAAGGTGTAGTTTGGTTCTTGGTAAAAAAAAAAGCATGCACAGGAGTCTGTGGCAGACTTAGAACAAGCAGGACTACCTCATGTCAGCTATGGTCATATCTCTGAATACTGTATACAGAGAGATCCTCCTATACCATTTGTGGTGACAAAATCCATGCCTGTCTCCATCCTCTTTCCTTCCCAGTATAGCTGCACAAGAAAATGCAAGACTTTTTGCCATCAATACAGTTCTTAGGGCTCACGAAATAATCTTTCTCTCTTCCTTAAACTAAAAATAGCAAGCTACCTGTTAGGTTTTAAATATTGGGGGCTGCTGTGTTATGCTTATAGTCTGGCACAGAAACTATGAAGTCGGTCATTAGCAGGCTCAGGACAAGCCTCTCAGCTAAGGATTCTGAATTGAAAAAATAAGTGTAGTTCTCCTGCACTGACCTGGTCTGCTGCAAGTTCTCTGTCTGCCTCATTATCAGGTAGCATGTTAGGTAAGAAGCACTTTTCTGGAAGCTAAGCAATAGACTTAATTGACATTCAATCCTCTTAACTGGTGCCAGTAGCAAGAGAAGCAAAAGACTGGAAGTCCTGAAAATTATAACACTGTATACTAAAATGAAATTATTGGCTCATGAAGAAGTCAGTACTACAGGTTTGGCTAGACCCCCATACACTGCAAGCCAAATCTTGCTTACAAGTAAGTGACTGTATTAATTCTGAAGAGTATCTTAATACATCAGGCCACTGCATATAATCCTGAAAGTCAATTATGCATCAACCATATTGTGTTTCTGTTTTGTATCCTACATATCACTCTCCTCAAATTTAATTTTGTCTAACAACTTCAGCACAAACAGATATATAAGAATCTTCTTTTGTAGCTCTAGAGTAATGTGATACTTTAGGCCTCCTGCGCTTCCAAGATCCTATGTAGATAAAAGAATTAGCTGCAGAGCTACTCTGCCAAATGTCCTGTCTAGTTTAAACCTGAAGCAGTTCAGATCTTGTTCTTTTCTTTTCTGATTTTGTCAATGATAAACTGTCTCTTTCAGATTCTTATACAGCTATTGTTATAATATGTACCCAATTACTGTATTTGAGCACCTCAGTTCTCATCCTCAGACCAGCCATATAAGCTAGGGTGTGTTATTAACCTCTGAGGTCCTAGACTAATGCTTTCACCAAAAGAACTGTCCTTCCACATTATATAGCATTCATGCAAGCTTGATAATTTCCTTTGAGACTGTGAGACTGGAGTACTGACACCCAATTTTTTGTATTAGGTTTCCAAAAGAGTTGATTCTTCTCCATTGCAGAAGAGAGATTGAACAGGGTAATGTAGGTAATCCTGTGAAAGACAGTATCTGTTGTCTTTTTTCTTGGTTTGCCATTGAAATTTATTAAGGAAGAAGACATCTTTGTTGAAAGAAGAAGGAATGCCTTCAAGAGGGGAGAAAACTCCTTGCAAGCAAATGAATTAGATGCTGGGGAGAAGAGCTTCTAGATTCAGGATGGGGCAGAAGAGGGAGCAAACAGGAACTGAGAGCTGGGACATGGGTGGCTTGCAAGGCAATTAGTGTCAAAAGTGGGGAGCATGCAGTCAGGTCACAAAGGAAACAAAACTTTCTTTTTGAAGCACTGGAGTGGTCTGTAAAGCTGTAACTGATTCACAGAGTGACTGAAACAATGCCTGGAAGCTGCTTGTAAGGGAATTTGCTTGTAAGGACACAGGATAGACCCTTTATTTTTCTCCTCTGACATAGTTTTAGTTTTCTCAGAAAAAAAATATCTTATAGACTAGTAAACCCTGGCTTTTGAGTTTACAAGACTTTTCAGTCTTTACGAGACACAAAATATGAGAAAAAAAGCCAAGGCAGATCCATCTCAAGTGTCTTGATGACTTAGGGTCCCATCATAAGAACTTATTTCTGGTTTTATTACTATAGTATTTGAGGCAAGTTCAAAGTTTTAAATGGTTAAAATGATTTTGGTCAAGATTTCCATCCCCCAATTTGGACAACCTCTATATATGACAGGATGGCTATGAAATGCTGTTGTGGCTGTGCAAAAAAGAAACAGAAATTGCCCTGGAGAATTCATTCAAGAAGGCACAATAACATTGAGGAGTGGAAGGGAGATGAGGGGTGGTTTGTAAAAACAGCTGGTAAGTTAGCTATGGGACAGCCAGTATAACTCCATTCCACACAGAAGCTAAGAAGTGTCCACCTACTACAAAGTTAACCAGGCAAAATATTTTGAATGCATTTAAACCAGTCCAGCGGCTTTGGATCATGCCATTGTTGTGAGTTTTCTGGTCACAGAATTGCTGTAGAGCCTTGCTCTGGTATGTCATATATGATCAGACAAAGGCTGATGCATGTCCTGATCAGAGAGAAATCCTTACTCTAAGCTCCATTTAAACACATCCTCAAATCCCAGTTTAAAACTTTTCTTCCTAGGAATAAGCATAAGCACATCTTTATCTCTTTCTGATGAAAGGCCATCTCTTAGACTTAAGAATTCAAATTAAAAAAAAAATATATTTCTGCTTTGTTCTGAAACACCATGCAAAATGATTGCTTCCTCGGTATTCTGATCACTGACTTCAGAGTGGTTTCTGAGGCCTGAAGATGTAATACTGTATACCTTTTAATGTAACTAATATATAACTAATTCTCAGATTGCCCTTATGCTCTCTTTTTTCTAACTGTGCTTTCTTCTGAAGTGTTTCCAAGTGAAGCAGATGTAAGTTTATATTGAACATATTCTTTGGTTCCTTAGTTTTTACTAGTTCTGGCCTTTTATTCAGTAGGTCTTATCTTAAATGAAAATCTTAAAATCTGACAAATAAAAAGAACTTTTTTTCCCTCTGTGATCATAGGTTTCACTCACTGCTGGCTCCTGAGGCTGTTAGGCACCACAAGCACACTCTCTAAGGAAATTTTTTGAAGAATTATTTAACACAGCCCATTAAATAGCTGTAAAAGTGTAAGAACACCAACAGATTTAGGACTTCAGTTTTATTAGGAAGCCCTGCCCTCGCATGTGGAGCTACACATAGAGAAATAAGATGATAAATAAATAAGACAAATTGGGGCAAGAAAAATATTGAAAGCCCAAGAAAATTCCATGTAGAAGCTGTTGACTGTGAAGTTCCAGCAAGTGCGCATTGCATAAACAGGGAGTTACAGCTTTCGAAGGTGCTGTGCACTGGTGATCTCCTGTGTAAATAGTGGAAGTTGCACAGCCCAGCCTCAGACTAAATGCTAACTAAATTTCTGTGCCAATTGTTTTCTGAGCCTTCAGAGGTAGAAAGCTAGTAGGAAATGCTATCAAGTAGCTTAGCATCTGGTTACCTGCAGGTGGCTGATAGAAAATCTAACAGAGGACCTTAAATGGCAGGCATGTATTCTGAATTTGGAGCCCACTGATCAGTATCTCAGTAGAAAAAATCAAGATGCCCTTTAAATTTAAAATCCTAAATAGAGTTTTATAAGCTTCAATCCCAAGTTTGAAAAACTATATTCCTCCAGCAAATAAAATCAAACTTACGTTTTATTTGCTTATGTAATTTCTCTCTTTTTCTTATAGAAGTATGTAGACTTTTTTAAGGACTGTGTATCTTCACGATAGGGAGAATGCCATCTATTGCTTTTCTAATGTTTTTCTTTGTAATGTTGTTTAATAGCATTTTCAAGACTACAGTTAGAAACTTAGTGGCTAGCACTGTACTGTCAGTTAAATTAATTGCAGCATACTTTGTGTGCATCTGCTTGTACACTGCAGTCTAGTTTGGTAAAAAGTTGTCTGTCTTAGAATGAAGTTTGAAATACCACTTGATAGTGATGTCACAGCGAAGATAAGTGTAACAGAGCTGTGCTACCATTGCTTATGTGAGTGCATCAAAGGGAGGCTTTGGATTATGATGAACTGTTGTTTATCAATTGAAGGAGCATCTTACACTCCAGGAAGAACATATTTCTTGATTTGTATTTAAGCTATAAGGAAAACAATGCAAAGCCATACTGCACTGAACAAGGATCATGCACATGCATTTAAATCACTTAATCTAACTTTTAAAGGTGTAATTCAGGATCGTGTTCTTTTTGTATTTGCAATTAGGTAGAACAGATGTGGAAGGCTTAGTTTAAAATGAAATGTCCAATAAATAATCTTTGTTTTTAAGGCATTGCTCACCTATAGGACTTTTTCTGTAGAACTTTTTTCTATAGAAAAGAGTTTATCCTCTGATTCAGATATTTATTGTATTTAAAAGTATTAAAGCTGCACAGGATTCCAAAGGATTTATTTTGGGAGCATGTGATATTTCTGAAGTAATTTACTGAAATTTGTGCTTGAAATTGTTCTCATAATAATGAATTTAAATTTTGCTGGTTAGTTCTAACATAGTTAATGATTCACAAATGATGGTAAAGAATTTTCATAGTTCTTACAGTTAGATCATAGATATGTCCAAGGGAAATCATGCCCATATTCTTGATAAAATGTTTTTTTTCCACATCATATACCATAAAACTGCTTTTCTTATAGTTGCATTGATGCAACTGAAGCTCTAAATATGCCTAAGATTGCTGAGCAATCATGGTGAATTTTATGAATACACTAGGTAAAAGAGAAAAGAAGTGACATTTTTCAAGGGAATTGTTTCCAGAAGTGTGAAGTAACTAAAACTATTATTTCAGTTGTGAAATGAGGAGAACCTATTGCTAGTTACTACTGAAACTTAAAAGGAATTAGGTTGTGTGCAATGTCTAAATATTTTTGATCAACTTATTTGCTGATAGAATGTAAGTGCCACTTGCCTTTTTCTTACAGTATTACCAAAGGCTAAAATACTAGGCCCACACATTCACCATTGCCCTCCCATTATTTTTTAATTGGTTCTTAATTGTCTTTCTTTCAAAAAATGGTATACTTAATCATTTGCACAAGTATTGTGTATGAAATGAATCGCAGGGAGGAATCATATATTCCACATATGTTGTGGAAATGTGCCCTTTTCTTTAACATAAAAAGTTGTTATACTTTATAATTCTTGAACATTGTCCATAGACTAAAGTCTGTAAGAACTAGAAATGCCAGAAAGAGGAGGCTGCTGTCTTTGCATGCAATATAAATGTAAATTTTAATCCCAAAGCTTATGAATATATATTCACATACATTTAAACAAACTGGCCCTTTGAGGCCTTTGTCAACAACAAGTAACTGTCATGTGATAAATAAGAGAAGGTCACTAATCTTAACTTAAAATACTTAAGGAAAACAAGTACAGTATTAGCTATGGAAAATATTGAGCCAGAACCAAATCTTAACTGCTAATTGAGAAGTCTGGCTGTTGACGCATGGCTATCGTGGTTAATACAGCCCCAGGCATAGTTTCATAATTGCAAGGAGTGAAAGCATCTTGCCACTGACAAAAACTGCCCTCAAAAATCCTCACTGCTATTTATAGGTATTCTCTTGGATGTTGCCTCAGTTGAGCAGTAGTAAAGTTATATTTAAATTGTCCTCTTTTAAGCAGCAAGGAAAAAAACTTGCCTGACTGAAAATTATCTGAATTCTACCTATGAAATCATGCCTGCCAGGACTCGAATATGTTCACCAAGTAGTCTCTCTTTGCTTGTTAAAATGCCTTTTGTTCAAACAATCTCTTCTCCCTGTATCAATATTCCCCACAGCTTCTCACTGCTTAAGTCTTGTGTGTGCATGCTGTCCAAATGGGGGCTGGATTCTGCTACCTTTATTCATTCTGAGCAGTCCCTTGAAATAAAATTGAACTGAAGTAATCAGCTCTTACAAGGTCTCATCCTGAAGCTAAGACATGTGGGTTGACTGGGATAGTAACTGAACTTTGAAGCATTTATATGAATCCTTTGAAGTTTGCCCAGCATTATTAGCAACATGTAAAATCCTTCAAAGCCAGATGCAGCCATTTTCCTGACATAGAGTTGGAGCTTCTAGAGGGATGCTAAATTGTCATCAGTTAAACAACTGTTACCAAGGCAGAAGTCTATGTGAATAACACTGTCAGAGTCCAGCCCTATTTGAGTTTATAAATATAATTTCAAATGCATAAAGCCAGATACAGGTCAGAATGTAGCTGAGGAAGGATGCAGGGATCAGATAGAGACAAGCTGGCATAAGAAAAGAGGGAAAATAATGCCAAAGAAAGAAACTAAGAAGCAATAGTGTCCTTCCCAATCAATGATATTTATCAGCAAAAGAATGAACGAGAAATTTCTACAGCATTAATCATGCTTTTTCCCCTCTAGGGAGCTCCTCATTCAAGGATTGACCCCTTGTCTGGCATTGTGTGAGGCGTGATTTTGTTAATTAAACACAAACATCTTGAATGTGCTGGGCTCTTCAAATTAGCCTATTAGTAGTTTAACACAATTATATGACTTAAAAACAGCATCCCTTCTTAAATTAAGACAGCATTTGTTCCTTCTTTATAGCTCCGCCCCCCCCCCCCCTTTTTTTTTTTTTCTTTNTTACCTGGAAATACCCATTTCCCAGCTGTTTTAAAATAATGTGCTGTTTTGACATTGCGAAGGCTGCCCTGGATTCTCCAGCTGAATTCTGCCATCCTCACTCAGGGTGAATAATCCTTCCCTGCCTGAACCAATCCCTTCAACTAAGGAGAGCTGCTCATCTTGAGCCAAGTACTGCTCTATGGATTTGAAGTGGCAGAATGGGATACTTGCTGAAGTTATATCTTATGAATGTTCACAACATGGAGTTTTGGTGGGTGAGACTGACAAGCTATTTTGGTGAAATTCTTGATTAAAAAGACTTCCTGCAGAAATCCTACCTACCTACCTACCTACCTACAGGGCCCCTAGCAGCCAGCACTCATTAACAGTGGAAGTAGTCTCTGAGAGACAATGTTTGGAAGGTTAAGGTTGAAAAAGGTATGTTTTGTGTTCTTGTTTCGTCTTAAAAAGCTCCAATCAAAATAAAAGCCTAAATAACCCTTCAAATGTGATGATGCTCTGTCACCCTGCTATCTGAATTATTTGAATGTGTAGGCAGGATTTGGGGAGTTGTGGGTGTTGCGAGTGATGTAACCCAAGGAAATAGTCTTTGAAGAGGCTTTGAATATGCAGTAACTAGCATTTAAAAACTGACAGATTTTGCACAGCAATTCTTGGCAGCTTGAGTGTGATAAATAAGCTGGCTCAGATTTGAAATGAGCTTTTTTTTTAAAAAACTAAATTTCTGTCAATACAGATACTGCCATTTTAGCCATATCCATTGAAAGTACTCTTCTTTAAAAATGGGCAAGATTATAAAACAAAAGTCTTCTAAAATCCTGCAGTTGCTTGTATGGGAGTTGATAAGAATGGCTTTCAGCTAGTAACTAAGCCTAGAAGGCAAGTGAATGCTGAGTAATGAGGGATGGTTATGAGGGAAGGAACATACTCATGCCTTTCAACAAACGCTGTACATAGAGATAACTTCATAAAATTTTTACTGATGCTCCTCTTCACCATAGCATAGGTTCCACCACAAAACTTTTAGTTTACCATACTAGATCTCAGAGCTGTACCCTTTGGGTCGGTGTGAGTTCTGCCAGTCATTTCAGGCTAGATCAGGCTGTATTTGGACAAGTGCAGTTAAAAAAACTTGTCGAATTAAGCTGTTTTGCAGAGATCAAGTAGAAAACCCCATTTGAATTTTTGGTGTGCAAGGTAAGACTGAGCTGCAGCACTCTTCATTGTGCCTTTCTCCCTCTAAACATGAAATGCTAAAATTGTCAATTACTCTGTCATGTGGTGATCTTTAAAGAACAAATAGCTATAAGGACAAGCTATAAGGCCAATGTAAGGTACAAAAGTGCAGTCACAGAACTTTTTTCCTTAGATACTGGCTCAAATTTTCTCTTAATGTGCATTGAATGCTGAGACACACATAGAGCTATCACAAAGACCTGAGGAGTTATGCGCTATAATTTGTACACCTTTATTGTCTTCTCTGTCGTACTGCATCTAAGCCATAAGTGTCTACAGAAAATCTTGCAATGACCATTTTGGAGAACGGATGCTACAGAAAACTGTGCTTTTTTTATGGATTGCTGAAATCACATGGAAATCTAACTACATTTTATCTTCAGAACTTCTGGAGTTGTGACTGAACTAAGTTTAAATCCTGTATCCGATACGTCTGTTAACTTCTATGAAGTTATACCACAGATAAATACATTCTATAATCTCAATTTTATTTAATATTGTATAGTCTACTTGTGAGTTAACTTGTTATAAAAATGTCTTCCCTGAATTTCAAAATGTTAAAAATGAATGTTCTCCCTCCCTTCCTCTCCATCCCCCCATATATAGGTATATATTTATATAGATATATTTATGTGAAAAAATACTGATTTTTGTTAGTTTTATGATAGGAAAAAATTAGGCTTTAGGGTTTGTTTTCTTAAATTTTAGTTGCTGTATAAACAAGTAATAGGGAACTGGTCAGCAGTAAGGATCTTATATACTAACAGCTAATGTGAAAGAAGTATCTGATTCTACCTGAACTAATGTTCTGTCCATTAGAAAAGGCTGGCTTAAGCATAACTTACACTATATTTGCTATTCTTAGGACAGTTGAGAAGTGGCCTATTCTTTGATAATGTTGATTTTCTTTAGAATTTTTTTTTTTTAATTTACACGACTCAGCTGCAAATTCTCATTCTTCAGCTCATGTATTTCATTTTTTTTACAGGTCACATTCTTCCATCAGACTACAGTACTAACACACAATTATCTCTAATACTGATATGAATAGAAAATGCATTGTAATACTTCAAAAATCAACAGCAGAGGTAGTTCAAATTCCAGCCTACTCCTACTTCTCCCCACAGAATAGGGGCATGAGACGCTCAAACTGTAATCCTATATATATTCTAGATCTATTTCAGAAATTGATTACAAATTTTGCCTGAAAACTGATTCTTAGATATTTTTTAATGAAAAGTGGGAAGATTTTGGTTAAAACCCCGACTCTAATTCCATCAGCTTTCATAAAATGCTGTCTTTGTATTAAGTCTTTTCTTCCTTTGATTAATGAAAGGTTACTTCATAATTAGTCAAGTCTTATTATTGTAGTGTATAGTCCAAAGCTCAGTACATCGAATGCAAGTAAGCTAGGCTCTGTTATGCTGGCTTTGAACCACAGAAAAGATTTTGCTGATGTCCTGTAAGCAAAGGCTGAAGGTTTTGTCTTATCCTCAGGTTTATGCATAGATTTTTTTTTTTTTCTGGAGAAGGCTTCCAGAACATTGTCCTCAAACCAGGATGCTTCACTTTGTAGTCAACTTTTTTGACTCCCTTTCAAGTCATCTGCAATTTGATTTTCCTATAGCACCCTCTACATACAGTGTAATCTACTAGAGGTACAGCTGATTCTCTCAGAATATCTGATTCAGTCATGCTGACAGTGCTTTTATTGTTAAATATTTTTGTCATCACCTGTAGAAACATCTTAATGGAAAGTGCCATACCAAATAGTGATAATGACAGGCAAACAATACATACAGACAAATCTATAATAACAATAGCTTCCCATATTGCAAGCATTAAAAGCAAGCATCTAGTTAGAAAACAAATATTAAAAATGTGAGAGGGCAGTACAAATTGAATAGGAGAATCACAAAGTCTGAGAAGGTGTGGGACGGGATGGAGGCTGAAAAGCTAGATTGTTGTTTAACATGCTAACAATTTCTTTTGTTCTGTATTAAACTAGTGAACATTTTCCATGCTTAAGGCAAGGTTAGGCATGAGCTGATAAAATCCTTAGTATTTGCATATGCTTTAACTGACTATGGATATGATGCATGGTTGAATGTCGTGCCCAGTAGCTAAATCGGTCATGGTGCCAAAGCATAAGTACTCAATAGCAGTTGTCTGAGACAACAGCTCATTATATTGTTCTAAACCACTAAAATTCCGTCATTAAGCATGGGGTAAATGGAAGAGAACCAAAATACAGTAAAGCTGCTAAAGGCATATGGTTGTACATTAAACAGTTTCCTTAGATCAGAAATGAATGGTAAATATCCATCCCTTATTGGTATTTTATGCTGTTGTACAGTAAGAAAAAATTGTCAGCTTTAGATACTGTGAGTAGGAATTACCACTTCCCAAAGTCAAAACTCTAATCTATATATTCTGACCTGTTCTGCACCTTCAGAAAGAAGACCTCTCCCCTTTAGAAAGGCATTCCTAGTTGTCAAAAGCATCTTAAAGACTAATTATGCAATCCACTCAATTTTGACTAAATTGTCAGTCTGTATTGTGACACAATAGGCATGACAGGTTGAAGGAACCCTAGATTCTAGCAACGCTCTAAGATATTGATATAAGTCAGGTTCAAAATTGAAGAAGCATTATCATTTACCTTGCATGATAATGTCAGATCATCACCACAGACTCCATCAGCAGTATGAAGTAGAACGAAAGGCATTGCTTTAGCCCCTGTTATCAAGGTGATATCTTACAGGGGAACATAGCTTGATTTAACATGTACAGCCTTTCTTGCCAAATCTTTTAGAATGAATATACGGTACTTGTACTATTCTGTCCAACAAGTACTGAATGCTTACATTCCCGAGTGGAAAACTATTTGTAAACAGTAGAAGGTAAAATTTTATTTTTCCCAAAATTGTAATGAAGGAGAGGATGTATGTCCCCAAGTTTTGTGTGAAGGACAGGAACAAAATTACTATTCATTCTTGCTTCTAATCTTAAAATAATAATGATTGGTAGTGTTTTGCTATTCTGTCTGATTTATACCCGTTTGTGGCTCTGTTTCAAGGAAATTTTGAGTGTATATGGAGAAGTTAAGTACATATTAAAATAACTTTATGCTTTGCCATACACAATAACCTTACAACCACTTCAGCAGAACTAAATAAACAATGCAAAAAGCATTTTGAAAATATTAAATTTGGTTTCAAATTCAAGTCAATCAAACATGGTTAAAAGACTGTTGTATTTTTTTTTTCATACCTGTGCTGTGTACTTGTTTCAGCAATGAGAAACAAAAAAATCAGCTTGGAATCAATTAATATTTGAGATATTGTTCTTGCAAACTGCATGTTATTTATTAGTTACGAAAGTCCTGAAGTCAGTGAACAAAGGCATCACTTAGAAAAATTGGACAAATATTCAGACCTGTTTCAAAGAGTCCCACAACCCTATATAATTTACCAATCTGTAAAATAACCACTATAACACAAGTTAAGGTGAATAAATAATGACAATAATGTCACCATTTTAGAGCTCAGCTCTGAAGAAATTAATGAAATAAAAGATTAGAATACATAATAATCTTGAGAATATGATATTTGCAAATATTTCATGAACAGAAATAAATAAAAATGAATATAATACATGCAATGAGTATAATACATACAAAATATGAATTATGTATTTGTCTCAAGGGTTTTCCAATACCTTGATGTGAATTCTAAACATGTGATGAGACTAACAAACCTCAAAGGCTGTACATATATAGAAAACTTTTGTGAAATGCTCTTGCTAGATTTAGAGGCAAGTGTATTTTCTTCTGCCAATTATCTCTGATGTCCTCTGACCAGGACAGCATCACTGAGAGGTATAATAATTTATGTGAGACAACAAAATACAAAAGATCAGGGTGTAGAAGGAAATCTGCATCTAATCTTTTTCTATACACCTGATAAATTTATGCTTGTTCAAGACTAACCACAATTTAATTGAATAAACCAATACAGTTGGTATTACAATATAAAGAAATAAATAACAAAATATTTAGAAAACCAATGTCTCGGTGATTCTGTGGTATGTCTAGTCTACCTTGTTGCCAGAGAAGACATAATCCATATAGGGTAATAGAGACAAAGTCAAGGGAAAATCACATTGAAATATGATGGACAGAAGTGATTTCTTCATAAATAATCAGTAATTTTAACATAATTATATTGCCGCTGCCATACTTGTTTGGCTGTTGTTTGGCACATACTGCTTTCTTTTTAAAGGGATTACAACTAGGAGTAAATCTTTAACTTACTCTAACTGGTGAATACTGGATTCTTAGTGATTCGGCTGTTGAAAACACATAAGCTAGTTTTAAAATGTATATCTAATGTGTATTATGCAAGTTTTTGGCCCCTTCTTAGTGTGGCCCAAAGTTCTAATACTAAAAGTAAAGTTAAGTGCAAGTTTCATTTTTAGAAACGCTCTGCCACCCACACAGCCTTCCATTTGCTTTCTTTGTGTTTGTGGGAGGAAAACATCTGCTGGTGTAGTATATTCTCAAAGACTGTACTGCCTGTTGGAATGGTTTATTTTCATTGTATCTTACACTTTTATTAAGAGTTTAGAATTTTGGTGATATATAAACAAAAAAAAATAGTGCTGTAGTAACTAAGATAAACATTTCCCTGGAATGAGACTTACAGATTCAGCAAATTAGTTACCCAGAATAAAGAGTATTAGTAGGAATATACTGTATGATAACCTAATTTCATGACTGTTACCTGCTATATTTGTGTATCAGTATCAGTAATAGAAAGCCTATAACAGCTGAATGGTGCTCATCCTTTGCAATGACTTGGGAAAGCATTAGGTTAGTCATCCTCATGACAGCATGCGTGAGGTAACCGTGAATTATTGTGCTATCTTGTTTTGTTTGTAGTAAAACTAAGAAAGTAAAAAGGACATGCTTTAACTGCCAGCAAAGCTGTCGGTATTGAAAGTAGAAAACCTACCTTCCTGATGGCACAGCTGATTGACTGCATATACACTGTCACTGAAGAACAACAGAATACCGGTCAGTGACATGGAAGAAAGTAAATTCAAACAAATTTACACTTGAATCATGTGTGTCCAGACAGGTGTTCTGGTAATTTTTCTCACTGCTGAGTAATGGTTTAAATCTTCAGACACCCAGCGCACATGGGAGTTGCCTTGTTTTTTGGGTGACATGAGAATATAATGAGCGTTGAGGATAATACCTGGTAAAACTACGACTCCCTAGTTTTCTTCTGAATCTCTAGGCAAGAAACAGAGGAGCACACATTTCTGTAACCTGCAACACCAAAGTTGTTGTGAGAGGTCATCCTTTCAGTCACACTTAAAGTGTTCTGAGGGAAGAAAACACAAGGTTTCAGAGGTACGAGGGGTCCAATAGCTTCCTTGCTCTTCTGCTTCCTAATTTTGTGCATTATAGTGCTTTCTCACCAGGTTTACCATCTCCTAGAATGGGGTTGCACACCTTACTACAGATAGGATTTTTGGGGAAGTACTATCTACTGAATTTGTATATAGACAAAGCCTTACATTTGTTACATTTAAAAAAAGTTAAAAATTAGAGAAAATACTCAAAAGAATGACATTTAGAAGCTCAAAGTGTAGCTATCTCAAAAAAAAAAAAAATCAAATGTTCTTTACATTTTTAATGTCTGATTATTTTAAAGGCGATTTCCTAATTCTAAAACCCCCAGTTCCTAATTCTGAAGTGTTCAGGACTGAGAGTCCATCATACCAATATTATCATTAAACTGTCTTGCTGGGTCATCTCATCTGTGGCAGCTACTTATATGTTTCTACAATAAGATTAAAGATCTTAATTTTTTTCTGTTCTCTTTTGCTTGCTTTCTTATTTTACCCACACTTCTCATCCAGGCACGCAGGAATGCTTGTCCATTTGTGTTGGAATAATTAGAAAACTCAGAAAGTTTGCATTTAAGTGGCTGATTCTTCCCCCCCCTCCCCAGTGGCTGTTCAAATGTAGAAAATAACTTTCAGACAATGATCTTTAATATGTTTTTTTTATGGCATGGATTTCAAAAGCTGAGAAAATAATATCAAAACAAATGAAACCCCCCATCTATTAGAACAATCAAACCACACTGTTATTCAGTCATTTTGTTCATAAATCTCTTGCTATTAATACAGGTAAATACCTACAGTACATCTGGCATTATGTTTCCCCTCCTTTCTTCCTGAAAATTTCCTTTATGTTTATCCCCACCCCCCTCACCCCACCCCTACCCCTCCGCTTTTTTGGGGAACTTTTCTGACATGGTTTTGTTCTGTTACCTGCTTTATGATTCTTTGTCTGATACTCTTCACCTCTTTTTTGTCCCTTCAGCAGATGTTTCTTTCCTATGCCCAAATTCTGGTTGCTTCTCCTTTCCATTTTTCATTTGTTTTCTCTCTCTCCTGCTGGCAGACAGATGGGGGACGGGCTGCTTGGCACTGAAAATGTTATGGAGAGGTTTAGTTCCCATCCCACTATGAGAACAGGCTGTTCCTGTGATATTTCTTTGCAAATAGAAGGAGAACGCTCTGGTGTACCAAATGGCACCTTCCTGGGACTGCTCTATTTTCATGTCATTCTGAAAAGTCCTCGAAGATGTTTGTGGAAAAATTTGATATAGGGCTGTCAGCCCGGATTTGTGTCCTTTTGTCTTCCACCATTTACTGGTGTCATGTACCAAGTACTAGATCTAGTCAGCATTTTTCTTTTTGGGTTATGCATTGAAAGACAAATGTAAAAGAATAGCTGGCTTGTACTCTTCCAGTAGAAGCACAGAGTTCTCAAAACACAGAATATTCCCTCTAGCAAGAAAGAATACTTACTGTATATATTGAACTGGAACACTATCTAAGCATACATCAGAGGCTCATCTCATATGCTGCTTTTATCTGAGCAGCCTGATGCTACAGCCATACTATTAACGTGCATCATTGCACTCAGAAACATACTATGGAAAACTTCTGCTACTTTTTAGATGGTAGATAAAACAAGTTGTGTATTTTTTTTTTAATTTTGTATGAGCTTGATTTGAAAACTAAAATAAAACTCTGTTCCAAAGTACTTGTTCACAGTTACAATTGATTTTTCCTGCTGAAGAGATACTGGTAGATACTCTTCACCTAGGAGGATTGCCCTACCTACAGCTACTTATTTCTGAGTGCTTACCCTATTCTAACCTTCTGTGTTTTGGAAATAAGGTCTTAGCTCTCTCATTAAAATATAGATTGAGAAATTTTGCCAAAATATCCTTCCCTGAAGGAAAAAATCAAAAGAAGGAATCTACAAACAGTATTACATTGACTTGGGATTTTATGAGCAGCTTAAATCTTCTTGCTGAGATTGAAACACTGTCTTCATATGACTTCCAAAAAGTTGAAGTTCAATAAGTTATAGTTCTAATGGACTAAAGTACTCTAAAGCCAAGGATTACTTTATTATTTGTATTTCTTTTAATCTGGTACTTTTCTCTTCAGGATGGGGTTTGAAATGCTGAGGTCTGAATTTACTTTGTGGAAATAATTGGTTGAATTGGGAAATAAGGAAGGCAAATTTGTCATCTTGTGTCTTATGACTCATTTAGCTTGTCATATTTGCAGTTGTCATATGTGCAATTTTAATCATTTTGAAAGCAGCATTGTAAGACAGCACTTTGAGGCAGATCTGTAGTTAGAAGCTAGGAAAGTCAAAACAGATTCCTTGCTTCTGTCTTCTGCAGCAAATGAGTTTGGACAGACCTTGATAGATATAAGTTACAGAGAGTTGACATTCAGAGTCGGAAACATCTTTTGCTCTCTTTGCAAACAGTGCCAATCATCTTTAATTTCTCTGTAATTTTCGACACAAAAAATTTTACTGGAAAACAGGGTCCTAAATCCCTTAGGAAATCTGTTTGTTTTCCTGAGGAAATTAAAGTTTGAGGTTTGTATCTCTATTTGATAAAGAATAAATATATTTTGTCGCAGTCTTTCAGGGGCTTAGTCTTCGTGTTTGATTTTTTTGAAGGAAGTGAGTGGAGAGGTGGAAAGGCTGTTTTTACAAAGAAAAATTCCTTTGAAATTCTAAGCGTTCAGGATCTAAGCATGTGTGGGGCTACTTACTATGTGCTATGCAAAAAACTCATGCCTGTATTTTACTTCTCTAGTCAATATAAATCTATTCTACTTTTTGGTAAGTTGAATGCCAGGACTACAAAATCTTGGACATGATGTGACTTATGTATGGTGTCTTACTTAACTGCATTTTAGTATAGAGAGCACTAGAGGGTGGGACATCATACTTATTTTGGTGGAGTATCCTACAGAAGATGCTGTATGATGTTTCTCTATTTGTTATATTTCCCTTTAAACAGTTCAACCAATCAGTGAAAAGCAAGAAAGATGCAATCTGCTATGGGAACAGTCTAAGATGAGGAAAGAAAGAATATGTGTTTAATGGATGAGACAAAGATAGAGCAAAAGTAATGTTTTATTAAATTTTTAGTTAGTTATGCAAATATAATGTCATACACCTAAAAACTGTATGTGCTGTTTCAATAGTTGACTCTGTGCACTGATTTAAAGGATGGTGATACGGATAGATAAAAAGTGTTTGCAGTATCAAGGACCTCTTTTTTCCTCTTTGTATTTGAATAGTGTTTGAGACTGGTCTGGTGAACCAGTATTCAATTACCAAAACAATTTTTTAAGGTTGTTAGAGTTCTAAGTGACTACTGTATTGAGTAATTTAAAATACTGAGATGACTGCTAATGGGCTAAGAGCTTTTCATGTCTAGGGTATCGATACCCTAGATTTCAAATTTGCAGTGAATAGACATGAATATAGCTAAAAAAAGCTTTGTATAAAATTTCTAGTCTGGATTGTTCTAGTCTAAAAGTCTCCCCCAAAACAACAACCACCCTCCCTCTTACTGGCTGATAGTCCTAAACTAACATTTCCTCATTTGAAAATAGGAAGGGCTTATACTATATCATTTTTAATTACATGTTTCTTAATACTAGTATGTATCTTAAGGAATTTGCATTGTTTAGTATTTTTGGCCTCTGCACTTTTCAGGGCTTGTGAATAAATGAAATAGGAGAGATAGACTATTCATTTAGCTGGTCTTTGAGAGAGGCTGAAATTTTTCCTGGCTATTAATTTTGCTATAATTTCAATGCATTTTCTGTTAAAAATAATATGTTAGAGTCAGCTAAAGCCAAAATAAATATATATGTTTAAGTACCCTTTGGCATAATTTTCGGAACTAAAGATGTCATCTGCAAATGAAAGTCCTTTACTGTGAACCTTATGAACTGTGTCATTATGTTGAGTTTGGTGGCCTTTGTACAAGTGTTTAATCAGGTTGTTACTTTAAAAAAGTGTAATAGAAAGCAACAGTTAAGTGTTGGTGATTCAATCTTTTGAATATATTGCCTCTGAATGAGATAAGGCATCAAAATGCTGGAGTTTAACTTATTGCTTTGATTACTTAATAATGCAGATTGCAGT
The DNA here is from genome assembly GCA_003993805.1 of Himantopus leucocephalus. Taxonomy (NCBI): domain Eukaryota; kingdom Metazoa; phylum Chordata; class Aves; order Charadriiformes; family Recurvirostridae; genus Himantopus; species Himantopus leucocephalus. The sequence goes on along the minus strand of RSEF01000001.1, from coordinate 111,598,383 downwards.
CTTTATTGGAAGGCATTAGTCTCAAAACACAGGGGTCATATGTATGTGCTGACTGATATAACTTACTATGCAAGAATGGCACATCGGTGTTGCCTGTGAGAACATACCATAATTCGCTTTGCAGCTATGTATGCCGAAGAATACATAATACGAGGTGCTCCCAAAGTTGGTATGAACCACTGCTGCCAAAGTCAATGTGAAGTTAACGTTAAACCCAGAAGCTGTGTAGGTGTATGATTTGTATGCTTCACTGTGCAATGGTAGCCAAGGACATTGTTATTGTTAAGCTCAAACAATGAGGTCAAGTCATATCTTCCTTTCCTACTTCTGCTCTAAATTCCCTGTAGAGACCGTTGTGTTCAGTTGGTTTGCATTTAGAAGGGTATTATTTTCAATTCTGCTAGCTAAATGTCAAACTTGCATTTAAGAGTGTCACAAAACCCCACACTTAATGCCCCCCCCCGTCACTGTGCCACACAAGTAGACCCAATGAATTTATATTCCCAAGTTAACTCCTGATTTCTTTTTTTCTGCTGCCTACCATCTCTGGACTTTTCTAGTTTAGATCCATCACCATTTATACAGGAGCTGTAGCTCCTCATTTAACTTGCTTAGGAACAAGGGCTGTTCACAGAGGTCCTTGCTCATGGAATCTAATATGATCCCCAGGATCAATCCAGAACTAATATAACCTATCCATATGGCTTATAGGTCAGACTTTATCAAATCTGAGGCCTAAGTAATGTCTTCTTTGATGGAAAAAAGAAAGAAACAATGTATCACCTCCTAAGAGACATTATTTCCAACTGGCAAATTGTAACACAAACACAAATAAAACATTATCATTCAAAATCCCTGAAATACCTAAAAGTTTCAGCCTTCTGTCCTTCACTGGACAGAAGGTCAAAAAGACCTCAGGACCAAATCCTAGCCAATCCTTCAGCCTTTACGCTCCTAGAATCCTGGGGATTTAGGGAATACAAGAAATGAGGCCCTGAAGGGTAAGGAGCTGATAGACTTAACCGGCTAGCTTGGAGCTGGTGGACAGTATTATATAGAATTTAAAATCAAGAAATTCTTCAAACATAAGCAACTTCCTTTCGATGTGGTTGAATTTAATAGACTATGCATCTGTGTTACACAGAAATAATTGCTGTGCTTTTAAATTTAAATATTTCTGGACTGCATTTAGAAAAACAACGTAGTTCCAAATTGCATATACTTTCTTATTGTTTTATTGTTGTAATACACTAAGCAGACAATAAACAAGTAAATTTCTGACATCATAGAGCCTCAGGATAGATTCTTTTGCACCTCAGTCTGTAAGGTGTGGGGCTTAATCATCACTAGAAGTTTGCTGATGCGTTTTATATTTTTCAGGGATTAAAGAAAAATCTAACTCTGTTTTTATTTTATTATAGCTATTTGAAAAGCAAGTACTGCTTTAACTGGGTCAGCTCTGGTACTTCAAAATGATCCAGTTCCATATCCTTCTGAAGCCTATGAAATGCATGTTCTAGCAATTATGTATGTACTTTCCAAAAAAGAAAGCCTATTTAGGAGCAGTGTACCAGTAAGCATAATGAAATCACTGTAGAAAAATTAGAATCCTAGCAATGCTTTTTGATGCTCAGTGCAATCCTTATACCTCTTCAACAGCCTGTCACCACCCTTTGCCAGCTTGGCTGTGAGCTTCCAGGCTACCAAAATCCTGAGATGGAGATATTTAGGGAACAGTCACCAGACTGTTGGGCAGCTGTGTTGACAGGCTGTTACCCACTTCTGTCAGGTGGACTGTCTGCCCAATTGCTACTTTTGCCACTTCTGCATGTCCAGAAGTCTGATAGGCACAAAGCTATCCTCCTACCTTTCTCCACTACCTGTGCTATCACTATTTTAAGCACTTGCCCTAATTGCACTGAATTTGACTTAGAAGTGGCTTGGCTGTTGCTCAGCCATGTCATTTAACTGAGGAGGAGAGGCTGGAGCGCCCTCCTCTTCATGAGGTGTCCTTCACACAAACATGCACACTCTCTTCTAAGGATATCTCTCTTTCTCATTGTTTCAGGCTATGGTGTGGAGGAAAACAAATAAATAAATAACTCCGTGCAAGACCATAGGCATACCTCATGCTGTCAGGAGTGCAGCTGAATAAGAACATCAAAGTCTCCATTCTAGTACAGGAGACTGTTTCCATTGACTGCTGGAAAAAGCAGAGAGGTAGCATTTGGGATTTCCAGCATATGGACTGGTTTACGTCTTTTACCATAATTCCATCCCAATTTGTTCCATAAGCAAGAATGCATTAAAAAAATCATGGAATCATTTAGGTTGGACAAAACCTTTAAGGTCATCAAGTTCAACTGTTAACCTAATGCTGGCAAGTCTACCACTAAACCATATCCCTAAGCATCACATTCACTGCCATCAGGAAAGCAAGATCCTAACCAAGTGACAACCAGCAGGGAACTCCTGGCACCATCCAACATGATCTGCTTAGACATGACATTAAACTCCTGCCATCCTTTCTTCTCCAGAACTGGACATAAAGAGATAGAGCTGTACTCTGCTACATAGACATTCCACTGGTTTGCCATTCAGCTATCATGTCACCATGATGTTTAGCGGGCAGACTCAAGCCTGGCTTGCCTATGCTGTAGTAGACACTGCCTGCCTCTGCCCATGCCCTGTGCTGCCCAGGAGCATATGGCCTCATTACTGTGGTGCCATAACCTATCATCTAATATATTCTGCTACTGAACAGAGCTTATTAACTTGGCCTCAGTCAAAACCAGCAGAAACCACACAGCTTCCAGCTGGCTTCGAGTACAGAGTAAGTACACAATCGTCTGTGAAACAGCTTAAGTCCATAGCCCAGCTTAATGATGCTTTTAGAAATCAATTTAAGTTGCGTATAACCCAAATTGGGAAAGTCTTGTGGAGACCAAAACTGTCTTTCCTCTCCTCCTCTCATTAAGCACTCAACAGTTTTGAATCTAGATTTATATAAGGTTATTTAAAATGTTTGTATCCATCAACCATTTTACAACAAAAAACGAGTTACGCTACCGAGTAGCATGGTAAGAAGCAGGAGATAACTGAGATACTAATACATACTAATTATTAAATGGCCACTTTTTACATGCCATTCAGTCTTCTGTATGATTTTTCAGTGACACCCTTAAAAGCAAAAGTGGTATTCTTTTCACTTCAAATTGCTATACGTTATTTGAAATACTTCCTACTCTTTTCTGAAGATATACCAACAAAAAAGCTGTACAATCCAAGCCACAATGCAAGTTTTCTGGAGTCATCACTCAAACCCAGGAGTGCATTATCCCAAACAATTAATCTTACATTTCTAAATTATTGATAACTAACTTCTACTGAAGTATCAAAAGAAGCATATCTCAGGCCTATTCTGGTAGTAGTCATCTGTTACATTAAGAGTAGAATAAAAGCTTCCTTTTTTCCAAATAACCATACTGCCATTTGACAAATCATTAGATGTAATAGATCAGTTTCCTCTATTTTCTGCAGTAGTCCTTTAAGGGGGAAACTATATCTTATTCTTATACAGGGATGTTCAAACATAAATTGATGCATAAGCTTGAAGTGGCAGTTAATAGTCAAAAAGCTTATAAAAAACATACATAAAAAAGCTTCTGAAAGTTGTGTACTGTTTCTTGAGTTAATAGTACACGAGACAATGCATTTCAAGTAGAATAATATTTTAAAAAGAATTCTGTGACAGCTTTTTAATTATTTTTTTCATTAACTCAGACTCATTTTTCAGAAATCATTTCAGCACTCAGGAGTCTAAATCGCAAAATCTTTTGAGATCTGAGACACTTGGAATTTGACTCTGTATTTTAAACATTTCTTACATTTCCCTAGTTTTCAAATATAAAATTAAAGCATGACTAAGGCAGGCCTCAACTAGAGTCAGTTAGTCTCTATTACAGCATGAAACACCCCCAGACTTCATAACAATAAAGCACCTCACCAAGATGGACACTAAAAAAAACCCCAACTTTCCCAGAAAAAGCTACATAATTACACATCATTAGGTAGTAACAACAACTAGAGGGAAACTTGCTTACAAGAGGAATTCACTCCCTTTATCCAGAGAAACTGTTCTACAATTGCAGATCTCCGTCGCTGCCTTCACTCTGTATGGGGCAATGGGGATAACTGCTCAAACAAGATAATTAACTGAGATTGCTGACATACAGAATCATACTGGGGGAAAAAAAAACAAAAACAAAACTGACCCAAAACCTCAGGTGACTGCTATCTCAGGTTTTTGACCTCTCAGGTGGATTTGATCTCTGTGATGAAACAAAATGTGGCTCCAAGCAAGCTGCAGAAAGAACTCTAAGTTTGGTTGTGAAGGTGTCTATAAGCAACTGTTTTAAATAAAGAATTTTCAGAAAATGTAAGTACCCAAAAAAGGAAGTTAGGAGTGAAGTCAAGGGTACAAAAAGAAAGAGATGACTTTTTCTGTGGCACAGAGAGGTTTCAGTAACTATGGAGTTTTCAATGGTTTTCTCAAATGCAAGTTCAGCATTTGGCTTACAGAATTGAAAATAATAGCTTTCTAAACGTGAATCAAGTGAATGTAGGGTTCTCTACAGGGTGTTGAGAGCATAAGCAGTAAAGGAAAATGTGATTTGACCTTATTGTTTAAGGCTAATAGTATTAATGATGGAAAGAGTTTCTGAGATATGTTTTGTATGTGTGATCTCTGCCTTCTGGAAAACTAAATGTGCTAAAATCTGGGAGTGTAAATGTGTGTACTACAAATAATTTAAGTAATACTTAAAAAATGGTATTAACTGCTACTGGTTTTGTAGGATTGGGCTAGACAGGGACTGAATGCTGATAGCCAGTTTGGCAACAAGAGTATAACTATATTCTTTTAATGTTCAGATATCTTGCCAGCATAACACAGAGAAGATTGTTCTGGTAAGATCTTGATAAGGAGGAGAAGTATGCTTAAATGTGTAGGCAAATTAATTTGGGGTTTTTTTCTTCCAAAAAAAGATTATGTAAGGTGCTAAAAAAGCAGCTTCCAAAGTTGAACGTTTAAGGTTAGGTTCCTTAACTTTTTCAGTATGCTAGTACTTTTACAGTATGCTAGCAAACAGCTATGCAACTGTTGATATTGGTAAACTATCAAGTTGCTTGGATTGCTTTTCGACCTAGTCGAGTACTTCTTTTGACAAACTTGCATCTTCTTTCACATAGAATACTTTTTAAAGGCAGAAGGGAAATTACACTTGTTTGATCAAATCCGTTTGAATGGCCTTTGTACAGATACTATCTTAGTGCTTCTGTTTGTTTAATTTTTCAGATTATAGTTCCATTGTCTTGTTTCTTGAGACAGAGGGTGACAAATAAGGGAATAGAGAAAATGAAAAGCAGAAATAGGAAACTGCAGCTTCTTTTTCTTATACTTTCCTTTAGGTTTTGAAAGGATCAGAGAGGCAGTAAATGGCTCACTTCAAAATTCCTTTTCTCTTTCAGCTCTGGGGTACTTGAAGAGCTTTTACTTTTTTCTAACCAATCTGTGGGATCTAAGACTTTTACCAGGATCAGGCTGTGCGAATATCATTTTTAGAGTGGCAAATTGCACCCAGCAAAGTGTTAGGGTGCATCTGAAGAGAGAAGCAGAAATGGAGAGGAAAACTGAGTGAACATAGACACCCCTAAGAAAGATAATGGGAAATTGATCCATATTTTGAGGTTTCTTCACTAGCGTAAGAACAGCAATAATGGTATTATTTCTTTTTGCCTTTCAAGACCCTGGATTTGGAAGTAAAGCGATGAAATGTGGTGAGTAGGTTGAAGTGGTGATACCACCCGCAGCCCTGTAATATGCAAATGATTGCCTTGGTTACATCGTCTTGCTTTCTTCCAGTCACTTGTGATAAAACAAGATTTCTTCCAATGCTAACTTTATTTTGATAGAGAAAGGAGTTAACTTTTTTCTTCCGAAAACATACCCTTTATACAGTCTAAGGGTTGGATGACAATTCACGTTTCACTTGGCAGTCTGTATCAATTAACTTAATGTGATCTAGTTCTGGGTACAGTGTCTTTCTAAAACTTGCCAGACTCTTTAATGCTATCACTGCTCTGTGTTGATTTTTCTAATGGGGTAACAAAAATATGAAAATTCAAACTGTGTGTTTCCTACCTTATCCCAATTCACTCTTCGTCTTTTTCTACAGTTTAAGAATAAAATGTTTGCTGTTCACATGCCAGTGAGATTCTGTGTGGCTACAGGAAGGAAGTTTTATTCATCAGTGTGCTTAACTTTTATTAAACCATTCTATGATTATTATGATTATTAGATGATTATTATTTTAACATATCAGAGTCATAAGCATGAACTTCTATGGTGTTTTATGTGAAATGTAAGCCAGGCCCTAATCATATAATGATCTGAAGATGTCCAGGAGTTCTCCTGTTCTTTTCAAATTATCTCTCCCAAATATTTTTTTTTATCAGTGGCAGCAGCCATGGCCTCTCTCACGTAGTAGGTAGCTCTGAAATCAGTTGGATTGTTTACAGAAACAAAAATGTTTTCCATTTGTCAATATAATCAACATACCTGGTATTTCCTGCAGTGTCGTGGTTTAGGCCAAATCGGCCACTGGGGATGTTG
>RSEF01000001.1:111523766-111591610 GCA_003993805.1 Himantopus leucocephalus | reverse complement strand
GACCAAAATACGTCCTGTTTTACCTCAAACCAGGACATGCAGTCAGAGTTCCTATCTGGAAGACTGGCAGAGAACAGACGAGGAACACTAGTAAGTTGAAGGGAGGCCCCTGTGTATTTTGTTCTGGATTCATGCTTGCCTCTCTTGTTAGTGCACGCTAGCAAATGCGAGCTTATAGGAAAACTTGGGTACTGAAGAATGGTATGACATAGATGGTTTTGATTCTTTCTGCAGACTTGGAAAAAGGTAGAATGATAATGTGTGCTAGTGACATGATGGATTGGGAGGAAATGATTGCAGTACTCTATTTCTGATACAGTTTTCAAGTGAGTAGGTTGGTCCCTGTCCCCCCTCCCGTTTTTCTTTTTTCCGTGGTACTCAGACTATGTGTGAGACAGATGCTCAGCCTCTAGCCACCATCCTCCTGTGGCTTTCATGCCTCCAATTTGATTGAATATGAGCACAGCAATGCTTTTTCTCCTCGAGACAGTCTGACAAACGTTCTTTGTGTGAATGGTGCACTTGGATGCTCTAGTAAACAGAGTCGTCTTTTTATCCAGATGTCAGGAGAAGCGATGACTTCCTCACAGTGCACCTGCATTGTACCATATCTCATTCCTCCAGGGAACTAGAGGCTACGGATGCTATCTGATAGTTCTTTTAGCTGATTCAGAAATGTTTGCAATCAGGCTAAGGTCAAATGCTTCCTTGTCATGGAAAAGCTGTAGATAGCCACCCTTATTCAGAGAACTTTATAGCATTCACTTTGTGGAGTTCTCGGGAAATACTCCCACCTGAGGGGAGGTATTTTCAGCCACACAGCTCCATAGTAGGACAGAGAAGAATGCAAAAGCTCAAGCTTTTAAATGAGGCAGAACTGAAGAATTTACAGGCAATCAAGCAAAAGCTCGTGGATCCTCTGAGTAATCATCCCTTGTGTTTGCTGACCCTCTCTCTCATTGTCATCTTGCAGGTTCCTTTCCAGGCGTTCCATGCTAGGGCCTTATATTGCAACTGACACTGCTGAGAGAAAACACGTAGAAGTTATTAGCACGCATATTAGTCTGAAGAAAAATTACACTGGAAAGGGAGAGTTGTGCTGTCTGTTAACTTTGACTTCCACAAACAGGTTTAATAAGAGATGCCCATGCCGCTGTGATTTTGCATGGCTGCAGGACGGTGTGCTTCTTCATCAATGTGTTCAATTTTTATATCAATACCTCAGGAAAGCACACCTGTGTGCTGGTGAGCTTGATTTTTTTCTTTTTAAAATTTTTTTCTTTTTTTTTTTTTTTTTTTTTTTTTCTTTNTTTTTTTTTTTTTTTTTAATTTTCCCTCTAGCTGGCTTTGTAGACATCTGTGCCTCTCCATTTCTGATAAGGAAGTTTTCACTTTTTTAATCTTCAGCCAGCACAGGATCCAGTAGCAGAATACTGGCTATGCTGTGTTAAGGCCAGGCCTCTGATACCAGAAGTGTTAAAACTCCTTTGACACAGCCTTCCTGGCCTGAACTTTGTTCAGTGGGGGAAAGATGATAGTTCATCTGCCTCCAACTTTCAAGGCTGACGTTAAAGCTCTGGTGGGAATTGTTTTTCATTATTTGTCTTGGTGGTGAGTGTGGGGGGGTTTGTGTGTGTGTGTTTGGTGGGGGTTTTTTTTTAATAGTTTTTGCCTCAAAACCAAAGGGAAAGCTTCTTTTATTCAGAGTGATGTTTTCAAGGAATGGGAAACAATTCAGTGTGTTATTGTTAAGGCATGAGCGTATTGCTAAGAAATACGTTTCTGAGAACAAAAGTCTAGCAAGCCACCCAAGTGAGATGACAACTTAAGTATAACAAAATAAGGAGTGTTGAAAGGACTTTGACAGTTTTCATTAACAGCGTTGTCTGAGGGAAATGCCTACTTTGCCAGATTTGGCAGCAAGTCAAGACAGCAGTATAAGGAGTGTAATTACCTTGGGCACTGAGCCAAGTAATTTTGTAGGAGCATTTTCATGCAAAATATATTAAAGATTTGACATAAATTAGAGAATATCAGTATACCTCCTATTTTAAATGTCATGTTCTTGACTTAAAACTATTAGAACTAACTAGGAGGATCATGTGTGGAAATTTCTTAAACTAAGCAGTCTTACCATCCGAAGTCTGTTACACATTTTTTTTTTTTTTTTAAGCTTCAGCTCTGATTTAAAAGTGTGTTTTTTCTGTAAAATGATCTTAAGCACTTGCTACCTTGTTCTGACTTTCTGCAATAATATGGCAAAAAGCTAAAATTGCAAGAGTTTCACTGAATGGAAGAAAATGGATTGTGGGAAGAAGCACCGAATCTACTGATGATTTCAGGATGGACTTCAGAGGTTTCCATCATTTTCCTTGGTCATTTTCCTGAATTCATAAGCAGATAATGCAGTTTAATTACTTGACGGAAGACAACTACTAATATATTCATGCTAAAAATTATTATAAATTGAATAGTTTCATGCTGTAATTCCCCCTCCTCTCAAATATAATTCTTGTGCAACAGAACTTCAAAACTGTGGAAATGTATGATCTTTCATTGTGTGCATTCTGGAATATCACTGTGGTGATTTAGTGATGATTGTTTCCCTGAACTGGGAGTGTGGAAAAATGCATTTCAACTTAACATGACTTTCATTTTCAGATAGCTATTTTGGAAAGGAATGTATGAATGTCATGCAACTGATTTGGTTGCTAAAATCTGTTAGAATGTTATTGATTGGTTGCTTTTTTTTCCTGACATTCTGATTACTCCCTGGTTATGTAATGTGCATACGCCTTGCTAGGCATAAAAATTTTTCCGTTGAAAATGAAAGCCCTAACACAGGCAGACATGGCCTGGCTGATACCCGTCAGACTTGATAAACTTGTACATGTTTTGGAGCATTCTTTATGTGGCCATTTAGTTTACACTACAAATGTTTGACTTCTTTGTTTTTTCTTTCTGCCTTTCAGTTGCTTGCATCTCAGGTGTAAATCTGGATGTGGTATTAGAATATAAATCTGTTGGCTAGACACTTGAAAACTCTGCCTTCTACTGGAAATACGTGAATGTGAAGTGCTAAGCAGTAAACTTGATGTACTCCCCTTCTTTTTCTTTTTTTCCCCCCCTGTCATTAATACCATACATATGTGTGCTACAATTATTTTTCCAGTTTCTTGCAGCAGGAATAGAACGTGCATAATTCTGCCACCAACCCACCTTTGAGATCTCAATAGGACTGTCGGAGCTTGCCTTTCAAAAGGAAGGATCAAACCATGAAATCTGTATCTTTACAGGGAAATGCAATACAGTTAATCTAAAGAGAAAGAAAAAGATTAGCCACTTAAAACTTTTCTTGTTCTTTGTTGACCACAATTGGCTTTGACATACCAAGATTGGCTCAAACTGGTTTCTGTATTGCAGTGAGCTTCCTGATAACTTTAAATTTTAAACTTACTTTCACTTTTTCTCAGTATTAGCAAGCGGAATGCCTTCTGTGAAATGTAACTGTGGCCCAGGGTAATCTTTCTACTTCAGGTGAAATACAAACAAGGTTCTAAACTTCTTGCACCCATATGTAACAGCTGAAATATTTGTGCTGTGCTGTACCAAGAAACTGGCTGAAGATGTCCAAATGACTTGTGCTGCATTTTTCAGCCTGGTTTTGGCAATGCATACAAAGCTGGAAATATTTTTCATATACTTCCTGATATTTGGGATGTCTGTGAATGAAAACCACCTTAATGTTTTGTTTTCTGACTGACCTTCAGGTACTTTGTCCAGCAGATACTCATTGGGATAAATAAGGGGTCTCTCAGGCTGATACTTTCTTTGTAGTGCCTTGGAACCTGAGGACCCTGCTCCGGTCTAGATAACTCTGCAACACAAACCGTGTTTCGTAAGCATTTTGCCAAAGACTCTTTTATGGTACTGCTGTGCTGTTATGTTGTGGAGCTGGTGCAGGCCTGATGCGAATGAGGGTAGAGACTGTCCATGCCACATTGTCCAGCTGGGCTATGCAATGTAAAAAGTGCATGGACTGTATGGGACCCCACTAATAGAAAGACCTTAGTGGCATTCTTAGACATATTCCCATGTTTCTCAACTTCTTCATGGCCCTCATAGGATTTAAAAACCGTTTTTGATATGCAGTGTCTACAGCGGAGAATATATACATTTTTCTCACCATGTTTGTATGGCAGTGTCAAATGAATCTCCTTTTCAGGTGAAGAGCTACAAATTATGTTAAATAGCAGTTAAGCTCCTCAGAAGAGCATTTGGTTACAAATGGTAGCATGAGCTTGTCATTGCAACCTTCTGTATTTACATATGTCACTGTAAACTTGCCCATCGAGTTAGAGCACCCACTGTAAGAGGCTCTTCAAAAGACAGATGCAAATAAATGCAATAGAAACTTTGCATTTGTGTATTTATGACTTAATGCTTTTTAAGCAGCTACTTTTTTTAGTTAATAACTTGTTTCCTACTTTTTGTGTCTAAGTACTCTTTTATTGTTTTCCTGCTGTGGAATCTTTTATACTGGCAGTCTTAATTTTTTCTTTTTTAATTTTTAAGGCTGAAGAGGTTTTCTCTTTTTTTTTTTTTTTTTTTTNTTCTGTGGAAATATGTGTCCCAATATAACTCATTAAGAGCTCTCTTTAGTGTTTTTGTTTGATTCCCTGCTGTGAGGAAGTGTTTTAATAAATTATTTTTCTGAAGATGATGGTGCTTTTTTCTTGTTGAAAATGCAAGCCTGCTAAAGGTGCTTAATATTTAATGTATCTGACAACTCCAGGCAATGACAGGAGGGCTATGCTCTTGCAGTAGAGAACTAATGATGGCTCATGAAATCTCTTCGAGGCTCATGATCAGGCTGTGGTTGACAATAAAACAATACAGAGAGGCCTGAATATTAGCATGTTAAACTTCTCTTGTAGAATAAAGTGAAATAATCCCAAGTGAGGAGACTTGCAAGTTTGTTTGGGACTGCTTAATTTAGAGTGATCCTGCAAAAAAGACGACCTCTCGGGCATACCCAGTTCAATCTGAGATCAGGCTTCAGGCTCTACTGGGAACTTCACTCACAGATACTTTTTTGGCTTTAGCTGAATGACTGTTTGGGACTCACTGGCTTTCTAAGGAGAGCATTGTAACGAGCTTCTGGGAATTACTATGAGTTTCTCAAGAATAACAGGTCTTCTCTTACATGTGTCATGTTTTCCTATCTGCAGCTACCTGCTGTTAATCACATTAGGCAGTTCATGGTCCAGTGGAAGAGGCGTCTCTCGCTTCCTCCAGCTGATTGTAGAAGCTGCGGCCAACTGCAAATCAAGCCACAGGGTTGCCTTTATGTCCGAAACAGTCACTTTTCCTTTTTGATTGATATTTCAGATGACTTGGGCTTTTAAAATACATGTTTAAAAACAAACGAAAAACCCTTTTGATAATCTGTCCTTGTTCACTTCCTGAAATTATCCATTCTGATAAGTTTTTCTCCACAGGCTTGCATTGACTTGCTGCTTGTTTCTAGAAAAATAGATTCTATGTTCACTGTATCAGTGGTGTACCATGAAGCATCGGTCACTTCTGTTCAACGTTCTCATGCCTGGAAGGCACCTAATATTGATTATGAGAAAGGAGTTATTCACCTGACTTATGGAACAAATGATTCTATCAGATCTATACCGTCTGCTTTTCTGTGTGCTTTTTTTATTTGCCAGCAGCAAACAAAATGACCAAGCCTTTAGCAGAGCAGAGGAGTAAACCAGTCTTACAAACTCTGATGACTGAAGCAGAGCATTATTCTTTTTAATTTTAGTACATAGGCTAGCTCTATAGTTATTAGTTCATCTCGCTTTAGAAATCTGTTACTGTCATACTTGCTCTAATTCCAGAAAGCTGTTATTACATTTGTATCTTGCTACTGTGCACCAGAAAATCAGCTTAGCCTACGGTACGTTATATTTCCTTTCCACCACTTGCTTTGTTTAAGTAGAGCAAAACTACTTTCTTTCTGTTTGAAGCCTGTTCTTTCAATTGTTCTATGGCTTCAATTCTTATATGTATCTTTTGTATGGTAGAAACAGGTCCCTCTGGAACTATTCTTTAAAAACAAAGCAAAACTCCCCTCCACACTGTATATGGGGACAAAGCAAAATCCCCAAATCTGGAATCCCAGCCATGCTGCATAATGCCAAGAGTTGGTCTTTACAGCACCTCGTTCAAACTATTTTTTATTTCAAGGAAGTGGCTTCACTGAATACCCAGTATTGTCGGAGCCGGAGGTCATTCTACCTGACCAAACCTTTACCCTTTTCCCAAAATCCTGGTGATAACAGGTGGGATTTTTTTTTTTTTTTTAATTTATTGGCTGCCTTCCCTCTGCCTTGCTAATATTACAGTCTTGCTGCATAACATAAACAGGATTGTGCTGGAACTCGGCCCCTGAAAGAACTTTTTCTTTTTGTGTGTGTGTTTCAGCTTCCCCTCCCCTTTCTTTTTGGATGCCACAATTCAAATACTGTATTAAAGGAATAAGACAGAGAAACATGACAAAAGGTGTCGTGATTCATTTTTCTAAAGATGCATGACAGCTTGGGGGCTGCTTTACCATTCTTTCCCCACAATGCACCTCTTTGTTACATATATGAAATGACCAGACATAATGGCACTTTCCCCAATATTCCAAACAGTAAGTATTAAGGCAAAGGAGGTGTTGAGTTATGCCTGCCTTACTTACTCTTACCTGCTTGTAGGTATTTTGCAGACAGTTTCCTTTATTTGTGATATACTCTGCTTGCAAGGACAGCTGCACTGAATTAACCTCTCTTTAGGTAGTGCATGTGTGGTCTAAAGCTGCATTTGAACTGTGCTTTGAATTTGATTCCTTTGCAGAGTCAAGCATAGTCTGGAAGAGACACTACTCTGAGTATCAATGCAGCTACTTTTATATTTAGTTGCGGTATCTTTGTGTATTTTAGATACTGAGACCTCAACTCTGGCAATAGCACCTACCTTCACATCTTAAGTTAGGTAAAACTGTGGATGTCATGCTAACAGAAGTGTATAGTTAACATTTTTTTTAAAAAAAAAATTTGTATCCTAGACCCTGAATTCCATACCATGATTCATTGTAAACATATTTAATTATTTCGTTAATATCTTTTGTTTTAAAATATTGTGAAAGGAAATAGCCTATGAAAAGTACAAAATCTGATTTTTCTCCAAAATGTCAGTGTGCCAGGTAATTCTTCATGATCAAATACAGTAAGAACAGAAAGCCTGAAATCTTTTAATCTGTGAGTGGAATTCATTTGTTATGTAAATTAAGGAGGAAAATTGTGCAGATATAAGAATAGGAAGTTTCACATTCTAGATCAAACTCTTAATGTCTTTGCACCAGTTCATCTTTTATTGAAAGTATCATTAATTTTCCATTAACCTTAATAATAGGTATGTAGGAGAACTTAATAATGTAATTGACCAAAGGTTTTTCACTTAAAAACTACATATATAGTTTCATACATACATATATATGTATGTGTATGTAGATAGTCATACATTTTTTGCCTGTTCCTTTTAGTTGTTCATTTATTTAAGTATTCAAAGCTGTGTAAGACTAGCTTTTCAACTTACTCATATTTTCAACCTCTCCTCAAGCAATTTGTTTTTCAAAATCTTTTATGCACTTCCCTGAAAGAAGGTGACAGAAGAACAATGTGGACAGATGCCATGGCTAGGAAGACAGATGCACTAGGTAAGAATAGTTAAAAGATTAATATCTGTTTTTCCATGAATGCAGGCCTTAATGAGCATGTGAGGTAGATGACATCATCCTTCACTTGCTTGGTACGGCTTTGAAGTCTGGAGGAGCCTGTGAATTCAGGTAGTCTTGCAGAAAATAACTCTCATAGTTCTAGACTGAAAAAGCCAAAGCAGTCTGAATTTTGAACATTCAAAAGTGCAGTAGTTTCCTGTCTTACGTAAATTCCTGGCTTACCGTCTGACTTGTTTTTTTTCCTGTTGGAATAGCTTTGCTTACAGCAGGAAGAGTCTCTCTGTGCTACAATTGCAGCCCCACAGGCTTCAATATCAGTACAACTTAGATTTTCCTCTTCAGTCAAGGACTTAGGGTAGCAGCCTCATGAAGAAGGCTAGAATAATTTAGATACCTGCACTATAAGCATAGGTGAAGTAGTTACTTATTGAAGTGACTTATAGTTGTTCAGCAGCAACACAGTGTTTAAGAAACAGTTCCAGGCTTCATCTGTTCCAGCATGAGACAACACTTTTAACCGCCTTTCATAAGGAGGACGCTTTGCCTATTGCATCCCGGTAGCAGCTGGTAGATTTTCAGCTATGGAGTTCATTCGGTGCTTTCCAGAGTATATTACAACTGTACATCTCTTATTAATTGAAAGCATATTTTGATCCAAAAATCAATTGCTCTCTTCTTGAACAACATACAAGAAGTATGATTAGATCATTCTTACTGAATGTGAAGTGAAAATGTGGTAGATAAACACTTGAGGTGTCTTGATATGTTTCTCTTCATGTATCACTGCAAATCTAGTCTGAATTTGAGGGAAGGGTTAACTTTCAATTGAGACTACATTTGTAAGCTACACACAGTCTGTATTGGTCATCGTAGTTTAAAAAAAAAAGTACTTTTTATATAGTAAGCTCTATCTCCTCCTGTTTATTTAAAATGAACCGTTCTTTCATGGCTCCCAAATTATGAAAGCTTTGTAAGCTTTGTTTAAAGAAGACATACTTGACTGTCAAAGCATAGCAATTTTCAGGAATTTGCTGAACTGTGTGTCTCCCAAAGATCTTTCTACTCCTTTTCCTGACAATAAGCTGCATGTGCCATACTCTGTTTTGCATTTCTAATATATAGAATTTTACAGATTATATAGAATACACTATTTTAAATATAGACTATATAGGACTTATAAAAATAACTTCATATGAGCTCCTGCCGTAACTCTATACTGCTGAAAAGTCTGAAGTGATCAGTTAGTAGATTACTTTCTCATTAAAGCAATGAAAATATTTAACTAGAACCCAAGCAGCAGCTGCACAAGATG
The DNA here is from genome assembly GCA_003993805.1 of Himantopus leucocephalus. Taxonomy (NCBI): domain Eukaryota; kingdom Metazoa; phylum Chordata; class Aves; order Charadriiformes; family Recurvirostridae; genus Himantopus; species Himantopus leucocephalus. Next base: position 111,582,521 of record RSEF01000001.1, on the reverse strand, counting down.
TGCAGTCTTCTTTGGACTCTTCATATGCTCTTTTCTAGAGCTTACCAACAGTTATTTCAACTGTTTTAGTTGTTCAGTTAGTCCACAAATAGATTAGCCATAGCAGATTCACCGGTTTGTCAGGGTTTCTATCCTTTCCTTCCTTTACTTATCTGTTTTTCTCTTCTCTTTTTTTAAGTTATGGGAAGTATTTATCTCTGTTTGAATGCAGATGATAAATCTCTAGAGGTGATTTTGGGAGATGAAGCTTCAGGGGTTTGAAAGACAGACATTTACATTTAAAGTGCAAATTATTTGGGCTAGTGGGTTATTATGTCTTCAGGGCCATTTCTGCCAGTGTTTCTCTAAATGTGACACATGGGACTGACTTCTTCAGCCTTAATAAAGATGAAAGTTACTAGAGCACGGAACTTTACAAACAAGTTATATTGATATATGTTGAAGATTTTACTCATTTCCATTTTAAGTGGAAACCAGTTTATAACCTTGTAAAATGGAGCATCCTAATCATTGTTTTTAGCACTAAAAATAACTGATATGGCTGTAAAGTTACATGGCACTTCACAAATATAAAGTAGGAGTTATCCTGAAACAGCTCTGAAGCTTAAGTAAAAAACATTGGCATAGTCTTGGAATAGAAAACAATATAGTAAAAGAACAGGAGATGGTGAGGAAAAAGAAAGAAAGAAAGAAAAAAATTTATTTTTTTGAAGTGAGAGAGAACAGTTAGGGAGAAAGAGTAATCATCAAGAACAGAATATAAAGATGAAATAATTATCAGATCCTCCAGATTACAGCTATGGGTTTCTACCTGTAGCTTTTTAAAGTAGAATTTAAGTTGAAGCAGCATTATACGTGAACATAAGGAGACTAAACCTGACATAAAAACATCAATGGAAGATGAGGCAGAAAGAGAGAGAAAGGTAAGAAATGAGGATACGTTTTCACTAGTGTTAAGGAAAGGAAGCAATGACACTTGGTGAAGGCAAACATGCTTGCAACAGTGAGAAGCAAAACTAAGTGGTATTTGAAACTATAACAATAAATCAGCTTGAAGAGTTTGAGTAAGCAGTCGGTCTGCAGACTTTGACTTGCATATTTTATGCCTTGTGCTTTTTTTCTTCTGTATCAGTGGTATCTCCCTCTTTCCTGTTAAAGGTGGATCTGAAGTTAGATTCAGATTCTTGATGCCTGCTTTGACAGTTAATATTTGGCACTTATAGCTTAGAACAAGATGCTCTTCAGTGTAGCAAAGGGAAAGTTAACAGAGACTGAAGGGATGAAGAACTTCTGATGAACCCCTAAAACGTGGTCCCAGTAATGTGTATCAGAAACAGCAAATGTAGTCCTTGGAGACTGGAAAACATGTTTGATCCTATGCCTTCACATACTGAGTGTGTAGTCTTCTGCACTCTCCTCTGCATGAGAGTTCTGGGATAGAGGTAACAGCAGACATGCCTCTACGTTCTTCAGTCTGTGGAATCTTGCCCAGAAGTATCAGAGGAAAAATATGGACCTAGGGTTTTCCAGTGCAGACCAGTAACCAAACGCTACCCATGATGTTTGTAAGAATGTATAGGTATTTGGCATGCACATATATTAGTGTTGCCAGCTCCTTTACGTTGGACCCTCCTAAGCCCTTGAGTATCCTGGCCTTCTGAAGGTCCTCTCAGATACAGAAATGGCCTCAACTCATATATATGGCTATTTGTAACTGTCAGTTTGCAAGACAGAAATGAAATGCAAAAGCCTTGAGGCACTAAGCCTTGGATGTTTGATGCAGGCTGGGTCACTGAAGGAAAAAAGGTGAACAAAAACTCTTTCCCTCTGTGAGAATACAAGGAGCAGATTCCGCTGCTAATGTAAAACTCCAAATAAAGACTAGTAAGAATATTTCTGATGTTGATATGTGACTTGAAAGAATATATGTGATTTCATAGACACTCTTGGCTGGGTCTCAAATGCCTATGAGGGATATTCTGGATATGGGTTGGTTTTTGTTTGGGGTTTGGTGGGGCTTTTAGGGGTTTTTTTTGTGTTGTTCTGGTGGAATTTATCTAGTCTAGATTACTGCTCATGCCACTTGTCTCAGTGATTTCTGAAAGGCAGCGGGAAGTACAGAGCTGCTACAGATGGTTACGCACATGCCTTTCTGTGCTGAGTAGGCTTTCTTCTCCTGCCCAACCTTTATCCTGAGCTTTTGCTGGGGAAAAAAAGTAATCTACTGATGAGATCTCTGTATTGCTCCTATCAATAATTCATAATGTTCATTCTCTTGCTGCTCTAAAGAAAGGCAAGGAAAGAAGGAAGACTGCAGTAAAGGGAGGTGGAGAAGCAAGTTATTTCAGGGAAAAGGACTAAGAGGTAATATAATCTAAAAATGGATAGTAACTGCTCTCAAACTTGTCTTTATTGCCCTGAAGCCTCTAAATTATCTTTTCATAAAAGCCTGCTTCTGTAAGAGGTATTTTCTATTCCCTTTCTGGTCAAGAGGTCTCAGATTTCTGTGCCTCAGAATTACTATCTTGACAATCGATAAGCTTGCACTAATCCATCTGAGATTTCCCATTTGAAATTATTTACTTACTGGAAGTGTCATGTAGGTGACGAAATTAAGCTGAAACTGGAAGAATTATGTTAAAGATGCATTTATTTCCATTAGCTCTTTCTGAAAATTTTGAAACATGAGCTTGTTATAGAAGAGTTATATGGGGTGCTGCACCAAGTAACTGCTTGGAGTGGGAGGGTGCAGTTGAAGCTGACAAGTAGGAGGGAAACTTCTCCCTCACTTATAAGGGAGAACTGTTTGACTACTGATGTACCAACAGATCCTTGCTCTGCGGGGGCTTTGATCAGCTGATGCATGCATCACTCTCTCTTAAACACATTTTCCTATGACACGCAGGCATGAGAGACATCTGTGTGGTTCCATTTTCATACCAGTGATATCACAGGTGTGCTCAAAATCCTGGCTCTCATCATTGCTATCTTCCCCTTGGCTGCCTCTGCTGTAGGCAGCTCTCTACACAAACACTTCATGTACATTTGAACAGACTCTGTCCACCTGCAATTTAGCAGTGAAAGTGGAACATAAAACTGTGTCATTGGTTTAGATTTTCTAAGTGTTCTGGCTACATTCAGGGATGAATGCCAGGTAAGAGATTAACCTGACCAATATCTATTTCTTGAGAAAGTGTTACTATTTGGATTTTCCTCTATAATGCTTCAGATTGAAGCCCTGAGCAGAGGGGAACCCTTAGCAAATACTCTGTGCTAAATATTTTCAGAATATGGTTTCTCAAGCTTAGCTCTTACATTCCAATGCTGGGATTATGTGACTTTTCTTTTTCTTTTATCTGTCTGCCCCAAATGCCATAAATGCCCTTAGTTAAGGGCCTGATTTCCACTAAAAATGACTCGAGTCAGGTATCAACTGGTACCAAACATTAGTACCATTTTTTTCCAGACTTTCTGAAAATCACAATGTGAATAAACAGGATGTTCTTGCACAGCTTAGCAAGCTTTTTGACAGGAACCCTAAGATGACAAAACCTTATGTTAAGTTTCTCTAGTTTTTGAGGCTTTTCAAATAATCTTTAGCAAGTTTTAGTACTTGAAATAAGCGAACAGCATTTCCCTCCCACCCACCCATTCATGTTCTTGCTTCAAGTTTTTCCATTCCTATTTGTTGGAAGACTTGCTGCCTCTGCCTCCCTTTCACCACAATTTGTTTCATAGGAGAGCTATTATGACAAGCAAAAGGGTGCTTAGGAGACTTGGGCGAGGTGTCATTTTTCACTTTCTCACTGGTTTATTCTGACTGCCTTGTGTGGTGGTAAAATTATTAATATTAAGACCTGAGAGGTCTGGCTAAGAAGCTTAGCCTAACTAAAGGAACATTCATTTTGACTAAAAGCTAATGGTCTGTGATTGTTTCCAACTGCCCACTTCTGTGCTAAGATAATACTGGGTGTGCCACTCCTATAGGCTGACCCGAGAGCTGTCTCCATATTGTCACACCAGTTACTGTTTGACTCCTTAGAAGTGTGGTGGTTAGCAAGCTCCTTAAGGAGCCCATCCCTCCTAGAGATGGATACCTGGCTTTGTTAACATTGAAATGGTTGGTTTTCCTCACCTTTTTTTTCTTTTCCCTTCCCCCCCCCCCCCCCCCCCCNCCCACCTGAAACAATATATAGGTTGGGTCTCTAAAATCACTTGGCAGAGAACAGGGAAGCAAAGTGGAAGTGCTGTCCAAATGTTCTTACTATGATCATAGCTAATAAAGCTTCTGTCTGACCTGTCCTAAACTGTACTTGTGTTATTATGCACTTGGATTCCTCAGATCTCTGGCACTTAAAAGCTCAATTTCTTCATTGATGAGGAGGCATTAATAGTCTGACATTCTACAGAATACTTTGAGAAGCTTGGGTGGAAAATGTTATCAAAGTGGTAGTAAGACACTCTAACTGTTCTACAGAAAAATAGAGGAAAAAACTTGGTTTTCTTCTGAAACCGTGTATTTGCATTTATGTGCATGTATAAAGGATAAAGAATGGAAAATAGCTGGTGAGGTTTTATACATGTAACTTTCTGAAGCTGTTATTTCAGACTTCCCTTGCTGTGACTGATTTGTAAATCAAGACTTATAAATCAAATCTATGCATGCGTGTAAGGCAAATCTTGGATCATAAGAATTTTATTGACTACTGAAACAGTGGGGAAAAACCCTTCTGTTCCCTGTGAGCCTGACTGGGTCCACAAACTGGTTTCATCTGTCTATAGCTTGATGTAAATGATAATGTTGCTCTGAGCTGGGATCGATTCAGGATAAAGCAAGGCTTGCTCTAGGCACATCTGTAGAGATTAAAATATGACTTTTTTCAGCCAGTTTAAATGCCAGGCAAGATATAGCTGACTTCTAGAATGCAAGTAACTTCACCTCTGTGCAGATGCTGTCCTCTCCACACTCCCTTCTATGCAATTTTATGTCCCTGACACCTCCCTAGACTCATGTATCTGCTGGCAATGAGGCTCATTAACATTACTACATGGATCACCCAGTAATCCACCCATCCTTGTTAGTTAATTGCAGGAACATCTGGCTGTTTGGAGGATAGCTTTAACACTGTTTCTGCCACTTCAGCTTGAATATAACTTTCTATCATCTCAATCAAAAGCAAAAGTGAATAATTTTGCACAGAAGTCCATGTCAAATTTATTTTTTATCTGTTCCAGCACTGCTAGTCCTAAATGTTGAGCTTAATGAGATTGTAAAATTGGGATCTGTACCTATGACTTTGTGTATAGATTTCTTTTTATATGTAATTGCCTTCTATTATTCAGCCCTCTAATTTTTTGAAGGAAAACATAAAGGAAAAGACTATTCTGACTTTTACTTTTTTTTTTAATTTTATTTTTAAATTACTTGGCTCAGAGTGGTGAAGCTTTAACTGTGAACGCTAACATATAACGCTTAGTGAACTTGCAAGTTATGGCACCCTTGATAAAGATAAGTGGTACAATGTGCATTTGGAGTCTGAGACCTAACGACTCTTTGGCTTTTATTACGTATTATATAAATTCTTCCCTCTATATATTTATTATCCCAAAGGGAAGACTGGTTCCAGTCCTCTTTTCGTGGCCTTATCTTTGCTGTACTGCCTGAACCAAGGTCACTGCAGGTACTTAAGGCAAAATTCTAAAAGTATAAAAATAGAAGAGGAATAGGGGATGAAAACAAAGGGCTAACACTGGTTATATGCTACGCTTATTATTTATCTCTGGCTGAAGAGGAGGCAAGATGTGATTGTGGGGTCGAGTTCTGATAAGTGACTTTGCTCTGGGAAGCCCTGTGGGCTACAGGCTGACTTGTAGAGCTCAGTGGTAATGCATCAAAGGCGCAAAGGAGAACTAAGGAGCTGCTTTGCAGTTATGTTACTATCCAATACTTTGCAGGCTTGTAAACCTTGGTGGTGAGGATTATGGAGCACAAGAGGACTCAAACCTTACTGAACTCATGTCCTTCTCTATGAAGGATGGGTTCCTTAATGGAAGAAGCACTGGGCTTGGTATTTGCCATTTATCTGTTTGCTAATTTCAGCCAAATTATTTTGTCTCTCGTTATCTCCATCTTCCCATCTGTAGAATGGAGATACTGTGTGATTTCTTTGTGGTGTGATCTGATCACCACAACTGAAATACAAGTCTTTAGTAAGATATATCTCTGCTGCTTACAGATGATATATAGGAGTTTTCAGATCTTCTCCTAATTAGTTGTATTCCTGCACCTCAAACCTACATAGGTACGTATTTCTTTGCCTTTGCAGAATTCCATTAACTTCAGGTCAGATTGCAGTCTGCCTTCCTGCATAGCAATGGAGGACCGGAGATTTGTTCTGTCTGTAGTAACTTGGATTTGAGGAAAATGCTTTTAAAAACAAACCCCAAATGAGAAAGAATGTTTTAAAATAATTTTTAAAATTAAATCTTATTCAGTGTAAGTCAATCAGTAGTCTAGAAAGAAAAATTCAGAATAGAAAATGAATTTTTTTAAATATTTTTTCTTTGGGCTTCTCTGAAACTTTTATTACAGGAGTCACATACAACAATAAAGCTGAACATCTCTACTAAATGCTTTTAATGCATTATGAACACCTTTTTCTGTATTACTATTAGCAGGAAGTAAATGACCTCAGTATTAGAGGTGAGTTTCAAAACTGTGCCTGTGGAATTACACATTAAAAGTGAAAAGGTAGTGAGCGAACTGTGTGCATACTTCCTCTTAAATCTTTAAAAATATATTCCTGCAGGGAAAGAATTTTCAAAGATACAACAAAAACTAAGGGCATTTCTCTCTGTCATTTTGTCTTGTCATGCTTTGTGCTGAAAGACTTTTGGGGGAAAGTCAACAAGAGGAGTTCATGTAAGTATACCAATATTCGCTGCAAGTCACTATTTCATCATTTCAATAATCATAGGCTGGAGAGCACAAAAGCAGTTATAAGACTATTCCTGGTTCTTAAGAAACTGCTGAGTATGCTGAAGAGAGGCCTAATTTGTAGACTGAAAGCAGAACTTTTCAGTTCTGGGCATATTGTATAATCACTTGCAATTTTGACAGGGTTAGCCTAGAGCAGAATGAAAATAAGTGTTGAATTCATTTCTTGTATAATTTCTGTGAAATAATCAGGTATTTTCCATATGAGGTCAAGGGGCAGGGGGGAGGGAACCAACAGGTCCTTAAATGGAATTTCTTTTGTACTGCCTATGTTTTTCCCTACCGTAGCATGAACAATTCATCACTAGAAAGACTTCTTTGTAAGAAGGGTTTTTGGGTTAAAAAAAAAATTAAAAAATCAAGAATTGTCTAGTTTATGAGATGACAGTTGGGTTGTGAGTACACTAGTAAGTGGTTGTGATTTCTCTTGGACAAGTTGGTCTTCTACCTTTCTTCCTGTGATGTGAAGACCAAAAATGTGTTTCACTATTTGTGGTTAAAAGTAGTAATAACCTGTGAAAAAAGGAAACTCTCTTACTCTGAAGGAGATAGTAACATCGGTACACTTGGTTTGGTATCAGGAATAGTAGACCTGTCACACACGTAATTTTGATCAAATCCAGAGATGTGGCTGTTAAAAGTGTATCTCTTGATATAGTAGAGCTGATATTATAAAGCTGAATTTCTCTAAATGCATTTTGTTTTTTAAAAAAACAGAAAAACAACGAAAAAGCCCCAAACCAAACCACCAAAAAAATATATTTTTATATGGAACAAGCAAACTATACACTACCTGGATTGAAAGCTGCATCACTGACAAATGTCATAAATAGCTGCAAATTATGTGGTGTCAACAGCCAGAGGCTTGAGGCCCCTCCAGAAAAAATTGTGAGCTAGTAGTACTATTATCAACAAAACCTGACCTGTCAGATTACTACTAGAGCATGATCTAACTCTTGAGTTAATTGGCCATAATTCAGCACTTGTTTTCAAAGAGACCTATGTAAGCTTATACACTACAGAACACAGAATGTGGGCTATCCACATGAGATGGCTGCATCGGAAATATTTAAGGGTCATCACTGATGTACTTGCAAAAAAGAAGTGAGAAAGAAGTATGAGCAGTATTGACAAGATCTGAGTTGAGACTATTTAGGTCTTGAAGGAGGAGGGAAAAAAAATAAAAAAGTTGGGGAGGGGAATACCAGACAATATAAAAAGCCAAACCACTAAAATGATCTAACACGATATTTAAGGAGCTTTCCATTATGAATCTTCAGAATTTTATTCTGTTCAATTTATTGTAGAACACTCTATCTTGAAATGAAATTCAAGAATGTTGTTAGATTTGGGGATTTCAGACAGAATTACAAGAAAGCTTGGTGCCTAATGCTTACATTATCAAACTTTGAAATTAAAATGAAGTATACTACACATGGGGTTAATTAAATGTCAAAAACACTTATTGTGAGCATAGGCTATAAGAATAATATCTCCACCAGAGTGTTTAAAGTATCAACAACAAAAAAATCATCCATAAGCATAACCTATTTTTTATATTTTAAACTAGCTCATGGGGGGAAAAGCCAAATCATCAGATTAGATGATCAAAGTGTTTCTTTATGACTAGCAAATCATGGCCCTGTGAGATGGATCTCTGTGACCACCAGACCTTTCAGAACATTCAGGGTGAGCAAATACTGACTCATTTCTTTTTACATTCAAATAGCACCCTTAAATCCAATCTTCCATATCTCTTTGAAATGTCATACTGTCTAATGCTTTTTTGATGTGTTCCTTTGTATCCATTTTGTTTCATTGTTTTTTATAATGTCTTCAGGGGTTTTTTTGGTAAGATATTTCAGAAAGAAATTCTTTCTATGGCTGGTGCCAGATCAGTCAGCTTACTGACATCAATCTGACGTTTCAAGATCCTATAGCTCTTCATTCTAGTGCAATAAATCTGTTGAAAGCCTAACTAAGCTCATAGTCTAGGCTCCACCTCACCCTAAATGTGAAGCACACATTTGCAACTGAACTTAATCATGTGTTCTAAATTTGCTACATGCAATGTAATATTTAAAAACAGGAAGGAAGGAGAAAGTAAGTCACTGTTTCTGAATAAGTTTCTGAAACTAAATCTCTCTGCTGACTTTTTAAAAAATGTAATTATTTGTAGCCTATCAATGAGGCTTAGGAAAGTCTCATGAACATAAATCTCTGCTGTAAATATGTAAATTCATAATTATATGCATTATGAAATGCATATGCTTCTCGTTATCCACCATTCTCTTTTTCTTTCACTCTATTTTTAGGTCAAGTCTCGACTATAATTCTGCAGGAGTTGTGAATTAATAAACCTTATTGGCAAAATAATTTTCCTAATAGTTAAGGTGTTTTTCTAGTTTTCAGACTCTGAAAAACAGTGGTAATAAAAGTTGCTGCCACTTGTAAATAACTTTTGTTTTTCTTGGACTTTTATTACCTTTGAACAGGTTAAACCATTAAAGCCTTAAAATGAACCTTCTTTCAAAGCAGGCAAGTACCATAAAGTGCTTCTAGGATGTAAGACAATAGTGTTCTCTAGATCATGTTTACTGAGGCACCGTTATGCCACATGCTGAATGTATGTTTGCTCTTCAAAGAGGCCGTATTACACAGTAACCAGACAAAAAAATCCCTTATATAATTGGTAAAGGCAGCAATATGCAAAGGAGAACAGAGGGAGAAGCGTGTAAGGTCTGTTTTTCATGTGGTGGTGGTGACTTACTTAGAACATATTTAATAAAAATGGATTAACTTAATTTACAATGAGGAACACTTCCTGGAGGATAGGAAACTGTATACAGGAAACTAATGAGGAGTGGCTGTCTAAGATTTAAACTCACTCTCTACCTTCATCCACGTTAACTTTATTTTTCTGGCAAGCATTAGATGACAAATCTTTGCAAAGCTGTTTCCTCAACTGAGAAATATTTTTAAAATGAAGAACTTTTATAATAGTGGCACATTAAGTGTGCAGCCTTAAGATTGGTATCGGGCACAGTATTTACAAGCTTGCTTCTACCTCTATGGTATTGAAGATCACAGTACAATGGGAATACACAGACACGAAAAAAAAAGTATAATTTAATTACTGCTTTGGGGGCAGCATGTAGTATCTGAATTATTATTTTTTTTTTTGCCTCTTCTTTCACACTTGATATACATTATTTTCATTATTAAGCTGAATCTGTGTGCATACTCAGACCTCATTAGATATATACCAGTTTGCTGTAGCATATATTTTGATAAGTTTACTTTTTGTTATGCAATAAACATAGGGCAACGAGACTGGTGAGCGGTCTGGAGCACGTGTCTTATGAGGAGTGGCTGAGGGAACTGGGGTTGTTTAGCCTGGAAAAAAGGAGACTCAGGGGAGACTTTGTCGCTCTCTACAACTATCTGAAAGGAGGTTGCAGAGAGGTGGGACTCAACCTGTTCTGTCAAGTAACAGGTGATAGAACAAGAGGAAATGGCTTCAAGTTGCACCAAGGGAAGTTTAGATTGGATATTAGGAAGATTTTCTTTACTGAAAGGGTCATCAGGCTTTGGAACGCGTTACCCAGGGCCGTGGTGGAGTCCCCATCCCTGGAGATATTTAAGGGTCATGTAGATATAGTGCTTAGGGACGTGGTTTAGTGGTGGGCTTGTCAGTGCTAGGTTAATGATTGGACTAGATGATCTTAGAGGTCTTTTCCAATCTAGGAGATTTTGTGATTCTGTGGTAAAGATGGCTTTTAGTTCTACTAGCAATATAGCTCCTCAATTTTTAATTTTTTTTTAAAATCTTCAGTTCAAGGGATGAAGTTAACAACTATGAAGTTCATTTAGCTGTGCACGCATGTACCACACTATTTTCCTGAAGTGCAGCACAGGGGGTAAGACTGTTAGCTACAGAACTAATATGACTGCAAATTCTAAATGGTTTCTGTATGTCAGCAAAAAGTTATTAGTCTACGGTGATGTATTTAATAAGCTGCTTGTTGAGTTACTATTTGTACTGTGTATTCACTTCGTATTTGCTTATCACGAACAATCAACAAAATTGTCTCCACTATTGCAAGGTGATGTCCATTAAAGATGTGTGCTAGTTGTCATGGTTAAAGAAAGTGACATATGGTGGTAATCATTAAGTGACTCTCACTACTCTGAACTGATACCTTACTTAGTTTTATTTTTTTTCATCTTCAATAGACATTTCACAAAATTCTGAGTAAAAACGTAAGATTAGGAAATAAATCAATGTGCAACTTTTTAGTCACCTCTGCTGCTGCTTTGAAAATGCTACTGAGATGAAATTTTCCCCCAGGCCCTGTATTGGCATATTGAATAATACTGGCCTTGGTAGCAAGGAGAATATAGTTTCACATGATACCTTTCCATCTTCTTATGTGACATCATTGGTAGTAATTGGTGGTGCTTTCCATCACCATTTACCCCTTCTTATTGTAGTATGCTATTTCTTTGCCAGTTTCTTTGAGATTTCTGCGTGGTACTGTGATAAAGACCCTGTTAAAATCCAGATGAATTATATTCATGTCATCTTCCTTTATCTGACCAATCTACCACTGTGTTTTAAAAACCTTTCATGTTAGATTGTGTCAATATTTGTTCCTCAGCTATTTTTTTCCTGTAACTCCATAAATACTATAGAACATGCATAGAAATATATTCATAAATTTTTATTGTGCTTAGTATTGTACCTGTATTCCAAAGAAAGTTCAGAGGTTGAAATGCATTTCTGAAGCATGCTAGGCATGAGCATTAAGACAGAGACTTTTGAAGATGCATAAGGGATTCAAATGCTTATGTCCCATTAAACTAAGAAAGAATAAAGTGTCTCGATTCCTTAGTATCGCTGGTTTGTACAGAAGTTAATACTCAGCCTAATAGCAAAACCATCTAACTTCTCATTAAATTACATTTGTGTCAGCATAATAGACTTACAGTTTTTGGCACATAAAATGCCACATGCTGAAAAATACAAAGTTCATCTTAAAGTTCTTGTTTGTATTTTGCCTTCAGATAAACTGGAATTCTAGTTTACAAATGTTAGCACATTAAAAGTCATTTCCTTGTTTTCTTTTTCCTCTCCTTTGTTCCTGAGATTCCTGTCCCCTCTTCCAAAAGTGCCAGGCATCACCTTACAGTAGCAGCAGCTGCTGTGGTGGGAGCAGTCTGTGGGGAGAAGGTTGAATGCACCGAGATATGTGTTTAGTAACTTCCATAAATGTCAGATTTTAATTTGTTTCTGCACATCAGTCAGACTCTTCAAACCTAAAAGACAGCTGTTGCGCCAAGGGGACTGGAGAGATGCTATGCCTTGGGATATGGTGGAGAACTGAAGCAAAATCAAGTCTTTGGTATAGAGGTTTGTTCAAATTCTGCCCAGGGAAGGAGCTGTTCAAGACAGCAAACCTACTTACTGTCTCCTTTAACTTAGCTTTTCTTTCATGAATTGGGTGTGGGACTGTAATCACCTATTTCTGGGTTTTGAATTAATCTGAGAGAATCTTTTTTTTTTTTTTTAATGAGAAAAGCTTAGTCAAATAATTTAAACTGTAGTGGAGCATCTTTGAGATGCACAGCTGAATACCAGCAGTAACCCTGCATGCTGTAAGATTTTTATTTTTTATTTTTTCCTTTCTGTAAAAGTAACCCTCAGGAGCAAATGTTAGGGATTGAAAACCGTTGCTTTCCTCCATGTCAAGATGAGAATATGGAAACAAGTAGCTGTTTTATTTTTATAAACCATTTAAAAATAGAGTTGTATTTGCTAACACATCTAACAAAAAATTGTTATTCATGTGGCAAACCCCAACACTTACAAGTGTTTATGCTGAGGGGGCAAGAGTTTTAAATAAGAGATGAAAAGAGTGTTTTCCCTAAGTAGGGCTATTGCCTGTGTCACAAACAGGATATCTCTCATCCTGGTCTTCAATCCCATCATCAGACAAAAAAATAAATAAGTAAAATCTTGAATGTTCCTATAGAAAAATATCACCTTGATTAACAGTTGTTCTTTTAAGATAATATGAACCACCCTGGAGAGCTGCTGATGCTAGTCTTCTAAAATGTATTCTTCAAAGTGTTTTTGTTTGTGTGTGTTGACATATCATTTTTGCTACGGTTATGGATGTATGAGCTAATACTTTAGTCTGTAGTTCTAGAAGAATAGAAAACACACAAAGGACCCAATTACCATAGTCTTTCCATTGGAGAACAAATATTTTCTTCTGTGTGAAAATAATACAAAGCATCTGAAGCAAAATTACAAGCTTTCAAACAATAGTAAGTCTAGAAACCTTGAATATGCCCTAAATATGCAATAATTTATTAGTTAAATAAGGAAAATGGTAGTTGTCCAGTATTACTGTGTTTCAGTACTTCATCCATTCATGTTTCTGTATAGTATTGTGCAAATAAAATATTGTTCCTATTTTAAAGACAGATCCCTAGGCTTTTCCTGTCTCTGAATAGGCATTTGATTGTATGTTATAAATTGTTTTTACAAATAACAATTAATTTTAATGAATACTTAGAAATGATTATTTTTACAGAAAACTTTCAATACATAGAAGTATCATTCCTGTAAAACGTTCTGTAAACTACGTGAGGCTTAACAGATCACGAACAAATCTTCTGTGTCCTGATCCGTCATCAAAACTTGATAAATATTCTCAGTCATTGAGAGGGTCTTCCATATTTCCAAAGATTTTTAGGTGAGTTAAGATTCACTTAGGTCTCATGGAGATCTCAGGACTCCATAACAAGTCCAAAACAGCACTGGTAAAATACAGTGATCTTTTCATGAGTAATAACCGATTTCTGTGCCTCTTCGGTGTTTACCATTTATGACGTGAAAAGAGTGGAATAGTAAAACATATTTATTCTTCCTCTTGTTGTACAGTAATTTTTATCATGTACTATTTAAAAAAAGAGTATGTCTCTTTACTACTAACAAATCTTTTATGTAATTTTCTTTTTCTAAAATAGCATGTCCAAAATAACTCAGTCTTGTCTGTTCTAACATTATTGGGAAATACTCTGCATTAAAAAAATTATATTAGGTGATAAAAGCAGAAGACAAATATGGACAATTAATGTTTTTGTTGCAGTTTTCAGAGTACCACCAAACATGTGTGCCAGGTGACTCTTGTCAGGGAAGTATGCATGTAAGCCAGTATTTTTTATTATTTTTTTTTAAGTCTAGTTAAGTCTTTCCATGGGGATGGGAAGAATCAAAAAGCTCAAATTCCATCTAGCCTTCAACTTGAAAATACGTAGTTTTCTAAAGGTTTGCTGTAGTCCTTCCGCAGTAACTGGAAAAATATTCCTGAGATAAGGTATCATTCCATAACTAAATATAAGCAAGTTTATTGTCTTATAGCCTATGAAAATATTGACAGTACTTTTTACTTCAGAATAATGTAATTGTTTCTTCCCACTTCAGAAACTGAATCACATGAAACTAAACACTGAACAAGTCTTTTAAAGACACAAGGCCTCTATTTATTCATGCGGCATTTTAGCAACTCTAATCCAGACTTGCATACTTCCTACCTCATATGGTACAGCATACAAATCTTCAGTATATATATCTCAGTGAAGTATCTCAAGACATCTTATAATTTTATCCCTGGCTAATTAAAAAGTAGTTATCAGCATGCTTTTTTGCAGCTGACTTTAGTGATGTTGCTTTTGCTGTTCTTCAGTTATTTTTGGTTTTCTCAAAACACTCTGGTCCTCTTAAAACAAGGCACTGCTTACTTGTGGACATGATTTAGTAGAGATTTGCTTACGAAGCCTTCCTGCAATCAGAAAATTTTGGCTCCACAAGCTGTCTCCATTTTAACCAGACATCAGGACTTACCATGCCCACAAAACTGGAGAATAAAGCATTTTGTGTGTCATGCAGCTACTGGTCACACTTGGCAGCTCACCTGCTGTCTTTCCTATTGCCCAAGCTTCTCAGTGGAGTTATTTATTCCAGTGGCTTCTTCTACAGTCTATTCGGTGCTGTAGCGATGTGTCCTCAGTCAACTCCTACAACGTGTTTCATACAGCCTCTGTTCCAGTGGGGAGGGTTGTGTGGAGAGCTGTGGTGGTGGCACGCAGGAGTGCTGGACATGGTGATGGGGAGGCTGCTCATGTAGTTGCTGAGGGTAGCATTCTTGCAAGAAAGGCTACTCCACCTCAGTTGTCAGCAGTGTTGTGGGGAAAACATCAGGCAGCAAGCAGGGGTGGGTATCCTGGCTGCTCTCCACACACCAGTAATGGAACTGCCTGAGGCAGAGCACAGTAGAAATGGAGGAAAAGTCTACCCTGACTGACTGAGCCCACCTTTAGAAACAGCTGAGGTCTTCAGGGCCAACTCAGGAGAGGACTAGAGATTTTTTCCCCACCTCTCTCTTCTCAGTCATCAGGGATTTTTTTGCCTTTTTCTAGTTGTCAGTTGGGTTGTTTTCTTTCAATCCAGAGGATCTACTCAGACACTGTTCCCCACTTTCTCAAGGATAATCCTGTAGTAGACTGCTGACATGTTTGCGTTTTTTTCTTTCAATGGGCTGCTATAATGGGACCTTGAATGGTGCGTGGCTCTCCCTGTCCAGCTGTGGAGAGCCAGCCTGTGGATTGTGAAGATTTTGATCTTTTTTGAATGACTAGGACTAAATAAGGCTTTTCTTTTTCTTTTCTTTTTTTTTTTTTTGTGGTAGCACTTTCTGTTTATTGATATTTTTCCTTCCATGTTCATTCTTTCTTTCTGTTACTTGTAGATAGTAACTTCATTTTCTTTTAATACAGAATAAATCATGCATCCAGTTCTGTGATTAACTTTCTGATATATCTCTAATATTTTGCACTGTATCGGTAAAATACCAATTTCCTCTTTTAATTTTTTGATCTCCTAATAATTGCATATGTATAAAAATACTTCTGCACTGTTTCAGTTATCTGCTCTTTTCTTTGGGAGCAGCACCAAATGCTCCAGAAGAGTGCTGTGGGCAGTACTGAACAATCTGTTCACAGAGAAAGTTTACCTAATCTCCAGGAATTAATGCTGATGATTTTACTTACTCCAATGTAATCATGAAGAGTCTCATTATTTCTTAGAGTCGTCAAGGATCTATGGAATTCTGCCTGAAGCTGTGATCTCGAAAGACTAGATCTGACAATAAGTTTTGCTAATTATGCATTTGGTTAAAAAAAAAAAAGTACAGCAGTTTTTTGTTTTGTTTGGACTGGGTAGGGGGAGAGGTTTAAATTTCATATGGCTTGATTCTATCATTGCCCTGTTCTTGTACTGTGAGAGTAAATGTAGTATAAAAAAAGTAGGTAAAATTAAAAGGTAGATTGGAGTTTTTCTACGCGTCAGAGACTCCCCTTTAATTCCAGCCTAAGGTCGGTTTTCCTGCAAAGCAGAACACAGAAAACAGAGGTAGGCATAGATCTGTTTCAAGCAAGGTGTTTGCAGCTACCACAGGTGTAGGTTTCTCAGTATCTTGCATCATCAAGCTATTCCAAACCAATTCAAAGAGGTTTTGTGTTCTTGTTTGTACTTATTGCAAAATTAGACCTGCTTATTTAACAGATTTATGATTTAATGCTTCAAGGCTTTGAGGCCCTCTGGGAGCTGCAAGAGCCAAGCTCCTATTCTCTGCTATTTTGATACAATAAAAAAACATTCCTTTCTTACAGCTTCTGATTTCATGGACTAGTAGGTTTTGCTACTAAATGGTGGAACTGTGTAAGTGTCTGCTTTTCAATTCCTCTTCTATAGGAAGGATAATGCTGACAGTAACTACCATATCCAGACTGCTTTTATTCTTTTCAAAAGCCCATGTTCACTGGCAGTATTTCTACATCAATTTATTTCCAGCACTTTTTGCATTTATTTTTACACTGCAACTACACACAATTTTCTGAGAAACTTGCTTCAAACAAAAAGTTGTGCTTTCAGAAAGCTAACTAGAAATCTTATGCCATTCAAACAGGATGGTACAACAATATGTGATTGGCAGTTAGACCACTAATGACAGTATGGTGATTCAAAGCTGTAATGGTTTTAAATGGTCTGAAAACAGAAAGCTTGGATTTGGAGGATTTGATATGAGATTGAAGAAAGAATAATATAGAAAAACCTATGGTAATATATTTTAATTAAAAGCTTAAGCTGTGCTGGATGTTGTGATCAGGTCATGGATGCTTTATTGCAGCTAAATAACTTGCTAAAAGGATTGTATCTTCCTTTTCTTTAAAAAGGCAACAAGGGAATAAAAAACGACAACCCAAAACAAGTATATTAAGTATTCAGACAAAGGCCTCTGGTGAATTCCCCCTCAGAAACAAGCTCTTTTGTTATTGTAGATATGTCAAGTGTCTTGGATTTTTGGTTGTAAGTGGGTCACCAGGAGATAAAAGTTTAGATTAGTTGAATTCCATTGAATCTGAGGCAAATATTACAGGTAAAATGCCTTTGTGAGGTGTTATGGTTTTTTGTTCTTTTAATTTGTTTGTTATTATTTCTACTGACTTTACACAGGGATTTTCTTTCCTGCAGGAGTGTTTGGTTAGATGGTTTGAGCTTCTTAAAAATATTACTAGAAATGCTGTGAGGTTTTTAAGAGTTCTCTATTCAAGGTATCAAAGGTAGAACTTTTTTCAGAGCAAGACAGCTTTGGAGGACACTTGAGTTCTTAAGGATCATCATCTCTAGCAGGGATTTGTTAAATCATTATTCAATATCCAGACCAAGACTCCATAAAGTCGGAAGAATCCATGATTCCTATATATAGCTAGCTTGAATGCACTGCAGGAAGCCAGTTAGGACTATTGTTAGTATAAATAAAAAGCATTATGCATGCCACTTTAAAACCATTGCCTAATAAACCAAAAATGTAGGTTATTGCAGAGAAACTCACTTATTGAATACTGTTCTCTTCTTATGGAAACCAAATAACAAAATCATTGCTCATTTCACAGAATTTGGACTCTGGGACTGTAAAGCATAGATTTGGCTGCAAAGGACAGCAGTTTTATTACTGCATTTTCCAGAACTGCTAAAGTTCAAATGACTTAAACTATGACACTTTCAACTTTTTTTTTTTTAAATGACAATCAAGAACACTTAAAAGCAATTTGAATCTGGATGTTGTGAAAGAAACATTAGGCTATCGTCTCCCATCTGAATGGTCTTAAATCACAACAAAATTTAAGGTTTGAATGTAGATTTGCCTTGCTTGACTTAAAAGCACGTCTGTGCAGTCAGTAGGAATCTGTTAGTATGTAGCTGGTAATGTAATGGATGAGGGAGAAAACAATAAAGGGTGTTGTAGCACATGGTCTCTACCTGAATAGTTTTTCGTTTCCTTTGAAGGTCCCAAAGACATAGATAGCTTTTAGGCTGTGGCTAGGCGGAAAAAAAACCCACCTGCTCACTGATTTAATGTTGGGGGTTTATTTTATTCTTTTAATAATTCTTGAGGAGATAGTATTAAGTCAGAAAAATGGAGTGGGAGGAGGAGAGCTGGACCCTGGGGTTTATTATATCTGTGTGTGTGTGTAAGCAGAAATAGTCTTATTGTGTAATATCTTGGCTTTTGGGATTTTTCTGCTTTATTTAGCATTCTGGCAGATCACTGCATTTTCATGAACTTGGTAGGGGTAGCTCGTATTCCCCTGCTCTTATTTTTATCTTTCTGCATTTTCAACTTTTATCTTTAGGCACAATGAGAGGAGAAAAGAAACGCAGCTGAGGTATACCACTGACAGCAAGACCCCATTTACACTTACTGATGACCAACACAGATACAGCATTATTGAATCTTCTTTTACAAATGAAACTGTCAACAAATGGAACATGTTACACTTCTTTTTATAGTGTCCCCCAAGATTCAGGTGTGATAGAAAAAGAAACAGGAAGATATAGATAACAGATAACACAACGTGTTGGAATGGGGAAGCATTTGTCACTAAGGCTACACTCAGATATGCACGTGCAAGTCCCATAGGATTTGAACAAATGTATCTGAAGGCACGATCTAAGCTGCAGAAAAAAACCTTTATTTTATTTTGGTTTGGAAGGTAGTCAGATTTTTGGTGATTCTAACCTACAGAAAGCCCTAAGGCTTTTGTCTATCTATTGTGCTATATAGCATAAAATAACACTTTTTTCCTGGTAATGGCTTTTCACAATAAAGACAAATTTGTGTTGTTACACTACCGCTTCCTCCCTAGTGGATGGAAGGGGTAAAAAGTGAAATTGAAAGTGTATTAATGATGACCAGAATCCCTAAGGTTATCCCTGCCAGCTATCTGGGAGTCTCAGACAAAAATGGTAATGTCACAGGTCCTTCAGGCTCATCTTAGTAAAAAAATCCAGTAAAGCTTGCTGCATAACTACTTTAGAAACATACTGATCTGAGGGGGAAGGGAAACGGTATCTACTCTAGGAATCTCTTATCTCAGGATGAGCGCTTTGACACTGACATAAGTGTATCTAAGCAAGAGGCTGTATCAATATGGTGGATATATTTAGATATAGATAGTGTTTATACATTAGGGATATACATGGATTTCAATGCTCGCGAATGCAGCATTCAGATTTTGCTGTGCGTGTGTGTATGTGCAGCTCTAAGATCTTTAACTGTAGAATTATGTGAGACTCGAAGTTGTAGCATAAAGCTTTTACTGGCATGTGTTTGACATAATTGTACTACTTATTACTTAAATAACTAACTTAAATAAATTAAATAACCAAAAAACTACCCTCAATCTTTCTGCTTTGCTACACCACAGTTGTGTGGAGAAAAAGAGAGGTAAAGATTAGAGGAACTCTATTTTAGAGCCACCTCCGAAGGAGTTTTGTATCATTCTGCCCTTAAACTCTGTGATTTTCAATTTCCATAAATCCAGCTGTTTGGGTCACAGTAATGACCTATTCTGTGGCTCTGGACAAGCTGAATTGTCTTTCCTCTGTAAAAATGGAAATGATGATACTTAACTTATTAAGTAAAGTGCTTTGAAGTCTTCAGGTGGGAAGCGCCACAGTGAGCTGAATATACCTACTATTTCTGAGCCCATAGACTGCTTCAAACAGTTTCAAATAGTTTAAATATAAAATCTGAAGCACTGTCTGATTTTTTAAGCCCAGTGTCTAAATGGCCTCTAGGAGCAGAAACATATGTTATGCCTTCCAGGAAGACGGGGCATCTTCGCTTTCTAGTGGTCTATGGATCCTGTTTCTAGCTCTGCTGGGCTAGGAGAAAATAAGGCTTTTAACTGCGACACTTTTATGGAGGGGAAAAAAATGTTACCTGACTCAAGACTGAATTATGTCTCTTCTGTGCTTAAAACAGGTGTAACTTTGAGAGCGGTTTCTACCCGAAGGTTTGAAGGAGGAGATAATGCTAGTGAAGGCTGATTATTTTAAAACCAAACCAAAAAAAACCCAAAACCCAACACCCTAAGTAAAATGGCAACAACCAAATTCTCTAAATTGCTTAGAATGCTAGAAATCCTGATCAAAATGCGACAGCAGGCAGAAGACTAAGGGGGATAAAGTTGAAGTTGAATCAGTTCCTTGCAGTTAGCAGTCTTGAAGTCTTCATAGTCTTGAAGCTTGGCGCGTATGCATTAGCTTGCCTTTACTGTACATGATCTGTAAGACCTCCTGACAGCCCATATTCAAATACATGCTAAACCTCTCTAAAGATGTCTTATTCTAACTGTCCAATCTGATATAGTTCCTTGTTGAGTAGTCTGATACATGCTCTGTTTTAGAAAGGCTTCAGCTTCAGAAGTTTCAGGTTAAATCAGAGTACTACTTCTCAGGGTGCCCTCCAATGCTCTGTTAATCAAGGGCATGCTGGGCCAGGAGGATGTATAGGCTTTTATGGTGGATTTGTCTTCTATGAACTTGTCCACTAGTCCTTTAAACTTGCACACGTTTCTACAGAACACTACGGGTTCTGCAAGGAGCTAACTTAAAAAATCGAGCTGGTTAGACTTCAGAGAATAAGTTCAGAATTTCTGGTGTTGCCATAATGGTGGCAGAGTTTCAGTGTCGTTGCTGCCTCAGAATCTCAACTCTGGCCTTTGGAGGAGACAGGCAGGGCTGAAGAGTGAGTGATGGAAATGGAGAGAGGGAATAGTGCTGTACTTTTTCCTTTCAGGATAAAGGGACAATGACTATTCCTAGCTGCTTAATCTGGAATTTATACCAGTCTTAAATTTGTTTAGTACAGCACTGATGAAAAGATGGGCTGTATATTACTGGCACATCATAAAAAAAAAAATACTGTGAATGGCAGTCACAGCTGATGTGATATTCTTTAACTATAGTAAATAATCTTAACTGTGATGTCAGTATTTTTATTCTTTAAGATGCTTACTGTACTTGCAAAAAAACTTTGGCTTGTTAAATTTTATAATCTTTTGAATCCAAAAATACCATGTAAGCAATGTACATTTTCTTCAGTGCTTTGTAGGTGTGAGTAACAAGTTTGGCTTAAGTAAAGAGTATATTTAGTGAAATCCAACAACATTTTTACATATTTATTTTTCTTTTCAACAAATATTTTACCTGCATTCTTTTAATTGGTTTTTTTTTTTCTTTTTCATTTGGTCATCCCCCTCTGTATCATATGTCATCTGTCATCATATGGAGAAAGGAGAAGATGGGGTGGAAGACAATGTTATCTATTTGTTGAGTTCTGGATCAAAAGTTAATACTCCTGAGCTAACTTGTTTTTCTGTTTTCAAGAGTTGTAGAGCTATTGTACTAAATTTAACATTAATTTGAAGGTAGAGAGGTTACTTTGGTTTAAGAAAAGTATTTTAGTAGACAAGCAAAAGCAATAAGTCAGAATACCCCAGTGCCATTTAAAGGAACACTGGACAAGTACATTGTCTAGGTTGTGTTGGATTTAACAAAACACCACGTAGAATCAGAGCAACAAGAAATAAGCCTCAGTTGTATGTGTTTGTAAATATATCCATACATACTCACATTGAAAGCATGTATGGCAAAAGGAGACTGTGATTCAACTTGATCCATAGTGTCTTATTAAAGTACTCGATACTTTTATGGTTAAAACAGGAAGCAAATTATTTGATTGGGAAGATGTCAGGATGTGCATGTATTTATTCTAAGTTGTGCAGCAATGCAAACTTTCTTTACCAAAGCAGACTGACAAGTTTTTTTTAAAAAAAGAAAAAATCTGCGTAATACTCTTCTGTCTTTAAATTTCATATTTAAAGACACATGCAAGCTTCTAATGGATTTATTTGATTTAAAAGGTAATATAGGCAGAAAAGTCTGTGGTAATTTCATACATTAGCACCCAACAAAGATCTGTAACTGCATCCACTCCTACATATTCCTAAAATGTGATAAAGCATTTGAAAAAAATACTTGTCCTCTATAATAAATAAATTTTTTTTTTGGGGGGGGGGGAAGTTGTTTGGTGGGTTTTTGGTTTTTTTTGTTTGTTTGTTTGTTTTTCTTTTCAAGTGATGAAGGATCTCCTTAATCAGCTTTCAGCAGCCATATAAACTGCATTGGTTGAGTCAACAGTGAAGTACATGAGAATGGCTCTTCTCATGTTTTCTGAAGATCCATGTACGTGGACCCATGCAACTCCATGAACTACTACAGCTTGCTCTCTATTCTTTGTGTAGCGCATTCCTAATAAATGTTGCTTACTTGGACTAAAACAAATACTGAACCACTATAAGAATATCCCCGTGGGACTTTACAATGGTGTAGTTAAATACACTTAAGTAATAGCTTTAAGTCAATAACAGCCTTAAGTTAGCAATTTAAGCTAAAGTTGTTAAAAGTTGATAAAGTTGTAAAGTTCATAGTCATAAAATAATATATTTGGAAGAAGTGGAGGTTGATTAGAAAATGCCTTTTTTTTTGTGACTGTTGGCCACATGAAGTCTGACAAAATACAAATGAGTGAGTGCTCGCTGCCAGTACTGGTAAGAAGGTATCATTAGGTGTCAGGATGTGTGGCTAAGCAGATGTGCCTTTTGTTCAGGGACAAATTTTTGATACTATGTTGGAAACCCTGAAGTAAGACATCTGTCCACCAGTGTGTCTCCCTGCGTTGGGCAACAGCAGCTCTAGAGCAGTGCATGTGTATGGCCCCCACCAATGTCTCATGCTCAGCCACCGCGTAAGCCTTTTCCGGAGCAGTCAGGTCATTGAAGGGAGGAGGCAAGGCCTTTTGTTGTACGGTCAAATGAACAGCTGGCAAGCCCATCTACCAGGGAGAAAGAGGGATCATGGGCTGAGGAGTTTTCATTGGGCCTGCTAGAGTAACTACTTGCTACAGACATGACAAAAAAGAACTGAAAGGTGTCCACTGAACGAAGAATAAATCTGGCTTCCTCAGTTGGAGAACAGAGCTAATTTTAAATCTGGCATATATGTATGAAATCAAACATAATTTCTTTCCTTGTAAGACATAGCAAGAACAGATTGAAAACATTTCAGGACATCTGTCTTCCTAAAGCTCTCCCACAAGGAAGGACATCTTTCTAAAACCCCCAGATGCACACCTACCTCAGTTTCTCTTTTCCCATATGGTGGTGTACCAAATGTAGTAGTGCAGCTGTTTTGCAAGTTTCACAGCCATTTCAGACTTTCATAGCTCTCGACCCCACTGAAGTCCCTACATCTCAGAGTCCCAGCAGTAAGTTCATGTGTCTGAATAAATAAATGGGGCCTTCAGCCTGGCATTGTGACTGCTAACTAGCTTTTGTACCAGCCTTTTTTGGACTTCCATATTTCTCTTGCTTCTGTTTGTCCTTTCTGTGGGTGATGTTTAGGCCTTTATTTTTGATCCATTTCAGCTGCTCCCACATTTCTTGCCTGGATTCTAGCATCAGAATTTTTAGTTTTCTTGTTTCCTCATGAAAAAAGCTCATTAGGAGCTTTGTTTCTCCCCAGGCCTCTCTCTGACTAACAGAACTTGCCTTTCAATTGCTGCTAGATTCCCATGACTGATTTTATAACACTGAGGTCACATGCTTCACCAGTTCCTTCCTTATGTGTTTCCAAAATTCTGGCTTATTTTAAAATTAAGGGTTTTTTTCAGTGGTCTTACATCTATATCACAGTACCTGTACCTTGTCTTCATTCACCTTTTCCTGGGGAGATTGCTCACTTCCCCCAGTAATTTCTCCAGTCATTGCTCCTGCTTATAAACTGGTGTTACATCCAGTTTAGGTAGTCATCAATTTGTCTAGGTGATGACCATCTATACAGCTTGAATGGTGAAATCCAACCGCAACAGAGAAGTCTGCCCAAATCTACTGGTTCAATTTATTGCCAGAGTAATGAGCAAATAACATGAGCAAATAAACCATCGTGGTTGTGCCACAGCTGTTTCACATGCCTGAGAAGAGGGCAAAATTAGACAAATAAGTCTATGCAAAGCAACTAGTTCAGCTGCATTTGATCTGTTACAGTGTAAAAGAAACAAAATACCATCAAATGACTAAAGATCTCTGAAGGGATTTTAACCAGCCTCTGAAAGACATGATTTAAAACTTGTTTTTCAAGACAAGCAAAGACGTCTTCTGTGGGATAGATTGTCAATATGATTCTAACACACCAGAACCAGTAAAAAAGAAAAGTCACTAAATCTAGGATGAAACTATATGATAGTAGTAATGATGGTTTTACCTCTGTGCTGTTCCTTTTATATTGAAGGCAAACTTTAAAGTTATTCAAATCATGTGCAGAGATCATTTCATGCACTGCTGAAAAGCTGTGAAACAAAGGGACTGCTTAGCTGCACAGCAGCCCGGTCTGATCTGCATGGGAAGTTTAGGCTGACAAACTATAATTACCTGAGGTTGAATCCAGCCAAGACACTGAGATTAACAATCTTGCACTTAGAGAGAGAGCCAGGGGATCTTTAACAATAACCATAAGTGGCTGGGATCTTGGTTTCACATCTTGTGTCTCTTTCAGAGGGAGGCATTGTTATATCCCCACTGACACAGCAACGATTGAGTGCGCACTGCCTAGAGACCTATGTTTAGCTCCAGATCGTAGGACATAGGAGTGGTATT
This sequence comes from Himantopus leucocephalus, assembly GCA_003993805.1. Taxonomy (NCBI): domain Eukaryota; kingdom Metazoa; phylum Chordata; class Aves; order Charadriiformes; family Recurvirostridae; genus Himantopus; species Himantopus leucocephalus. Next base: position 111,557,392 of record RSEF01000001.1, on the reverse strand, counting down.
TGTGCTGCCGGGAAATTAGACTGTGCAGGCAGAGTGTGAATCTTGACTTGCATAGCTGCACTGATAAAAATTTAAGTAAAGGGACAATTTTGCCAGTGAAACTGGACTCTCTTCACTATAGCTAATTTTCATCTGAAAGAGGGGTTGAGCTTGAGGCTCATGCAGTGATGCAGAATTCAGCCTTGCTGGCAGGGATGTGACTGCACTAAGCACGTAAGGAGGTGTACCAGTACAGAGGTTACCTACTGCTTTCTCTGCAGGACATCGTAATTCTCTCAGACCTGCTGGTGCGAATACTGCTTAATTGGGTTTGGTCAACATAAGCCTCATTTAGCAAAAACTCAATTTTTGAGCTGTTTAAGTACTCTGGCATGCACTGGCTGGAATAACATTGGGTGATCTCATAGGCAGCTTGGCCTGCAGGTCAGGTGGGTGGGAGGGAGGGAAGACAGCGATGGGCAGCCAGGAGCACTTGCTGCATCTGTGTGGCAACATCTGTCCCTGGGGTCCATTGAGCACTGCCAGGTCCCATCCCCAGCTCTCCTTTAAAGGCAATGCATTTCTGGTGTGAACACAACCTCTTCACCTTTCAAGATACTACTTATATGTTGTTTCAAGATGTATTCTGGCTAATTTGCCTGCTTAATTGTCAGTTTGGTTCGGTAGGAGGTGCTGGGTAGACTTTGTGAGCTGAGTTTAATGCTCAGCCATCCTAATTCAGTAGCTAATCAGCTGGGTCAGTGATGATACAAAATAAATACACTGTGAAAACAAAATGGTTTTAGCATATTGGGCCTTAACTGCCTTTAGGGTTTTACATGCTTTGCTAAATTGAAATTTCATACGCAGAGAATACCTCCTTCTTAATCCCATGCTTTTGTGATAGCTTCCTTTCTAGAGCAGAAAATAAAATGTAAACTTAATTGCTTAAACTCTGAAAAATGCTTTTCTTTGAACTCAATGAAGCACAAAGATGAATAGTTTATTACTAAAGGGAATTTAGCTCTATTTACGACTGCTTGTACTGTGAAATTGGTTGTTTGTGATCTCTAAAGACTTGCTTTCTTTTCAGGGATATTATGCTGTAGGTCAGACTACAGTAGAAAGCCAGACTGTAAGAAAATTATAGTCTCTAGGACAACCTGTTTCTGTATTTATGGAAAATAAGTATGGAACTTTACCAACTTTAGGATTCAATGCAGTGAACTTCTTAAAAATCACTGAAATGTAAACTAACCGACACTGATGGTCTTAAAGGCAATTATTCTGTAATACTAGATAAATGATGTTCTATTGGTGCCTGCTACCTCATTTATGTCTCCAACACTGCCAGACCAGCTTTGAAAAAGAGTCCAGAACATAGATATAATGAAGTCAACTCAGTATGATGGACAAATGCATCCCATGTAAAGTACTTCATGTATTTGAGAAACTTATACTTGTGTAATTGTGTAATCAATGTCTGGTGACCTACTGGACAGCAGAAATGTAGAAATTTAGCACATGTGCATGAATTTCCCAGCTATTCTGAAAGTTTCCATCTGCATTTGTGGCCAGTTAAAATAGTAATTCTTTCTGTGCAGCAGGATAAACCAAGATTTTTAGGTATATCAGCACTTTCTAGGCCGTTTCTACCACGTAGAGGTAACCTCTGAAAAAACTCTTCATTCACTTTCTCTTTCAGAATAGCTAAGGAGGCCAGGAAAGAAGCACGTGTAATCAGGAGGGACGTTAGATGTATTAGAACTAGAAGAACTGCTGCCATTCTTCAAGATGCTGGTAAGATGTCACGTAGAGCATTGTGTTTAGCTCTGGTCAGCTTTGCTCAAGACCAGCTTTCAAACTGGCATGCATTTGGGGAAGAGGCAGTGGGCTGATCCGTGAAGCAGTGAGCTTCTCGTACCCAAGGAGATGTAAAGAGCCTGACCTGGTCAGCCCTGACAAGAACAAAGAGATAATCTTTGCAACATCTTTCCAATAGAACTGGGTGGATGTGGGGATATTGGAGGAGGTAAGAAAGCTGACACGTCTTAAGATGGTGTTTGATAACTTGATAAGTGGGATTATGTGAAAAGGGTAAAACCACTAAAATAGCAGAGCAGGGAGCCTGCTGATGCAGGAGGTGCATTCCAGGTCTCTGTTCCTGTGAACAGATTGTCTTCAGCAAATAACTCAACTCTTTAGGAAAAATATCGAAGGGCTATTTACAAAAATATTTAAAGTAATACATTTCCAGTTGTCTTTTAAGGGTTGGGTTTTTTTCCTTGCCTTGCAAAAGGTCTGTTTCAAAAACATGTACCAAAACAGGTGGAAATTTGGTGTATACTTGTTGCTTCCAGAGCAAAGGCTAGAGTGATAGTTAAAAAGAAAAAATACATCTTAAAGAAGGCATGGTTCAATTCAGCCTTGAATACAGCAATTAGTTGTCAGTAGCAGAATCTTGGCCTTGCTTAGTTTTAATTTGTACCATCAGAACTTTGTTCCAGTTTTGAAACACAGCTCTGAAGTCACAGAAAAGGTGATGAGGATTTCTGGTTAGAATTCAAAACATAGGTAGAACTAACTGTGGTATGCATGGCAATGAAAATATGTCTTGTTTTCACCACTTATGCATGAAAAATAGGTCAAACTAAATGCACAGTTTCTAGTGTACCCACCATGCTAGTTACTAGTCTCAATAATGCGTGATACTCACCAAATTAACTGAAAACATCCATGCTCTAGATCAGCAGGTACTGTCTGCTGTTCAAAGGGCCTTAATGTCTTGGTTTTTCTTTAAAAACAGCATGTCACCAGCTGTGATGCTGTAGAGTCATGTTTCCATGGAAGACATAGTAGGTGTCATGTAGTAGGTTTCATGCAAGATCAGCAGCTACTTAGATTGTGCCAAAGACACCATTTTGGTACAAACCTATTAAAAAAAATTAATGTATTAACCCAACCGCTTAATATATTGTAAGGGCCACCAACACATTGCCAATTTATTACATTTAAATTAAAAAATAACCTTTTTAGTACATGAAAGTGATGGAGTGGTTAGGGGTTGAGCTGCTGTAAAGCAGCTCTGAAGAGAGAGACCTGGGAGTCCTGGTGGACAACAAGTTGACCATGAGCCAGTAATGTGCCCTTGTGGCCAAGAAGGCCAATGGTATCCTGGGGTGCATTAAAAAGAGCGTGGACAGCAGGCCGAGGGACATTATCCTCCCCCTCTACTCTGCCCTGGTGAGGCTGCATCTGGTGTACCGTGTCCGGTTCTGGGGTCCCCAGTTCAAGAAAGACAGGGAACTGCTGGAGAGAGTCCAGCAGAGGTCTACGGAGATGATCAAGGGTCTGGAGCATCTCTCTTATGAGGAAAGGCTGAGAGACCTGGGTCTGTTTAGCCTGGAGAGGGGATCTCATCAATGCTTACAAATATCTGAAGGGCGGTTGTCAAGAGACTCTTTTCAGTGGTGTCCAGCGACAGGACAAGGGACAATGGGGACAAACTGGAGCACAGGAAATTCCATCTGAACATGAGGAAAAACTTCTTTACTTTGAGGGTGACAGAGCACTGGAACAGGCTGCCCAGAGAGGTTGTGGAGTCTCCTTCTCTGGAGATTCTCAAAACCCACGTGGATGCATTCCTGTGTAACCTGCTGCAGGTGAACCTGCTTTGGCCAAGGGGGTTGGACTAGATGATCTCCAAAGGTCCCTTCCAACTCCTACCATTCTGTGATTCTGTGGGTGTGAAACCTGCTTTCAAAGACCACTTGTTGCTTGGTGTATTTATGCTTGTATTTTCATCCTGTGTTTTGGTCTTGGCCAGGAACTGGCTTGTTTCAATTCTGGAAAGATGGATCACATTGCCAGCACTATTCTGACTGACTTAGTCTTAACTCTGTGCTGTTGTGAGCACGTACTTGGTATTTTGGCTCAGAGATTGCGCAAAGCATTCTCACATCTGTATGGCATAGAGTATTATAAGTATACTCATTATCAGTGCATCTGTATTACTTGTTACTTATGAACCTTCTGCTGCTAGGCATGGAGTTGGAATTTTAAGGAAATAAAACCCAGTGCTTTAGTGAAGTCATATACAACATTTACAGGGAAGGGTGAAGCAATTTGAATTACCTTAGTATCTGAGGCACTGTTTGGTGAAAGGATTGAACGACATTGACTGCCATATACTTTGTTCACTTAGACCTCTGATAAGGATGTTTTTGCCAAGTTCTCTCACTTGCAATACAAGATGTACCCAAGAAAAGTGGTTCTCTTGTCTAATGAAAATCAGAGTATTTAGAAAGAAGTATCAGGCTGTTTGCCAAATGAAAATGCCCAAGAAATTCTAAGTTTGCAACTGGTATTTCAACAGTCACATTTCTGTATGTTCACAATATAAGTTTAACTTTTATTTTTCTGCTGGGAAATTGCCAAAAACAGTACAAGAAAAACAAATCTAATCACAGAATTTACACGAACCTTTTCATTGTGTTAACATAGTTACAGTTCTTGTGAAGGATATTTCATGACAAGATAGCAGTCCAGTCTGAGATAAAATAGGAACTGAGAAAAAAACACCAAAAAAACAAGAGTGCAAATGACTTCTTGTTCATGCACGTGTGAAACTGAAAGAATTGAATGCACCTGCATGTACGTTTCTCTTGGATCTAGGAGTAATCAATATGTTTTGTTAATTTTAGTTGAAAATTTAATTACTAAAATTTGCTTACACCATTAGATGGATAAGAGAGTAAGGAAGCTGGCAGATGGGATTAGAATTTCAGGTGATCTTGACATTTAGGAGGTATGGACTTAAAAAAGTAGGTTTCGGTTAGGGACAAGTGCTAATGCACAAATACAGGTTGAGCAACAGACAGTACCCGTTCTCCATGCTATATCATGAAATGAATGCAAATCAGCACTGTACTAATGTGGCAAAGAAAACAAATGCCAGAGTGGGATACAGATAGCACAAAACATAGAAGCTAGTGTGGGAAATGCATTTCCAAACAGATGTAAGTTAGTCAATAGAAGAGCAATGACAAAGTTTACAAAACCAGAAAACCTAGAAAACAATGGCTGCAAGGAAAGCTTGAGTCAGCTGCAGGACTGAAAAAAGAAATTCAGTCTTGAAATAAGTTCTTCCATAAAGAGCAAGAGAACAACCTGCTCTCCCTATGCATGGTGAAAAGGACAAGAGCAGATAGTCATAACTTGCAGCAAGAAAGATTAAGGTGAGATATTAAGGAAAACTTTCTAAAATTTTATGATGCTAGAATCACTCTTGGCTCTTCTGTTTCCAAGCTGTTCTTATGTCACAAATGATTTGCAATGATATGCTGGATTTGTCTCATCAAACGCTTTCTTTTGTATTCCAAATAGTTTGTAAAACAGTAGAAATGAAGGACAGATTTTGCATTCTTGGTAAATCTAATAGTCTATGTAAACAAAAAATTTTCAGATCATTGAGTGAATTAAAAAAAATAATAAAGAAACTCCCAAGCAGAATATTAGTGCAAATTAATTGGGTAAATTATTTGCTGTGAATCATTCATTTAGCTTAGTTTCTATGTTTTGCTTGTTATTGATCCTTAATTAGAATAACAGTGCTATAGGCAAAGTTAATTGTTTTTATTATCACTCTGAATACAGGTATTCTCTCATTGCTTTAAAAATGTGCATCTTTAGATGTACTTTTCAACAGTCAGTTTGCATATTGATAGCTGTTAATGTTGTGTTAAACCCCATGCAGTATCATTCTGTGAATACTGGAAAAGTAAGGGTAAGTAAACATGATTAACTGCAGGCTGTGATGCTAAACATATTCAATTATTCAAGCGAATGTTTCTCTCTCTTTCGGCTAATGAGAAATTTATGGATTAGCCTTTTCCTCCTTCCCTGGTGGTTATTCCCTCCTATTGTTAAGAAACTAGGGGATAATATAATGAGATGCTCACTTGATTACTATCAATAAAACTTCAAATGGTATTTTTAGGAAGAAGCAGCCAAATTCATCCCAGGTGCAACATCAACAAAATCTATAACATAACAGTAACAAATATTGCTGAAGAAAACTGTATATCACTGCATCATCTGTATGATCATTTTGATTTAAAGCATGTTTTTAATTTACCAAACACCTTTTTAAATGACATTAAATCTTGCAATATTTATCCAAATGCTCAGCCTGGTGAAAGGACCTGTCTGTGGGGAATATGTGTCAGCATATATGTACAACGTACAACCTCGCTGACCTCAGTAAGGTGCTGCCTTGGCAGGGTCAGGGCTGGGTTCAGGGGTGTGTATTGTTAAGGCCTGAAGAGCAAAGCCATGGCCGCGCTCTGCATGTCCAGGCCGTTCCCACACACAAGCTTCTCCAGTAGCAGAGTTTCACATGGTTGCCTGGAAGACATGGGTGAGCTGGGAAAGGGGCTGCAGCAGCCCTTGCAGACTACAGCCTCCATCAGTCAACTGAAAGGGAAAGGGCCCCCTCTGGCTCTAGAAGAAAGTACTGTCCATGGCTTGTGTTCATAGGACTAAAACCTGGCCACCAAGCCAGGCTGGCCTTTCACATACTGGCTTTTGGGAACACCCTCTGGCCCGTACTTCACCCACAGACTGACTGTTCCTGGGCTTTGCCTGGAAACTGTGCCAGGAGCACACTGACAATTATCATGGTGCATGATTACAGGGCAGCGCTCCAGCCCGCACCAAGCCTTCAGGGAGAGATGTACCCACAGTTCTTGAGTAGACTGCAAGTACTGAACCCTTCTGCCTCCTGGAATTGCTCCTGCCACTTCCTTTGACCTTTCAGACTGGACCTGAGGCTGAGGTCTCCTATTGTCCTCAGCAGACCTAATACACCCATTTAGGATGCACTCAGCAGACCTAATGTAGCCCTTGGACAGAAACTCAACTCAGAAGTTCCCACTGAGATATCCAATAACCAGCTGAACTTCTCAAAGCAAAGCACCTCTTTGAAAACAAAGCATCTCAATAGACAGCCTTATTTAATAAGAAAGGTTTATTTTAAAGCCTTTTCCTCATTTTATTTCTTGCAATTTCATTTTAACACACGGCTTATCTCAAAAAAAAGCTGGGACTGCGTGCCTTCTCTATTGATATGAAACAAATCTATCATGAACTTATTGCTCATTTTTTAATTAAAATTTTCTATTATGTAAAGCATGAGTCTTAGGCTGACTGGCAATCATTCAAGCTCTTGGAACAGAAGATCTTAGCACAGCCTCATAGAAAATTCAGTGAGAGCCTCCTGCAGGAGTTCCCTTTCCCACAATGAGATTTCAGTAAATTACACCATCCCTTTCAAGAGTAATTGCAATAAATTTAATATGACCAGCAAACATGAAATATGTCAGTGTATCACAGTTCATTACAATAGGATCTCCATCGCGGACTAATAATAAATAGTAATGCTCAGATAACAGCCAAGAAAATGTAACGTCTGAGCATTGAAAGAACATAAATAAGGATCTGAACTCATCGGATCCTGTTCTGAATAGAATAAATGGATGCCCTGTGGACTTCTATCAAAGTGATGGATGAGGGGTTTTCTTTTTTGACTACTGGAAATGCAAAGAAATAAAAAATGTATCCAACCCCAGACTTTCAATCCTCTCCCTGCATTGGTAGCAGCTCTCCCCTCCAACGAATGATTGAGGACTGCAAACACAGAATGTGAAGGACAGCCGCTCCAGCAGGAATATTTGAGATCATAATCCAAGTTGTAGCACTACCTTGGGCACTTAAAGGGATATGGTCAAATAATTCTGCTAGGGTTTTGTTTTGCTTTACTTTTCAGTGTTTGTAAAAAATCATGTTTTCTGGAAAACATGAGCATATTTTCTTTTGTTCTCAGTTTGTCCTCTTGTTTTGAAAGTGTTGATGCCTTCCCTTCGTTTCTTTTTAGAGCACAATCCAATTTAGTATGTTTTTCCTGCAAGACTGATCCTGTCAATCAATAGCTAGCAGTTATATTCATTTTTAATACTATTTTGTGCTCTTTCAAGCAACTCTGTCTAAGCACACTGAAGCATATTTCAGCTGCAGCACAACTCACTTTATTTTAATCTTTCACTGGTACTAGCGGATGCACAGAAAATGCTACTTACTTGCAAATTATAACTGAATAATTTAAAGCATGGCCAGATTATTATTGTGAGCTCATGAAGGAGAAAATTAAAGGTTTAAGGGACAAACTCAATTCTGATCTAAAACTACCATAACATGTGGAGATAATAAACATACATCAGTAGTGAAATTGGTCCAAATATCATCCCTGAATTGACAATGTGCGTGCATAATCTTGTGATAACATTTTATTATTATTCAAGTTGAAGCAGAAGTAATCAAATCTCATTTGTTAATGCTGGTTTGTTATTTTAACCATCTGAGGGGAATGTTTCTTTCCAAAGAAACAAAAATCTACAAAAAATCTACAATAAATCAGGTGTATTGAAGGACTTTCATCTTGTGAGGTATATGATATAGGACAGAGACAGTACACCAGACTTGACTGATGGTATGACCTATCATGGAACCCCCCCCCTTTTTCTTTATTCTGTATTTGCAGCAATTTGTAGCTGCTTACAACTTCAGAAGCCTTTAATCCTTTGTGATAGTATTTTCTTTGCAGAAGTATTCCTCATGCAGTGCTTGAGTGTATAATAAATATTCTTTACAATGGATGTACTGGTTTAACATTAAAATTTCAAATATTCCAGTTATGTGTATTATACATAACAGATAAAGCACATACATCTATTTCAGACTTCTGTTAAAGTGGCTCAGATTTAGTGGCTCAATAGAAGTTTTAGAGATGCAATGGCTTGGTGCTAGAATATTATTTTTTTAGACAGCTAAATCCAGGAGTGTTGCTTTGCTTTTTCACTAGTTGTAAGAATTAATTTTCTTGTCTGAAATAATACCAGAATTGTTACTTTTAGAAAATCAGAAGTGATTGCAACATGGGGCTAAATGAAAAACCCTCTTGTCTGGAATCCCAGTGCTACAGCTGATTGTTGGACAGCAGGCCTGGTGATTTTAGAGCTGACATGTATAATGTTTCAGCAAACTCCTGCTCTAGGTTTGCCCAGGTGTTAGGATAATTTTCTTGTCCTGTGGGTACGAAGATTTTAAAATCCAAAATGGGCTGCTAAGATTGCCTGGTCTGATCTCCTGGATGGCATAAGCTGTAAAAGAGAAGCTGCTGATTTCAATAACAAGGAATGTAATTTTGGTGGGAACTCGAGCATGTTTCCTTCAATTTTATTTTTGTTTGTTTTTCAGAAAGATGGTAATCCAAGGAAAATTCACTGCTGCTTTTCTAAGCCTGTTTCCCTCCTGCCTTTTTCATTCCAATGCTTGTAGTCTTAGAATTGGGTAAAATTGTTCATAATTCTTTGTCTAGACCTAACTCTAACCTTGTTATTGAATCTTGTTGTGTCACTCATGATTCGTTTCTGGTATTAGAAAACTTCTTCCTGAGTAAATGGTTGCAGGCCGTGAGGAAGTTTCCCACTTACTCATATCGTGGATAAAATACAGTATGTGAGGCAGGGCTTCCAGGCTTGTAATTGCTCATACAGGGCTTATGGTATTAAGACCCTCCTCCCCGACATTTGAATACTCAATGCCAGAATTTACACAAACTCAGTCCATATTTTATGGTTATGACTTGATAATTTGTTCTTTAAACATGGCAATAAGACAAAAAAATGTGAAGAATATGACCATTGTTTTGGCTTTGGAAGTCCTTCTGCCCATGTCTGGATTTTAGCCAGGATATCATACAAGGCTGGTGAGCAGATGAACTTTTCCAGGCTACTGTCAGCTGTAGAAGATGGGGAGGGATGCCCCTCTTCAGCCTGATTCACAGATCATCTCTGTCCTTATTCTAGAAGTTATTGCCTCCTTGTGCATGCTACCACCACTAACCAGTCACTCCTTAATTAGTCAGGCTAGCAAAGACCTTATTACCAAAATCATTTAATTTGAATTTGGTCCCCACCAGCAGGATGGAGAGAGGATCATGGAGAAGATGAGCTGGTGGGTCTGAGAGATCCCCACTCTTCAGTGAGGTGGATGATGAAGAATAGCTGCAGGGAGAAGGGATGGGAACTGGAATCTTAAAGATCCCCAGTCTCGGAGCATGCTGAATCTACAACAACTACTGCATACTGAGAGGGACCTGGCCTATGTTCTGGAGGTATTTTTCTAGCAATTTAAGACGAGACAGGAACATCTTGAATTCTTCAAAGGTGAGAACATCATGCCTGCAAGGAAATTTGGGCTGGCCCTTGAGAGCACTAGGCTGGTGTCAGGCTGAAGAGGTTGGGGGTATTGTTGTGCTTGTGCTGTGCAAACCTAGGTCAGTTCTGCCAGCGTTTACCCCATCTGCTGCAGTGCCACGCAAATGTCACTGAATTGTTTTAGATTCTGGCTGGGAGCAACTGTTACCATAGTGTCCAGAAATAGGCCATTTGCAATTCTCCATTTTAGCTCTTGCTGTTCAGGAGGTTGTGGGCATTCAATTTTGATTTGGGTGGGTTTTTTTGTTGTTTGTTTGATTTGTTTTTACCTCTTTCATCCTTTTTCCATCTTCTCTTCCTCAAATATATTAATACCAAACCCAAATGATTTCACTTGATGCTGATAACTTTTAGAAATGCAGTACTTCAGATTGCAACATTCTTACAACCTAGATGCATCTCTCTCATGTGTTTTCTTCATTTTGTTCTCTGAAGGAAAGGCAGTCACATCTACTACTTCAGATTTTTATAAAATTTAATTTTTAAACAGTGTCATAGTTCTCAGCAGAGAGATCAAACCAGAGCTGCATCAAATTGCATTCTGACCTCAAGGTATTATCCTTAGACTGCAATTCAAGGTGCTTCCCCTCATTAGTTTAATGAATGCTACAGCAGTTTGTCTCGGTTGACTTTTTTCATAAATAATTGGAAGCCCTTTGTTGCCATGGCTTAATATCATTTCATGCCCTATTCCTTAATGATTCACAGACAATTTGTTAATCTGGAACTCTACTTTCTCTGAAACACTCCTGTCCATAGTGATTATTCCCATAACTGCACCAAGCTGATTGAGAACTCCGGCTCCTGCCCGTGAACCATTACTCCGTCTCCATCAGAACAGATGCTAAGGAAATTCGCTGCTTTACTCTCCTGGCTCCTTTTGACTAGAAATTTTGATCAGGTTCTTATTATGTGAACAGAGGGTTTGATAGTAACTAATTTAGATTAATATACAGGTACTTCTGTATTTCTTTCTGGTCTAGTACAGATGCTGCCTGCTGACTCAAGCCAAGCAGCTGCCAGTGCGGTTGTACAAAGCATTCATGCTGACTCTTGTTGGTAACACTGTAAGATTTAAGTTGTTGAGTGAGCTGCAGAACAGGAAAAATAGACCCTACTGCTCATACAAAAATCTGCCTTTCCTATCCAAAAGGTCTTAGAGGATTCTGGTTTTTTTCAATGACATCTCTAACATGAAGTTACAGAAATTTCCAAACTTGTGTCCCAAGAGCTATCATAGTGGATTCAGATGTTAAATAACAGGTTGAGATTTAGTTGGTTTAAGTGTTACTTGGGTACTTATTTGCAAACATACATTAGCATTGTAGTTCAGATCAGAAGCGGGCTTTGGAAGGAAGTCTTCCAATTGTCTCCACTCACTACACTTTGCACCGTGGAGTGCACAAATTGGATTTTATTCGGACTGGAACAAACCGGGACATGGCTAATGTACTCCATTAGGCATTGTGGACTTACCTCTACTGGTGGCAAACTGCTAATGGACTGGTAGGCATTCAGTCCACAAGATCATGTTAGGCCCCGTCCAAAGCAATCATCCCCATCTCAAAATGTTCATTGTGTGGACATAAGCTCCTCAGCACCACTGTAGGACACCACCCTCAGCTCTATGGATCCGGTTATCATTGTGCTGCCCTCCTACCCGGTTGCGCTTGTGCTGCACTCCTGCTTATTGTAGGCATTTAGATATAACCAGGGATTCTGAAAATCAGAGAAGTGTGAACTCTTTTTTATTTCTTTCTTTTTAAATGTTTCTCCTGAATGCCGAGATGATGTAGCTATTAGAACCAATGCTGGAATACTCTGAAAATTCTTGAGCCTCTTGTAAGCGTGTGTTGTTATACCCTTATGGTTGTGACTGTGGATAAGGGCAGTGAAGGTCTGCATCCCAGATGGATTTCAGTGCTTTTGCTTGTGTGCTTATAAACATTGGTAATGTATTTTACAGTATATTGTGTTTGAAATGGTCTACAAGAAAGAAAGTGTGGTAGGGAGACTAAGCAACACTTAAGAATGTGTGTTTACAGATAAACAAGTAACCAATATATCCCAGAACAAGCAAATCACAAATAGTACTCAGTTTTACCTCTGCACAAGTATGCAGACTTTAGTGACCGAGGATGTAGCTGAAGACTGATTTAGTGCCAACTACATAGTACAAATTGAAGGAAAATAGAGATGCACGCTTCTACTCTTTGTTTGCAGAAATAAATTCCTGACTTGAAATGCTTTTGTGGCGCTGTGCTTACAGTATTTCAATTTCTCTTGATGATAGTGGTTGGGGGGGTGGGGAGGAAAGTCATAAACTGAAGCCACTAGCCTATTTATGGAACATACTGATTCACGTGCAAGGCATGTTGATGCCCCGTTCTTGCACACTGCCAGAAAAACAGATTGGTTTGGTACTGTGGAACCCATGGGCTGGCATCAGCTTTAGTGTGAACTGAGCGGTTTAATTTTTAGGAGAACATTTTTCCATATGTTTGTAAATTTAAAGTGGGGCATTTCGATAATATAAATCATGTTGTTGATTTTTTGTGACCTCCTATGAATTAAATTCACAGAACTCTGGCTAATGTTCTGGATGTATATTTTTAATTTAAAAAACAAATCAAAAACTTCTTGTTTACCTGTTCTGGATACATCCTTATCGAACTTATCCTAATATAAATGATACCTTATTTAATTCTATTGGCTTACATAGGATTTTTCTGTCTCCACTGGATTGGCACCAGTGGTGAATCTGGCACAGTCTTTCTTATTGCTGAGCTGAAGAAGTGCTTCTCTGTTAGATGATATTTAAGATGCAGTTTTCTTTTTTGTGATAGATTTTTTTTTTGTTTGTTTAATTCTTATTGATGGCAGCTTGGAGAATTATACCCTCTGTGAAATGGCCAACATCTAAAAAATTAAGCGATTACAAATCTAAGCATTAATACATAGTAATTTAAAAAATGTGTACACCCATACATTCTACACTCAAGCAAAATGAAAATCAACATTTTATGCAGAAAAGCCCCCATATTTTACAGATCAACATATTGTTATTCCTATGGAAAATATTTATAAAAAAGCCAGTGAGTTTTAAATCCAGTTCAATATGGATTACAGGAAAATTAAGGAGGTTTGAATAAATCAATAAGGTTCTTATTAATACTACCCTCAGTGTGAAATGTTTATTATTAATACAAAACAGGATGCTTTGTCTACAAATGAATCTGTCATATAATTTTCTCTTTTATACCACTTTCTAGTCAGCAATTTTGATCTATCAACATGAAAATTCTATAGATTTTTCATATAATACCAGCCATTTTCTAATGTAGGAGTAGCTCGTTATTTTAAATCAAGCAAGTATTGTAAAACACTATATAAAATATGTGCAAATTTTGAAAACGTGAGTAGATTTCACTTGCCTTTGAGCTTGATAAACATATTTTTACATGCCTTTTTGTGGTTGGAGGTGAGGTTTTTTGTGTGTTGTGAGATTTTATTGGAATTGGACAAGTGAGTGTTACTTTAACTTTGGGTTTCAAAGCTCAGACAGGTAGCTTCACGAGAATTACCAATTTTGGTGAAAAAGTAAAAGTGCTGTTCAACTATGGTCTGTCTGAGTTACAAGGAAAACTGTTCCAAATTTGCAGCTCCACTGTCCTGCTGGGCCCAGGCTAAGTGCAAGCTGCAACATCAGTCGAGGCAAAGGGAGCTCTGCTTTTTGTAAGTGCTTAAAACAGACCAAAGCGGCTGGATACAGTGAATTGAGTAGACAACTGGGGGACCTTACAGGTATATGAACCTCGAATAAGCAGATATTCATGTATTTGGGGGATTAATTTATATTCCTGTCTCTTAAATTAGAATACCTGAATACAGCTACTTATGTTTGCTTCAGGAAAGAGCATGAGCTATTCTCAGGAACACATTAATTTATTTTCATCCTATTCTTTGCCAAGTAGATGATTTTAAAATCAGATTTTAAACTGTGGGGCCAGATTATGTCCTTCTGTGAGGGAGTGAAAGTCATATCCACAAGGGGAAGCTAGTCAGAATTAACCTACGTAGGCTCACAGTGTAACTGGGGTATGGTTCAAATATGATACAAACAAAAGCATTGCTGAGCCAGCTACAGTTCACTGAGGGCTGTAAAACCCACCATGGGCTGCAGATAAATACCTCAAGTGACTGCCTGTTAGTGTGATCTCTGCTGCTGCAACACACTTCTGCCATTGCTTATTTCACTTGCTAGGTGAAGAGTAGCTTGCGTTCTGGCTAAAATTAGGATACAGGAGAAGAAAACCAGCAGTCTAAGCCTGTAAGGATCTTCATCTCGTGTGTCTACATGAAAGGACATTAATGTTCATAGGGCTGAGCAGTTTGGCATCTAGTTCTCATCTAAACCCTACTTTCTATATCGGGGAGACATTTCTTGTCCTTGATCTCTTTTAAGGGCATAAAATGCAGTGATGCCTGCCTCTTTCTTTTACAGCACTCCCACTTTGGTGTTTGTCCTTGGTGACTACCAAGGAAGTAGGAGATGTGTTTGGCCTTGGGAATCCTGCATATTGGCCCGTGCTCATCTACTGCAAGCACTTGTTGTAGGATTCATCACAACACACAGCAAACACCTTTGACATATAAAATAACAGAAATAAGCCTGATGCATGCCACTCTGGAAGAAACTGTATATCAGTTATAAAACTCACATGTGAATATATTCAACTACTGACATGTAAAATCAGATGAGCTGAATCTCATGCTCTGTGTCCAAGTTAAGACTATGAATTCTCCTGCAAGGTCTACAATCTTAGAGGCAAGTAGTGTTAAGCCTTAGGGACTTGCTTATTTTTTCAGGAAAGTTTTCTAGAGAGCCCAAAAAGTGAAGTTATGTGCAGTCATTTTCCTTGCATGCGTAGGTACAGTGCAGTGGGAAATAGGTCAGGAACAACAGGGAATGCTTGAATATCCCTGAGAGATAAATTTTCCAGAGGGGCTTGATGGTTTTTTGACAGTCCTTCCTCCTTTAGCCAGGCATCTGTGACAATGCTGTGTGAATTCCCAGTCAACTGGCTCAGGAATATCTACGGACTTGTGCAAATTCCCCTACCCACAACACAGCTGCTGCCTGCCCTCACCCATTCCAAGCCCTGCACATTGACAAACATGTTTGATCCTGTACGAGATTGCTTCTTGTGAAGGCCAAAGAAAAAAAAATTACTACTCAGGAGAACACCAGTCAGGAGGGGAAAAAGAAGGACATCTCAGTCATGGTATCCCTGGACATGTTGCTGCTTATCTACAGTCTCTGGCTAAGGCTGTTCCAGAAGTTGAACATAGCCTCAGGAATGTATGGATCCTACTAAAAATGAGTGTGGGAAACTTTTCACACCCGTTACTTAGATCTGTTTTTGCAGCATGCTTTTTTTAAAAAAATATTTTATATCTGTGCTCTTCCTGCTACACGTACACAGCTTGTTGACAACCAGGCAGGATGGACTGTGTGCCACGTTAATCATTCTTTAACCACCTGTGCATGTTGTGTCCGTTGTCATAGGCATGGTGTTTACTTTGGCAGCCTTGAGGGGGAAACTGAGGCAGTAGGAGGGCAGATCTGAGAGCTCTTGGCTTTAGATATCTTGAAACAAAGTGAATATGTTTGCTTTCTTGGTCACACGTGTCTGCTATATGCTAATGTATGCTGTGCCAGAGGTTTCAGAGGTATTTATGGAAAACAACAGCTTGAAAGTCTGTATATGTATAAAAAAAGTCTGCTTATATGTATACTTTTAGACAGCTGGATTTCACATTGAAAAAATACAATCCCACATAATGGTGTAGGGGAGGAAAATGTATGTGCTGTGTGCGCAACTGAACATATATTGTCTAAATAATTCATATGAGGATCAGAACATTTGACAAACTTATAAGTGACTTAACTGAACTAAATTATTTTTTCTGTACGTCTTTCTATTATTAGACATAAATGTGTATATGTCTTATTTAAAATACACTTTTTAAAGTAGCAATCATTAAATAGAAAAGAAATCCCTTAAATAATATGTCCATTTGTCATTACTCTAACAATGATAATCCCCTAATGAACTGAATGTACAGACCCACAGTTATATCAAGAGTTGCATTTGATGCCAACCTACTCTAATTGCTACCTGTGTAATTGTGTAACTCACGTAAATTACTAAAGACAGGTTGATTTAAACACAGTGTTAAAATTTAAAAGGAGTGACAGTACTAATAAAGCAAAATAAACAGAATAGATCTTTTTGACAAAGCCAGTAATTATAAACTTGAATACCAATTAGTTCTGAGCAGGTAGGTTTATTCCAGCTCTTTTGTTGGACTTGAGAATAATTATATTCATTTTCCAAAGTATCCAAAACATCCAGAAAAATAAAGCAAGAATTCATTATGTAAAAACAACACGTGCCTAGCACCTGCCTTTTCAGTGTTTCTATTCACTGTCATGATGAAAATATACATGCTGGTAAATCCATCTGCTCAAAATAGACAAATTGTTACCCCTTTGTTGAATTTAAGTAATGAAATCTATCAGTGAGAGAGTTCTGCAGGTGGGGGAAATCGATCCAAGTAGGACACTGTGAAACACTGATGGAAAAACTGCTAAGAAAGCTTTTGGAGCTATATTGACAATGCATCTGCTTTTCTCACAGCAGTTTATCTCACATTTGAAACTATTGCCTTTAATAGTATAGTCACTATAGTAGTGGCTTCTGATTTTCTCTTGTGAGTGACACATCATCCATCCATCTATCTATCTATCTATCTATCATTATCTATTTTTAATAGGGACAAAACACTCTATTTCCCTTCTTGTTTCCTTTGGGATTACCATAGGGACTAAGTTAAATTAATTAAAATTGGAACTTCATGATTTTTTATTAGCTCTGAAATGCAAATAAGTGTTTGTACTTTCTGTAACCATGCATTAGCTGAGCAAATACAAATTTGCATAATTTAGAAAGTTAGAGTATAGGTTGGTTGCAAAGCATGATGTTGCAGCAGCAAGACTTGTTAGAATAATCTCTCAAGGAGAAATGGGGAAAGTCTTATCACTTGGGACATCTTAAATTGAACTAGAAAAAGCATTAACTTTACAGTGCTTTGTTCTCAAAGAGAGATGAGTTAGCTTACTCAAAATACCGGTGGGCCTTTTTTAACAATGCATCCCTGCAAATTTTGGCAGGAATGAATACATACTTTACAAATAATTGAAAGTATCATTTTGGCCAAACCTTTGAAAGTGCTGTTATTTTTCATTCCAGCAACTGAAAAATATGAAGCTAAGTCAACAAAAATATGTGAGTATTATGTTATCCTTATTATAGAAATTCCTTTCCTTCCTGCTTTTAAATATATATATGAGGAAACATTTAAGGCAAGAGTTAAGGCAAGTTCAATATTTTAATTTTTTTTTGGACAGTAATTAAAGTGGGACAATTCTTTGGTCTAAAATCTATACTACCTATCAATTGTTGAGGAGAAATGGACACTAAAAGAGGTACAGTGGTGCCACTCTGTCACTGCAAAATTTGGTGTTTTTTCTGCTTTAAGCATATATGTTAGAATTAGGTGCAAGTACAGATTTTGCATTCTTTTTGTTGTGTATAACAGCATGTCCATTACTGGCAGTGCATCATTTATTTCACTGTCAGAGTAGTTAATACTGAGAA
This sequence comes from Himantopus leucocephalus, assembly GCA_003993805.1. Taxonomy (NCBI): domain Eukaryota; kingdom Metazoa; phylum Chordata; class Aves; order Charadriiformes; family Recurvirostridae; genus Himantopus; species Himantopus leucocephalus. Next base: position 111,539,355 of record RSEF01000001.1, on the reverse strand, counting down.
GAACATGGAAAAAGGGGGTGATGGAAATAAGTAGCCTCCCAAGAATTTCTTCTCTCAAACAGTTTCAAAGTTTGGGTTAAGCTTTTTGAAACATGGCACGCTATCTTTTTCAAATACTTTATTTTAGGTAAGCATATTAGGCACATTCTTACCAAAGTGAAAAGACTATTTATGTTTTACTGAAAAAAGCCTGCACATTCACAGGATGAGCTTCTGACATTGATATTTCTTCGAGCAGTACAAAGTAATACTGCATCACATAAATATTTTTTTTTAAGTTCAACATTTTCTATTTTCTTTTTGAAAATAATGTAGCATAGAGATTAGCTGCGTGAAAAAGTGCAGACATGGATTCTCTCAGGATGTCATATTCCAAGTCAGTGAAAGGCATGTTGAAGAATTGGCAAAAGAGCAACAGAGAGAGAGAGAGAGAGATGATGGGTTGATGGTGTGTGAGAGGTGATGGGCTCTAGTAGGACATACGAAATGTTAAAAGTAAAATCATTTTATGCAATGGGTACTTTGAATGCAGATTTGTAACAGTGCTAGAAAGGAAAATATTATCTTTGTCAAAATGTCAAGAATCATTCTGAGGGTTTTGGTTGTAGTAATGGAATGGGAAAGGCAGATCTGGGAATTTCAAGGAAATTATTATGATGAACCTGGAAGAAATCTCTTCGTTGATTTAAATCTGTTTTTGATGTTTAACATCCTAGTAGAAGTTACATCATGTTGGTTTCAATATTGCAAAGTCTTTTGTAGTTTATCTTCTTTGTGGATGTTGCTGATGTTTTCCTTCGCAAACTGAGGAAAATTTAGGAGGAATTTATTGTAAATGGATCAAATGGTTTTTTCTCTTAAGAAGAAATGTCTTTGCTGAATATCAAAAAGCTGGAAAAGCCACACTGAGCTCTGGAAACTAGCTGCAATGCTCAAACACTTTGTACTCTCAGACACCCGATTCCCTAAACTAGAAACATTAATTACGGCACTTGATACCTGAGGCATTTTTAGAAATGGCCAATCAAAAAAAATCTAGTGTGACTATCATAGTGACAAAGGTACCAGTTAAGTCCAATGAGTAAATAAGGATCGCATGTTCATAAAACATTTTTTTTTTCTTAAGGTGATTTTTCAAAACAGTTATGGAGAACTCTGGGTTATCAGGTGTACAAATACACATACAAATTAAGCAGCATTTTTTTATATATGCAGGAAGGAAATAAATCACTGGACTTGTGGTACTAGTAAGAAGAATGCCTTCCTTATATCTTAAGGAAAGGTCATCAAGGGGATGGATCTTATTTGGACACAAATGCCAAGACTAAGTTGGAAGCCTTTTCAGTTTTTGGAAGGCTAGTTTAGAAAATGACATGTGTAAGAGGTTAATTAGATGAAACTTGTGTGACAATGAATGTTTGCTCTCTCTAAACTGTGAGGTAAGTCACCGTGACAAGAAAACCACTCAGAACTTTGTTCAACAAAGCTCAAGATCTGCTGCTTGGAGGAAAAGAAGGGCATCTTAGAGCAGCAGCATTCAGCATTTTTCAGTTTATAGGTTCCATATTTTTTTGCAGTCCCTGTAAGGAACCCTGTATAAGGAAGTTAAATCTGACAGCGGGCCTTGTTTTCTTAGTTACCTTCAGCAGACCACATAGTGCTTCATATCTATCCAAAAGTCCCTGACTAAGAGACTGCAAATGACTGCTCTAGCAGATAAAAATCTGCTTCACTTATGAGCTGGATGAAGTTCACATTGTTTGCCTAACTGTTGCTCATAGAAGAGGCCTGGAGGGAAGCAGATGATGGAAAAGACTTTTCAGCTATGTATGGACGACAATTCTTTCCTCCTGTGGACAGGGAAAGCATAGTCACGATATTTTTCTTACTTCAGTGATTCTGCTTAATTCTAGTATCAGTTGCTAAATGCGTTCTTCTTGCTTATCAGAAAGGTTTCTGGTTCAGTAGTATAAGGAATGACCTGTAATGCTCACCCGTAGCAAAAGGGACATTTTGAGGAAGGTAAAATAAAAAAAAAGTGATGAAGATTTTTGGACAGTTGGAAGCACAGTATATCCAGAACAGCACTAGAGACAGATACCACCATCTCATTAAGCAATTTAATATACTGTACATATTTTCTAAATCCAACTCAAGTGCAGGAGAGCTAAAGACAGTCACCCAATTATCCATCAGTGAAATCACACCAACGGGATTGATAAATACCAGGTCGTTGTCCTTATTGCCCTGTGTGAGGGGGATCTCAGTGCTTTCTTTAATTTTCTGTGTCAGAGTGCAATTTTATTGTCAATGACTATCTTCAGCTCTGTGTTCACTTTATGCTTGTTGTCTTTCTTTTCCTAAAAGTTAGCACTCCAGGCAAGAAAGCCGCCTCTAACTAATAAAATGCAACCACGCAAGTTCTGTCATGTAAACACACTTGATTCAGTCTCTACGATCGTCGCTGATTATCTAGTTTATATGCCAAAGCAAGAAACATTTGAGATCTGCTGGCCCTCATGAGGGCAAATAAATGAGACACATCAACAAAATCAACACCAAACATGAAATCTGCTGGGGAGAATTATTTGGGTACCCTAAAGGCTGTTTTTCCTTGAGTTGTCTCCTAACAGAGATCCAGTCCTGTTGCAGCCAGACTTATGCACTAGTCCTTCCTTCAGCTCTTAGCACTTACAACAATTTTTTTTTTTTCCCCCAAGTAGGGCTGGGAGTGGAAACCTCTCCCCTTCTCTCTGCAGTACCAGTTGCTCTTTGGCTCGCCTACTTAGCGCTAGTGTGATTAAGTGCTGTTACATGGGAAAGAAATAGGTTGCTTTCATGGAACCATGGCTGCTTATTTTTGTCTTATTGATAGCTTCAAATATTTGCTATTGGCAAGGTTTTTAAACAAGTAACTGCTGATCCTCGTTCTTTTTCACCTTTCAAATACATGAAGAGATTGTGTAATATAGATCGAATATTAGATATCTATTATTTGTATGTATATGAGGGGATTTCATACACTGTATCACTTTTTTAGAAATAAGTTTACATTTATAATCTACAGGAAACTGGACTTTCCATATCTGTATATTATGGAATAGAATTGCCCACTCCTTTATGTTTCAAATTTATGTTGTTTTTTATCTTCTCCCATAAAAATTCTTTTACCCTCTCTAACTTTCCTCAGCTAAATTCATACCTGTATAGACAGAGGTAGGAAATAAAATATAAATTTGTTGTTAATATACAAATACTGTTTTAATTAAAGAACTCAAAAATGTTGGATTCCAATGAGTCTCACCTCCAGCATTCATACATATTAACTGCTGTAAATTGGCCTCTCTTAGATTTTCTGTGAAACTCCAAAGAACAGAATTAAAACGAACTTCTAAGAGATTTTATCTTTGAAATACTAATTATTAATGATATATTAAAAAATCTTATGCTTTCTGTTAAAAATTACTTTAATGATCAAGACAGCAGAACAAAGAAGTGCCTCTCTTGGAAGATATTTTACAGGTGATTGTTTTGAATAAAGCTAGAGAATTCTAAGATATATATAGGAGATTTTAAAAATATATTTTGTAATATATTCACTTCCCCAGGGGTTGGAAATGAGTGGAAAAATGTTTACATGGCAGGTATTGTCCTTGCATACCTTAGTGTTTTACTGTTGAGATGGTGAAAATGAAATTTATCACTGTGAAACTCATTGGGTTTTGTGTTAAACTGCAGCTACAGGCTTAATCTGCTGGGGTTAGGAAGAAAAGAGTTTTAATTAATATCTGCATGCCCATGGCTTTCACTTTCAATTATTACTTTGAATTCTATCTAGGTTTTTTTTCAGAGAACCAGTCTTTTAAAAAATCATAGCTGATATGTTCATTCCTGCAAGATAGTTAGTGCCTTCATTTCTCATCAAAGTCATTGTAAAATGAATGAATGCAACAGATTAAGAAATTGAGTCTTAAATTATTCATTCATTATTCACAGTACTGGGAATCTCTGATGTAGCTAGGAGGATTCATAAGGGAAAAAAAGACAGGATACTGTGGGAATTACTACATTTTTGTACATCAACTTGAAGTGGCAAGGTCAGATCCCCAACAAACTAGGCAAGCTCAAGAACTGTAAGAAAACAGCGTGGCAGAATACATGGTTGAAATAAAACTTTAGATAAATATAATTTAGTGTCTATTTAGCTTTAAATTGCAAAGTTTGGGGAATTCCTTCCAGTAGTTAAAACTGAACAAATTAATTGCAAGATAGTTGAAGGTGGAATTATTACAGCTACAAGATTAGTCTCTGTTGCTCAGTGGCTTGTGGCAGCTGCAAAATAGAGCCAACAAAATATTTATTTATGAACAGCTCAGAGAATTGAATTTTTCCGTTAGAATAATCATATAAAGGCAGATGGAAGTACAGAAGGTTAAATCAAAAAACATTCAGTGGATGGAGAGATTGAGGACAAAAATAAACTGAATGTATCAGTCACTTTGAAAGGGATGTTTTAATTATGGAGATCCATGACTGGAGAAGGTACATAACATTATATTAATCTAATAAAATTTGGTGTCAACTTAATGAAATTCTTTCTTCTTCTCTCTTGCAAGATGGAGAATCTCTTTGAATCCCAGATTGTAGGAGAAAGTTTTTATCATCACCTCATCCAAAAGAAACATTTCAGGTTACTTATTATAAGAAGTTGTCCGGGTGGATCTTTGTGTCCAGGTGCAATTCCATAGGGCTCCACAACCCTGCACGGACTGATTCAGACTTCAGGGTCAACACTTTAAAAGCCAGGACATTTTTCAGTAGTCTGAGCATACGAATCACCCTCTTCTGCAAGGTTTCCTTCTGATAGTTGGATAAAATATTTGGATCCTTCATACAGAAAACTCCTTTCTGCATTATCTGCAGATATTTCTTGTGACATAGACATTTGAGATACAAAAGATACTGTTTTCACAAGCTATATATGATACCTGTTAATAGTTTTGAGATTGCTTCAGTCAGTTCTCTAAATGCCCTAGGATGAATATTTTCAGGATCAGCTAAGTGGAAAACATCAAACTTATCAAGTATTTTCTCTCTTAAGCATTTCTTTATACAGTGACTGGTGCTAATTGCCTAAAGTTTATCCTCACAATTGTCTGGTTTTTGTGAGGACTAACTCACAAAAGCCTGTCACAGTTATTCTGCATTTTGGCATGATTGTGGCCTGCTCTAAGGTGGAATCTTTTCTTTCCTAGATTTTCAGTTTTTTTGCAAAGTCACCAAGTCACATTTACAAGAAAGACAGAAACACAGCACAGCATGGACAGCAGCAGCATCTCCCTGCATCTATTTTGTTTCAATCTTCCTCATAGTAGCTTCTTGAACAATGAATGACTGCTGCCCTTCTTAAGACTATTCTCCTTTTGGCCTTCCTGAGATTTGTAAAATGCATGAGCTGTGTTGATGAAGTTATGATGTGGTTATATCAAAGTTAAAAACCATGATGGGGTCATTTCTACACGTCACTAAACTTCAGTCAAAGGAAGCAACACACTTATATTCCTGGTATCTGTGTCCTGTTATCTCACTTGTGAATCTTTAACAAAGAAAAACTCATTATTTTAAAAAAAAGCTGTTTTAAAAATCAGTGATTCACTATACTTGCAAAAATAAAAATAATCCCTTTAAGACTAAGTTTTTAAAAATAATTTAGAGGATTTCATTCTAATTCTATCATCCCATCCCAAATAAATATTTCTTCACAGAAAAATCCTTTAGGGTACTGAATGTAAGTAAGGTACTGGCAATTTTAATATAACCACTTAAAACTTGAAATAATTATTTAAAAAATAGGAACAGATTGTACAGGCAATTCTTCCACTGAAGAAAGTGGAAGACAAAAAAGGGAAAAAAGTAGTTATTTTTCATAAGGGAGAAGAAGAATGAGTTAAGGCATAAAGGTTAATCTGGTTGACCTATCTTTCCCGGAAGTATACTGAAATTCATGGTTCAACAAAATATTCGTTAATATCCAGAAGACAAGAAGAAGACAAGATGTTCATTTATCAAGAAAAAAGTCACTTTAAACCTACTTAATTTCCTTCTAAGACAGAATCATAACTCATTGGAAAGGGGAGAAGAAATAGATGTCAGAAACCTGCTAAGGTTTTTGGCATTGTCTCAGATGATATTCTTATATGCAAAATAGGGAAATATAATCAAACAGGAAAAAGTGTAAGGTCTTTGTGAATGTATTTGGAACTCCAGAATATGATAATCATTGAGGTTTGGTGTCAAAATGGAGGGATACATGGAGTAAAGTTCAACAAATGTCAATATGCCTCAAAATTCTCATTAGTGACTTGGGTACCATAATATGGAATGTACTTATCAAATGTGTAGATGTCATGTAACGAGGAATCCTTCAAACACAGTGAAGAACATTATTCAGATTCAGAGTAACTTTGCTGAAGTAGAGAAAGGGACCAAGCAGTGCACAGTACAACAAAGACAGTGGAAGATAGAAAACTTTGCAACAATTACCTGTAACAAGACAGGTTGGAGAATGACTGGGAGTCAATTTTGCAGAAAAAAGCACAATTATGAGGTGAACACGAGTTAACAATATCATGCTCTTGCAAGAAGGACAAACATTATAATGATGTACATAAATGGGGCTGCCTATGCAAGGCGTGCAAAGTAATCATTTTGCTCCAACTCAGTTGGAGTTCAGTGTTCACCTTCCTGGAAAGATGTGGAGCTAGGTTGTTCAATCTGAAAACATTACCAGTTTTCTTCTCTTTCTCCTTTCTTAACCTTTTGTTCTCTAATTTCTATTGTTTTTTTTTCCCTGCTCTGCAACTTAACAATGGACCTACTCCGAGTCCCAGCCCTATCCGCCCACCACACCCCATGAGTAACAGCCCATAGCAATTCATATAATTAAGTCTCATTGATTCAAAAATTTTGTGATTCCTGCAAGATCCTTGCTTGCTTAATGCTTTGTCCGATCAGCTTCACAAGCAGGAGATGCTTGTGCGCTTGCAGCTAAGGGGTCTTTCCTCCATGCTGAGCAGTCAGATTTCTTCTCTGGCTTTTAATGTATGTTAGAATATAAGCCTTGATAATTTAGGAGCTTTTCAGTGGCGGTATTTACGGAGAAAAGACTAGGAACACAACACAAGCAGACTTATCTCCCTTTATGTAGTTCCAAAGACGGAAACCTACCTGATGAATGTCTAACTGGGCAGAAGAATATTCCTTTCCTAATGGCAAATTAATTTCACTTGTTAATCCTGGTTACAAATTGTTTAATTGAGTCTTATTTCACTGATTAATGCTAAATGAGAATTAACTATTTCTGACAGCCTAGCAGTACCCTAAATACTGTGCAACTGTCTCAATGCATTTGTTTCATCTCTTGTGGCCCCCTTCACTGACTTCCCAGCTGTGCGAGCACATGCTCTTGAGCTACTCCTCAGCTCCAGCAACCAACATCTGTTGGTTAATACATAGGTCATCGGAGGGGCGGCTGGTGGGTCACATCAGCACCTCCAGGCCGGTGAAAATATCTAAGCAGATGGGGATCTCTCCTATCAGTAACAACCATTTCAGTTCTGTTTCAGCTGCCCTTGCTCCTTGTCAAGTTAATACTCATCTTTACTTTTTTTTTATTATTATTGTTTTGTTATTCTTTATATATTTTCTGGACAAGATAGTTTTCACATTATTGGCAAGGAATTTTGGGTGAGTGTCTGTTCGTGTGTTTCTGACAGTAGGAATACTTTCTTTAGTTTGTCATGCAGCATTTAATAATTTTCCCCTTAAATTCTGAGTTTTCTGAAATGGACTGGAATCTAAAAATATTTCTGGCAGAAGCAGTTACACCAGACATCTTAATTATTATGTTTCCAAGGGAATGACAGCCCGTGTAAGGGAAGTTGACATGTCTCCCTGCAGCTATGTGCTTTTTATATTGGAACTTGAGGCTATTATAAATTACCTAGGAGTGAGACAGACATGAACACGTTACATCAGTTTTACACCAGTTGCCACATTATGTAGTAAGCAGGCTAACCCTTTTAATTCTCATTTTATTTCTGTGCTATTGAACTTATTGATGATAGTAGATGTCTCAAATAGATATTGAGACATGATGAAAGCTGCTCCACTCTTCACTTGTCTGCAGCTTTATCACCTACAGTGACCGCAGGGAAGGCAGGGCTCAGAAGCAGGGCAGGGGAGCAGTGGTGATGGAGGGGTTATTCAAAAAAAAGCACCTGTTTTTCTTGATAACCACTGTTTGATTTTGAGGTACTGCTTGTTATACCTGCTGCCAAATTTTCTCATCTGTCAGGGCATGGGAGCTCTGCACCTGCTGCCTCCTGGTTAAATGGGAGAGGAGGAGGCTTTCCCCAGACCCCACACTGTGCAGCTAATAAGACAAATGAGTAAAGACAAAAATAGATTTAAAAATAGACCCTGCTGATCAGGTATTGTGTTGCCATGTTGCATTATACTGCCATCTAATTATTCATCTGGTTTGTTCAGAAGGTATTTCTTCCATGGGAAATACTAGACAGGGAAAACAAAACGGGAAATATTTTATAGTTGAATATTATGTGTTAGGATTATTATACTAATCTTAAAGCCCTTGTAAAAGACAGTAACCCAGCTAAAAGGGGCAAACAGGTCAGTGCTAAAATGCACTTCCTCTATTGTTAACATAAATACGTGGATCACTATATAACTTTGAATAAATGTATTACTAGAGAAAGAAGGAATTATTTGAAAAAAAATTGTTATATTTTATGTGAAGACTTCTCTGCAATTTTGAGCAATGAGCGGTTGTCAACAGCAACTGAAACATCACAATCATAAAACAAATAGCTGACAGTCAGTAATTTACAACTAAGATATTAAGGTATTGATATCTGATTCTCTCCAACCATTACAAACTAACTTACCCACTTTTCAGTCAATTCACTGATGTTTTCAATGCCACTGCCTTCTGTGATGTTCATGAAACCTGTTTGCCTGGATATTCAACAAAATATTGAGTTTGCGTAGTGACTTTTTGAATGTATCAACTGTTAGGTTTCCTTTAGTCCAACTATATTAGTGCCCTCTGAATAAATCACAAAGTGATTCCCCGATGGGCCTACATTTAATTTTAGGAGCGTATCCCTGTGGGGATCTGCAGACCAGTATTAGAACACTTTCAAAGGCAAGTGTAAGAGGTGAGTAGCATTAAAACTTTGCAGGACTACCAGGAGAGCTGGGCTGAATATAATTTCCTACGGTAGACATGTGCTCCCTCCTTTTTGCTTTTCTGGGTGCAGAAGGCTTACGTGTGCCATGGGGCTGTGGCTCTGTTTCTTCCCCACAACTCTTCACAAGCAAGTGGATACTGATGACAGCACAGAGATGTTTGTCTCCATCCCTGAAATCTTGCCTTTGCCAGAAAACCTCATTAAGATTTCTTATAGGTGTAACTTCCACTTCCAGTGTCATGAACATGAGAAAAATGAAATACCAGAATGCTAATAGCTGTTAAGGATAATCCAGGAACAGGCTCAATATGAAGTTGAAAGTCCCCTCGAAATACATGTGAGTGGGGTTAACCTACAAATGAAATACCTTTTATTAACTGAAAGTGGGCAATTAGACTTAATGAATAACACTGTTTCCATTAACTTCTAAAAACACTGAACTTTACTCTGAGTTTTTATGGAACTTCAAGCCTAGCATTTCCAGTACGAGAATGCTTTATAACTATTTTAAGATTTTTTTGCAAAGAAAAATTTTATTAAAGAGAAAAATCTTATGTTGGTTATGTTTCCAAGGCATCAGTAAGTTCCATCATTGTGTTGCCCATTATATTGCACAGTCTCCAAAGCATCCTGACAGTCTCTCTGTAGACCCTTCTCTAACTCCACAGAGTTGAAAACTAGGATGCCCTAAAGAAAACAGGCAGGAAATATGTTTCTAAAAATGTTAACAGCTAGCTATGGTCATTCATTTTCTATACAGACAGATCCCATGAATTACAACTGCAACTGCAGTTTACAGATAGGATGCACTTTAGGGAAGACTGCAGCAGAACAACTGTTGTGGTTTCTGAAAGCCCCAGATTTTCTGGATCTCAGTCCATTGCTTTTGAATGAGAACCATGTTAGGAGGAGATTGCTAACTGATGTGGCTATGAATAAGAATGAAATAAGTGTTGATTTCATAGAATAACCCTGTAGTTTTGTCAGGACAGCTGGAATTACTCGTAAGAATGGATAGGTTTGCTAGAGTAGTGTTATTTCATTCCTCACTGGTGAAACTTAATCCAAACAAATCTGGACTGAAGCCAGCAGTCAGAATAAGCTCTGGGAATTCACTGTGGCTGTCTCCATTCCCCTGTGCACAGGGAGAAGGCTGGCTGCTGGCACCTCTAGTTACCAAACAAAAGCTTTCTTCCTCAACAAAACTTCTGTTTGCAAGAGCTTGTTTGCGGAGAAAATAATTACCTGTCACCCCCTACTCACTCTGCTGCAGTCTTGAGCGATGAAATCCTTGTAATCATATAAACATATCATGACCTGTAAAGGGGGAAGGAAGTTTACATCTGCACTGTCAGCGCCTGCTTTGTCCAGCCCTGTCACATGTGTCATGGTTTAGCCCCAGCCAGCAACAAAAAACCACGAGGTCGTTGTTCACCCACCCACAGTGTCAGGATGGGGGGAGAAATGGAAGAAAAAGGCAAAACTTGCAGGTTGAGATAAAGGCAGTTTAACAGAACAGCAAAGAAAAGAGGAAATCAGCAACAATGATACTGATAAATGAATATACAAAACATGATTAACATACCACCGCTCACCGACTGAACCCAGGAAGCCCCCAGCCCACTCTGAGCCTCAATTCCTGCCCCCTCTCCGGCCAGCTCCCCAGCTATATACTGAGCATGGCGTCACATGATATCCAATACCTGTTTTGTTAGTTTGGGTCAACTGACCTGGCTGTGTCATTCCCAGCTCCTTGTGAAATGTAACCCTATCCCCACCGGAACCAAGACAGCAGGCCACCTGGTAACACAAGGTTTGAGCATCCCTGGACGACATGATAGCGTGTGCTGAACGAGTGTTTGCACTCAAGTTCTCTTCAACCGTTTGCTGAGACATTCTGTAAACATGCAAATTGCCAGGTACATCTCGCAAGGTACCTGTCATTTCATGCCCACGCTTCTCAGGCGAGACTCATTAATAGACTGGTAGAGCTCCCAGGAAAAAGCCATACAGGTTAACTTAAGCACACAGTTGTGGGATGTCACGATTTGGGCTGGACTGGCCACTAAAATGAACAACAGATGTTCTCCCCAACCTCCCCCTTCTGGGAGGGAAGGATGAGAGAGAAAGAGATTTATGAGTTTAAAAGAAACAAGACTACTTTAATGAAACATTAGTAATAAAATAATAAAAAGATAGTAATATCAAAAAAGAAAATAATTAAATACATACAAATATATACAAAACCGTATCGAGCTCCAAGGATGACAGTCACGTCACTGGCTGTCATTGGGAAAGTCCCAGACTGGACTCTGTGACGGATGGCAACTGTATTCCAGATCTGGATTTAGGAACACACAGATCGAGATCAAAGGCAGATGATCAGACAGAGTTCTCCTCAGACGTCAGCCATTGAAAAAAGAGGTCTGACCCTTTGATCCGTTGGCTTTTATACTGAGCATGAGGCAGATGGGATAGAATACTCTGTTGGTCAGTTTTGGGTCACCTGTCCTGTCCGCTTCTCCCCGCAAGTGCGACCCTCTATACTTTTCCTCTTCTGACTCCCCAAGTTGGTGCATAAAAAAGTTAGCTGGCCCTGGTTGTTGTAGCAATAATTATAAGCAGGAGCGTCTCTGCATACCATTCCTTGGTATTAACTACAAACATCAGGCCTTATCTCTGCTAGAAGCGGATACTGTCTGAAAAATATGCCATTAATTTCAGAGAGTTCAGTTGGTCAGAAGAGGCTTAACTGAAAATTAAAACTACTGAACAGAAAATTGGTTCTGTTTTACCTCAAACCAGGACTTTCCATCCATATCATTGGCATCATGCTCANTTTCCATCCATATCATTGGCATCATGCTCAGATCACTATTATGTTTTTTTATCTTCAAAGCAGGGACATGGGATATTTAAACAAGCGTATTTCTCTTTGTCCTCAGAGTGGATGCTTACAAAGCTGGGGAATTGGTAAGCAAGATTTTGAAAAGCCTCAGAAAGATTCAGTTACTCAGATCAGTTTGACTGCAGATTACCTACAAAGACTAAGCAGACAGGCAACGTGCTTCTGGCATTGAGTAAATACTCTGGCATGTTGAGTAAATATTTAATACCTGTTATATACTTAATATTTGCTACATTTTTATAGTATCTGACCTTGCGGACTTGTCTGTGACTGTATCATGCAGAGAGAGAGGAGTCTGGGGGCAAGAAGAAGGTAACAAAAAAGTCTAAGCCCAACGGCATGAAAGAATAATTCATTGCACTTCTGTCTGGATAAAGACATAATGAGACTTTATAAGAACTCACATACGCATGAAACAAAATATCTTTGGAGTGCCAACATTCATCTTTATTTTTCATTTTCACTAACCCTGAGAAATTCCGATGCGTATAATTATAACCACGTATATAACCACAACATAGTCTAGCCTCTCTGTTGAGTATAATTCTTTGTATTTAGTTAAATTTCAGTGGATTTGCCCATGAAAAGACATTTACTGCCTTACTGCAGCAGATAAGAGCTCACAGACTGGTTGCAACTAAGAATGGTTTAAGTACAGGGTAACAGGAAAAGAAAGTATTATGTCTTTGCTCCTGATTGACAGATATTTTTTCTGCCGTCTCAATTTAAGGTTCCTGACCTGATGATCTCATTAGCTCCCTGGACTATTCCCATATATCCAGGACAATGGATGAATTACGGGGTTTTTTACCCCTATTTTGACAGGATCTATTGATTTGGGAGAGATTCGCTGTACCTTATATTTACAAGCGCCACTGGAAGACCAGCAAAAACTGTCAAAATAGAAGAAAGATGTCAAAGTTACCCATGCATTTGTCATTCAGAAGATGAATTGCTGAGTAGGCCTACGGGTTAAGGAATTTGTAAGCCATGGTTTGCACAAAACACAGTGGGTGATGCTATAAGTAGTATTGATTTCATAAGGAATAGTGTAGCTGCACTCCACCCAGAAATCAATATACAGGTAATGCCAATTTTGAAGTCAGAGGTACTAGTTTTCTAACATGCAGTGTTAGGGACTTCACGATCTGACTGCTATGAGGAAAAAGCGTGTCTCTCAGGTGTCTGCCTTGTGCTAGGCAGTTCACACTGAGAGACTCTTAATTGGACAGGTCTGGGCATCTGTCTCCCCTTGGAAGAGAAGAAGATACTTTGAAGGTCTTCCCTAATATTGCTTCTTGGATGCAATTTGATAAGTTCACCTTTACAACCCTCATATGTCAATTATGTGGGTCCCCATATGGATGGGAGTGTTAGGTAAGGGATACAGAACAGGTTTCTTGGACATGCTTGAGTAAACAGAAACAGAAGTAGTTTAAGAAGTATGTAGGTTTAAAAACAGCAATGCTATCATGTTGACGGGCTTATTGGAGCAGAGGGGTATTGCACCAGAGGAGACTGGACTATGTTGTACATTCAAATCTTGGTTCTACCACAGGCTTCTTGGTCAAATCCTTTAACTTCTCTCCACATTGGTACCCAGGTATAAACTGGAGATAACAATCTATTTTGCCCATATCCATTGTAGGGCCTTTAAGAAAGAAAATGTATTACTCCATGTGTAAAGATGTCATCTGACACCTTTGGCTGAGGTTGTGGTATGAAAAAAAATCACATTACCTGAGGGAGAATGGTGTTTTTCATTCATACCTGTCTCGTTCACTGATAAAGCCAGTGCTGGAGGACTCATGTTGGCTAACTTGGAAGAGCTGGACTGAGGTCTTTTCGAAGTCTGCCTGTGCTTGACTTGCTTTCTGATGTTCATAGATACATTTAGACTTCTTCTGCACTGAGGTTAAATTTGATGTGGAGCCTGTTTTGTAATTTGTTTGGATATTCCATAACTATTTCCTTAAATGGCACAAAGAGAAAAAAAGGAAAAAAAACCACCAAACCACAAAACAAACTACAGAATTCAAAGTGAAAGATCTTAGGGAGGTAATTGCAGCCTTTGTTTCACCTTCTTCTTTGTAAATATTTGTGCTGAAACCCAGAAGCTATACTTATCCTTAAATTTAGATAATGATGTTCCAGTTGCAAAATAATATATTGTAAAGCTTAAAGCATGTATAGATCTAATTACATGGCTGTATGAAGTATTATGAATCAATGCCTAGAATGTTTCTCTCTCTCCTTCCAATTTAGAGCAACAACCATTCTTTAAAAATTCTAAGTTTTTAATCAAGGCTTTCAGGCAATTAATAAAATCAGTAGTGCATTTTACCTACATGACCATTATTTTTACAAGGTCTTAATACTCATTATCATGACTGAAAAGAAGAATAAAAATCAGCCTTAATACTGACCGCAAGGCCTTCTGTCACTGAGAAGTTCCAGAAGGACTATGGAAGAAAGGCATAACTTTCATCTGTTATACCTTGTTTCACAAATTTAGTGTTTTGTACACACTGCGCAGGAAAAAATCCTGACCAGAGGTCATAAGTGTCTATTAGTTGCTTTACTTTTAAGTTTAATTTCAGCCCACATCTTCTCACTGTGTTTGGACGTTTTACAAGAGGTGAGAAAGAAAATTCCATAGTATCTACCTTATCCAAGAAGCTAGTTCAACAATAGATCTTTTCTATTTCAATCATGTGAAACTGCCATCAACTCTGCTTTTTGATTAACTGAAGAAAATAATACAAGTTTGTCCAACCTTTTCAATTATCAGCTCTGTGAAATTCATTTAATTTGCAAAGAGAACACTTTGCTAATTATTCTCAACATCTCCAAATCAAGATTTTATCAGACACCTTAGATAACTAAGGTATGTGTAAAAACAATACTGAAGAAAACTCATCTATGTTTAGCATTGCTTTTAGCAAAAAGGAAGACAAAAATTACATTTTCATCTCCAGTGGCAAGGAATTCTGCAATTGACAGGGTCTTACTGAAGAATTCTGACTATCTGCATAAATCGGAATCACAGCTTTTACAGGGTGTAGAGATTATAGATTTAAACATTCACTGATAGGTGTATGATAAATTTTTGCTGTGAAGTACCTGAGTAATTGTAAGCAAAGCAATGGAAATTCTAAATTGTATTTAGTTTTTTCCCATATTTTAAAATATTAAATCATTTGTTATAAGCATTTTGCTAAAAAATCTGATCAATACTAACTTATTGGTTTCAAGAATTGGTAGATATGGCTCAGTGTCCAACTGGAGAACAGTGACGAGTGGCATTCCTCAGGGGTCGATATGGGGACTAGTGCTGTTTAACATCTTTGTTGGTGACATGGAGAATGGGATTGAGTGCACCCTCAGCAAGTTTGCTAACAACACCAAG
>RSEF01000001.1:111417042-111523666 GCA_003993805.1 Himantopus leucocephalus | reverse complement strand
AAGTGTGGCCAGCAGGTCAAGGGAGGTGATTCTGCCCCTCTACGCTTTCGTGAGACCCCACCTGGGGTACTGCATCCACCTCTGGAACCCCCAACATAAGAATGACATGGACCTATTGGAATGGGTCCAGAGGAGGGTCACGAAGATGATCAGAGGGCTGGAGCACCTCTCCTATTCAGACAGGCTGAGACAGTTGGGGTTGTTCAGCCTGGAGAAGAGAAGGGTCTGGGGAGACCATATAGCAGCCTTCCAGTACCTAAAGGGGGCCTACAGGAGAGTTGGGGAAGGACTATTTACAAGGGCATGTGGTGATAGGATGAGGGGTAATAGTTTTAAACTGAGAGAGGGTAGATTCAGGTTAGATATCAGGAAGAAATTCTTTAGTCTGAGGGTGGTGAGGCAGTGGAACAGGTTGCCCAGAGATGTTGTTTCTGCCCCATCCCTGGAAATGTTCAAGGCCAGGCTGGATGGGGCTTTGAGTAACCTGGTCTAGCGGAAGGTGTCCCTGCCCGTGTCAGAGGAGTTAGAACTAGATGATCTTTAAGGTCCCTTCCAACCCAAACCATTCTATGATTCTATGTGTATGTTTTCAAATTCAGCACTCAGTTATACAATGTGTGGATCTAAATAACACAGTGTAGATCTAAATTTGTTGATTTATTGGACAACCCTAATTTAAAGTAATCTAGTCTGGTTTTTTTTTTCTATTTTCGGTAGGAATACCAAATCAGTTGAGTCTTTCATATGATTTTTTAAGGGAAATTTGAGTTAATTCAGCTTTGAACATCTGTCTTCATCCTCTGGAGCTTAGCAACAAGTGAGGAAGGGCAATTTGGAGATAAAGTCTCAAGGTCTTTGTTTTGTTTTGTTTTGTTTCGTTTGGGCACCATTTTCTCTGTACGGTAACAGGGAGATCCCTTTTGCCTCTTTAGAACTCAAATTGCTATTTGTGAAAATGGAAATAGATGCGTTTTCATGTCCCACAAAAGATAGGAGAAAAGGGATGCATTCAGGACTGTGAGTCACTCTGACCCCACAGCAGTGAGGCCCTCTAGGTATCTTTGATTTTTCGTAAGTTTTATTTCAACCTATTGTAGTGTTGTAAACTAGCAATTTTCACAGAAATCAAGGGATGCAATAATCTCTTTATCTATTAAGGTATCTTTGTGCCTCTTTCTAGCTCATCAGGTATAGATTCTCTGACTCTGCGTGAACTTTTATTCCCAGTCTCTACTTCTACTACCTCAGTTGCATTTACACTTTAACCAAAGTGAGGTGTGAGGAAACATCAGAACCTGTAAACACATTAGGTGAAAAGGAGAACTACGCAAACTTACAAGCCAGGAAAACCCTGTAGGAATACCAGTGCTGCCTGGAGTCTGTCATACCCTAAAAACTTACCAGGAAAGACGTTGTTATCTAAAACACTGGTTCAGAAAGCAGGCTCCTCTTAACTACTCCTGGACTGCTAAATGTAGAAATATACCTGTGAGCTAAACTGTAGGTGCTTCAGTTGGGTGTCTGAAGTCTGGTGAGGTGAATGTGGGCTAAAGATTTTATAGTTAGTTCTCCATAAATCAGTCCTCTGCTATGGCCAGGAGGCAATACACTGTGGCTATTGCACTGCTATGGCACTGGCTGGCGGTGATAACTGTGCTTCCTGTGTGGGACAGGGGATTTTCGTGAAAATATCCTGCAGTATGATAGCTTTGAGTTCTGAACATGACAAAATGCAATTTTGTAGTATTATCAAATAGATAATTTTAATTCAGTTTTCGCATATTAAGGTTGACATTTTGACTTTTGACAGAGGTAATATACGTCAGATTATCACTGAAACAGGACATAGACATATAGGATTTTTATTTGTTAACCCACTTACAGTCTGCTGTAATATATAAACACATTTTATTGGTTAATTTTGCCTTTGGATGTCAGAGAAAAACTGTAAGCAAAAGAGGAAAAAATGATACTTGATGCAGAAAAAATTCATCCAAGCAGAAAACAAATTCTTTACTGAGTCACTGACTAGGACATTATATAGAGAAGCAGGCTGTATAGTGCATTTAGAACACATGTAAGGTACAATCTTATTGTCGAGCTGGGAAATAATGCCTTTAATAATGTTTTGGTTGTAGTAGTCTACATATAGATGAGAATATTGCAACACATTTAATGTTTTTACCTGGTGTTGGAATAGTTATGCACTAGAATGATTTGTCTTCAGTCACTTTCTATGATGATCTGAATTGGGAGTTGAGCACAGCTCTACCAGGGACAAGATTACTGGGATTAAAACTCAGTTTCTTCCCATGCAACATCACTTCTTGACCCTACACTGTAACACTAGGAATGCATGCGTGGTGTCCTCAGTTTCTTCTCAACTGGGAAAAAGTGTCTGCAGAGACACCACTGCACTCGTCAGAAGTGGAGCACATGGGCACTACTATGTATGCATCTGTCTATGTCTTCTGGTTTCATTCCAGCATGTGATCTCAAAATGTCAGTGGGTAAAAATAGACAGCAAAGTAAATTTCCTGAATATAAATAAATAACGTGCTTACATAGTAGACATGTTCGTAATAACATCAGTGTAACTGATGATACGTTACACTGAAGATATGAATTCATCTTCATAAGTTCATAAATTTCTAGGCCTGAATTCTTACAAAAGTGTTTACAGGTTTATGGCTGCTCCATTTAAGATGCCTCTAGAATAGTCAGAACACAGGCACCCACACTCATTGATGGCTTCAAAAACTGACATCATGTTCCTTGTAAAAAAAAAATAGAAGGAGCTTGCCTTTGAAATCAGAAATTAAATGGGAGTAAATTATACCACCTTGTCTCTTTTATGCAGGCAGGAGCAGGTACCAATTGCCAATTATAAATAGGATAGCTATATATGAGGATTTTTACACTGTGAGAATCTTGTGAAATCTTTCAAGGATGTCACATTGGCAATAAGTGTCCTTTTGCAAATAACTGGCAAAGTTGGCATAAATAAAATACTTTCCAAATTCCCTCAGTCCCAGAAATTTGCTCATGATCTGGCAACACAATTGACAGCTGTAACTCTTTATTTGTCAGATAGGTGGAAGACAATCCAGAGGCTATGTTTTATTCCTCCCTGCCCCCTTCTCTCTCCTCTCTGTTCTCTCTCCTTTTTCTCTTTTCTGTTTTTCTCTCCTTCAGTAGATGCCCAGTTTCCTCTCATTTGAAACCTCTGCAGAGTAGCTGAAAAATGGAGCTTTTGCCATCTCTCTTGACTTTTCTTAATTATTGTGATTACTATTCTTTCTTAAATCTTCCTCTATTCTTACTGGACACTATGTCTCCAAATAAACATGGAAATGGAAACTTGCTGTTTGGTGCTAAGTGTCTTATTCTCCTGTTCATAGATAAGAACAGTATCTGTTCTTAATTTTCTAAGCATTCAGTTTTATTCCTTCAGAGCGCTGATAGATACCATAGAAAAGTCTAGGTTGGAAGGGACCTCTGAAAATCATCCAGTTCAACCAGCTGTTGAAAGCAGTGCCTCAGATTAGGTTACCTAGGGTCCTGCTTGCCAAAGCCTGAATAGTTGTAGCGATGAAAGTTCTAGCACTTCTCTGGACAGCCTTTTACAATGTTTAGTTGTTTTTGTGGTTAAAAACTATTTGCTTATATCCCAGCAAAATTTTCACTGAAGCAACTTACACCTATTGCCAGTTGCCCTGTCACTGTGCATCCTTGTAAAGAGAGTACCTTCCTCCTCTATACACACCTTTTATGTAGTAAAAGACTTTGATAACATCCACCCCAAGCCTTCTCTTCTTCATGCTGAACAAAACCAATTCCTTCACCTTGCCTTGACATGCCACTTCTCCAACCCTCTATTCATCTCGGTGACCCTCCACTGGACCATTTCCAATTTTTCCAATGTCTGTATTGAACTTGGGGGGAACAAAACTGGACACGCTATTCCTGGTATGACTTCAGTCCTGCAAAGAACTGAGTGATCCCTTCACCTAGTGGCTGGGTTCAGCAAAGATGTAGATTCAATTAATTAACCTCGTTTTTATTTTCAAAGGAAAAGTTATAATATGTAGTTCTAATAGCAAATTTATATAGCACAGATAATTACAGCCACAGCCATGAGTATCTTCTAGACTAGTTGGCCAGGCAGAAATTTGCGTGCCTTTATATGACTCTTCCCCATCACGGATGTAAAATTAGTATCTTAACATGTTTAATTTCTTTTTTTAATGTATCTTTAATGAAGACTCTACAAAATAGCTGGGTTTT
Source organism: Himantopus leucocephalus (assembly GCA_003993805.1). Classification (NCBI taxonomy): domain Eukaryota; kingdom Metazoa; phylum Chordata; class Aves; order Charadriiformes; family Recurvirostridae; genus Himantopus; species Himantopus leucocephalus. Next base: position 111,519,379 of record RSEF01000001.1, on the reverse strand, counting down.
AGCCACAGTTTAAAAAGATCTACACACAGGGGGATGTAAATCTGGGATTTTGGTTCCATGTACTTCAGAGACAGAAGCCTTTCAGAAAACCCTGATTTTGATTTATGTCCCTTGTGACATTTGTAGAATGAAAAAACTTGATATTTTGGTAGGGATGTCCTAAGATCTCAACACCTGTAGGTTGAGAACTTCAACAGGAAGATTTGGGGCTTGTTGCTTCTCTAACATAAGGCTAAAATGCGATAAAAAGTTATGGAGGAAAACTAAACTAAGTCAAATTTTTTTTTAGTCATTTTCATCAAGTAAATATTATATTCTTAATCTTTTTTTTTCTCAAATAAATACCTTTTGTGTTTGTTTTTTTTTGTGATACTCAGCATATCCAGTTAAGGGAATGTACCTAAGAAGAAAAATATTGCAATGACTAGCTTATTAGATGATTGATCTTATCTTTTATCATATTTTGAGAGAGAGATTATACCTGTAGTGGAGTTGATTGCAATTTCTGATTATGATTAATAGAGCTGCTTTTTTATTAGACCTACTATGTAGATTCTGTTCCACATTTTTGAAATCTTTAATAAGCAAAAGGTCTTCCAGAACAAATATAATTGAAAAGTAAAACAGCTTTTGCAGTTGAGCTTCTACATAGGAAGAAACAACATGAAAGACAGATAATTATCCCTAGATAAAACATCAATTACTTTTTCTTTTTTTGTACATCAAATCTTCTTACCTTACTGTATGCTGATAAAAGGGAACAAATATGTTGCAGAACATCTAAATCCTACTGTTACCCAGCAGCTTAATGTCTAGACTGCTTGTTAGACAAGGGAAGGGGGAAGAGAGGAAGGCAGCTTACCATCTACCAGTTACTCATCATAACTGGGATGAGTAAGGAGAAGAGGCAGACTCATGCTCTGCCTCCCTGTCGTCCCTGCCAGCCAGGCTGCACAGAGCTCACCTGCCTCCTCTTCCTTTCTCTTTCTCCCAGGCTGCTCTTTGCAGCACTGATGATAGCTTATCTGGCTCTTCAATTAAGGATGAGACTATTTTCTGCAGAAGCCTTCAATGTATTTATTTATTTACACAGAGAGCTGGTTGGGAATCAGAGGCTGGGAGGTGTGAGGGACTAGATGGCAGGAGCTGTTTAGCTCGCTCCCAGCTCCAATGTGTGGTGAGTAACACCACTGCCATTCCTAAGAGATTTTTGCCTATCCTTTTTTTTTTAATTTTTTTTTTTAAATAGCTCCTGCAGTAAAAAGTCCATAACATCTCTTGCAGTCTATCCTGTTACTGTGCTACTCTTCCCACTACCTGGCTCAAATCTAGCTCAAATGTAAACTGACTGTTTTCCATCCATCTTTATGGAGAATAGACTATCTCCTACCTCTATGCAGCAGCCTTCTATGCCCTTTAAGAGATTACCCTGCCTACTTCTGCCTCTTCTTTTGGCTGAACAAACCCAGTTGATTTGATCTTGCCTCACAGGTCGTGTTTTCAAGAGCTTGCATCATTTCTTTTGTTTTTCTGTGAACAGGAAGTGGTCAATGTCTCTGTTCAAATATTCCATATTGCACAGCGGCATTAATCTAGCCAAGGTCTTGCTAAGGCTGAGCAGAACAGGGGACTGATCTGTGTCTTATTTATCCTGGTTATATTTCCCAGGATTTTTTTTTCCCTTTTGTCAACAGCATGACATTTTTAACTAAGGTATAGCTCATGACCCATTTCTGTAGAACTGGTACTGAGTCAATTGCATTTGTGTTGGTGTTTATTTCTTCTTGAATAAAATGCATTGATCCTCTGGAATATCATGATATGATTTTTCAGACCATACTTCTAATATGTTGAGATAGGGCTAGAATTCAACCTTGTCTTCTGAAGTACTTGAAGTTCCTTGTGGCCTGTGTTTTATGCACATTTAGTATTCTACTACAGTTCTGCCTGTGGAAAACCATCAGCTCTCTAATGCCAAAACATTTGATTTGGAATGACTCACGTTTGACAAATGTTCCCCACATTCACAGCCAAAATCTGAGCTTTTGCCCAGATATCTATCCTCACTGGAGGCCCCCGGCAGTATCATAGTGGCCTGGGCCAAGGACAATGGAGGGCCTTGTACTTCTCTGGGGGATGTGGATGGTCCATCCCCAATAACCACAACAGAGTTTCACTGAAACATCCCACGAGTGGGAACCTACAGCTCACTGAAAATTTTGAAGAAAAAAAATGTAGTCTTATTTAGACTGATTGCGCATTGAAAATACTGCTGTCCCTCAAGGTTACCCACAAGCCAGAAACTTTAAAAAAAATCTTATCTACCTTTGACAAAAAGGAGCATCTCAGATGAAATGAGATAAGATACCTTCAGATCATTTATAAATTCTACTCTGATAGCAACTGTTCTTTCCTCCCCTTTCTGCCCACAACACTCTCTGTTAAGTGACCTACAATGTCAGACCAGTGCCTACACCAATTCCTGGTGGACAGATGCCCATGCTAATAAAATACAGAAGTCCATCTTTGCTGAAAAACACAGGTTGAATATATACTGCATGCAGAATTGAAACTGCCTTCTTAACCTTAGAGGGTATATATTGCCAAAGTGGTGTCAAGACATGTGCAGAGCATCATAAAGAAACCAAAGCTCTAACTGAAGGCAAAGAACCTGATCATGGAGCAAAGTGCACCAAAGCTGAAAGACTCTTTGTTGACATAAGTGTATTTTAGTTCTTGCAATTCTCACTACAAGTACTTAATTTGACATTGAAGGGAAAAAAAGATATTTGAAAAATGTGTAAGAATGGCTTTCTTTGCTAACATGCATTGACTGTAAGAATCTGACATGACCTTGGTTTCTCATTTCTCACTTGTACAGTGTTTCATAACTAATTCTTCCTTTAAAAGCAGGATTTTTTCTCTCTTGATTAAAGAAAAAAAGTAATTCTAAACTTAAGTTTCTCTTTTCCTGATATTACAGTAGCAATTATGTTGATATATTCTCCCAACCTTTTGTAGCTTACTTCTAAAATATTGTTAAACAAGTGCTACCTTTCAATCACATGCTCTTGTCCCTTTCATTCTCATTATTCAAGGTTCAAATGTATTTATTTCCTTACACGAGGCAAACTCCTCCAAGCACATCCACCTACTGCCCACTCAGTCTACGTTTTTCTCCTTTTAATATAATGAAAATCTATTTTTGAACCTTGTCCAACAAATGGAACAATCAACACAAATTCTTTCTAATTCAGATGCAACATGGCAGTTATCTCAACATTTAATTGCATTTTGCTTTTCATCCTAGTTCTTATGTCTTCACTGGTTATTTAATTAGCTTTCAGAAAGTATTTAAAAATAATGGGTTACAGGAAGTTTAAAACTCAGCCTTCAGCAACTTCTGTTCCTCTTAACTTATAGGACTCTTGCCTCGCTTCTGACAGTGCAGAGATCCGTGGCATTTCTGTGTCACCTACAGAGATGGTGCTAATTGCAGATCCTTCTGGGTAGACACTTGTTAAGACATATATGGCAATCTCAGCAAAGATATTCATGGCAGTCCGTGCTATTTTCTCCAAACCTTGCATGCATTATATCTCAATGCTGGGCAGCCAGAGAAATCTGCTTCTTACATTAAGATGTTTGAAAAGAAGAGACTGGCGTCCCGAGAGGCAAGTTGGTTGTTCCCTTTGAGAGTTACAGTCTTGAAAAATATGCCTCGTTTTGTGCTGTCCAACTTCTCCAGGCTTTAGACTCAAAGGCGTTTGAAGAAATATGTAACACCAAATCCTGAACTGTTTACTATGAGCATTCAAGGAACGTGTGGAAAAGTTATGAATTAATTGATATCACAGATCTATCATCTAGCAAACCCAAGGGAAAAGTGGTTGCAAATCGTGTTGTCAGAGAGCAGTGAAGGCTGGCTGCTCCGCAGGGGAAGGCAAGTGGGAGCCAGAGGTGATGGCTCGCGGCACCCAAACTAGGAGGGCAGAGCAGGTCGGGTGACAGCAACCTGGATCAGCCATGGGCCAGTGATCAGGGAAGAGGCTGCATAGCCCGTTGGTGCTCCTGGGGCCCTTGCTTGTATTTTTTGAAGTACATGCATGTGATTTCCTGGGCTGGCCCTGCAGAATTTTTCAAGACTTTGTAAGAAAGGTCTTGAACAAGCTCTTTGTACCAAACCTGGTTTAGCTGCTTATGAGAACTGGATTTGTCAGCCAGTAGACAAGGTTTTACTGCCCCAGCATATTTGTAAACAAGAGATGGTTAGGCTGGGGAAGTCTTCTTTTTTTATTTGCCTGACTTTTAGATGAAGAAGGAAATTTTCATGTGTTACCATAAAAAGCTTAAGACCTCTAGAAAAAAAACCAAAAAACCTCTTGCCCTAGTATTTCTGTCCTTGAATAAACAAACATTGAATAAACAAACAAAGTTTTAGAGCTTTGTAGCCACAATTGGACTGTGTGCAGCTGAAAACCCATTAGTAAAGCTATCACCTGAGGTATGTTTCCAATTGCTAAACAGCTTGGGCATTATCTGAATCTCTTATCCATAAAGTATTTAGACTTTATAATTAGATTTTAGAAAGACATGGATTGATTAGCTCTTATCCTCATTTAGGAAATGATACCCCCTTCTGGAGTTTAGTGTCTGTTTCCACTAATGTCTACAGTTTAGAATCCTATAATGTATTTAACTCTGATCTATCTATACAATATCTGCAATACAGGAAAACACCATTAAATTTTAAATGAGCAGGATTCCAATAGGTTTTCTCAGCTTTATGGATGTTTCAGATGCTAATGCTAAGAGGTTATAATATTTCATGCCTCTGTTTCACACAGAATAGATTGCATTTCTATAATCCTTTGCTTCTCTGTTTGCTAGTTGCCAATAATCCAGCCGTGTCTCATTCCAAACTTGGGCTGCATGGTGGCCTGGTTTCACTGAGTTTTATGTTCTTAACAACAGATTTTGGAAAAAATGCAGAGACAGGGAAATAAAAATTGGGGGAGGAAGGGTGGGAAAAGGGGAGGGAGGGTATAGGCTGGAACAGTGGGGCAAATAATTTTGTGCTTCAGAAGATGAAGTAGAAATTCTAGTAGTAGATATGGGCAGAGCAGAAGCAGGGGTAAACTTTTGAAATTCCAGACAGGAATAGGAGATGGAGATAAATACTGTATTTCACTCATTACAAGTGGGCAGGTTTCTCTCCAATGACATAAAGAGTGGAAGCCGATAAAAGATTAATAAAGTCACTGACTACTGAGAGCCAAATACTTACAGGAACCTTTTGTCTTACAGAAGAAAATTATTACTTACTAGTCGTTTTATTGCAGCAAAGAATGACTCCAGTGGTGACTGGGGTTTCTGGCTTTGATGGTCACTTGCTTGTAAATGACAACTGGAAATGGCAATGCCAGTCGCAATGATGAAGACAGCCTGAAAAAACATAAAGAAAAAGGGTATGTAATAAGAAAAGAGTAAATACTACTAATGATCTGTTAACGAAAGTAGCAGAAATAGTTCTTTGCTGAACTAGCCCATATTTTATCAATTCTTCTGAAACTGTTCTTCCTACTGAGCAGACAGACAAAAGGAAGCAGGACAAATTTTACTTTTCTGTAGAGAGGCCAAGCAGCAACTTAGTCCTGGCACCTATTAACCTGACCTTGAAAGCTTTATCATGGGGATGCACATGGCTATGTTTGAAACACAAGCCAAATTATGTTCATATTAGCTGATGGTCTTGGACCTTTATTGTCTGGGCAAGCTAATTAATTTACCACTTTAATAAGGAGCTTGTAGAATGTAAAATCTTGCTTGTTAGCATGTTAACAGGGCTGTAAACTGAGTACTCTCTTTAGATTGTAATATAACCAGCTTTATGAGAGCAGGGGAATTAAAACAGCTTCCTCCACGGCACATATCTGATTTAAATTAATAAAAATACTAATGAAAAATTATCTTGGGAATGAGATAATAGATTTGCTATGAGACCTGCAGTACCCAGTCCCCATGGAATACAGATGCTGAAAATCACAGCCTAAATCCATCACTGTTTACTGAAGTCTTTAGTTTCAGAGTCTACATGCTTAAACCCAGGAATGACCAATTCAAGGCCTTCAGCATTGCACAAAAGACAAATTAACTTTCATGGTCTTTAATGATACTCTAAAAACACAGTATCTTTTCTGCATTGCATCTACCTTGTTTTAGCTGCAATACCTTTTGTCCAAGTGGGAATTTAAGTTGTGTTAGCCAGCCAAAGTATCTTCTGCCCCTCCTTTTACTGATTATTAGTAAGCCACAAATGTTACTGTCATTCTTCATCTCAGTCTGGAAACTATTTGGCTTTGTAGCCTGGTAGCCTGAGGCTTAGGCTGCATGCAGCACCAGCAAGATAAAGGTCAGTATGAAGGGAGTATTTTACGATCTGCTTGTAGGAAGCTGAACAGAGAAGCCCAGGGAGCAGGCCCGGATCTGTTAAATTGTCTTTCTACCTGGCAAATCTTATGGCATGTCTGTTAAAAAAGACTATGTTCTAAACTTGAAGGAATGGTGTATTTTTTTAATAAAATGCTGTAAAAAAGATGGCTTAGGTTTGGTTATATCAGTTTGCCTGGCTGACAAGAGTTACCTGCTAATTCTTTAACTCGTAAAGCTGCTGTAAAGAAGTTCTGGACAGTGCAGAATCTGAAAACGAAGAAAAGGCTTACTGTGGAGCTGAAGGAGCGTGACTAAGCCTTGCTTGGCATGGTATGTTTCCCAAGAATGCAGTTAGCACAGTAAAATACCATTGAGACGGGTGACCCAATGGACCAGAGCAATATCAGGGGAAAAGCAGGGAAGAACTACCAGTAAGACATTAGCTGGCAAGGCCCAGCAGAGTAGAGCAAACTGCCAGCCAAGACCTGAGAGAGGGTTACATGACTATTGTATATTTAAGACTGAACTTACACAGGATTTGAGCTGTGGTCCACTGAAGGGTCACCAGGTTTCATAAAGGTGGTAGAGGGTTCGTACCGAATGCTGAAGATCCCTTTTGCATGGGATCACTTGGAGCACCCATAGCCACCAACTGTTTTGGTCCCCAGGGGATTTCTTCTATGCAGCGTAACAGGGAGAAGCTTGTATCCGTAGTCCCTGTGTATTTTGGAGATTATTCAAGGTTAGGGAAGGCAACAATATTAATGAATATTCTACTCTAGCACTAAGTTTTGTGCTTTTTTTGGTAAGCAGTTTCATATTTCATATTTGCAATTATTTACTGACTGAAGACACTCTCCATGTAATTGCCTGGCCATGCTGTCTGGCATCTAATACCGTATTTTTGAAGTAGCTCTTCTTATTTCAGTCGCTCAGTTTTCTTCATTATTCTTTACCAGCTTCAAGAAACTGGCCTTGCTAAGCCATTCAACTTTGGCAAATATTATTTCTAGTTCAGTAAGTAATTCTGTTTTACCCAACGCAGCAAAGTTCAGTTTGTATTTGACTGATAATTTTCTGCATTTTAGACAGGTAGTCTTTCTATTTTTAAGAAACATCCTGGGAATTAGTGACAGTAAAAGAGCATTGTACGTTCTCAAATTGTTATGATTTCTCTTTCCAGAGAAGATATTTTAAGTTGTTTCTTTTTCCCTAACTTAGACAACACAGCTATATCATTATTCTTATAGTAAAATGGACTTGCTTACTAGATTTACTCATACCACCCATAAAAGTTGTTCATAATTTAGCCCAACTGAGATTATGACCTCATTAAACTTTATGTAATATGTACGTGAACAGCAACATTCCCCATCCCCTACTCACAAAGCAAGAAATAAAACCTTGACACATGAAGCTTCACTGTTAATCAGGCCAGGGAGAAAATATGTAGACTAAGATATTACATCTGGTTGTTGTTTTTTTTTCTGGGTAGGGAAATCAAGGCAGAAAATTATGAAAATAACTTGCATAAATTTACAAAGTCTGTTGAAAAACAGGTCTTTGAAGTTCCAGTCCAGGATTACAAAATTGTCCTTTTTGTTCCTTGTTGAAAATGGTGAACTTTGTTGGGGATAACCATGCTATGGTCAGTGTGAGCTGAAACTTCCCTGGATCTGGCAAACGTGAGAGGTGCCAAGGAAGGAGTCATGAAACTAGCAGTGTGAAGATTCAAAAAAAAAGGACTGGGAAAAGTGTAGAAAAGAAGTTGGTCTTGGTAGGGTTTTAACAGTGCGAAATAGAAATTGTGTAATGCTGAGAGTGGCTAATTAGTAATGCTAATTGTGTAATGCTAAGTAGCTAAGCATCTGCAAGGTGCTGAATAGAGCCAGGAAAAGTACTTTGGTGGAAAACACAGCCTGGTGGCAATTTTGGTAGTCTCCCTTTTTATCCTTGGAAATCTAGACGTTATAACTGGAAATAAATTCAGAATTCTGTAGGGAAATACTGATATTTTGTGGAAACTGCTGGGAAAGGCTGGAACAGTATTCAGCATCTGTTCTGAGGAAAATAAATCTGTTTTGAGGATACAGTCAAGGTTCCTCTTCTAAAAGTTTTTTTTTTTATTTTGTTCTTCCATCTTCTGTAAGCTGCTCATGTCCCTCAGGAGCCTCCAGAATTGGAAGAACTGGGATTCAGACAACTACCATCTTCATTAAAACCAAGATTTATTGGCAGTGAATAGCTCTTATCCTGCATTTTAAATAGCCCTCCATTAAACTCTTTCCTTTTCCATCTACTTTCCCATTATTTTGCCATGTATTTCACATCCTTTCACTAGATTCTGCTTGATCTAAAAGCTGCACACCCGATAAAAGCAGTCAGATATTATAGGATCTGTGATAAAAAGTAGTAAGAGAGAAGCAATTTTGCTCCTGAAGTGAAAAAGAAAACTGAGAGTAGACACTATCAGTTGTGTATCAGGGTAAAACTAAATCCAGAAATTTCTGCTAACCTCTAGCACCAACGGCCAAGGGGTACAAGGTTCTGCCTAAGTGCTCCAATGAGCAAAACTAGACTAGGCAGATTTTTGTTTCCTTTCTCCTTGTTATTTGAGTTACCTGTTTTTATTAGATGATTTATTACATTCTTTAATTTGTCCAAACTTCTAATTAGCGTAAGAGCTTCTGAAAAGAAAAGTTTGAAAGTTTTTGAGTTAATACGTTTCCTTTATTGTTTTTAAACGGAAGTAAAATTGATATGGTGATATCCTTCTGTTAGTTTGTTTCACAGAAAGGAACCATTTTGCACAACAAGTAACTGTGAACCTGACCAGGGAATTCCTGTCAGGCGGGGCTGGTCCTTACGTGGAAGCCAGTACAATGGTGCAGGCAACGTTGCTGCTTACTGTACTGTTAGAAAGTTAGTAGATGATGTTACTTTAGATTTAATTTGCTAGCTTTATCAACTCTTCTGCCAATTTTTAACTAAAATTGCCACATATTTCTGAGAGAAGACAGCAATGCTGAGATCTGCCTTCAGGCAGCTGTTCTAGTGAAGGTTTCATGTTGTTCTGAAGCAGACATAACCCTTCCTTGTCACAATGCCACTGAGACCTCTGGGGATACAGGAGACAAAAGGAAGGGGAAAATGTTTAAGTTAGAGACCCAGAGAAAAGCATTCCACATGCTGTGCATGTTTTCTTGTTTTTAAGAGAGGTTTGCTAAAGGTCTTATGTTAATGAAAATGATTGTACAATCAGCCATCACATGTACTTCTGAAAGAAATGATAATATGCCCTTTACTGTGGCTCAAAAGGGATTCTTATTTTAAACTTCATGTGTTAATAGAGCAACCTTGCTTTGGAGCCAGTGACCACTGCAAATACCAAACATATTTATAGATGGGTAAAAATATGCATTTGTGAACTGTGTGTCAACTTGCTCTCTTTCAGCCCGTCATAGGGCTTAGGGAGATCACCCTATCAACCAAAACCACAGTGAGAGCTAGCCAGCTTCTGGACATAAAGCACCAAGAGGATAGTGTTTCACTTCACAGGAGTAGCTGATGCAGTCTTTTTCTTTTTTTTTTTTATTTTTTTTTTTTTATTTCATTGTATTCTCTTCAACCTGCAGTATTCATTACTAATCATGCAACTTGTTTTATCATTAGGCAGGAGTGAGAAAACAGAAAGAAACTTTCCTCTAAAAAGAATTTAACTCCCAATGGCACAAAAATATAAGTATTATTTTTATGCAGAAATTCATTGTAACAAGGAAGATAGCATGAAATAAATTCTAAGAAAAGAAGTCAACACCCATTTATACCATTATTTATTTTTCATACTTTTGTAACTTTTGTCATCTTCAGCAAAGCCAGCAACATTTTTTTTAATATCTTTTTTTATTTTCAGTGATGTTATTTTAAGGTTCAGTCCCTAATGGCAAACTTTGGATAGAGATTTCTTCCTGGTCACCTTTTTTCCTATCTGAGAACAGAAGTGCTTGACCCACAACCTGCTGAAATCAACAGGAGTTCTTTCCTCTGGCTCCAGTGATCTTTGGGAGAAGATTGTTTGGATTTTAGTAGATTTTCACAGCTCAGAAGATAGTGAGCTAGAATCACCTCTTCTTGGGTCAAAAGGAAGCTCTGTCACTGTCTTTTTTCAAGATCATGATTACACCTTTCTCAGCTTTTACCAGTCCTTAGTGAAATATTCATGTCTTGTGGACTCAAACATTGCTGCTTGCAACAACATTTGTAATACTTGACAAAAATGAATGAGGGTTTAGTTGAACACATCTATATCTCAGAGAAAAATGAAAACAGGTCTTAGCTTGTAGCCCCAAAGCCATGATGTTTCTCCCTCTGTCTCTCTCTCACACACCTTTTATTTAATCTTTGGGTAAATTATGAATTATATTCAATAAGTGCTTATTTATTTCTTATTTTCTGCTTTCTAAGCCATCCAAGCTCTTGTGCAGAAATCAGTGTAGCTTTGATACTTCAGGAGTGTGTAGAGCAACATGACCAGCACTCTTACCAGACAATGAAGGGCACGCAATAAATCCACATCTGTTGTGTATGATCGGCCGTTCAAATTAGTGACAAACATCTTTTGAAATGGCCTGAATAATTAAATGTTTTCCCCACATTCTCTTTTTCCCTACACTCCAATATATTTGGTCACTCCCTTGTTCCCCACATGTATCACATCTGAAAATACACCTCTGAAGTCAGAGCCTGCTTTGTCATTCGTCCTCTTCAGAACAACGTGCTGACAAACTTGAAAACATCACCTAAACCCACATCTGGAGTTTTGAAAAAGGAATAACTTCTTGCAGAGGTGTAGTATCTGTCTCTGTTCCCAGAGAAGTAGAAAGAGTGGGTTGAATATGCGCAACAGGATTCTGAAAAATGAAACGATTTGGAAGAAACAAATGGTGACCTGTGATAATCAAAGTTGTTTTGTCTCCCTGCCATGACATGTTTACACTTTTAGATGCAGCACAAGTTGGCAGGATTTTGTCTCATCACACTTATGTGGGAATTTTCTGCATATTTCAGTCGTCATCATGAATTTTCCCTGACAATAATTGAAAGCCAGCTTCTGTTCCCATTTCTGCTTCAAGTTAAATCAGGGTAACTCTAGAGTAACTCTGCTGAAATAATTTGCAGTGCTGTAACAGTGTATTTTTCATATTTCATGTTTTCTGATACTAGAGGAAATGTCTCTCTTTTTAATGTAATTACAGCCATGCCACATGCAGTAGCTTGGACAGATATTGCCTCCCCCCAGCCCCTTTTTGAAGTAGAATATGAGCAAAAAAATCTGCTTGTTTTACAGAATATTCACTGCTACAGCCTTTGAAAAATAAATATTCAAACCAGCATAATTTTACCAATTCATCATGTGGTTAATGAATTCAAAGTCCAGAGGCTGCAGAAGTTTTCATCTCAGAAAGGCTAAAGACTGTTGACAGCTTCGCTGCAGAATGAGGTGTTTTCTGACCCCTTCCACCAGTTCTGATCTGCATACGCAAGGAGGACCCTGGGTGCAGTTAGAACTTCAGCAGTGGGCTAGGAGTCCACATTTCTTTCAAATAATCCACAAGAGAGGAAAAAGGCACCCAGGGAATGCCAGAAGCTCAGAAAATGCACGTAGAATAAAAGCCTTTGTCAAATACAAACTGTTGCCTGCCCACCAAAACGCATTAAGAAGTTGTATGGCTTGTGGCTTAAAGCAAATTGAATTGGGCTAAATTTGAGGTTCAAGAAGGCTTAGAAATTGATTTTATGAAACTTCAGAGAAGTTATTTCATTGGTTTTGGCCTGCCTCTAAGCTAAAAATACTATTCTGACAACAAAGCATGCAAATCCAAGTTCGCATCCGGGGACTAAACCCTAAACTGTTCAGCTCTCAAGATCAAGAGTTCGCTATTGAAGGCTCCGGCTTTCAGCATTCTTTTATTTTGTTCTAAAACATTTGGCTCAGCTCTTTCATAAAAAAAAGAGATCTTTAAAAAAAAAAAATAAAATTGATACCTTATTTTCGTTCCCTTACAATCCAGAACTGCTGTAACTGAGGCAAGTGTTCTCTGTAGGACACAGATCACCAGTGTAGTAAGATCCTGTCTTTACAAATGCTTTTTACCAACATGTCAGCTCCAGAGACTTTTTTTATTTGAAACAGCTGCTAGAAACCTATCTTTATGTGAATGCATAAAAAAGAGAGATAAATATATATGTGTACATCCTCATACAGATTGCATACTTCCAGCAGGGTGAACTACTCACTGCTAAAGCAAATCTCCTCTGGGTTTCTATCCTGTGAGCCAAATTCCCATTAGCGCTCTGCACTTCCAGGTGCATCCTTCTGCCAGTGCAAATCCACACAAATACATCTCAGTAAAGATCCCTGCCTGGCTGCTTTTTTCAAAAATTTACATTTAAATTTTCATTCCCTTCAGAAGAGCTAAGGAAGAGGCACAGGAATAACCTAAGAGGAGCCTAAAAAGAAACTTGGAAACAGAAATATAGATACAAATAATAGCTAAAGACTGGTGGGATTACTGCAGAGGGAGAGGGTGGGGAGGGAAGGGGATCGTTTTGATAAACCTATCTTTGTATTACACAGGAAAAGACAGTCCCTGTCCCCAAGGACTGCCAGCATTAATGCCCAAGGGAACAAAAGTCAGACAAGGAGGAATGACTTGCTCAAGGTCATGCTGCGGTGGCAGAGCTCGGAGCTCCTGCCTCCTCGTGCAGCAGCTGAATGCCCCAAACTCTTTGCTGAGGCTCAGATTTGTTGTCAGTTCCTTTTGAGGAGAAAATACTATTTTAGTAGAATATTTCAAAATAGAACCCTCAGGATTTGAAGGCAGTGTTTTGGTTTAGGCTACATTATATATGCATTATTTCTTAACTTATGCTGATCCTTTCTGGCCTGTAGAAATAATACCATCAGTACATCTATGGCACTTGCATAAATTACTCTAGAAGATAGGAACATAAGCAGCATCTCCCTTTTTTGCTTGACTGATTGCATTCAATTTCATTTCATTCTGTGCTGCTTCTGCTTCTCTTTCTTATATAATACACCTTACCAGGAAGGTCAGATTGGCACCAGATTTTAAATATGACTTATATGGCCAGTAACTAGCAGGCACTTTTCCCTTCAGTCCAATCATAACTCATGCATAGACCAAACCATCCACCCGCTTTTGAAAAAAAGCTGTTCTATTAGAAAAATAAAAGAAAATGGACTATTACAGCTAAACAGTTATGTTTCTGGCACATGCTTTAGCAATGGCTGTTACAGTATCAAAATGAAATTGCCCTGTTAATAAATTCCTGTTAAGTGCTAATCACAGGTAATGTGCAGCAGACAACAGCTCTGGTGGTTTGCAGCAATTCGCACACACACAGAATTCTACTCTGCTTTACAATTAGCGGGTATCTCTGAGAGGCAGACCTTTACCTAATTATGTCGCAACAGAAACATTTTTGTTTTTATAACATGAAAAACATACTCTTAACATGCACGGTTCTTGTGATCAGACATTCAGCAACCCATGCATTGTGTTTCTCAGAAGTAACTGCCATTTACCATTGCCGATAGATTTCTATCAGTTAGATCTCTTTGTGTCCTGCAGCTTTACCTTGTATTTACACTGCACTCCCTTAGCCAGACACAGGTTTCATTGTAACATGATGTTAATAATAGACATGATAAAAATTAATATATTTTATGGTCGTGAGATAATGAAACAATATATTTTATTACCATGGAGAAGTGCATTTTCAGAGTGTTGAATAAACCCTGTTAACAACAGAAGGAATTGCAACGAGGTCACATTTGTGACAGCTTCAGATTATGCCTCTAAACACGCAACAGGTCCTGCCAGTGTCAGTGGCGTGCTTAGTGCTTCAGCTGCAGTGATTTGTGTACAAGCTGCGGCTTGTTGATCAAGAGCTTTACTAGGAACAAAACTCTCAAGGGAAGTGTGTGTGCCAGCAGTGGCATGGCATTTTGTTCCTCCAAATAGGCAGCATTCCTTCTTCACATATGCATACGCAATATGCGTTTTAAGAGTCAGCGCTAACACTCTGAGGAAGACAATGGAATTGGGTTTTTTGCTTAAAAAGGCTCATTTTATACACATGGGCTCTGAAATGGCAGCTAGGTAAAATTAGTTTCTCAGTGCAAACAAACCGGCTAAAGAACGTTTTAGAGGACTCCACTAGCAGGCGGGAGTGCCATACCCTGCTGATGACATGTGGTACTTGACATGAGCTTCCCCCGACGAGGAATGAGGCTCCAATGAGCCTTCCTTCCATCACTGTGTTGTGGCTCATAAACCTTGCACACTGTGCTATGACCGCCACAAAATCCTCCTTGGGCTGCAATTTGAAAGCTGTCCACTTTGGTGCAATCTGTCAGAAGATTAAAACCACCAGCACAGTCCAGCAAGCTGTACAGGGCAGTAACTGCTTGGATGATGTGAGTCTAATAGCAGGGAGACTGTGGCACTGCTTGGAGCCTTCCTTTGCGGAGCATTATCATCGGGGAGTGGGCAGCCAAGGATTAAGTACTAAGGTTTTTCCTGACTGTGTTCTCTGGTAATCTTCCTTCTGTGCTACCTTGCTGCTGGGGCAGTTTTTGCATCCTTCGAAAGACTGATCAAATCTGTCTGAGTTGGCATCAGGGCAGAGCTGG
The DNA here is from genome assembly GCA_003993805.1 of Himantopus leucocephalus. Lineage (NCBI taxonomy): Eukaryota > Metazoa > Chordata > Aves > Charadriiformes > Recurvirostridae > Himantopus > Himantopus leucocephalus. The sequence continues at coordinate 111,504,228 of RSEF01000001.1, read as the reverse complement.
CAAGACTGGTGTTGGAAGAGCTGTCACTAGCAGCTGCATAGCACCTACCTGCTGCCCAAAGGACCGTTCTGACTTGCAGCAGATGAACATGACTGAATCCACCCTGATACATGCTTCTAATTTTAGCTTCTCTGTCTCGTATTTGTTACTTCTTTCCTGCAGAAATGTGTGACTGCTTTGCTTTTCTTTCTAAAGCTCAGTTGTGTGTTTAATTCTCTGCTTCCTTTACTAATTTGTTAAATACCAAATGAAGTAAAAATGCAGCTTTAATAGTTTCTCAGCATAACTTCTCCTTCCAAGTTTTCCTAAGCCCCTCAAATATATTAAAAGCAAATTTTTCATCTATGAAGCCAATAAACTGAGAAAGGGAAGGCAAAAAAAAAATACTTGGGGGTACATCTGAATTGAGACTACATTTGCTTAAAACATCTAGCAAACAACTGAACTGATGTTTTATATTTGGCTTTTGCTATAACATCTCCTGCTGACATCACCAGGCTCATGTTGTTTACAGTAGACACCACCCATCCATTACTTATTGGAGTTTCTATTTAATTTATATACAGCATATTTTTCTCTCTCCCAGCTCAAATTAACAGTTAGCTACAAGTGCCCTCTTTATGACAGCAATTGCCTTGTGTGCAAAGGTAGCTCTGCCTTGGCTGGGAGCAGGGAATACCAGGGGTTTGGGTGCCCTAGGGACAAGAACAGCAAGTGTCCTGCACTTTAATCTGTTACAGCAGAACTGATGGTCATGCACGTTTGCTCTTACCCTAAAAAGAGGCTCCCAAGCCATAAAGTTGGGATTTGAATCTGATCTTCCCTCACACAGTTTTATTATATGGTAAGATATAAGCCTATTAATTTTTTCTGCAGAGCAACTTTTTAGCAATGTCTATTTTTTACAATGTATTCTCACTGAAGTAGAGGAAAACATAGGTTTTATTCTATATATAGTATACATATATACTTATACACACACATGTTTCATGAGAATGAGATACTTTTGCAGGGTTTTGTTTTGAAAGAAATAATGGAGAAAAGACTAGAAGAGGATATTTGGTCTGTAGACATGCTCCAGTGGATGCGTGAAGCCTTCTTGATGGTAGTATAATGAGTACCACCTTATGATTCAACACAATTATTGAAGAAGAATATTTGATTGCAGTTTTACAACCACTGTAGTTTAAGCAACATTAAAGTACAAGAGGAAGCAGTGAAAACTGGGGTCCTCCTCCTGGGTATTTTGAGGACTAACTGTTCAGCTAGAGGTAAGTGAATTGGTCTCCCTTTCCTCATTATTTTGTTTTCCACCTCATGCAGTTTTCGAGAGCCTTAATTTATCATTTGGAAAGTGCTTTAAGATCCTTTCACAGAGCTGGCTATAAAAATGCAAAGTATTAGGAAACAAAAACCCATGAACAATTAAAAATTAATCACCTTCAAGCCAGAGCTTTCAGAGAAATGTCCAGTGGAAATAAAAAGACAACCTGGACTTGCAGGAAGAACACCCTATTCACAGGAAAACTGAAGAAAAACAATCACTTCCAACTGGAGGATGTTGTTTTCTCACTTGTCCTGCTGCCTTCTCTTCTTCCTCTGCAGTCCCCTGGAAGTTCACACTGCCACGAGAAGCTGAAGCATGGAGGACAAAGGACATCGCCTGAAAAAAAACAGTGTGGAGATGCCTGTGTACTGCCTGCCTGCTGGCAGCCTTGGGCCAGGCTCCCCCCATAAGCACTGGTTTAAGTACCTGGTTTACCCCTTCTGCAGGGGGTGATCTGGCTCGAAACGGCAGCTGCATTCCCCAGTGGGGAGTCATGGGGGAGCATTTAGGAGGAGGTATATGAAGCTGAAAAGGAGAAAGAGCAGTAAGGGGCTGTCAGAGACGGAGGCTGGTGCACCTGGGGGAGGGTGTGGATGGAAAGCGCTCGATCTGGAGAGTCAGGAATGGGGAGGAGTAGATATTTGGGGCTCAAGGAATAATCTGGAGGCTGGTCATGGGTGATGTAGGAGGAAGTTCTTGTGCCTTGGGACTGGAGAAACAACAGCAATGTGAGGATGTCACACTTGTGTTTGTCTTAAACCTCAGTCCTGAGGTAATATCTCCACACTCTACTTCATCAGCACAACCCTGAAGTATTTTTGCCATAGGAAATCGCTGAACAAGAAGACCAGAACAAGGATCAGGAGGTCCCTGAGGGGATCCACTATCCTCACAGAGGCTTGTGGATCTGTTCCTGAACATCTCCAACTGAATCTCCACACCTTTCTTGCAGAGAGTCTTCCAGGGCTTTGCTGGCCTTATCTTTATGAAGGTTTTCCTCATCTGAATCTTCTGCAGTTTAAGCTCTACTATGCTACTTGTCCTACACAGCATCTTGCAGCCATGCTCCTAGACATTAAACTGACAGAAATACAACATGGGCCATTAAAGAGCAGAGTGAGATTGTGTGTATGAAAAAAGAAAGATTGTACACAGACCACTGGACTGCAATGCTATATGCACAGGACAAAAAAGTTTTGAAAATAATTTATTTATAAAAAGATATTTTGGGTAATTGGATTTACAGACATAGCAATCAAATAATTTGAAGTAAAATAATCTGAAATCAAAGACTCAGCACGGCGATTTAACTAATATTAAACATTATACATTGTTTAAGTGTACAGATCAATAATAAAAATCCCAACGAAAACTGACTTGAAGCAGAGAACCTAAATATCATTGCCCCAAACTAAAAGTGTTTGTGCATGTGATCTGGTTATCTGGCTGAACAGTGGGACGCTCATCCCAAACTCTCAAGAAGTTTCACGTTTAAAAACCTTCCTTTAGCTATTGTCATGAGATGTCCTTTTTCTATGGAAGTAAAAAACTAGTCATTTTATCTGTTCAGACTTTTTTCCCAGCTTCAATTATTTTTAATGGATGTTTCAAGTTCTGCTTTTACAGAATGTGCTGAGAGCTACTCTTACACTAGAAAAAAAAATATTTCAGCAAGCAAACTATAAATGCCACATTTCTTTAATGGTGAAAAAGACTAACTTTCTGAATCTTGATATCAGTAGTTTTGCAAACCACTTCACGGTGTGATTTTTTTTTCAACAAAAGTCAAGCAGTCCACAGACTGCCAGCCCCAAAGTGTAAACAAATCTGTTTTTCAGGGTTCCCTTTGTCAAATCAGCCTCCAGCTGAAATACAGACAGATTTATCTCGGATGAAATATATCAGGCACATAAAACAATAATTATAGCTGCCTGGTCATATGTTGAGGATAAAGAGCTAGCCTTAGATCAGGGTCAGCAATAGAGGGTGCCTAAAATACATACAATTTTTGAACAGAAGCTGGGAGCGTGGTTTCTTGACAGACGCACAGACAAAACAGCAGTGAGCCCAAGTCTAGGGAATACCAATATGTTAAGAGGACCTTAGGAAGAACACAGTAATCCACGACTTGTAGAAATAACTCTCTACATATCTGGAGAGTCAATTTTCTGGCTTCAGCCGCCCGATGTCTGTGAACTAGACGTCACCTGAGAGCCACCCTGCCCAGCCCTCTTTCTTGGGGTTCAAATGCGGCTCTGCAGAGGCAGGGAGAAGCTTTCTCAGTGTGCTTGTGACTGAACCAGCCTCCCAAAGGACACTGAAATGCTTTGATAAACTTTCATATCTTGCAGGAAGACTAAACTCTTTGCAATAGCTGTTCCCAAAGGATCTTTGTAGAGGAAAATCTAGCATAGATATATATTGAATAAAATCTCTTCAGAAAATCCTGAGCACCAGGTACTCCTGTGGTAGTCTGAGGGTGGCACTATGAACCTCAGAGAATTTGCTCTTTCTGAGTGGTTTTTAATGTGCCCTTAGGTCTGACCATTTTTGCCATCCAGTGCCTCCTGCAGCCTGGCTGCGTTGTGTGAGCATTACAGAAATTTTTCTGTTGAGTGAAGAATTTGCTTAAAGCCGTCCTTGCCTTGACCAAGGGTCAGGTTTTGGAATAGCAAGGTGAAGCTGCTTAGTAGGAACTGATTACTTCTTAAGAGCCACCAGGGTAGCTCTGGCCTAGCACAAAGGGCACCACATCAGCGACTGCCAGACTGCACCTTGGCATTTAAGTCCTTCTGGAGATTCCCCAGTCAGAGAAACTCCCTGCAGAGTGCCTGTCAATATAACGTTGCTGCCAGATCAGTGGTCCGGGAAAAGCACAGAGGACCCTAAGTAACCCAGCTAGCATGGCCTGGTGCATAATTCCCAATTCTGTTACTGGGTAGCTTGGAAGGAAATCCAGGCGAGTCCCCTGATGAAGGCAAAGCCTGCAGAAGAAATCAAATTACTTAGTGCTCTCATGAAATAAGGCCATTCCCACCCATAGAAAAGGAAAGCAGGGAGTAAGGATGAGATCATACGCAGTGGCCTTTCCTCAAGAGTTCATCCTGACCATTCATTTAGGGACAGCCAATGCTAATAGCGTGTGCATTTTTTGCAGAAAAAAGTGTTATGAAAGCAAATGAAAACTGGTGATCCGCAATGGTGTATTTGTTTGAAAGCCACAATTCTAAAAGAGATGTTAAGATACTGCATTTAGCACCACGCCACAGGCTAACTTAACAGTGTTAAATATTATATTCTTTGTTTATATTATCTTTTTGTTCACTGAAGTTTAAACCTACCCTGAAAATTTGTGGAGAAATAGGGCAAAAGAAAAGAGAAAAGAGGAGAAATGCCCACAATTTAACTCTAGATCCCTTTGGGTCACTTTGTTTCGTAAAGTTTTTGACTCCAGTGCTGAAGACAGTTTTCAGTTTGAATATTTATTTAGGTATTATTTAGAGCATCTCTTATTCAGGCTACCACTGTTTGTTCTTTGGGCAAAAAAAACCCCCAGAGAACAAACAAACAAAACCTCAAGCCCATATTATTTTGTTTTAAAGTCCTAAGTTTCCATTTGGTAAACAGGATTTGTTTTGAATTAATCTGAAATTAACACAGCAGTTTTTAAGTTGTCAGCAGCTCCAGCTTTTGATTGTCAACAGCTTCATTTTCCTACAGCATTAATGTGCAATAGCATAACTAATTGAAGTCAGTACAGAGCCATACTTAATTGTTGCTATAGACTCAGAGAGCAAAAGGTATGGATTCACTAAAAATAAGGGGTTTCAGACTTAATAGTGTAATTAAAATGATTTTTAAAAAGTATCAAATTTAGAATAAGCCAACCTTTTCTCATTCAATGATTGCTACACTAAGCTATGGTTTGAGATGACAATTTTTAAGATCCTTGAAACATTGTTGGTCAATTTGTAGTCTGCAGCGTGTGTTTCCTGTCAAGTGAAAATTAATTCCGCTGTTTGTTTATTTTGAAGACTGGCTGCAAAGTGGAATTTCTGTGCTCTCCCACAGAAGCCATGGTGACACAGCAGCTCAGAAGGCTCCTTCCCAGCACAACCCACTGCTTCGGTTGGGTGTTAATACTTCACACCAAATGTGAACCCAATGCAGCAGCAAAGTGTCAGTATGGACCAATTTTTCTATCATGGCTGCATGCCTATGCAAACTAATTCCAAATACTTTTTTGCTTCTGATTACAATTTTGCATCTTCTTCCTCATTCTCTTTTCCACATTTTTTTTTTATATAATTTTGGTGTGGAGAGCTGAGGTGGGACTGATTTTGAGTTGGTTAGTTGATTTTTGTGAGACTATAATTCACTTATAGGCAGGAGGAAATGTTTCATACATAGGGAAGGATATGAATTAGAATTGCTACTTAGATCATATGAAGACAAAAACTTATTTGAAGAAACAAATTGAGTTGTCTCTTCATCTAAAGAATTCTGAGTTAAAGGGGAAAAACAGCTAATGTCCTTTAGCAAAAGATTTTTGCTGTTGTCTGCAAAAGAAACTGTCACAGTTGGACATGCAATAACATTCTTTTCAGCTCTAAGATTAATATCACTGCACCTCATAATACGTTATTCTCATCTACTGTGCCAAACTGAAACTTTTATCCATGCATACAGTGAGGAAAAGAAACATTTTTGCCTTTTGAACACAACAGTTTAATTTTCAAAGTAACCATTCTCCTGCGCAGTTTTAGTTCATACTCATGTTCATAATTCCTTGGCTTCTGGCTTAAGGACATTTATTTTGTACTTAATATATTGCTATTTTTATTTTTATTTTTTGCAGGGCCTGATTTTTATGGTGTTCTGCAACATTACAAAAAATTGCCCACTCCCTCTGGGAATAGCAATGCTGTGTTTGAAATCTTCTAATGGTCTTCAAGTTCAAAGCCTATGTATTTGAACTCTCAGAAGAGCCTTAAGTTCAATGGAGGTGATAGCGCTGCAGAACAGTAGTTACACACAGGGTCCTGTACTGAAAAGTTCAAATAACTTACCAATATTATAACTTTTCAAAAGCTAAACAAAAATCTGATGGGAAAGTAGCTCACACAGAAATGGAGGGCGTACCTCAGTCCCAAATGAAAAAATTGAGAATATTTCTTCTAGCTCTTTGTTTAGGGTGTAGATTAATCTCTGATTCATATCAAAGTAAAAGGGAGCCAAATATGAGTGGAGTTATATAAGACTGCAAGTTTTTGTAGGTTTGAAGTTTGTAAAACAGGAATTATTACTCATTGTTTACAAGAGATTTTGGACGGAAGGCGTTTAAAAATTGGTTTACTAAACACACAGGTTTGATTCTTACTACTGTACCATTAAACTGTTAGACACAGTTGTCACTAGAGGACTGGCCAGGATACCTTATATTCTCTGAAATCTGATTTACTTTACAAAAATATAAAACATGAAGGAGGATAAAAATATGGTCCAAAGTATTTTAGCAGAACGTGCACTGTAGGGAAGAAGACAGAAATGAGTACTTGGCTTATTTTGACAGTTCCTATTCAAGTTTCTATTTACATGTACTGATATGCAGTATCTGTATTTCCAATGGCATTTTTATTTGAGTGATGGATTTTGTTATGTTTAATAGGATAGACATTTTCTCACTATTTTCCCAACACTCCACCAAAAAGTTAGTTGTGCTATTAACTTTTCTCTGAAACAGTATATTTTGTCTTTCAAAACACTAAAGAATGATGTGCTCTTTTGACTTACATTTCTGTAGCTGGCTAGATGAGTTTGCATTTAGGCATCTCAGATTAATGCATCTTTCTTTTCAGAAATGAAGAACACCCCAAAAATCATTTGATGGGAATGAGAAACATGAAAAAAACTTCTTAATATTGATCAGCAGGTTTGAAAATTCTGTTCTTGGTCAATAATTTAAATCATAAGGGCTATGAAGCTACAATGTTGTTAACATTTATTAGAGGATGTCCTTTTTTGTTAAAGACATTGCCTTTTGTTTTCACCTTATTGCCAATTAATTAGTGTATAGTAGGTGGGTGGGGTTTTTTTTCCCAAACCAGTACATTCCTATGCATGTACTGCCTACAGGCAGAAACTTACACCAGCTGTGTTTGTATGCGAAATCTGCTTTTTATTTCTTCATTTAAGCTTGCTAACAAACATTATCTTTATTATTATTGATGGGAAAAGGCTTCCAGATAGATTTTTTTTAATTTTGTTTTTTGTTAGCAGAATTAATGAGTAGCAAGTGTGCAAGTTCTTTGTGGCATGTATTTTTATCTAATTTAAGAAGCACAACAGCAGTTTGTATAAAATAATTTCCTGAGCATACTAATAAATCTGTAGAAGAATTTGAAGATAGATTGGGGTTTTTTTTGTTTGGATCCAAGCTTGTTGAGTTTTTTTCAAAACTGGCTCAATAGTTGGTAAGCATTTACTTACAATTATTTTTTCCTCCAGCTGATGGCATAAATAATTGATCTGATAAAAGGTTCTAACACATCAAATCAGTAAACAACCTTCAATATGAACCGATACACATCCAATTCCCCACATACCCAGCAAGTGTAATTTATGCCAACCAGATCTGTGAATGTGTTTATGTTTTTGGCCTATGACAGCCCAACTATGTGGGTTCAGTTGTCCCTAAACCGATCAGAAAGGTAACTCACATTTACCACCCATATTTGGGTGGTAAGAGCTAATCGAATGCAGAGATTAGAAGACGGTGTCATTGGTCTCAGCCTTTTGCTCAATAGCTAAGGGGTGGGGATGTCCCCTGGGGTGCAGGGAATCCTCAACTCCATCTTTCCCCTCTCTGAGGGGCTTCAAATCTACATCTCCTCCTTCCTGTGATATGCCCCCATCACAAGCTTATTCTGAGAAGGAACTCTCAGGTCTTCCTGCCAATACTGTCAGAATTTCAGCTTCCATGGAAGCATGGCCTGAGCCCAGGTGAGTGTCCTAACTACCAGTCCTACCCACTACCAGGGGGAAATTTTTATCCAAATGCTATTCACTCAGTGTTAACTCCTTGTTCCAGTTATAGTCATTGTCACAGAGCAGAACAGTGTCAATAGGAGAGATGCATAGACATCCCTCCAAATTCTTCCTTTGCTTCATGGTTAGTACAGTCTGACAGTTATTTTAGTCTGCACTTTTTTCTTTTTTTTTTTTCTCCCCAAATGTTACTCTGTGAATTTTTGTTCAATTTGTTTTAATTTCATTTGGATAAAGAAAATGTGTTTTTGCTTGGCATGAAAAAACGTTGTTTTATTTTTGGTTTGACAATAACTGTTTTCTGGCTATTTGAAAATAAGTTAAAGGTTAAAAGGATTTTCTGAACATTGCAGTGCATACGTAACATAATATTCTGCAGAAAAGCCACTACGGCTGAGACTTTATGAGGAAGAAATGCTCAGCTGTCACTTTAATTTCCTCTTATTATATCAAAAGTATTAGTTTCACATTGCCTTCATTTAATACCTAATTGAGAATGTCAGATGTTTTTTGTTCTTAGCAAAAATTCACACTGGCAAAAAAATCCATGTATGAAATACATTACATTGGAAACCTTAATTGTAATGTGAAAGTAGCAAATCAGACACTGGTGGATTCTTTGGCAACATCTGAAATAGGTCTTCTTTTGGTATATCTTTTGGAGCATGGGATTAACTGTTCCAGTTGACTTCAGCATGAGCAATTTGGGACTTGTTGAATTTGATCATGACAAGGGACCAAATTCTTCCAGATCCGCTCCATTAAAGAACTTTGTGCCAAGAGCATGTGGAGCTTCATTCATGGCTGTAAGCAAGGTCAGGTGTTTGAATTAGACACCCACTTGGGTACCTGGCAGAAACGGGTGCAGGACTTTGCCACAGGCCAGAGCTACGAGCTACCAGAGTGCATTCCCTATTTCCCTCTACCTGTTTTTCCTCATTTTTCTGTATCTTCTGCGGATGATGGCTCCAAGGAAATGTTACGCGACTTATCACCTGCCGATTAAAAGGCTCAGGAGGCCTGCATGCTAACTCCTGCTAAGAAGTCCCTAAAGCTCCTGAACTTTACAAATACTTCTAGTCCCAGCAAGGCGCTACGGTTGGCACCAAGGCTGTTTTCCCTGGGGGTCCAGTCAGGTTCAGGACAGAACAAAAAAAAAATTACTATAACAGACACATGGTTCTTAACCAAATTAACTTAACACTTGTTTTTCAAGCTTGGAAGTAAAAAAAATAAATAAATGTTCTTTCCTTTTTCCTCCCACTCATGATGGCAGCTAACCCAGCTATGTCCACAGGTTTGTCACAGATGCAGATGAGAAAAACTGATCTGATTCTCTCTTTTGTCTGAGCGGCTGATGAAGCGCTCTGACAGGGTGAAGGTAAGCACGGCGTTGTGGGGTGGGTCAGTGCTACACTCTGGGGTCATCAGCCCCTGTGGCGTCCCCTCGGCCCATGCCTCTCCCTGCCCTGGGCAGTGTCAGAACACCACCCTCTTGCAGGGTTGCCTTCCAAACATTTTTACCACACAATAGCATTACAGTAATGGAGGAAGACTGAAATGGTATTAATTTTTCAGCTAGCTTCTTTTTTTTCATTTTTTTCATTTTCTTTTTCTTGAAATGCTTACAGGAAACTACATTAGAATCCCAAAGTAATGGAACATTAAAAAACCATCTGGAGATCTAAACCAATTTTAATATAAAGAGTTACAGTAGCACTGATGCATGACCACAAAGACAGATACGATCCATTGTAAGCGTGGCAGATAACTTGCAGTTGTGCTCAGGAACATAAAATTCTGATCTTTCAAAAAAAAATAAATCTTAGGATAGCTATAATAATTGCAGAATGAAAATGATAGAAACTAATCTTTGGCTGCATAAATATAGTAAGACTTTACTTAGCAAATACTTCTCTTGTTCTGGGAGGGTTATACGCAGAAATACATATGCATGTACTAAATAAATGGGATTGGCTCGATGGAAGTGATGTGAACAAGTATATAAAACCAAAAATACTTTTTATGTTACATATATGTATGTATTTTTCTAAACCACAGATAGTTCCTAGTTGCTATTTTAATTTTAGCAATTAGTTCCAGCGTTTATTTTTGGCTTTTGATACCTTAAAAATGCTACCTTAAAGATATAAAATGTGGTATAAAGACAGAAAACATTACCTCTCATGGGAACATGCTGCAAGTCATAGAGACTTTTTTTCACTTCAGTTTCTCCACAGAAGAGCAGCAGTCTCTTTAAACAGTTAGGAATCTTCAGTCCTTTTCATGCCCAATTATTTTCCGGACTATGTATTGCTGGTGCATAGAGAATTGTGTGTCAGGTACACGGGTGGTGTGTGCCTTGCACCCTGCAGCTCTCATCCTCCGGTCCCTGAGAAGAGGGGACCTTTTGGAAGAGATGCCTGCTTTGGCCCTGTCTCTGTGTGCAGTCAGGCTGTGAACCTGGGAGACCAGATTGTGCACCAGTGCTGCAAATGGATTGTACCACAAAAGCAGCCAACCCACAATGTGCACGTGGCTGTTGTATCTGCTATGGTGATGCTCTGCTGGCTTCGTCCTGCAAGATTAATGTGATACATGTCACAACAAACAGACTTAGAACCAATAAGAAATAGTCTCCAGTGAAGCTCTTGAGACCCCATCCCCTGGGGTAATAAGAGAGTAGTTCAGCATTCTTCAATATCAAGCTCTATGTCCAGAAGTTTCCTGCCAAAATCAATGGAGCTGAATCAGTAACTGTGTCAGTACGGCCATCTCTCACATGACACCCATGCAACACATCCTTTCACTACACTGTCAACAGCTGACACATACTGTTGTGAGAGAACCTCAGTTTCCCCGAATCACTGTATATGAGCACTCCTCAGTATCTCAATAAAAAAATCTCCTTAAGGACATAGAAGTTACTACTTTTTCATACCATACATTTATATTTTTACTTGTATGATTTCACTTTTACGAAAAAGTCATTTAGACCGAACATTAGGTCTAAATACATATTTTTTAGGTTTTCAATAAATGCATATATTTATTTACCTTCAACAGCTTTTTAGCGATACACCATGCTATTGGTATTGTGAAATGAACTGAGTGATTCACCAATAATTCAGAGATGACTGGAAGTGACAGCATTTTCTTTCTTAGCTGCACAGCAGATTTTTACTTTTGCCCAGCCTATTTGATTGAGTGGGGCATGGTACTACTCACTTTGAGCTGCTATTCCAACCCTCTCGCACACTCAGAAGATATGAAAGTCATAAAAAAACCCTTACTGTATTTATGTGACTGTAGCATAGCTTTTCTTTCTGGTCAGGCTGTCCGTTATCGGAGAAAAAGAGCAGAAACCTTCTTGGATGAAAAGGCAATGAAAATAAGGTGGGTTTATCCAACTATATCTACCGCACAGTGAGATGGAAAAGTATTGCCATATTTAGTACTCCTTTAATTATTGATGAACAGTTCAAATGTCTTTCATCTCTTCTGCAAATAACATAAAACTACCTTTTCGTATCAACACTGATCCAAATTATAAGGGAGGTAAAGTTTTCTACTCAAGGTGTTTGCTAAACAGGCATTTAAGTTCTCTTAATATTGGATACTTTTTCTGAACTACCTGATATGAAAGGAGGATTTTTCCAAAAAGATGACATAACTTTGTCAGTCAAACCACTATATGACCAATCCTGTGTATTTCTTCAATACATAACCTTTCTCAAATAGAAATTCTCCTATAAAAATATACTCACATTTCTTCCAAGAAGTTTTTGTTTACTTGCTTTATCCCAGGACAAACCCAAGTAGTATTTGTGTAGGAGCTTCCCAGTAGGAAAAAAAGAATCTCCAGTACCTTTTTTTTTTAAAGGGTTTTTGGAAAATAAGGGAAAAAGTGAACAAACTCAAGTGTCCTGAAACGAGCACTTGGAAATTTTTGCAATCTACGTTTTCTGGTTTGATGGTATTTGTCAGTTAAAATGGGCATTTGAGTCTACCTAATGTATTTGGAAACAAGGAATAGTTACATTCCCAAGCTATCAGGTAGAAGGCCAGTGCAGTGTGGAGCAGTGGCTTGCCGCTAGAGCAAGAAGACTTTGGGGGAGCGGTGTTTTTTATGACCACCGGAATGGCTCCAGGAACATCGTTTCCTGCTTCCCACGAGCAGACCTGCAATGTTTACAAGTATTATATAGAAGTATATGCGAATTTAGTGCCTATTTCCAGCTCTGCAGATTGCAGTCTAGAAAAGAGTGCTGCCCAGACAGACTTCTCTGTGTAATCCCACCAATTTATTTCATTCATGGTCAGGAAGATGCATGCCATGGCTGGCAAGTGAGGTCATCACTGTCACATTTCTTCTTTGCTGGAGTTACCCACGAATGTGCTGGCTGCAGTGGTGGTTACTTTGAAATCAAATATACAGTTCCCAGGAAACTGGAATAAGACCATCCTTTTTGCTTCATATACATCCCTGAGCATAGATTACATGTTACAAACATTCAGTCATCAGCCCCATATTCAGGCCTTTAACCAAGGAGTGGTATTTGCTGTATACCACACTGCTGGCAAACATCCCAGCCTACATAAAATAGTCCTGTGGGAGATCTCGCAATAAAAACTTTTCTACCTCTGTGTTTTCACCAGAAACCCAGAGCAGGAACTCGTCAACATGGAGGCAACAAAGCTGCACCTTTGCTGTGTTCAAGTTGGATTCATTAAGTGCACAGAACTGAGCTCAAGAGAAAGCAAAGGCACTGAGTCCCGTTCTAAACTTTTATCAAAAGGCTTCATCGAGTTGGTAAGAACTACAAAATTTGGCTGTCTGTTGCTATTTTTCAGATTAAAGCACTAAATTATGTGGAAATGAAGGCATGAAACTCATTAAGGCTGCAATTCTGTCCTTAGTACACTCTGCACTACTGTGCGTAGAGTACGGTTTGTGAAATCACTTGCTGTTTGGAGACCTTTCAGATCCTCACTCATTATGTTGAGCTACAGAATAAATTTTTAGCATGGCCTCTGAATTTTTCATGCTTCAGTTTGCATAAGCTTGCTAACTAAATACAGAGTGATTCCTTTTATTGTTGCAGGGTTTTTTCCAAATAAAAACAAGCATGTACAGGGAGGAGAAAGGAAATACAGGAAGAAGTGCAAAACTATTGATAGGTTTGAGAATACTCTTCTAGTCAATTAGTGTAAATCATTGAGGTTGAGTGGAATGACCCACTTCTGAGGGAGGCAGGCTTGATTTCAGGCTTATGTGGCTCCAGACCAGAAGAGAGCATCATCACGAGAAAAGGCTACTAGTTCTGCTGCCAGGGATTACTGCAGAGCTGTTGCCAGAGCCTGGATTTGGAAAGATCCTAGTTTATTATATTTTGCTCTGAAGGGAAGGACAGTCTGCAGAATGCAGCCTAGAGGGGATCTGGCTAGGAAGAAGCCTGGCTAGAGATTTGCCCTCAGAAGCTCATAGATCGTAGGAGTGTGGGAGAATGATAACAGAGGACATGACTGAGGTTTAAAATGTTTCAAACTTTAAATAAATAAGACCTAGCCCCTGAAGAACAGAATCTGAAATAAAATGGCTGGGAGGTATTGTTTGATGCCTTGGTTAGTAATTTGGTTCAGAGGCATACAAGAAGTCTTCGTCAAACAATTTGCCAAAGTTTTTATCATTTTGAAGTTTCTGGAAAAGCAAAATAAAACTCGTAATAAAAATACCTTCATAACCCCAAATCCAATAAAGCATATCTTGAAAACTGGCAAGAACCAATAGTTTACCACTTTGTGCAGTGAAATTAGCCCAAAGATTTTGTGGGCAGTCACAATCACACCAGCTAGCTGCCCCTTTAAATACATCAAACTTTCCAACAGTTTTAACCACGGTGGGGAAATAGACATGCTGAGGAGAAGGAAAGAGTGTGGAAGAAAAATTTAAGAGGAAAGTATGAGATATCTGCTAAGCTTTTACAGGTATTTTTTCAAGGGCGGAAAGACAAGTCTTCAAAGCTAAGGCTGAGAAAAGAAAGGGTAAAATTAGGGGCAGCAAGATTAAAATATTACTCAAGGTTACTCAAGATTAGCTGTATGATGAATGTTCCACAGAACACTGCATAAATCAAGATAACTAAGATAAATGGAAGTCTAATTTAAGGAGTGTGCTGTCTCTGGATCAGAACTGGAAGGGACCAGACGCATGACTGCCAGTTTGGGACGTACAAGAGCAATACCAATATTGGAGCAGATCTGTAGAAGAGGCTCTGGTTTGGGATACTGGGAGCAATGGCTGTTTCCTAATGTCTTTCCCAAAGATGATAGAGAAAAATCAGCCAGGAATTGAAGTTGGGCAGTAGTAGCAATTTTTAGTGTGCAATGCCTCCCACAGAGAGGTACTTTTGGCTTTTTTAGACTGGAAATTCTCCCCCCTGTGACAATACCTGGCTTTTTGCTACAACCTTGCTTTCCTACGCCTAATGTTACATCAGTTGCTGTACTTCCTTCTCATTGCGCATTCAAACTTCTTTTCATCTTTCCTTCCTTTCCTCTCCTAATTACCTTTTTGAAGAGCTAAAAGATATGATCAGAGAGGCCAGGACTCCTTTGCCCATATGTTATGCAAGAATTGGGGAGTTTAATTTAAAGAAATCCAAGAAAACCCACTACACAAATGTATTTTTAAAGCTAAGGTGTCTTTAACACTTGCATTCATGTTTAAAAATGCATTGGCCAGAGAATTATTTTTGTTGTGCATGCAGAAAGCAACACCCTGAACACCAGTGAGAGGACATAGAGCTTTGTGACACCAGTGAGGGGAGAAAAAGCCTGTCTTCTCTGGGTAAAGTCTCAGTGAAAATATTCATCAAAGGAAATCTATAATGCACTGGTTTTGTCCAACAGACCCAAAATGCTGCTTAAAGAGGTGGCCAATGAAAAGTGGGAGTGCTGACAGCATTTGACAAATGACTGGGGTAAAAGATCTTTCAGCTGGGGTCATCAGCTGCACCAGCCTTGAGGAGGCATTTGAGTTGTGATCTAGGTACAGCAGGGATAATAAACTCTACATCCCTCCGGAATGATAAATTGGGGCTGCTTAAAATCTGGGGTTCCTGAGCACAGACTTCAAATTGTGATTACATGATAGCTGTTGGAAGAATGTGGCAGCTAACAAACTCCGAGCATCTCTCAAATGGAGGAAGGCTCACTTGGTATTATAGCTAACGCACTCTGGCCCAGGGAAAGACAGTTCCCATTGCCTATCCAGATTTTCCAGATGAGTTTTTTACTCTTTTTTCACACCTTCTCCACTGCCTTCCCCTTTCCATGTCCTGCAAAGTTCTGTTTGTTTAAAATCACTGCTGGTGAGTAGGGAAGTATCCCTCACTGAGCCTTTTGTAGTCTAGTTTAGTTTCTTGAACTTTTTGTTGGGTGATTCAATCAGCATCACTTTTTTTTTAAAATACTTTTTAAGCTGGAATCAATGGAGACTGAACCCATCCCTTTTTGCTACCCAGAAATGCCCATCAATAAGCTGACATGTTAATTTAAGGAGGTTAATTTTACTGTTTTACAGATCTAAGTATGAATGCACAGTGAAATCCAAGCAACTATTCCTCTCGCTTATTGTTCACAAGCGTGTATACTAGACTATTCCCTCCCATTTATTAATTTGTAAACAAGTAATGGAGAGGTGAGCATTGCCTTACTGAAGATGAATACGAAGGAGAAAAAAACATCCAGTAACAATTGTCATTATGCTGATATTGCCTTCAAAAACAAGCAGAAGCTATTAGCATTCGCCATATAACTGATAATTCACTAGGCAGCCTAATTTCCCTGAGGCTGCTCTTTTTGTCCGCAAGAGCCTTAAGGAATGGAGACTTCCCAAAAAGCAGTAATTCTGGCCACACCTGTCTCCTCCAAGACACTTTCACTTTCTGTCCCATACCTCATCCACAGTCATGTGTCTCTTTCTCCAACTGATGTTGATTAAAAAATCAGAAACTTTCTGACATCATCAGAGCAGCATGATTAGACAGATGAATAATTTAGTTTCATGAAAACTTTAATCAGAAATTAAGGTTTTTTGCAGGGGTTTTCAGAGTTTCTTCAGTTTAGGAACTACCTTCCTTTTCTGTTCCTTCCACTTACTGTTTCCTCTCCCACAGCTTCCAGCCAGTCACTCATGTTCCTTCTCCCATCGGAGAGCCTGTGGGACTGCAGAGTGAGCCAAAGGGCAAACACGATTGTGATTTTAAAAAAAAGGAAAAAAAAAAAAAAGGTTGAACAGCAGTTTTAAATTTTTACTTTTAAATCTGGATTCTTGCAGGGGTCCAGCTTGCAAAGTGCAGCATTCCAAGGCATTTTAATCTGCCTGGTAAATACTGAAGAAAGGATTCAAGAATAATGATAAAACTACCATAAAGCTGTATCATATTAACAGTAGTCTTGTCATAAATGTTATGTTCACTTCTTTTATCCTTCTTAAAGAAACTGCATTAGAAATAGATACAGGTCCAAGGATGAAGAACGAAAATTATCACAGGCACAGAAGGACTTTTGCTATTTAGTTTACAAGGGAGTTATGTCAGACTACAAACTAATTACAGTCTGCTCTTTCCCAATCCTCAACATTATGTTACTGGGTAATTTGTCCTTTATGAATAGTTAATACCTGTCTCCCCAGCATCTGAACCTATCTACATTGAGTAAGTCATTTGATTGCTTTGACTTGGTACAGCAATTGCTGTGTGCCTGCATGTTAGCAATTTGGGGATTTTGAGTTTGAAATAGATGAGACAAGGGGATATACCTATAATACAATACACATATATGTACCCGCCTCTCCCACTGATAGATTATTCGGTGGTTAATGCATTGCAATGGAACTGTTTATACTTGTTAGCTATAGAATATTGCACATTACATTAAAAAAATCTGGCACCATTCATAAATCATACCTTTATTCTGTACTCCATTTAGCCAAAAATATGCACACATGTACAGGCACATTTTATTACACAAAGGCACTACTGAATGTAAATAGAATATTTGTCAAACTTCAGATTAACATAAATACAACATTGTGCAAATACCTGATTCTGCCAACCCACTGGCACATCCTCCACATTTTAAAGTGTTCTGCCTAGAGCAGCATAGCTAAAGACTACATTAGAGGGAAGAAATAGGTGAAAATACACCGTAGATTACACAAGTCAAAGTAAGAGTGACAGGAGATGTCACTAAGATGAGAAAACCTTGCTGACACCCCAGGGAACCTTCCACTTAAATGATATTTAAAAATTAATAACCAAGCACTGACAAACTAAGGGTAGAATTGCCTTCTCAGAAAGGAGACAATGTCTCACGTACATTGTGGTCTCTGCTACAATGAGGAAAATTACAACTTTCCTGAATGAATTAACGGTTTAAAATAGAGGATTAAGCAAGAATCACATTGCATATTTGAAAACGTACATCTATATTTAATGTATTTTGTATAAGCAATCAATGTCGGTTGCCTACACATTGGAATAGGGTTCCAAATACTTTTCAAAACCTCTGCAAGCAGTGTCTACCCAAAGAGAATGCAACCACGGAGAATACAAAAGATAAGGAGTGCTGCCAGGTTCTCTTACCTGGGCATTTAGAAATGTCTGAATTCTAGTGACTGTAAAAACTTTAAGTTCTCTACGCTTTTTGAAGGAGTGAGGAGACCCAGTGTTTGTATGCTACTCTCCCAGGAGCTGGTGCTGTTTTGCAATTACAATAGCCAACCTAATGACCAAGCAAGGTCCTTTCCTAAGAAGGGGTTAGTGTCAAAGTACAAATGTTGTTAGTCTGCAGTTAAATCCATACCATTTTACAAAAGTAAGGCTTTAAACGTAAAAGTCACTAGAATTCAGACATTTCTAAATGCCCAGGTAAGAGAACCTGGCAGCACTCCTTATCTTTTGTATTCTCCGTGGTTGCATTCTCTTTGGGTAGACACTGCTTGCAGAGGTTTTGAAAAGTATTTGGAACCCTATTCCAATGTGTAGGCAACCGACATTGATTGCTTATACAAAATACATTAAATATAGATGTACGTTTTCAACTATGCAATGTGATTCTTGCTTAATCCTCTATTTTAAACCGTTAATTCATTCAGGAAAGTTGTAATTTTCCTGATTGTAGCAGAGACCACAATGTACAACCAGTTTTCTTTTTAGATATGGTGATAGAGGACTTACTGTATCATTTTCACTGAGTTACTTAAGTTACAGTCTTAATGAAGACCATCAGATCTGTGAAAAGGCACAGATTTCTCTATGGTACAGTAGCAGAAGATGATAGCAATGGAAGCTAAACAGTTTTTTTCACACTTTTTCGAACAATACAAAAGATTTTAACTGATAAGATAGACACTTAAAGTTAACATGGAGAGGATATTTAGCCTTTCCCTGCTCCACTAGAAGCATGTCTACTTTCTCTACATTTTACTGTCATCATCTACATTTGTGAAAGGTGAAACAGAAGCAAGAAGAAAGAAATTGAATACAATAGTTATTAATTGGTTACATTTTGTAGGCATTATTCTAGAAAATGAGTTTGCAGGGAACGGAGTGGGGAGGGACAGTATAGCTCCTGCAAGTGCTCACTTTCGATATACAGGATAGCAGCAGATGTAGCAGGTCGGTTTATTCATTCTGAAATGTTTATAATGCTGCTTTGCACTTGCATGAAACAGGCCCTGGCAGTAGCGTCCTTTGAAAAGGCAGAGAGGGAGAGGGGAGGATCCCAACAAGCAGTAAAATCCCATAATTTCTGCTAAGAAGGTTAGTTCATTGTGGGTCAATACGTAGTCAGATTGAGTCTTGCCTTCCATCACTGGTATTTACAGTCCACAGTGGTATTTACAGAAGTCAGATCAGATGTAATAATGGAAGCTTCTGTAAAAAATTCCACAGGCCAAAAATAGCTAATTTGATTGAGATTTATGTGATAAAATGTTGTTAATTATCACCCAGAAAACTGTTGCACTCCAGGGCTTCTTGCCAGGTACCATCAGATCTAGATCAAGTTCATAAGTACTTATAACAGACTTTACGCTATTGTGTCAGTAAGCAGTTAAGGGAGAACAACTGTGTAAAATGAGATCTATTTAAAAAAACACTAGCGCAAATAAGGGCAAGGGAAAAGCTATGAAATCATACAACTCTACTAAAATTTTCAAATTGCCTGTTTCACTGTTTTATACGTTGCCTGGCTTCAGTGCAGGAATATATACGAAGAACGAAAAGGAATAAATTTTGCCACCTTTGTCTGAAATTTATGGGCCCCCACCACGACTGCTTTGCTTTATAGGTCCTAGTGTACTAAGACCACATCTCAGTCCTGTGAAACACAGTTCTGTCAAAGCATCTTATGATTAGTTGAGTAAGGAATTGGGAGTAATTCATACACATTGCAGCTGGAGTCAATTCTTCATTAGAACAAAGCTCATAATTTTAGCAAGTACACCTACTGTCAAAATTCAGCCTTAAAATATAATGAATATCATTTCAGAATGCTAATCAGAAAAATAAATCTAAAAGGAAAATTCTCTCTCAAGTTTGAGCCCATGGTGATTTGAAAGGCAGTAGTAGGTGAAAGAAACTGAAACAATAAATGTTATACTAATAGGGTTTTGCTCTTTTTTATTTGAGCTCTGAAAGCATTTAAAAAAAGATAACAACCACAACTTTATAGCCTGATGTCAGAGCGAGGAAAGTTCTTGGTAGCTGACAATGAAAACCATGCAATCTTCTTTATCACCATCCCACAAAATAGATAAGTTTATGTATTATACAGAGGAATTCAAAACCAAAGTTCAGAGTTTTAAATCGCTTTAAAATGTTAGATAAAGGGAGTCTGGAGTAGAATTTACAAATGCAGAAGCCAGTGGCCTTGACAGCAGTTTATTCATGTCACACTTTTTGTAGGTTCTGTACTCTTTTTTGATAAAGTGCTACCAGACATCTGCAAGACTTTTAACTTTGTGACGCTATTGCTGTGAAAGCTTAGCTAGTCGTTAGAGCAGGAACTCTCAGCTAGAAAGTCTGGATTCAGCTCCTGACTTGGGAAGAGTTTTGGTATGCAGCCTTGGAGGAGATACTGTAATTACAGATGAGGCAGCAATCTGGAAATAGTATTTTATTGTCCGTCTTGTCAAAGTAATCCAAGAATTAATTAAAGCTTTCAAAACACTAGGAAATCCTGGGGCTGAATATCCTATGGAAGTACTGAAGATTTATCTTGTCTCTTATTGACCATATGCACAGTTAGATATTTTTCCAGACAAGACTAATCTTGTCAGAATAACAAATTTGAGCTCTGTCATGGCTTTCAGTATAGAACAAAACTAGCTGTAATTGGTATAGATTTCCTGCATTTTCTTGATTATTATCCTTGACTTAAATAATCTATGTAAATTTATCCCCTATATTTATGAAAAATTATTTGCTCAGTATTCTTCCAATTTCTATTGTCAGAATTTGTTTCTCAATCTAGAATTAACTGGTTAGTGAATGTAGACACACACTTGATCTCTCATAGTAAAGCATTTCCAATATGCCAGAAGGTATGCCCACAGAAACTGTCTGGAGGCTAATCTATTCAAGTGTCAGTAGAGTGAAATAAAAAAACCAAAACACTTCTTACTTGGCAGTGACAGCAAACCGTGATAAACAAGGAATGATACAATGATGGCAGTAGCATGTGTCATTTTTATGAGCTATAGACATGCCAACTGAAAATTTTGCGTATGGCAAATGACTCTGGTTTGGTGTACCTACTGTTACACTACTGACATTTCTAGACCCACAGATGGCTACCCAGATGAACTGGGAAAACTGAAAAAAAAAATGGCTCTATAAGCTATGGCTACTATTTATGACACTGACTTTGCCACTGGACTACACTAAGTGCTGTTTGAACATATCTGATCTGATTGGCAGTACAGCATGATTTCTGGTCTTCCAAAGATTTTTTTCTAAAAAAATTGTAAACCAAACCATGTCTTACATCTTATCTTCAATAACACTACCACTCCCTCCTTCAAAAAGACAGCTCATCTTTTGAGAAAACTTACATCTAAACCCACATCCCTGTGGATGGCTAATGTCATTCTATATGTGGTCTTTCTGAAGCCTACTGAGGTCAAAGGAAAGAAGCTATCTCTGTATGTAACCCAGAAAACTGGATCACAGTCTTTCCCTACAGGACAGATGCAGAGAGAATACCCTTTCAAGAAGCATGTTTTAATCTTGCAAAGTCTATTTTGCATGCTAATCCAATCTCTGGGAGACAATATGGCTTTTAGTTGCATATTACATTCGTTCCATGATTCAATGCATCTCTGGAGCTCCGGGAAGGCTGACTAAGTCTTAAAAGGGAAAACCAAGAAAGAAAAAAATGGGTGCAACCATTTCATTTATCAAAACTGGGATCTGTGGGCTAAAACCCATGTTATCTTGGCAGTCATCTGTGTGAATAGTGAAGTCCAAGGTGCATAGGTCCATGACTGTTAGATAAAAAGTCAAACCTGTGATCCAAAAGACCACAAAAGGATCAATTCACATGGTGAAGGCATTAACATGCTGAAGGCAAGTCACAAATGGCCTCATCCCTTCTAGATGTAATTCTCTTATTGAATGAGCAGAAACCACTTGCAATTTCATGCAAAATTCCTATTCTCCGACTGTCTGCAACACAGACAGTCAGCTTTACGTTGTATTATACAGTTACAATGTCTTGATTTTTAGCTGGAGACATCAGTTATTTTACTTTCATTCATGATTCCAACGTAGCAAGGACAACTTTAGAGGAAGGATCAATCACCAGTTCACAGCTGCAAGAAGTTCATTGTGCATGGGGTAGTGGAACATCATTCGATCTTGACTGAAGGATGGTGAAGCATGCAGCACCTCAAATGAGTAATTTTTTCACTGAACGGTTATTAGTCAGATTTTGTTTGGATCTCATGGGCCAAAGTTTCTGCTTTTGTATCTTTGCTAGTGAGATGTTTAGGACTGTCTTTCACTTTATGTTTAAGAGGATAACAAGTCTTTATGATCTTCTCCTCTAAAAGAAAGCAATAACTTGAGGCACGTGTGGATAAAAGGATATTGAAGCAGAGCTGACTGAATTTCTTTCACTCAAAACTCCTTTGACTGAGAACTTCTCTATTCTACTGACAAACAACAATTTTCCTCAAAAAGTACTTTTATTTCATTGTTTTGCTCTGAAAAAAATGAAAGTGCAGAAATGTTCTGTCAACACAAGATGTTCATTTCAGAAAGGCTCCAGAGCTGTAATATGGGCACTTCTGCTCTTCTCAATGCAGGCTCTCCAGGTAGAAGCCACTTGCTGCTGTGCACTGCTGCTTCCTATCACTGGGGAGAAGTCTGATGCATGAATCCCATTTTCCCCTGTGTACTGGGATTAGTGTCATCTGAAGCCCTGTTCCCATTAAACACCACAGCTGCATTTCTAAATCAAAACACAGTCATTTCTGATTTGTCACTGAATTTTGCAACAGAGTGAGCCTGTGGGTTTACTGTTTCTTCTGTGGATGATAGAAAAACACATTGTTCTCTTGAAATTTTTTCACACGGAAAACAATTTAATAGTTCTTATTCCATTGATTGCTTCTGCTTTATTTTTAAAAATACAAAGGTAGAAAAGAACAAGCTTGGTGGTGCTTTTGATGGGTTTTGAACTTGCTGTCGTAACTTGCAGTCTGAAGTGATATAGCCTTCATTAATTTTTTCTTCCTTTTTTTTTTTTTTCCTTGCCAGATCTCAAAATAATCACAACACATTGTAAATCTGGGTACCATTAGGTATTTGAGGTGTCCCACTTTAGTGAGTCAGTATTTAGTTTAAAGGACAACACAAGTGTCAGATAATATAGAGATTTGTACCAGCCCTCAGAGTTTTTTCTGAGTTCTGGGGATAATAACAGATTATTCTTTTTTATTTTTTTAAATCTGCTTGCTGTAGCAGTTGAGTGTAAAATTGGGTAGCCTTATACAGCCTGATTAGCAACTTAAGGATGAAAAAGGTGATGTTTGCACAGCCATGTGGGAACTGCAAGGCTCAGTGGCTATCTGTTAACCTGCTCCAAAGGAAGGAGTTTGGACTCATATGCAATCAGTATTTGAAACACAGTAAGCCATTGTCAGACATATGATTACATACAACAAATTTGGTTGGGAATTATGTCTTAGTGAACCATTGCCAGTCCACACTAGGGTTTTGGTTACAACTGTTTTATCATTATACTTGCTGGGATTTTACTAGCAACAGCACACATCTGTCTGTGGAAGTCTGTGCTGTATTACAGCAATGCCAGCTTGTTTCCTTGGACTAACATCCAAACTCATTAAAATATTACAGCAACATGCACCGTATTTCCCCAGCTCAAGATCGCAGCATGCACGTTAACGATGCAAGAGATGGCTTTTTTTGATAATGGAGACATGTCAAAGAACAAGCCCACTGCCCAGCTCAATTTTTCTCAGCATAAATGGCTCATGTTTTCAGTACACTGCACCACCCACGAGCGCTACAAGGGGCTGTACACCATGCGGAGACCCCTGTCCTCCTACGGCGTGCCGCCGAGGCGAGGTGGCGAGAGCTTCCCTCAGGGACCCCCGTGTGGGGTTTGTCAGCCGTGGCAGGTGCAGCAGCCCCTCACGCATGTCTGCGGCCGTTCCTCAAGCCTTTGTGTGGCTGAATTCTGATTTTTGAGCGTTTACATGGGGTGTCCATCGGAAGGCAGGCGGGCGTGTGGGTTCGGCGTGCGCGCAGAGCCGGGAGCAGGCGGGTGTGAGGCAAGGCCTCGGCCCGGGTGTCTGCTGCGGGGTGGCTGCAGCTTCTGATCGCTTCTTAACGCTTTAGGGTGCGTGGCAGTAAGCTTTTTTGTTCAGGCAATAGTTTACAGGCATTATGCATTGGAGTTAATTGTCAGTAATTACTTTGTAACTCAGAAATGAGCACAGCAAGGAGGTGAGTTTTGCAGAGGGGCCGTGCTAGGCCCCTGGGCGGGTCGAGACCCTGAAGCCAGGCTAACAGGTGTTCTCTGAGATGTCACCTGAGTGCTTGATCTAGTCTTTTTCCACTGTTCCCATCAACAATTGAATGCCATTGACCAGTGTAATTGACAAAACTACAAAGGACAAGGGAATAGATTTACAGTCCAGAGCAGATGAAGTGACATTACTGACAGAGCGTGTCCTGCCAGAGCTCTTGCAGTTTGTATTGAGCTGTCTTTAATGTGAGGCCCTTGTGGCTGTAGCAAAACCTCATATATATTTTATTTGTCTCCAACCTATTTAATGAAAACATGCAAAGCACTAGAGTAAATCAATGTAAAAATACTAGACAAAAAGGAGTCACCACAGCCTAAGACACTTTACTGCTAGTTTATGAAAAATGACATATTGTAAGCCTGTAGTATCTAGTGCCAGTCTTTTTTGTACACTGTATTATAAAAAACATTTTCCTTATCGTTTGTGAGATCTTGAAAATCACTCTATAATATGGAAAGTTAAGAAATTATCTGTGTTTATGCTGCAGAACTGAATTTTAATTCATCATATTCCAATTTATGCATTCATAGAGTTGAAGAGTAACACATAGGGGTATGTATATATGGGAGGGGGAGGATCTGGTGCCTCTGACTTGATTCCATATAATGCTTAAGTGGCAAGCAATGGGTGTCGCAGGGGAGTGACCCTTGTTGTATAACATGTTGTTCACAACTGAAATCACTATCCAGAATTGATGGAGGCATTAGGAGGTGAAGACAGCTTTCCAGCCAACACTCCTGTGTCTCAAGCACAGTGACACATTTCAGTGTCGTATTTCTGTCTTCCAGGAGGCACTCATGACTATTGAAGTGAACAGGCCAAAGGTAAATAGAGTGGTCACTTTCTCACTGTATTCCATAGATATTCAAGGGCAAGGTAGAAATTAATATTTAAAATATATATCACATTATTGCAAAACAATGGCTTTTTAAAGAGTCGATTTCTGAATATATGCTTTTGTATAGATAAATGTAAAAATACTGTTACTGAAAGTACAGTGGTGTTACTGCAGCATCCAAAGCTGCAGTATTTCTGGCCTTGTGGACTCAGTAAACCAGGGAGTGATCTAGCAGAGTCCTAGCACATGAAACTGTGCATGCAGAAAAGCCTGTTCCTCACATGACCTCCTTTTTTCCAGATTTAACACTTCAAGTAATAGATGATCTCAGTGGCATAGGAAAGAGAATATTCAGCACTCTAAAAATGGCCTAGTTGTGCCAGCGTATCTTTTTCCTGAGGTCCACGTAAAAAGTGGATAAAATCTGCATTTGCTTATGTGACTTAATCATATTCCCGCTAATCAGAGGGCAGGAAAAAGAGAAATGCAGGTGGCTAATAATTAGTGTAGTAATAAGGCCCATATGCATATAGACATTATTTAGATACATGGTATCCTAAGCATTTGTTGTATGAGGATTTTGCTCACTATGGACCAGCTATTGTCGTTCCTCTACTGGAAGCTTCCAGTTAAAAATTGACTTCAGAATTCAGAATGGGTGTAGCCGACCAAGCATGTCCGTATAGAAGAGAGGCTACAAGGCAATAGAATTGCTTCTGGTAGGGGCGGCCTTGTGTTCAGGAACTGGACTGAGCTTCCTTTGCGTAAACAGACACATAAAATTAAAACCAGAATGCTTATTCCATTTTCCGTTCTCTGATTGACTTACCTTTGGCTGGTGTCTGGCAGCTTTTCAAAAAGCCTCTGCATTGCCTCACTGTTCTTGGCTTGGGGAGTGCAAAACTGATACCTTCAATCAAATTATCATAAAAAGTGATAGTGTTCTTGCTAACGCCTAGAATGTTTTTCTGAAATTCTGATTGCTCAGATTTGGTTTTAAAAGGCTGCCACATTACAGGCAGGTCAAGAAATGCCAAAAATTGGCTCTTAGGCCCTGTTTTCACTCAGCTAAATTCGAGGTGGCAGCGATTCTAGTTAGTCATTTTGTGCATATGCTGTACTCTAGGCTCTTGTGGTAGGACAGCTATCTCAAAGGTATGCGTTAGAGAATAGGAAAAATAAATACCAACAGGGAATTAAAAAATAAATAATGTTCTTGCTAATCTAAGATGACAGTGTTTTACAAAAGAATCTGGCATCAAAAGGAGGGAACAAGCACTGCTGGGAGCTTGCTGTTTTTAGAACTCACAGATTACAGCCCAGAACAGCACACAAGAAACTTGTGAGTAATACCCGTCGTATGCTTACTGACATCTGGATGGCTGCCAACATCTTCATTTCAATAATTATGCTTTCAGTGATTGCTGTACTATACAAGAAACAGATCCTGGGGACACTGAGAGGGAACGTATTTTTTGCTTTTTTTTTTCTTTTAGGTAGGTTTAAATGACTAAGTGTTGTACCAAGAAAGATAATACAATTTAATACTTAATCCCAGGAATGCTAGTGGGATCTGGATTAGTATTATACAATGAAATGAATGCAAGCAACCTTATCTGTTGACTCAAATATTTAAATTTGCTTGCTTAAACATTTATTCATTTTTGGATTTCATGAATGGCCAGGAAATGGGAATTTTACTAGAAATATCTGCCTTCAGCATATAGCAATGTGTGTTGGGTTTGGTGTAGTTAAGTTTTTACAGTAAACTTTATGTCAGTAAACTATTGGTGTATATGGTGTATAATATCTTTTTTTTTTTCCCCTCACTGAATGTGTCACATAGCCAGGTACTCATGGAAATCAATTTTTAAATACCTGTGCACATCTGTTCTCAGAAGTAGGTTATGTTTGTTCATCCAGTCAGGAAATGGAAAAATACCAGATTATCTTTTTTTTTTGAACACAGCTCAGCAACCCTCTGAATATTGGCGGCTGAGCCCTATGCTGCAAAGAGATTTGGATACATTTGAATAATGCAATTCCATTCACAGTATTCTAGGAGCATGATGAAAATAGAGAGGCTAAGTTTGTCAAACATATTATTCGTGGCAAATTATTCATTCAACTTTAACAAGCATACAGCACCTGCTGTACTTTGCATGCTGCTAAACCTGTTCTTCAGTGACTTCCTCTAAAAGTGACATGTACTGGGGAGTCTCCATCCTTACTCGGCATGCATGCTAGATCATCAGAAGCGTTTTCCCATAGCTACAGGCCATATCATCCTTCCCTATCTTATCCTCAGTTCAATTAAGTCATTATATGCTTTTCCTCCTCACTGCTCTCCTTTTATCTCCCTTTCTTATGTTTCTAAAGGATTGTTTTTCTTCTCCATACTACAGTTGCTTCTGAATACTGATAAGGTTAAATTTGCTGTAAATTACTGGAGAAATAGGCTAGCCCTGTGGTGTCTGGTGTCTTGCAAACATCAAACCTTTCATGTTCAGAAGGTTCCAAGAATTATGTGAGTTTTCAACCTTTATTTTTCACAAGGTTTAAACACAAATGCTTTTTTTTTTCAAACTGCTTTCATACTTTGCCATTTGCAAAGTTTCCTAGTGAAGACACAATGTAAAATAAAGTAAAAGTACATTAGCTCTCTTAAGGCGTGTATTGATTATGAAGGTTTAGAAAATCTCAAAAGTTAGGCTGGCCCAACAGAGAGGTTCCTGCTGTATGATAGTAGCACAGTTCAGGTTGGCCGATTTGATGTGGATTTTTTGTTTTGTTTTGTTTTATTCCTCTGGGTTTTGATCTTCATTTTGGACTTACAAGTCTTTTGGCCCTTGTGCTGGCACTTCTACTCAGCTTCTTAGATTTCACTGCTTTTGTGGTTGGTTTTTTTTTAGTATCTTTAATTGAAATAGAGTGAAATTGGAAGATGAACTTCTGAGTTTGCAGTGATCTAGGTGTTTCAACATAAAAAAAGGAAAACTGTGATTCACTCCACTGTCAAAAACCCCCATGTTGTTAAGAAATTAATTCAAGAGATCAGGCTAAGTCTTGAAGCCTGACAGGCCAGATTAAGTGACTGAATCAGTTTACATGCTGTTACCGCAGTTGTTCAGTACGCCCTCTTCCTCTTTTTGAAAGTCCCCATACTTTTTCTGACTCAGTAGTTGCCAGCCTTGGCTAGCCAATAATTTAATTTATAGGTTTGTGCCTGAGTTAAGATCCTAGTTGGATAATACACAGAAGGAATCTTAGAGAAACTTCCAGAGGTTAATATGATCAGAGTAAATGTATTTTTCCCTTCTTATTTTTAATCATTAATTTATTGTTCTCTTTCTAAATACTCATTGGCCCAAGGGTATGTACAATTTTTTCTAGAGGTTATTTTAATGGGTGCATAATCTGCAGAATAACCTTCCTGGTGGAGAGTGAACTACATTGCTTGTTATTAGAGGGAAGCTACATAGAATATTTGTAAGCACACTATGGAAAAAAACCTTTGCTTTGACAGAGTACAGGCAGACAGGTGACAGACCTTGCCTGTCTTGGATTTTTGAGTTTGGGCTTATGCCAGTGGAAACACTTGTTCATGTATTTGTATTACAGAGCTAGTGATACTGTTTTAAAACATTTAGTTTAAAGTATTTAAAAGGATCTTTAAAAATTAGTTTTTAAAATCTGTTAATGACATCCTCCTAAAATTTTATATGATACCAACACAATAAATTATTTTTTTTAAATATTTATATTTGGAATCTCACAAAGAGACAAAGAGATTATAGTTTTTTATACAGGGCAGGGAGGCTGAAAATAGATTAACTTGTTTCTCTTTGCCTTTTGAAACAAATTTTCCAATTCATGTTTTCTGAGTAACTCCTATTTGAAATAGGCCAAGCCTCAAACTTCAGATGAGAATGTATTGGAACATTAAGGTTGTTTACATCGAAGTGTTTGTTATTTGTGTGTGGGGTTTTTTGGCTTTTTTTTTTTTTAATTCAAGAGCATTTTATGGTGGGGGAGGATTATATGATGATTGCCTCATACTTCAGGGACAAGGGATGTATTCACTGTGCCTGTTAATTTGATTATAAACCTGTTTGCTCGATTTGGTTTGGATTTTTGACTTGAAAGAAATGAAATAGTAACAGCAGAAGCAACTTGGTCAAAATCAGGACAGCATTCAGTCTTTTCCAGCTGTAGGGTTGTGTGCGTTTGTCTTTGTGTTTGGGGTTTTTTTGTGGGTTGTTTTGTTTTTTTTTTAATACTTCAGCATCTGGATACTGCTTTTCAGAAAATGCTCATTTATCTGTCGTGGCTTTTAATGCTGTTGGAGTTCATGTGTACTTCTGCTTATGAAAAGGGGGGGAAGGGAAAGCTAGAATTAACTTGCTGGTTTATTGAGTCTTACCTTTCTGTAATTCACATGTTCAACCTATTCAGACTGTATAAAAGGTAAATCTGCTGAAGTTTAGGTAATGTTGGAATGCAGATGACTTATTTAGTAGCATTTTATCATTGGAGTGTTGTATTTTGGTTAAACAACTGTTCAAGATAAGGTACTTGCCACAGTAGAAACTGAGAATTCAGCCTATCAGTTAGAAATTAATTTTCGGAGCAACATAAGGTAAATCCAAGTATAACAACAAGAAGGATATGAGAAGTCTCTGCAGATACTCTATCCTTCCTAACCAACCTACAAAACTGTACAAGTTTATTAGAAATTGTTGTTTACAAAAACTTACAAAATATTGTTAAAAATGTTATCAAACCATCAGTAACGTTCACACAATCTTTTTGAGAGATCAATATGTTTCAGAGAATTAAATCTTTGGGAAGCTTGTCCTGGGTGATTCACTCAGTTTACTTGTATTTCAGGACAGCCTTTGTCTGTTTCTACTCCAGTGACCCAAGCTTCTCCTATTTACTCTGTTCCCTACTTTTCTTTAGCAGTTTTAAGTATCTTCATCAGTGCATGTTGCTTTTTGGAGATGGATCAACAAAATTCAATAGTTTTTGAAAAACTCTCATCTCATAGAATTTCCAGGCTTGGCATTTGTGTGCTGATGGCATTCCTATAGCTGTGTATGCTCCTCACGGTTTGAGAAGCTTCTTGTGTGCATGGCGATACATCTATGTGCTCACTCTTCTGTTAGTTTGCATGGAGTAGTTATGGACGTTATCTGTTCACAGATATGCTCCTATCCCTACACCAGTAGTACTAAGGAAAGAGAGCACTGAGAATGGCTGAACCAAGCGCTCTGAAGACTGCCACAGATTTCAGGTGTTAGTTCAGAGAAAAGTGGGATTTATACACATAGGTTTCTTCTTGGCAGAAACATTTGATTCAGGATTTTGGTTTTAACACTCCTTACCTAAATGAATAAGAAAGAACTTTTACCATAATCCTTCAAATCATGCTTTGGGTAATTAAGGGTCAAGATTCTGCTCAGGCATAGATGGTTTCATGGTGTTTCCATGAACTCTGCCACTATGGCCAGGAAACTTCATTTGGTGTAATTAAAAGAGCATACACTTATTCCAGTTTTCACTGTTTTGAAGGTTGAGGTTGGCTCCTGGTGCTTTAGGTCTTCTAAAAAACTGGCTGGAAATAGAGAAGTAAATGACACTTTATATATGGAGTGCAGTAAATTCTGTGTGTGGCTGAGAGCCAATGCATGCAGCTTTATTCCTTCTTTCTGTGGTCTTTGGCCACAAGGCATAATAGGAATCTCATCAGTTGTCTGTATGTAGGTAACCTTACTGTATG
This sequence comes from Himantopus leucocephalus, assembly GCA_003993805.1. NCBI lineage: Eukaryota > Metazoa > Chordata > Aves > Charadriiformes > Recurvirostridae > Himantopus > Himantopus leucocephalus. Next base: position 111,473,108 of record RSEF01000001.1, on the reverse strand, counting down.
TATAGCAGTAACTATAAACCGTAATACTGGAAGTTAGGAAAGTACAGGAAATATTATGGTTTATTTATCTTGGAGTTTACTATGCAACAATCAGTAGTAGTGATAATAAAAGTGTTTTAAAGTGCTTTTAAGCATAACACCTGATGTCTACCATCATTGGTATCTTAGTTTTAGCCCTGTGTCATTCCATTTTCCACATTGCAATTGCTGGTCTAATTAGGAAAATAAAATTGCTGGTTGGAGTACTAGGCAGATTCAGTATCTTTCATAGGTGTAACCTGCAACACCCTTTCACCTCTGTTTAAGTGGGAAATACATGTAAAACTGGAATCATGTCTAGGGCCTGCAGTGTAGTGAAAAGAAGTTCCATATAGTAGCATGACAGAATCCTCTCTGCTCGACCTCTTGTTGTCCTGGTTTCTGCTTTAACAGCACCATATTGATTAACTTGCCCATGGAAAAGGAAGTCTTACAAATTCAAAACCAGCTTTTGATAATTTTAAAACTTTTTTAATGATTTGAAGTAGATTCTGAGATGTCCAGTTTCCAAACCTGTTTCAAGAGGAAGGTAATTGGTGAGGTAAGGTAAATTCTCTGTTTAGTTTTTTAATACAAGCCCACACAGAGGAAGCAGAAGACAGAAGCTTTTGGAATACTGAGAGTTTTCCCATTCTGTGACAATTACAGAAACCTCATCTGCTAAATAACTGTTGTAGAGGCACTGTGAAAATTCAGCATCCGATAGCCCTCAGAATTTCTCTTTTCTGTGCCTGTGAAGTTGTGTAGAGATTTTACATTTGGTCTAGTACAGCCAATAATGGCATACATACCAAGATTTAACTTGGGAAGTTACTGGGTTTGGGTTTTTTTTGGGTTTTTTTTTTTGTTTGTTTGTTTGGGGTTTTTTTAAGTGGTTGCATATTCAGCTTTTCATATTAAGGCAGAAAGCTTGCTACAGTGTTTCAAGTCTCTCTAAAAGCCAATTTGTCTAGGTCAGAGAGGTGTGTCTAAAACAAGGTTTGTAAAGACAACTGATTAAATTAGCAAAGAAAAACAGCTTTCAGGAATACCAGCCCTTTTTTGTCTGTTCCAGTTACATCACTCCGTCTGATAAACTGCCTTTTCCTGCAAAATTTGCTTGCTTCCATTAGATTCAGGTTCAGACCTTCACTTCTACATTATAGAAATAATATGGGAATGGTACCATGGTTGAACAGTTTAAATTGCTGGGATTAAAAGTATGCCACCAAAATCACATTATCATTACTGAAAATTGCCAATTGCTTGCATAGTGATGAGATATACTTAGGTGAAAAAGTTTTAGAAGCAATGCGACTAAATGTTGATTTGGTATAAATAACAATTTATACAGTGTTCATTAGGAGATGATTGTTATGTTTAATATGGAAGCCCATCTTCCTGTGTAATGTTTCTAGGTTTTTATGGGTAAAGAATTGATGTCTCTTTTGTGGCATGTTAAGACATTCCCTGAGTTAAATCTGTGTTGGTTTTTTTTTTTGGTTTTTTTTTTTTTCCTAGTTAACTNTTTTTTTCCTAGTTAACTCTTACTAGTATTGAGATTTGAGTTTTGCATTTGTGTTTAAATTTAGATTTCTACACAGTAATGCTTTTTTTAACTTAAGATTTAGCTCCATCATTTTCTTTTAAACAAGAAATCTCATAATCAGTAGAGACTCTGCAAAGTAACCCTTGTAACAAGTTAGACTGTTCTTTTGCCATCTCCTTTTTTCCGTGACTGCTGCATGAAATCTGGGCTGATGCTAATCTAGAAGGACAGTCATACCTCATGAAAGAATCATCACTGCTAATCAAATCAGAGTGAAAACCCACCACTCTGCATCACTGGAGACATTTCATGTGCTGAATATTTCATGTACTGGGGGCTGTGGCTGTAGACAAAACCCTCTCAACAGCTCCTTGTTGCGTGCAAATATTTACTCAAACACTCTGGTGTGGTTGAACTGGTGTGCAGCAACACCAGGGAGCCTTGAGTGATCCTTATAACTAATGGTAATTACATGTGACTCCACACATGCTAGGTCACAGTGGCTTGCAGACAACCCCTTGCTTTGTCAAAGCTTCCCTTGCTTGCATGATTAAGTGGGCAGTGTGCCACAGGAAATTTGATGCACACAGGATGACAAATGTCTGTTTTGGCTGCTGAGAATTGAACTCAATCATAGATCTGCAGAAACATCAAAACACAATCAAGGGCTGACATCAAACCCGTGAGCCAAGAGAATTCCTCAGGCAAAAAGGGTTGAAGTACAAGAAAAGAGTGCTTTAGTTTGTACGCTGGTACACCAGTTTGGTTTTCCTGACTTGTTACAAGGAGGGGTGAGGAAGTAACAAACCAGAAAAACGTGTGTCTTTGCCTTTCCAGTTATTCTTTAGATTAGAGTTGTAGTAGTGGAGTGGCAAAAGAGCAGAGCAGTACAAAACAGTAAGTTTGCTTTCAGTATTTATAGTTAGCCTTTTAATTTTTTCTCTATAGTATACAATAGTTGGATATGTGTAGTGAAAAGTGTTCTTACTTCTTGTTTACCCTGATGGTATCTCCTTGTGACATCAGAAAAACCTCCCTGTTAAAAATAGTGGTGCAAATGCTCTACTCGCCTGCTGCTTTTGCAATTGCTTGATCTTATATCACTGTTTTAAAAAGCTGTCCTATTTTGTCGCTTGCATGTTGCTCATACTTGGTACCATGATAAGCGATGACACAAGGGGTAAAACTGTAGAATCAGATTCATTATGTATCTCCCAGTAGAGGTAAGGATTGACTTTATGTTATTTTCAGGCCCTAGGTCTGTACAACCTAAATAATTCCATAGGTTGATGTGTGTGATGGAATCCACTTCCAGGTTGGAAGCAGGCTGTAAACTTGCAACACAAGCACATCATCTTTGAGTGGAGAATAGTGACTGTGTTCCTTTATTCTGTGTGACTGATGGCAGAGATTGTTTTTGGCAAACTTACCCTGTGGTCTTCATTTTAACTCAAGCACTTCTGCATCACTATTTCTTGTGCTTGCTTATGGCCTTGCAAGGTTTATATCCCATCCTGAATAGGAAATGAAGGGAGACATCCTGTAGAGCTGCAATCATGTGTCCTCTTCCCTCTGCTTTTGTGGTACTACTACACCAAAGGTGGGGGCAAAATACTTGCTTGACAGGTGTGCTTGTCAAATAATAAAAATTATTCCTAAACAGGAGTTCAGGGGTTGTGAAAAGAACGTGTTGAAAGAGTTATTTGCTGAATTTGGACAGTCTGTGGAGCTGGTCGAATAATGAACTGCTGAAAGGAATTTGAAGCACATGTCAATATTTGTCAGATAAATTGCTTTCAATAAATAATTTTTTCCAGGCTCTAGTCATCCCTTGGGAGACTTGGTGATGATGGCTCTAAAGCAAAGACCTTCATAAGGAGTACAGAAGCATTGTGCGTGGGGATGCTTCCAGAGGCAGTCTCCAAGGAGGGGCAGAATTTCTGACAAGGCAGACAGAGTGCAGCTTCTGCCCCATCTCACTTGTATATTCTGCTGTACAGCTCTGCTCTAAGGAAGGAAGGAAAACTGAGTTGCTTCCATCCCAGTCCGTTTGAGTAGCCACAGACTCTTTTTGGGTGTTGAGGCTGTATCTGTGTTAAATACAGAGGATTAAAACCAAAACAGTTTTATACTCTGTGAGCCTTGTTTTACCTCCAGTGACTAGATAGGTAATAAACAGAAACATTTATAATTGGTAATAGTGGCCATAACTGTTTCAGTATAGGATGGGGACACATGATTAACCCTTTGCAAGTAAACCTGTCACAGCCTAAAAAAGAACATCAAATTATAAGCAAACAAAACTGAAGAATGTCCCTGCAAATATACAAAGCAAGCTCTGAAAACAACTTTTCTTTCTTCCAAGAAGGACAGATTTCCTCTCTGGATGTAAATGGCTAAATTTGTCACACTCCCAAGTGCTGCCTTGCAGTGTGCAATCTGCTTTTGCATGCATCACTGTAAATGCTACTTGCTGCAGGCTTATGCTCTTGAGTTTCTACTTTCAGTTTCTGGATCTGCAGTGGTAGGGTGGTAGAGTAAAACTCTGTTGATATTGGATATGTCCTTCCTCAGGTGTGATCAGTCTTCAGGTTTATCATTTCACAAAGGGTCTCGCTCCAGAAACCTAAATCACACATTACAAGCTGGAGATTCAGATAACATTTTTTTTTTCCTAGGAATAACTGATTTTTGAATGACAGAAATCTGAATCCAATACATGCCTTTGTCTTTTCCATAAACGCTTTCTGTGCTAAGCAAAACTTTTTGTAAGATGTGGGCACGATTGTTTCCCACTGTAAGGAAAAGGGCATTCGTAAAGAAATACTTTTTCTCAATATGTGTAATGTGTATACTCATGCACCATATTTTATGAGAAGACCACAGTGTTATTTGATGTGGCTTTACTATGTCTCCTTCCGGATGGATTTACATGATGTCGACCTCTTCAAACTAGATTGAATCTGAGAAGAAGTGGTGATTTTATTTTATTCTTTTTTTAGAGGTAGGCCTCTGTTCTCCTTGCTTTATTTTGATTGATATTTCTGAACAGCATTTTGAAAGTTGCATATTTTACCCTTTTGAAGAAGTTATACGTTTGAGGAAGCATGTGAGCTGCTGTGTAAGCAGTCTGAGGTGCTGTTAGACTTTCTGAAGAATTTCTTATGTTGTGACCTTTCCCCCCCTCTGGACTGTAGTGGGGTAAAACAAATTCATCTTGCTCCTATCAAGAAATTTTGCAATAGTTGTGATATGTGTTGTAATGAATTTCAGTGGAAATGAACTTTATTATTTTGGATTTCATGAAAACAAATCCTGATACTTACTGCAAGCATTCACAGCATCTCATGACATGTAAGAAATGAACGTGTTGCTACTCTGAATGCTGAGTGGCTGTGTGGAGTTACTTAATATGACTTTCTTTAGAATTTGGCTCTTTGCCGTTTGCTTAGTACCTGGGAAGCTGTGAGTGGTGGTGAAAGTAAGAGTATGATTCTATGGACAATATCACACAAAACTAGTCTTTTTATTTCCACGCATTTTCTTCCAGGATTTGTTGCTTCATTATGGGTCATAAAATTATCTTAGCCTGGAGGGTTTCAGCTGAGCATATTAAGGCTTTTGCTTGAGTAAGATAGCAAGGATATGAGTAAGATAACAGGGATATGAGTAAGAATTGCAGAATGTTATCAGGTACAGGGAGAGAAGCCAAACTGTTTATTTTTATTAAAGGTTTTTAAAAGGTGAAAAGGAGTGTTCTGTAATCCTTATTGTACTGCATTTTTGCGAGTAAAAACGTATGAAATGCAAGGAACTTAAGTCCACGGTTTTCTAACCGTTTTCTGGCTGCCTAAAACAATGCCGTATGCCTGCACTGAGTTTTCTGAAATAATGTAGTTACAGTTTCTTGAGAAATGTGCATTGATGAAATCTTATTTATGCCTAAAATCTTATAATCAGAAAAAAATCCCACCATAATATATTTGCCTTATAAGTGTTTGCCCTGATCTTCAGTGCAAGGTCGCTGAGATTCAAACCAGTTGTTATATTAGGAACTTGCTACAGCTTGGATAATGACTTGTGTGCATACCATATCTAGGCTGCTTATGTTCTAAACTTCAGCTAATTTTGAGAACTGGGAATTACAATGATGGTCAAATTCTTTCAGCAAGACATGGAGTAAATGCTGGAAACCCTTGTATTTTTTTCCTCTTGTTTAACTTACCTAAAAACACCTTCACCTGTTCTGATCTTAGAAGTGCAGAGTAAAGAGCAGTGTTTACTTGCTGAAAATCCAGGAAACACTGAGTTGTTAGTCCTATTGACATCTGCCTGCCCTTATGTGCTTTAAAAATTGGATAAGGAAATGGGAATATATTGTGCTGCTCTCGGGCATTTTTTTTTAATGTGAATATCTCAGAAAATAAATCACTTCGTCCACCCTTTTTCTATGAGGAACGCAAGGATAATTCAGGCAGAATCGTAGTAGAAGCTTCAAGTAATTGAAGTTCTGCTTTATCTGTTTTTGATTCCTTAATGGACCTTCATGCCCAAAAGACTGAGATGAGATGGGTATGTTCTGATTAATGTGGACTATTTACCATTTCTGCTGATAAGCTGGGAGGATGCATTAAATCTGCCTCAGCAAGTGGCAGTGAAGTTTCAAATGGTAACGAGGACAGCTGCATCTTTCTTTGACTCCTGAAGGTCAAGCATTTCTAAATCCTTTCCCAGCTTATAAATAAGACTGCTGATGTGATTCAGTTAGTTACGGAAACTGTAACCTCAAGGATATTTTCAGCCTTTTGTGTTGGTGAAAATACTTCTGGCTGTTTTTATAATGATATTCCAGATAGTACTTTCCAATGTTTTTTGGACAGTAGCTCGTGTCAAGCCAGAGTCATATTTTGAATGAGTAGTGAGACTGCCCAGATCTTAAACTGGAAGTTAGAGTTAGAGCCAGACTCATAGGTGACAATTACACGAGGAAGAGGTGGGTCAAAAGCCCTCAGCTTCCTTAGGCTTGTGTGTTTCAGACTCTGTGGTTCAGTGCGGCTTGTGCTTGGTGTCTAAGTAACAGAAGTGATTACTTGGAAGATTACAAGCCCTTGATGTGCCTGTCAAGGTTAAGACTTTTAGCTTGATTTGTTCTCCACCCCCCACCCCCCACCCCCCAGTACTATTGAAGAGCTGTGCAAAATTTAGATCTCAAAAGCACCTGAGTATAATGCCTGTTTGAGAAGAGAGGGGAGGGAAATGGCTACTACGTTACTGCTTAAAAGGAGGGAGACTAAAAGCAGGGTCAGAGTTGCATGTAAACCTTGTAGCCAGCTTCCTCTGGTGTTACCTTCACCAGGGTCACAGCCCAGAATGCCAGTCTGTCATGCTTGCAGGACCTTGGCAGCTACTAGGGGACTCAGTGTGTGGAGCAGTGGTCACTATCCACCTACTTTTTTCCATATCTTGAGCAGCAATCTTCTATTTTGCAGATCTTGTCTGATTTTTTGTTTAAGTCTTACACCCTTTCTACCCTGGCCCCAGCTATTTCCATTTCCCCAGTGGCCGGTGAATGTTATCAGCCCCCTCTGACTCTTCCCCTTTTTCTGCTGCCTTTGCCAAAGCTGAATCTTACCTCCTCAAGGATGAGAACAGTTTCCTTGGAAAGTCTCCATTGTCTCTGCAGGATTGAGAAGCCTTGAGCTGATCCTGAGTAATGGCTTGTTTATTCAGCCCACAGATGATGACTGTGCTTACCTTAGAGAAGTGTGTACTGTAATCACTGTTGCAACTTCAATGGTACCAGCTACCTTGCTTATAAAATACTGGCATACTTGCTCTATTGTAAACTATTTTTATGCTAACACTTCTGAGAACTTAATCTGATCAGTAAAATTTCTTACTTCACTACATATTCTTTTTTTTGGAGTTTGCTCTAGTGCCATGTTCCTTCCGTGAAGGTACTCTAGCAGTTGAAGCTTTAAACAGAAGGTAAAGTATGTGACTGTTGCAGAGGTGGTCAGTGCTGCCAACCTCTTCCTGAACAACTTTCTCTCTTCTTATGTGAGCTACTTTCTGATCTGATTTGCATATTGCAAATACTTTGAGAATGTCCCTGAATTTCAGATCATGATGATTTGCTGTATGCAAATCATCAACAACCATCAAAGTTAGTTTAGTTTAGTGCTTTGTCTCTGGTAGTGGCTAGTACTAAATTTCTAACGATTTAAAAAAAAAATCACGAAGGTGTGAGACAAAACTACCTCTGTGGTTATGTCTCACTTGGATCTCTGATAACTAGATGTGGATTTGTCAGGTGATATGGGAGGCATTTGCTGATCCATCCGCAAAGTATGTTTAGCATCAATTGTAACTCTGGATAGTTTAGTTATTTCTTCTGTGTGTCATTTCCTTTTAAATTATGGTAAGTTCTTTTTTCTGTATCAGGGACTTCAAGCTAGATCTTGAGTGAAAGCACGTTTCCTTTTATCATCTACAAAATATCAGTTTATTATGTGCAAGGTCTTTTCTGTATCTAGGAAATGTGTTTTAAAGTCATGTCTTTACAGAGGCACCAAATTTATCAGACTAAGGTGCGGACAGAAAATTGTGTAATTGAAATCATCTAGAGTTCTAGTGGAAATTTGATTTGCTTTTGGGATTTTGGTATTGCTATGGGATTGAGAATACCATGGCTCCTTTTACTGGAAGTGTTCTCACTGTAAAGGTATAGACATTACAGATGAGTAGGGGTTTTTTTAATGCTAATTCCAAATAACGCCTCTCTATCCATAGTAATTTCAATCCGATATTCCAAACTCTAATTTGGGGGGGAGGGGTACATTGCTGATATTTTTAAAATTGTGTTGCATAAAAAGTTAGGGTTTTGCTAATGCACCGCTACAGACAGCAAATGCTTGGACTGTTGAATTTCCTGAACTGTCACTGAAGAAGAGTTAAATTTTCTGCATGTTATATGCTATTGAAAGGTCTTTCATGGACTTGAATAGGAAGTCTGTATCATGGGGATCTAGAAAGACTTCGGTAAACTTCAGAGATGTGCTGACATGCCATGGGTCCTCTTCACAGTAAGGTCTTGCCTTGAGCTTTTTGGCAAACTTGACAAACTATGTCAGAAGATTATGGGAGAAGTATACATCAGTACTTTGTTTTTCTGAAAGCCATTGATACAACAGAAACACACGGCCACTTTTCAGATGCCCAATGACAGTTTTCAGTGAAGAGTTGACTGCTATGCCAGCACTCCTCTGGTCCTTCACTTGTAAAACAGGAAGGCAAAGGGAGAAAAAGCCCCAGATCAAACTGGTTTTCATTTGACTCATCAAAGTGACTCAAACAACTAGATTCTTGTTGTCTTTTATTTTATAACTGTTACTTTTTGAAAGATCTTCTGAGGAAACATCTAAAGGCATGGGGAGCTATTACTTCTGAGATCTACAAATGAGTGATGTTTTCATCTGTCAGCAAAAAATCCTGACATGCTAATGTATGACCAAACTGATGTGCATCCAGCTACTGTGAAGCACAGGGCTTTACGGAAAGCCGTTCAAAGCACACTGAAAAGACACCTGCTGGTCAGTGCTCAGATTTAATCAATTGGCCAAGTCATTGTTGCTGAGTTCCTGCTGTGTGCACATTCTGTACACCACCCCGGCCAAAATTGGGATTGTCTTTGCTCAGCAGGTGTTTTGCCAGCAGAACTGAATGGCAAATATCCCCTCAAGCAAGCTATAGATGTCCTAGTAAATGTCAATGACATAATTTATGAATAGGGTTAATTAATCAGTTGGGGCTAATAACACAATAGACCTTCAACTGAGTTAATAAAAATGTGGTTTTGTAAGGCTGTCTGTACACTTCTGTATAAGTTACATAGACGGTGGGTCAGTATGAGGTCTGTGCCTTGTAGAGCACATACAAAGCTCTTCTTTTGGTCCAAGGAATTCAGTCACTTTTAGAAATTAAATTCAGAGCCTCCACTACAAAGATTGCTTATGTTCCCTGGCTTACGGAGAATCAGACCAGGGGCAGAGGGAGACACCCTGCTGGTGCACCATGTTATGCTGTAGAAGAAAGTGTTTGCAGGTGATAAAGGATTACTAATGATAGCTGGAGGGCTGAGGAGACTAAAGTCCCTACAATTCACCGGCTCTGAATTGAATGTAAAGAGACCAGTGCAGCACGTCCACATGTTTATAAGGAAGGCACTGCAATTTTGAGCTCGAGATCTTTTGTTTTAAGAAACTAGGAGTTTCACAACAAAATCTGCAAGATACCTGTCGTCCCCCAAGGAAATGCAGAATGAATCACGTAGAAATATTCAGTGTAGGCAGTATAGCTAATTGGATAAGTAAAAAAACAAACACCGAAGCTCATAGCACTATGGGAGAAAAGCACACAGCTCCCTTAATTTTGGTGGTAAACCTCTTCTCTTGATGTTTTGGTTGTGTTGTGGCTTTTTTTGTGGGGGGTTTTGGTTGGTTTTTTTTTTGTTGTTTACACCGTGATTAACTCTTCTAGGTTGTTAGTGTTGGTTTGCAGTGTGACTGGAAATATGGCATGGCATTTGTGTGAGGAAAATGGGTATTTAAATTATGGTATTTATATTTGTATCTGATATTATGTTTTAATCTATTTATAGACAGTTACACTGTTACATGTCACATTATCTTGGTTTACTATGGTCTCCCTTTGTAATGACCTGCTACACTTGATTTTTTGAGTAGATGCGGGTGTATGTCAAGATACAAATCGGATGCCTTCATGATAAGGACCTGAGACAGATTTCTTACAGTGCTGATCTTGGTGAATGTGTTACTTCAGATAAGAGAGGCAGATGAGGGTAGGGTTGGTTTTCCTCCCTGGACATCTTGTATATTATCTCCTTTGTTAATCTTGCCAGGGAGGCAGGAATGTGCACAGAACATTCCTGGCTGGGTCTACCAGGTTGTCTGCTTGCAGTCACAGGCTGGTAAGCACAGAAGAACAGGACAGCACCCTGAAGATGGGGTGAAGAACACTGTGCTGTGGGCCACTACTCCTGAGCTGTGGAGAGGCAAAGATTGTGTTTAACTGTTTTTTGCCATGCTGGTTTTCAGGGTGCTGTATAGGACTCTTCTATAGCCCAGTGATGAAGTGTATCCACATTGCTTCCAGTTGCCAGTCCACCTTTCTCACTCCACTCCTTACTGTAGTTTAAGACCAGTTGAGTCCTCCCAGCCTCTCCTTCTTCCTACAAATACAGAGTAGAGGTGCAAGTCATGGAGATGAGAACTGATATGCTTTTGTCACTTTCTTAGTTGTATACTGTTTTAAATGTAGTGTGGAAAAGAACAAGGCATACAGCTGCCCGCCAGCTGTCATTAAATGTTGAGATAACTGAAAAAGAGCTGTCAGTCATTACTGTGAATACATGTAAAATGTTGTTGGGTGTCCATGTTGATGTGATCTTCCCTTTAACCCACTTAAAATGAAGCTTCTGATACTCTGCTGTATTAGACAATTATGGATGCTGCAGCAGATCTTTTCTTCTCCTGGTTGACAAGGAGGAACACTTACGTGTCCTGGGACTGTAATGTGCCAGAAGAATTGGAGACAAAGATCGAGCAAGACCAAACGTAGATTGTGTGCGCACCATGCCTTTAAAATGCAGGACAGATATTCTTTATGGGGAACTAAGGATAGTTAAACCTATTAGGCCAGATATTGATGCTCTCATATAACTTTGCACAGAGGAGCAAATTTATGTAAGGGTGAATGTAGTAGGGATCAGGTTTGAGAGCTTTGGTTTCAATATGCATAGTGTCTGTTATTAAAATGTATTTCTTTAGCTGTCAAGTGATTTCCTCATTTTGTAACTGGAGTTACAGCTCCTGTCAGAACTGTCATGCAATTGTATTTTATGTCTTTTACAAAGGTAGTCTGATAAAAATTGAGATGTACAATTATTTTGGGTGTTTTAATTTTCCTCTTTCCATCCTCTGGTGATCTAAGCTCTGTAAATGTTGGCTGTTAAGTGCTATATGAAATAAAGACAGGCAGTACAAAACATCAGGGGTTGTTTTTTTATATAGCTATTTCTATATTACAAAATTTAAATGTTTCTTCAATTAATACTTTTCTGCAAGCCAAAGACTGCACATAAATAGCTAATTTGCTGTACTTTTCAAATTCAAGTAAAGGCTGTGGGAACTCTATGGCTTCTTCTTGCCAGTTCCAAGAGTTCATGTCACTGTTTCTTTTTCACACATTGAATTTGTAATCACAGGTAAATGCAGACATATGACCAAAGTTAACTTATCCTGATCTGTAAAACCTACCTCTCAGAAGTAATTTGACTATTGAGTTGTCTTGTAGCTTTTTTAATTCTATAGGAAAAAGATGATATCAGTGTTGCATCTCAGAAACCTTTATAATGACAAATGAAAAGAGTAATATCAGTTCCTTCAGCTGTGAATTTCCTGATGGCAGTAATGCAAGCTGAGCAATAATATTAACTCTTTTTCATCTTTATTTTTGGTGTGTAACTTCTTTTGGATTTGATACTCCATTTATAGCTTTGGCAGAAGGTTGAACACACTTATCACACCTCATTGGTTGCACATTTTACCCTTGGAAAGATTGTTAAGAGTCTTTTTTCTTATTGATTCACAAGCTGAGCAATTTCAGTTTTTTGTTTTCGTACTTTGACCTCTAACCCTGGGATCCATTAGGACACCGAGCCAGCAAGGTGTAGACACATCAACTACAGAGGTAAAGAACTAAAATGGCACTGTCTCCAGCAAGGGATGCATTAATAGATCTGAATTCAAACATAGAAAAGGCATTTTTTTTCCTGCTGGGAAGCAGAGTCCTCAAGAGAGTCATCTCAGACTGAAGAACATGATATGAAAATCAATAAAGGCCCTATTGTGCTGGTGATGTGTCCGGGAAGTGTCATTTTATATCTTGTTAGTGGATATCTAAAGGAAGTTAAAGCTACTTTGCTCATAATAATTGGATAAATCCTCTTTCATCAGTGGTCTATTTTGCTGTTCAAAGTAAAAGTGAAAAACGGTGGAGAGTCCAGTTTGAAACTGGATATGATGAGACTGAATGAAGACAATGGCTCTTATGGGTGGGTTTTTTTTTTTTCGTTAGACTGATACTGTTTCCAGAACTGATTTCCAGCTCTGTTTTTCAATCAGACATATAAAAAAGTAATTAAAAATAGAAGGCTTTCTTCTGTCTGTTTAACTGGAAGAAAACTCTGCTCTTGACATTTTTACTATATTAATGCTCCAGACAAACTGTAAATGTACCATTTGCTTTATTGCAGTGGATGAAGGAATTACAGTTCTTGGTTAAGTTTATCTGCATTATTAATGCTGTAGGCTGGATAAACTCAAATGATAGAAATGATGACTGTATGCACAGCACTGTATATATCTGTGGCCTTGCAAAATTAGCAATGAATATGGTAATATTATTATAGAAGTTTCATTTACGTTATTGATTTAAAAAACCCCATGCAGTTGGCAGAAGGAAGAATTTGAGCTAGGGAAGAAAAAGGAAGAGAGTGATTGCCTGTACTGCTACTCAGTTTTTCAGTTTCTACCCTTAGGTAACTGGCATTCTGCAGTTGCCATTCAATGTTATCATTTGAAATCATATATGTGAAACAAAATTGAGACTTTTTCCTTCTGTGTCTTTCAAGCCAGATTACTGTTCATTTAAACATGTGTAATTACAGGGGTAGGAGTTGACTGAATATTAAAAGGCACCGAGTAATTCTATGTGTAAATTTTCCTGGTGGCAGACTTTGTAAAGGCACTGCTCTCTTCTCTGCTTTCTCTGTGCGCCACAGGGAAAAAAATGTATGAGAGCTGAGTAGTCTTTCTTCCTCTCTGTGAAGTTTGGTTGGTATGTCTGTGTCATGAGCTGCTTCCCTTCGCAACTCTCTGAGTGGTTACATTTGCCTTGTTGGGACTGTGTGAAACTCTGCATATTTGCAAAACACTTATTCCTCCTATCAAATGCATTCAATGACCTTCTTTTTGTTTGTCTTCTTAGTCCTTCCCTTTTACCCAGTAGCTTTTAACTTAGTTTCTTAATGAAACTGAAGGTTTCCCAATCAGTTTGGTTTTTGGACCATCCTCATTGTAAGATTCAGTAACTTTGTCTCTCGACCTCATCTTCATGCTTTGCATTGCTGTTTAAAGGTAGTGCTTCCCTCCACTGAGATTGCATGATGGCTTTTTTGTGTTTGCTTGGTTTCATTCAAATATGTGAAGAAAGATGTAAAACAAGAAGCTCCTCTTTTCTAGCTAAGAACTTTTCTAGCAAGGTAGAAAGAAAGTGTTCTACCCGCTGGGCTGTTGAGTGGATCAGTGGTGCAAGAGGAAAGGCAGAAAAACCGACCTTTCCCCTTACAGTGTCAGCTTTGATTTTTTTCCTGATTGGTGTGATACACTGTTTATTGTGCGAGTACATCAGGAGGCAAAATCAATGCTAAGGAACAGTGGTGTTTCCATGTTTAACACCCCCACACCCCCAACGCACATGCACTTTTTCGCAGTGGAGGTGTTAGGCTCATCAGTGGTTGTGAGATAATCTCTGTCAGCACCCCCACATATTATTTATTTTCTTATTATTAAAGCAGTCTTAATAATTTCCATGAAATTTCTACTGAAAACAAGGAAGTTCCACAAGTGAAAGACCTGGCTGCAACAGAAGTTTTTGCTTTAGTAGCATTTGACCTCATGTTGTTGATTAGGGTGAAATACAATGACAATTAGGACCATCTTCATTTCTAGGGTTTTGTTAAAGGCATATGGGACCAGAAGGCTTGATACAAGGCCTGACTACTAGAGATAGATATATAAGCCTGCTGCAGTTAAAAAGATAAACCTCCAACAGGCTTTGAATGAATGTTTTCAGCCTTTAATAGCAGTATTGTGAGTGCAGCGTGGATGGCTTTTGCTAACTACCTCCAATCTTGCCAGACTGTATTCTGCAAGAGCAGTGGTTACGTGACTACCACTGGCAGTGTGAAACTACTATAAATTTTAGATGTGATCTCCCAAAAAGTGTATTTACCAAGTACAGTAACTCCTGCTATTTTTGCTGTCATTGTAAATATCCAGTCCCTTTGAGAAACTTGATACGTTGGTGACCTTTTATAGGAAGACATTTTCCTGCAAGTTCCTCTTCATTACAGTTGCAGGTGTGTATATATGTATCTTTCACTCATGTCTGTGTGCATGCAAAATTTCTGCTTTCTTACTGCAGCAGTATAGAACAGGTCAGAGGTTACTTCTACGCCACAAAATACTGTTCCCACTTTTACTCTTGTACGTCTCATCTCTTTCACACAAATTCATTTCAACAATAGAGCTCAGTTAACATCTGCTATTAAATTTCTGTTCTTGAATTTAAATGACTGTCTTAAATCTCATTAATTTGAATAATGCATTTTATTAAAATTGGACTCTAAATTCAGCGCTATGGGTGCAATGTTAGCCTCCTTATTTCTCCCTTCACCTTACTCATTGGAGGAAAATAGCTGCAATAGTACTTTGGATACTGCTTTAAAGAATATTTTCCCTAATAGTTGATTGTGCTTGGTTGACTCCAGTTAGCAGCTAAGCACCGACCCAGCTGCTTGCTCACTTCCCCCAGCAGCATAAGGGAGGGAATCATGCAAAATTGAGAAAATATGTGGGTCAAGATAAAGTTAGTTTAATAATTGAGGGAAAGAGGAAGAGAAACAAACAAACCTGAAAGTAATGCAAAGGCAACCACCACCTCCCACAAGTAGACCAATCCCCAGCCAGTCTCTGAGCAACGGCTACCTTCCCAAATCTGCCTTCCCCTTAGTTCTTATTGTTGAGTATGACATTATATGGCATGGAATATCGCTTTGGTTGATCTGGGTCAGCTGTCTCGTTTGTGTCCCATCACAGCTTCTTGCCCACCCCTGGCCTGCTCTCTGGAAGGGACAAGAGTGGAGGGAAAAGAGAAAGCCTTGATGCTCTGCAAGTAGTGCTCAGCAATAGCCAAAACACTGGGGTGTTTTCAGCACTGTCTTAGTCACAAATCCGAAACACAGCACCACATGCACTACTATGAGGAAAATTAAGTCCATCTCAGTTAGATCCAGTAAATTGATACAATTACAAGATTACATTCTGACTTTCTGAACTTCTTGTTTCTTTGATGTGTGCCCCCTGCCTGTCCCTGAAGAAGGAAAAATAAAATAAAAAGTGACTTTCATAGAGTTTGGCTGCCTTTTTCATGAATGCACTGGACAGTCAAGAGATTGTAAGTTCAGGTAAGTTTATTTTAATAAGGGGATGTGGCTTCTCTCTTTTCACTCCTTTCCCCCTCATCTGGGCCTGTAAAGTGTAGAACCTCCTTAAAATCCTGCTTTTATCCTGAGATCCTTTCAGAGTCTGAAGAAAGAAGGACATTTTAGTCAGTCTTTCACCAGTGTTTCATTCATTCTCTCCTCCTCAGAAGCAAATACTATCTCCCAGTGCTCTTTAAAGTAGTAAATGGACAATGGGGGTTAAACTGGCTGGCTGAGAACAGAGCTGCATCTTTTATTACCTTTACAGGTCTGTTATACTACTGATGCTGCCAGAAATACTTCTTTACATTCGTGTTCACCATGATGAATCCCCTTGGAGGAGATAACCAGTACAAGTGAAATCACCAGCAGTTCAGCATAAAATCAGGGCCAGAGTTTTTGCAGAGCATGTAATAATTTTGTGTTAAGACCCTGTTCAGCACAGACCTGTGCTGGTCAAAAATGATTTGCATGATGTTTTTAAGGAAAAGATATTTCTTTGCAGGGGGGATCTGTGTGTCAAACCAATCCACACATCTCTTCTTAAGACTGCCAAAGGATAGAGTCTCCCATGTCAGGAGAGAGAGAGATTTCTTTATGGATCTGAAGCTCGTTTCTAGGTTTTGCCTACAAAAAACCCAGCCAAATAAGACTAAAACAAAACACCAAAACAGACAAAATACCCCCAAACCCCTGAACGCAATGATTCCTCTGTAGTGTATTCATTAACAGAATACTGTTCCTCCTAAATTAAGTGTCTTGGAGCCATATTTTCATTTCAGATCTTGGAAAATGAGCAGTTAATGATAACAACAAGCTGCACAGGGCCAGGCTGATGCCTTGGTGTAATGGAACAGCTGATAGGTGATCCAGTGCACCAGGTGCTTGCATCTAAAATAAATCCATGTGAAAAATGGTAATAATTTCGGCTATTTGTCATGCACTTTCTTACAGGGAGAGAGTAACTGCTTTTTTGTCTATGATACCTTTTTTTTTAAAAAGTGTACTAAATAGTATGTTTCAGTTGTATGTTTTCTGTATAGGCAAACAGTATGTCTTGGAATAGAAACCAGAGACAAAGGAATTTGTTACAGTGATATTAAGAATAGATAAGAGCAGTCTGGATTCATTCTGCGTATCTTCATTTGTCATTGCTTTGATATCTATTCTGGTCATTATGAGCGAAAGTATTTAATTGCATTTTCATAAGTTGTCTAGAATATTACCTTTTAGCAATTGCTTAAGTATTGCTTTTGTACTAGAGAAATGGGAAATGAAGTTGAGCATTGAAACTTTTTCAAAGCTCTGTCTCTAAACTATAGTATTTCAGTTGTATGGCAAAGGAGTTCTGCAATAACCAGACAGACTGTAAAATGTAAATATAAAGTAGAGCAACAAAAATTTAACTCAACTGTTACTGACAATAAAGCAAGCATAGCCTGGTATATAGAGAAGAGAATTGGGAATTGGAAAATCTCTTTGCTACCTCCCCCTGAGAAAACCTTTTTTAATTCCTGGCAGTTTATCTGTTAAAGAAAAGTATTGGTTGACTCTTCCTGGAACTTTTAAGAATGTGAATCTTGTGCTGTCTGTGCTCCTGGGGCATGTCCACAGCTATAACAAGATATGAGAGGAATCCTTCTGGACCTTGGTCTTGTCTCTCATCAACAACTGAAGCGTAGTTGCAGGTTTTTATGGTGTGAATGAGCTGCACAAAGGTGCAGAAACAGGTTTCTGGCTTACTTTGGTAGACTCCGAGTCTGTCAGTCTCCTGCCGAGCATTGAAGGGCCCCAGGTGAATTCTGTAGAAATAAATGGGGCTGCCTGCTAATCCCACCCTTCCTCAACTGCTGTCATTTTGGGGAACCCCAAGCTTCTTTTGGGGCATCCTGCTGGGAGATTTATTCTGTAGGTGATGAACAGGTTTTGAGGTTAGTAGTGCTGAGTACGGTATTACTGGTAGTGTGTATGTTGTTCTACTTGTCTCAATCTCATTCTTTATGCGTCCATGACTCCAGTGTCACTTGATTGCCAGTATTTTTTTTAGTGTGAAAATAAGTTGCTGCTTTTGGAAGAAGGTATTCATTCTCATTTAATTCAGTATGTCTAATGTAAATTCTTGGTTACTTCAGGCTGAGGTTTTTGGGCTGTGAAATGGGAGTCTGTGATTTAACGTAAATTTAATTATTAGTAGTTATGTCTTGCTCTTAGCAATGAATGGGAATGCTAAATATATGAGAAACTTTCTGCAATAGACTTTACAAGTTGGGGAAAAGAGTTTGGCTTTGGTTCAAGCATTTGCAACCAACCTTTTCATAAATTTGCTCATCGCTTTGGTTTTATTGGAGGCACTTGAGAAATGTCCTTTGACTTTCCATGGGCAATTTACTCTAAAAAAAAAAAAACCAAAAAAAACCCAAACCCAGTCATTGATGGACTGTAAAGTTGGTCCAGCATTTGGCGACTTTTTTCTTTTTTTAATGTAGTGTAGTGTAGAAATGGCTTTTACTGCTTTGCTATTAGTACTGCCTGCACAAGTCATTGGAACATCAGCCGCTGTTTCTGCATCTCCCCAGCATTTGAAGGGGAACACAACTTAAAAGGCAAAGAAATGCAGAATTCAGGATACAGAACTTACAGAACTCTGAAATATAGAACCTCTGTAGAGGTGTTTTTATAAAGGCTTTTGGAGTTAACTATATTATCCCTATATACAGAGATAAAATCAAATGAAACTGTGTACTACATGTGAAGTAGTAGGGAGACATTATTAAAATAAATAGTTGATTCTTTAACCCTCAATTTAAAGCTCCTACAGGAAGAAGAGAGAGTGGCAAGTAACACAAGCTGTACAAACAACAGAAGGTGGTACTCCCTATTTGACTATGTAATGGATAAGTTGGGATTTGTGGAGGCTTGCTACTTTTTACCTTAATTACTTTCTTTTTTCATATGTTGGAGCAGCCACGCTCAAGCTAGGTTGTTATCAGATCACAATGTAAATTATGAAAAATCAAAACTTTCCTGGTTTGACTATTCAAAGATGTCAGAGCATGTGTTCTATCTGTAGAACAAAGGTCCTCTGCAAGAATTGAAAACACCTTAAGGTAGTGATGAAAGAGAGAGAAACTGGCCCCAGAATTTAGACTACAAAAGTGTTATATGAATATATAAGCTACATTTCCTTAGACGCATGTATTAGAACTGTTAGTTTGTTTTGTCTTCTTGGAAGAAAAGGACAGTTTTACAATGGTGAGGTTTTTTTATTCCTGTTCTCTTCCAGTATGTGCTTTCTGTATTGCTGTGCTGTCATCTTAGACAGGAAACTAGAGCATCGAGCTTCCCTGCTGGTTGTCCAGGATTTAAGGTAAAAACCTGCTTTAAGGTCATACTTTCTTGTTTTCTTTTAATCTCTCCTACTGGAAGGAAACAATATGGAGTTATACCAGAAATATTTTACTTGGGCCTGAGTTTTTAGCTAATAACACTAATAGATGCTTCAAATTAGCTATACTGTGAGTTCTGCACCAGCTGGATACATTGGAGCCAATGCATTCCAAATAGACAACAAGTGGTTGGGCAGAAAGGACCCTGATATTACTTTTCTCTGCCTTTGGTTTCTGAATCTTTCCTTAATCCTAAAACTATTGATTACTAAATCTCTCACCCCCTCCTACCAAGGGCACAGGTAAGACCTTCCATAATATTTCTTACCACCTGAGAGGCCTGACCTAGAGCCAAAGAATGATATGCATTTTGGACTATTGACTGCAAAAGGCTTTAGATCAATCCCAAATGTGGGGCTTAAAAATGACCCTCCGTGTTTAGGATGCTTAGAGTTTTGATGGGTAATCTTTGCTTGATGTGATGGCCATGTTTAAGACAGTGTCAGTCTGCAAGAAGTATAGACTGAATTAGCCTCTGGAAAAGAGAGAAAAGATCTCAGTAAAGCTGTTCATAGTGGTGGAAGATGAGAACGTGTAGTGTAACCATTTATATCAAAATCTATAAATACTGCTTTTGCAATTCTTGAAAGAGATTCCAAAAATTGTTTCGTAAGTCTTACAGCTAATTATCCCATTCCAGTGAAACTCTTCTTATTTCTGGGATTATTAAAAGGGGAAGCAGGGTGAAATCCTAAAAATGTTTTGAGGTTGTAAGCTTTTTTTCATTGTACTTCTTTCTATTGATGATAAAATTTATATATAATTGTATTTATATGTTTTGTTATCATGGGCTCTGTCTAACCTACGATGTCCTAGTGGTGTGGAAGTCCCTGGTTGAGGGCAGTTAAACTTTTCTTCTTAGTTTGAATGAACACAAAAAAGATTTCATTTACATTCCAAGACTTACTATAGAGGCAGAGATCCCTGTGTAGTTAATAAAGAAAAGGTATTCCCCCAAACAGCAGTTATGAGCAGAAGCTTCCTGTCAGGGCTCCACACTGGCCTTTCATTTGCTGTCGTAAAACCGTACAGTGTGATTAACTCTTCTCTCCCCAAGATTGGTTTGTTTTGTCAGTGAATTCTGGTTTTAACTTCTAGGTCAGAGAACACAGTACTGCCTGCTCTCAGTAGCTTAGAAATATGGAGGGAAGATTCCATGTTACTTCGAGTACAGATAATCATTTCAATGGTCAGGCCACAAAATGTGTTATTTCATTAGAAGCTTACAAAAGATAAATATGTATGTTTTTTTGGAAGAAAACATTGTCATGTGAATACATGGTGCTATAAGCTTAATGTCTGTGAAACTGATATATGAACCTCCCTGACTGATAATTTCATTCTTTTAAACAATGTTAGATGTTCAATATAAAATAGGATTCACCTACCTTACTAACTAGTGATGAGATATCCCTGAATTTCTTCATGAAGACTTTTTGTGTGCAGGAAGTTACTTGCCCGCCCACTCTGAGGCTGTAAACCTAGTTAGTCTACTTAATCAATTAGTGTCTTCTAAAAGCTGACATATCAACAAACAGAATGAAACTACTGAAACTAGGATGAAACTAGTAAGTGAAATAGTAAGTGAAAAGAACAAGAAAAACAGACATACCTAGATTGTCCCTGTCTGGGTCTGAGGGTTCTGAGTAGGTCAAAATGGTACCTCAGAGTATTTTCATGTGTTATCACTATGCCACAGCCATATAAACACATCAGCAGTTTAACTGTAGTTTTTGTATAAACAGACATTGCATTAGTGTTAACATATTGTCTTGACTGCATGTGCTATTCTAAAAAGATGAAATGGCAGTTTTTAAAAAAAGCATTAGAATTTACACAATGTTGAATTTATAGCCAACTGTTTGTTTATTTCATCCTTGAAATTTACTGTGCATCACACATAAGGCATTGATGGACTAATCTCAGCCAACCAGCAAATAAACTCATTGAAAAAGGAGCTGAGGTTCTGCATCAGTAAACTTGCTCCAGTATTCTCTATGTCAGTAGACAGATCTGCAGAATTTTGAAGGACAGTAAAAAAACTTGGAAGCTAGCAAAATTATAGTTCAGCAAGAAATTATCCTAAATATTTTGGTCTTTATTTTAGTTATTTCTTTAAAAAAAAAAAAATCATTGGAGAGGTGGCAAAACACTTCACAGAGATTTGGAATCTCACTTAAGTTAGTAGTTTGCGTTTCCATTTTTCATTATTCAGTAAATTCTGATAAAGAACACAACCTCTAAGCTCTAGAGAAATATACTTGGACATATTTAGCTTTACTACACTTATTCTAGGTAATTTTTCAAAAAGCTTATATGTGGCTTGATTTACATGCTATGACAGTCTGTACTTTTTCAGGAGAAGGTTGATGCTTTTTACTGTTTTGTGGAGTGTTGACTATTGGTCAGTTTTCTAGGTGAGGAAAGCTTGCCAGCTTCTTCAGTTGTCAAGGGGTTTTCATTTGTTTCCTGATATTTTAGTAAATGCAGATTTAAATTCTGTGAAATTCTGTTCCAGCCAGCAGGAGGCAGCCAGGAAGAATGTGGAAGAGAAGTCATGCCATGGCATTGAGACAGGTCAGCGGAAATCTTGTGTAAGAGGATTTTCTGTATTGTGTATTCTTATATAGTTATCATAAAATGTGTAGGAGCTGTGGCTCAATTTTTATTTCAGCCACATTATTACTGTATTTATAAGGTCCTAAGTAAATATCAGAACATGCCTCTGTGTTTCTAGCCAGTTCTGCAATGTCTAACACCAACCTACTATTGGGAATTTATTCAAATTCCACAAGTGACCTGTGATTTGTACTATATGCTTACTGAGTCTCAACTTATAGGCACAAAAGAGCCCTTCAATTTACCTGTCATGAATTTTGTACGTAGTCTGTGAATCACAAAATTACCACTGTGTCAAATTGTTAGCTGACACTTTAAAAAAAAAAAAAAAAAAAAAAAATCCATTTCCCGTTAGCCCTAATCTCCTGCTTTTCCCTGATTGTATTGGCACTTGCAGGCTCTGATCTAATGCGGAGTTAGTGCTGTGGAGCTGTTGTGAGTACATATATGTATGTTTTAAAATTCCATTGCACAGGGCATACTCTGTTGCACAATATGGATTCATGATTAAGCAGGAGTTAAAGAGGCAGCCCAGTGTGCTAAGCTGGTTGTGTACTTCATCCCCTGTAACACCAAAGATGTATTAATCCTCATAACAACTCTCAGATCTAAGCATTATTCTCCAGTTCGCTTGGCCAGTATTTTATCCTGTCTTCTGAGGGGAGAACCTATTATTCATTTTAAGTAGTGGCATATGCTCTCAATAGTCCAGATGCAGGTCTGATTTTCAGGATGAACAAAAATGTACATTCTGTCCAGTTCACCAAACAACTGCTATCTTACTGATGTTATATAGCATTTTTTCTTCTAAACACTGTTAATGAAAAGAATAGGACAGTTTGTAAAGAAAAATGCTATTGAAATGTTTAGTATTTCCTATCCAGTAATTATAGATGCCTCCCAACACAAAGTAAGGGATTCTTCCCCCAAAAAGTGGTAGGAAAGGCAGGAAAAAAAAAATTAAAAAAAAAAAAGAAATCCCCCAACAGTCAGGACCTTCTTGAAATGGGGAAAAGATACTATTTTGGAGCAGTTGATCTCCATGGAAACTTTTTGACTCCTTCTATTTAATGGTTTATAAACAATTAAGGCACTACAATTTTGGGATAATACTTCATCTTGAAGTTACTTAACAGTAGAAGCATACTGATGTGTGTACTACATACCCTAGGATGGAGAAGTCTTAACATTGTTTTAGAGGTTTAGATTCTATCAAGCAACTCCTGTTACATGAAATGACTTGAAGGCATTAAGAAGAAGGTCCATGTTGTTGGAGGAACCACTCCTCATGATATCTAGTAAGCTTTAGATTGTGGATTTTGTGTCAAAGTTGAAAGGATTCCTTGGAAATTATTTCATGAAATAACGGTATTTAGACCATGTTTCTCATTCTGTATTTTGTACTGCTGTACTGCAAAGGTAACAGCAGGATCATGACATTCAGGTGCCTGCATCTTTGGGGCCCTGCATCTTTGGGGCTTTAGCAAATCTTTCTGGCACACTGGTAATTCAGGAGTTGCCTGCATTATCTAAGTGTTAATTATACTAGTTAATACCTGGACATCAGCATAGCTTTAAAGGACTTTTAAAGACAGTGAGAGAGGGCTATTGGCGCAAGTGGATGTTTGAAACACTACCACTGCTAAAGCAGTGAGGTTGAGAAAACATCTTCACATGTTTTGTATCAAAACCTCTGGAGGTCTGAGGGACTGCATTATTTACTATGTCTAGGTAAAAATCTGAAAAGCCATACATACATTTTTACACTTGCTGGGTCACGTAAATCCCCCTCATGCCCTAAGATAAAGACATAAGTTTAACACAACCCATATGCTTTGGCTACTTCTCAACGAAAAGGACATGGAAATTTTATTCAGCTTAACTTTCCATTAGCTCTGCTGTGAAATCTATGCCATGTTGGTTTTAATGACATAAAGTGCATCAGAGTTAAGGAAGAAAAACTATTTTACCTAAGAATTAGTTCCAGTTTGTGGCAGAAACAAAGAAACCTAAGTGCAACTTGGGACCCTCTAGCTAGGCTTGATTTAGGAGTTTTCTTGTTATTACAGGCTTCCAGTTATAGGAAGAGGAAGACTTCTGTTAGGAATAGATCAGGTTTTTCCAGCTCAGGTTGTTGTAGTAACAGAGTTGGGGTTGTTCAGTCTGGAGAAGAGAAAGCTCCAGGGAGACCTTGTAGCAGCCTTCCAGTACCTAAAGGGGGCCTACAGGAAAGATGGGGAGGGACTCTTTATCAGGGAGTGTAGTGATAGGACAAGGGGGAATGGTTTTAAACTAAAGAGGTTAGATTTAGATTAGGTATTAGGAAGAAATTCTTTACTGTCAGGGTGGTGAGACACTGAACAGGCTGCCTAGGGCATTTGTGGATGTCCCATCCCTGGAAGTGTTCAAGGCCAGGTTGGATGGGGCTTTGAGTAACCTGGTCTAGCAAGGTGTCCCTGCCCATGTCAGAGGGGTTGGAACTAGATGATTTTTAATGTCCCTTCCAACTCTAACCATTCTATGATTCTATATTATGATTTTTCATTGAGTTCCACTTTCTGTAGTCAAGAGTGTAAGAATTGCTACTGTCATTTGAAAAAATCTTTCTTTCTTGGTTGTAGATAAAACCTTGTAAAGCATATTAAAAAGTGAAAAAAAGTATGTTTTATTTTAACCTCTAATGAAGGCATATGGTTAGCAAGTTTGTTTGTTATCAAGTTTTTAATAAAAAGTAGGTCTTGTGTATTTTTGGTATCCATAATGCAGCTTTTTAGGGGAAGTTCTAGCCTTTGAAGAACCAGGAGGCGGGGCGAAGTTCAGATTGTTGGTGTAATATCATCTGCAATCTCCTCACAGGGAAGGAATGACTTTGTTATGGTTATTCAGTGCTGTAACTTTTCTAATGTTAATGCATAGCTTAAATACTTGCTTTGGGAATGACTAATAAGAGATAGAACAGAATAATATGCAGGGATGTTCTGTCCTGTGCCAGTGCACAATCACTTGTATGAATGTACAGAACCATTGAGCAAAAGGCATATGGACATTCTAGCAGGAGTGATTACTCAAAGAGGTGGTTTATTAGAAGATGTAGGCTTTGCTGTATTTAGGGGGCTTACTGGGAAAGTATCATAAGTGTAAATGAAGTAAGAAGGAATCATAGAATGGTTTAGGTTGGAAGGGACCCTAAAGATCATGTAGTTCCAGCCTCCCTGCCATGGGCAGGGACACCTTCCACTAGACCAGGTTACTCAAAGCCCCATCCAACCTGGCCTTGAACACTTCCAGGGATGGGGCATCCACAGCTTCCCTGGGCAACTTGTTCCAATGCCTCACCACCCTCAAGGAAGGTTAGCAGGGATACAGGAACAGTACTTCAGTGCTGCAAACAGATTAGAAGTGGGCTGAATCTTTGTGGAATGTGATAAACACTGAAGATGGGTGGCAAAGATGAGACGACAAGTAAAAACCTACTTTTTAGTAAGTTGCTTGATCTGAAATATTTTGTGAACAAAAAGAATAATAAAAGTATCTGTGATTAAATTAGAAAAGATACTTTAGTTGTTACATGGGAACATATCTGAAACCCACCTTTTTTGTTTCTGTAGAAGGATGAAAACCAGCCATGTACGGGCTGCTAGCCTCACTGGATTTGCCAGCTTTATCATTTAGGCATTTTAGTCTGTGGAACCAATTTTGGAATGATGGTCCATTAGCATGAGGCAGAGCTTGCCTGCAGCCCCCAAGGAGCCAGGTGAGCTGTTGTGATATACAAATCGCGTCAGCCTCTGCTGACAGTAACAGCCAGGACTCTTCTGGAGATGGAGACTTTATTCCAAACCAGCACATCTAGATCATACTGATCTTTTTAGGAGAGGACATAAAGATCATTTTACGTTACAACTTTCTTGATAATATTACAAAACAGAAGAGTAAGCAAATAGTATTTAGTCAGGAAGTATGTTTCCTGTTTTATATGCTTTGCAAGACTAAGGTAGTTTTTGGAATCTGGATGACTTGACTCTCGCATACTGATTGAAATTTTACACTTTGGGCACAGTTTTTAAGCTCCTTTTAAAAATTAATATGGCAGAAGGTAAAGGAACATAATTTCGATACCGGTCTCAAGTTTTGTTTTGTTTTAGATGAGTGTGGAGTTACTGTTGAGAACATTTCAAAAGCATTTTCAAAACAAACAAATGTAATACGTAGAAAGCAAGCACAATGCCCAGATGTGAAATGAAAGCAGAAGCTGATGAGTACAAATAGAAGGGAGTCATGCTGATATTACAGACTATGCCAGCCATAGCCCATTTGGAAGACTGTGTTCACATCTGCTTACAGTGCTGCAAAGAAAAGAAAAGGTAAAAAGGATTATAGCACTTACAAATATAGTAGTACAGAGAAGGTCAGAGTCCTGATCCCAGTATCAAAGAAAAGAAGCTATGATGGTAGGACAGAAAACTTTATCCTCCATGCAATCTAAGAAGCAGAAGTTTTAGCAACTATAATTGTTTTGAATTGCCTTGTGTACCAAATAGCAACAATTAGGCATAATTCATTAAACATAATTTGGCCTTAGATCAGATGTGATAAGGAGTAAGAGGTCAATAACAGTGAGAGGTATTCCTGTACACAGAAGTACACATAAGTCCTTTTCTTGGTTCCCTCCATGGCTGAAACACGTATGTAAACACTTTGGAGTGGTGGGGGGTGAGGAAAGAAATCAAAAGGGAAAACAAGCATTCTCCTGCTCTAAAGAAAACAGCACTAAATGACTGAAAATGAGACAATCTCAGTGGACCAAATAAATTCACCTCCCCATCAGTATTGCATGTTTATAAAGTTGATGCTTTGTGAAAATGCACCACAATTCAGCCAGTGTTTTAAGAAAGGAAAAGCAAAAAACAGTCTTGGGACAGTTTGATTTTTGGAGGTGGTTGTTGAGGTAATTGCCCATTTCTGGTATGTTTTGTGTCCCTCCTGCCTGCACCAGCCCAGCTGCACAAACAACTTCAACCCAGGCTGGTAGAGATGTAGAGGTCTCTGAGTTAGACTCCAGTGCTGTGACAGAGGATCACTGACAGCTGATGGAAGAGCTGCAGAGACTTGCTTGACACCAGAGGATCTGCAGGAAGTTAAAGCTGTCATGAATGTCCTGTCTAGGAGAGAGAAGAGTTTGACTCTGTCTCTGCACATTGTCGGACTCCAGAAAACCCTGCTGTAGGGACCCGCACCGAAGGCTGAGGGGAGAAAGTAGAAACCCTGAACTTCTCTCCAAACTCAAACTGATTCTGAAATTAATTTTAGAAGATAGAGCACATTGTGGCTATCCTATTTTTATTTTTTAAGTGTTAAATATTCTACCACAAGGAAAAAAGTACAGGAAGACTACTATCTTTATCTGGCCTGGCCCTAGCCCAAGCAGCTGAGCTAAGGTTTAAGCACGTTTGCAGTGTTTTTGGCAGTTAACTGAAATGAAGCACAGGACCATTATTACTTTTTTTTAACCTTATGAAAATTGGAGGATGGTATCTGCCTGTGGAGCTTCACAATGCATGTTTTAACGAAGAGTAGGTGTACAAGTTTCAGATGCCAAAATGTAGTTCATTACACTTCAGCTGAACAAATTGCTATACTAATCCCTCTTCTAATGTGAGCTGAAGTACTTTACCTTGGTTCCCAGTCGAATTAAAAGCAATTTGAACATCCTTGTCAGAAAAAAAACCAACTTCAATAGCACACAAAAAGGCTGACTGCGAAGAAGAACCTGACCAGAAAGGATACCCTGTTAAATATAGTATCATGTAATTTTGTATGTAGTGCCTAATATATATTTCTGGTGGTCTGATATTTCAGAGGGTTCAGATACAGCATTGCTGGAGTTATTTACAAGAAGTTAGACTGTTTTCTTGCAGTAAAGAAGAGTCTCTCAACCGCAGTGGTTATAAGGAATTTCACTTGGTTTTATCCACAGATTTTATAATGCTTTATTTTTTCAAATTACTAATACTTGTACTACAGACAAAAGAATGGTTGTAGTGGTAGTTCCCTTAAATAAAATCTGGGCAGAACTCTCAACTGTAAGATGAATAAGTACTCTTTTGAGTATGCCTCTGTGCTATTTGCATAATTGTGACATCAGACATTTGGAAATATTTGTATTGTGTAATAAAACCTAATGGACCTCTTATGGCCTTGGGTAGGAAACATTAGTCCAGCAGATTTTCCTAATACTGAAAGTGTATTGCATGCTGCATGCGAAGTCTATCTTGCATGCTGCATCCTACAGCATTAAAAATCATTAGTGACTGGCAGAAGACTGTCTTTGTGGTCTACACAAACAAATGATTTTACTTCAGCTCTTAGATGGTAAAGTGTTTAGAGCAGTCCTCTTAAATGTGATATTGCATGCAGTCCTATGCTGGTTTGAAAAGATAAGTAACATAAAAGCAGGCATCTTCCTTATGTCCTGGCGTGCTTAAAAGCTGTACAGCTTTCCTTCCTCGTTATAAAATTTTAGTAGAGGTCAGAGTATGTCAAGGGACCAGCAGTGGGACAGACAGCCTTTTGCTTTTTACCTCTAGGATTCAAATCCAGCCAAATCATTAGTAGCTGCAAGTTGTTACCACCCGGTGGCTAAGCACTCTATGCAAAATTAATTTGGTAGTCTCAGCCCAGTTCTGAGTAAACACATTTCCACTTTACAAATATGATGAAACCTGGCACTAATTGGCACCCTTGCTAGCAGCCTCATCAGAGATGCCAAAATAACTGAAATGTTTCTTTGCTTCTAGTGGTGGTCTCTCCAGGTCAGCAGTGAAATACAGCAATGGGGCAGTATGGAGAAGATGGCACAGCTGTTGCCCTCGCTGTTTTGTGGACTAAGTCTGCAAAGTTGTCAGTCTGGTGCATTTCTCACGCCAATCTATGTAGAGTTATTAGGATTTTTCCACCACTGTTGGTGCACTTTCAGCAGTCTGTTGGCAGTCAACTTAGAAATCCTTTTTGCCATCTGTGTGGTTGATGCAGTGATAGCATAATAGCTAAGTGGTTCAAATGTGGGTTTGTATGGTATATTTAGGAACTCAGAATTACAGCCTGTGTAGGCAGAGCACATTGCTGACAGGTAGCTATTAATCACTTTTAGCCATTCTTTTCGCTGCCAGCTGCTTTGCAAATGAGGATTGGCACACGGTAGGTGAATACCTCCTCATTGTCCAAAATGAAAGGAGTTTGTACCTTGTTTTCAGTGGTAGTAACCATGTAAATGTCAGCAACCCCAAATGGAGATCACAGATTTCAAAGTGAGACACTGTTTTAATGTATGTAATGCCTGGAGGGATACAGGTTTGGGGGAAGTAGTTATAAAGAGGGAGAAGGAAAATTCTTTTATGTTGTCTGTTTTGTGAGAGTAACCTGTGTGTTTGATATGAACAAGAAAGTCAGTTTGTGAAGTGCAGTCACTGACTTAATCTCCACCACAAAAGAGGGGTGATTTGACTGCATTCACAAAATAAGGGTACCAGTGTTGCTAGGGAATCCCTACTTGCTCTCAGTGGGAGTTACAGTAATTCATCTGGTATTCTTGTTGCATTGTAAAAAACCTCATGGAAATCTCAATATATAGATTGCTCCAAAAAGTGGTGTTGGTAGTTGGAAAAGGGGCAGGTTCCTCTAGAGACTTATCTGCTTCCTTCAGAGTGACTGAGTTCTGCTCTGCCAGTGCTTTTGTGTGTGGTTAATGTGACAGTGCCTCCAGGAAAAGTATGCAAAATGAAGCTACTGGCTACTTTTGGTAATTAAAGATGCCATTTGTACCTGCCTCCAATTCTGAGTTTCTCAACTCAGGCATGCATATAGTACCAGGTAACGTTGGAAATTTTCAACTTGTGTTTGAATGACACAGGCTTAGTTTGAAGGTGCACATGGTACAGGTACAAGACTCTCAGTAGTCAGTTATTGCTTTTGCATTTCCCTGGGTAGAAATGGCATTTTGTAGGGCTTCTTTTGCATGGAGTTGATTATGGTATTTTCCTTAATCAAGCCTTTAGTTCTACAGTTTAGTTTCTTTGAAATATATTTACAATACGTTCAAGTTTTCCTTCCAGAAGCTTTGGACTCTGCAATAAATTGTGCACACTTACTGCTTTTCCATTGTAATATCTTCAGGCCGAATATACTGTCATATTCACCAAAGCTCTCAGCTTCTATTGTGAAGCCAAAATCTTTATAGATGTGCGAATATCTATCTATATATGGATAGACAGTGTATTTGTTCTGAAGGGAATGAAGAAGGTAGTATAGTCTCTCTTGAGAAAGAATCCACAGACTTGCCGCTTTGAGAATCAGTGTAGTTCCATGGTTTTGATAGAGTTATGTCAGTTTGTGCTAGGTAATCAGCCAGCTCAAACTAGCTGTCTCTGCTCTGATTTATTTCATTAGTACAATAAATGTGCTTATGTCTGTGCTGGGGTGCTGAGCCTCAACTTCTTGGGCTTTTCTGATGGAGGTTGTAAAAGCATATAGGTGTTAGAAAGATCAATAAAGTTCATCCAGAAGCTACTCACACCTTAGACTGCCAGAGACACAATTAATTTACTTCTGGGGAGAAATTACTCTGGGGAATCAAAACCAGTCTGCGCAAACTGGCAAACTGTTGAACCCAAAGAATTGGAATCTAGCAGGGTGTTGTGCATTACTCTTGAGATCGTCATACATACAATAGTATCCAAATGCCCGTGGTGTGCATGCATGATTGAAAGCTTCCTTGAATTTGTTTAACTGAGTGTCTTCATGTCCTTTTATTATAAAAAAAAGTGAACATAAATTTGTCTATTCTCTGTTAACTGCATGTTTGGTTATTTTGTATGCTTTTACTAAGCTGATGTGTATTGGCCTCTTCTTGAAAGTAAAGGAAATTAATTTTCCACAGGGAAGGTAGGCTATGCCTTTTAAGCATTCTTGTATAGACTGTTTTTGAACCATCTGTACTTCCACTGTATCCACATAACAAGACATATATTAGCACTACAGCACCAGCACTGGCTTGAAGGGTGGAAGGTGGAGAGGTAGGGGGTGTTCTCAGCGCCATGAAATGTGCCCTCTCCCTCAGTTCCAGGAAAAAAAATATGGTAATAGCAGGCATGTATAGACTGACAGCAGCAGTAGCTGAACTGCTGTAAAATTAGTTACTTTGTAACCAGGCAGATTTGCTCTTTTATACTTTTATATCTATGAATGCTTTTAATTCTTATTTTCTGAGAGAAGTTGGTACTGAGCTTCAGAGATTTAGTGACTTAGAATGCCTTTCGCTGAAAAGTTTTTGGCGCCTGAAAGCTTGTTATCGTGTTATCTCACAATTTACAGACATATAATTTTTAATACCTTTTTAGGTTATTCCAATCTGATAAAGTAGTCAGCTTAAATAAGACATGCAGAAAAGTAGAACCCAAAATAGAACCATCTTTCATGTGGACTAGCTTCTTGACCGTCCTTTTTAAGAAGACTTTGTAAAAGAACATCAATGCAAACTGGAAAATTAGTATGGTGGAGAAATAGCACTCATATGGAAAAAGATACACTATCTACCACCTTGCATTTTCAGCATGCCTATTGCACTTAAATGACAGTCACATCAGTGCTTTTTGGCTGCCCGGTGTCTGCCTCTGCCTGTGTAGTTCAGTATTTTCTGCCTTAGCTTAATTTCATAAACTTTTGCAGTCCAAAATTATTAGCTATTTCTTAGCTTGTATAATATACAGCCAAAACAAAATCTGAATTGCTGTATTTCATAGGTATATTTCATACCTTGTTAAGAGACAGGAAAAATAGAAGAATATGGGAGTTGGAGCAAACAACACTGGTGTAAGTTATGTGTACTCATTCTTGTTGTCATCTGCTTTAGTTTGGCCCCATAGTCTGAGTTATGGTAGGTGAGTTCCGAGTAAGCATTTAAAGTGGAGGCATTGATTTAACTTCCTTAAGTAAAAGGATGTCTAGTAGGAGTTAAAGCTGGTCAGTATTTGAGTGGGACTGAGATCCATATTTTAAACTGTACTAATACCGTGTTTTTTGACATTACAAACTCTGCTCTGAATTTGCCTTATATGTTTACAGTAGATGTTTCCAAATGTAACTCGTGCTATAACAAAGATGCAAATAAAGGGCAGAAATGCCGAAGCAAAGTCATTCCTCTCTAGCCGTTGCTTAAGTAATTTTAATGCATGGATGTTTTCCTTACGTGTGGTACACTGGAACTATTTAACACAGTGACTTCTGCTTCCTCTAGACATTTTTGATAATAGGTATCAAAACAGATGAATATGGCATTTGAGGTGTCTGTCATGGTATGTTTTTGTGGATTATTTTTTTTTTCTAGCTACTTGGCATTCATTTTTTTGGGTGAAGTGAGAATATTTGAGACCCATATTAAACATTTCATATTGCAAATTAATTTGAATGATTAGCTGTGGGGCATCTGACTAATGTGGCAAATACCAAAGTATCTTTAAGAACTTAAATATCCAGGCACAGTTAAATTTTGGAGTGAACTTTGGAGTTACAATGATATGCGACTAAGAAAACATTTTCTGTTTTTAATTTTAGAATCTGCTACAAAATATCATATTTCTATTATGTAAGCCTGGTGTCTATTCAAGTCCCATGGATTTTCTGTTCCCTTGGGGATACCCAGAACTGATCGAAAAAACAAGGTTAATATATAAATATGTTCATGGAATATGAAATATAAATTATATGCAAGAGGTATTAGAAACATTTTTTAAAATCAAGCCTTGAGTTCAGTACATGATGGAAGGTAAAATACTGATACTGGTAGAAATGGAAACAATTAATTTAATCACTCTCTGTAGTTACTCGCTGTAATTCATTTAACCACTTCAAAAAATTTATTCATTATAAGCCATTTACTCAATATAATTCATTTATCCAACAACATAATTCATTTGCTGCTTTATTCATTTACTCAGCATAATTAAGTCTCCTGAATGAATGTATTTGTAAAGATTCACTATCCTTTTATCAGGGCATTAAGGTGTCTCAGTTAAGTTGAAAGAAAAATAAAAGTCTGTTGTCATAAAGATTAGCTTCTTCACAAACAACCTGGGTTGTGTTTATAGTTCATCTTCTGTCTGAATTGATACTGATGTGGGTTGTAAAGCTCCCACCCCTGGTATAAGTACAATGTGAGTGTTAGTTGGTCATCAAAGAACTGCACGTGTGTTTGCTGTAGCCAT
Source organism: Himantopus leucocephalus (assembly GCA_003993805.1). Lineage (NCBI taxonomy): Eukaryota > Metazoa > Chordata > Aves > Charadriiformes > Recurvirostridae > Himantopus > Himantopus leucocephalus. Next base: position 111,439,871 of record RSEF01000001.1, on the reverse strand, counting down.
GAAGCATCAGCATGCTTACATGTCCTTTTGAGACATTGAAAAGCATAGCACACACCTGAGAATAAAATGATCATATGGCAGCTCCAAACTGCTTGCTTATGTATGTAGAGATCACCTGTTCCCAGGCTGTCTATGAATGGTGTGTATGAATGGCTGTGTCGAACATACTTAACTAAATCACTAGGATTGGTCAGCTAAGCCATAGAGCAGAGTAAGAAGCTGCTGAGGACAGAACCAAGTTCAGTGGCTTTTTTTCTTCTGTGTCTGTTTTTGTTCAAATAGTTTCTATTCTGCAGGTATCTGGGGTTTTGGTGGTTTGGGTCTTTTTTTATATATTTATTTATTTATTTATTTTTAATTCCCCTTCATAGATGGAAGCAAAGTATGGAATTAGTCTGCAGAACATTAACATGTTAAAATATAGCAGCCTTGTCCATGCTAGTTGCGTAGAGACCTAACAAACACATGCCCATGGAGTGCTTCAGGGAGGCCGGGATTAACTGCCCTTTGGAGAGGCAAAGGGAATATCCATTGATAATAAGGCAGTCAAAGTACCTATTTTAGATTGGCAATCTCAGTATATGTTCTGTTCCCTTTGCAAAGGTATGACCAAGGAGTGGTATGTTTATTGAGCTTGGAGATGTCCATTTGATTTGGTATGAGGCATGAAAGTTGGTGAAGTAATAGTATGAACACCTGTCTGTTTGTTCTTTGCTTTACCTGAAAGGCCAATAATGTCACCAAAGCAATTTCTGGTTATTTCCCCACTCCCCCAAGCCTGCCAAGGAGGCTTATCTTTTGCAGAGGTTAATAAGCTCCTTATGCATATAAACAGATACACAGTGTAGGTTGATATTCGCAGTAGTCCAATGTTCTGCTTGTATCAGGGTCTTGGTTCTGCCTCCTTCTGTTACTCCATGCTTTTTAATTTAAGATCTGTAAGGCAAGCAAAATCTGTAAAGTGAAATGGCATTCGGTGGGTCTCCTGCTTGATCACACAGCTTTAGTGTAGACTTTCACCTGTTTCCAGGTCACTGGACTGTTCTTCCCACTGACACAATACTTCCTGAGACTGCTTAGTTGTCAGCTGCTCTTTTCAATGTCCTTGGCCTTTTCAGTTTTTCAAGCCACTTACCCACTTGCCTTTCTGTTTTCAGTGCTCTTTTTTTCATACACAGTGATTCAAAGTGCAGTTCAGCTAATAGTGAAAGAAGGTGGTGGAGGCTTGGTGAATGGCTGGCATGGAGTACAAGATGCCTCAATCTCCAACCTCCTGCTAAGATGTCATTAGTATTAAATTACACATATAAATATCAAGATTAATGGCACTTGAACTATTCTTATAAAATGGATTTAAAGGAAAAATACATTTTCATGTAGTTGATAACTTGGACCTTTATTTTATATTTTTTTGATCCTATGCTGTTAAAATTCTTTGTGTTTGGTCAGTAACAAAAAATATGCATGCACACATTTAAATAGTTTTGTAATAATATTACATGTTTATGTGATTCTTTCTTTGGACAAGAGGTATTATATTAAGCAAAGGTAGAATGTACAATGCTAAAAATAGCATTTGACATTGAGAGGTCATAAGTTTTATCATAAGACTGTGTAGCTGAGTGCATTCTTTTGGAATATCGCTCTAAGACAAGCTGGGAGGCAGAAAAATTAAGCAGTTCCTTTGACTACAGAATGAATCACAGTGGATGGAGTGAGTGGTCCTTTGCAAAATTGTGGCTGCAAGAAAATCAACAGGTGAGTGAAGAGGTATTGAGATTGGTAGTTCTTTTGCTTTCAACGTACACCCAACCAAAAATGCTTTAAATTGGTAGTGAGAGAAGAAGGGGTGGCATTGGAAAAAACAAAGTGGTACGGAATGAAAACGTGTAGTATTCTTCCTTTTGCAACATTCACTAACAAAAAAACCAAAAACAAATGACCAGAAAAGGCAAATAGATAAGAGCAAAGGAAACGTTCAACGGAAACAGATAATTGGTTGATTTGATAAGTTGGATGGTTTCAAATGCAAGATGGTAGCACAGCAGTGCTCCAGAAGCATCTTCAGAGAGGAGGGAGTGATTGGTTCTGCCTCCTGCTTCTTTTCCCCTTTTCCCCATCCCAGCAGTTATACAGAGGTGTTCTCCTAGGAGCATAGGCAAGCAAACAATGAGAGATGAATAAAAATTTATTAAGTTTATTAACAAGTGCAAGGTTTGGAGTTGTCCAGTAGCAGGATGACAGATGACACCATGAGTGAAAGGATTAAAAGGAAACCAAAAAATTTTAAATCAGGTGATGGCGTGTGTGGTCTTGGAAGGAGAGGAAGATGTAGACAAATGGTCTGGAATTCATTAGCTCTTGTAAGGTATATGACTTTTTTTAAACACACTTCATCTTTCATTTCTGTCTCTAAGTGAACCTTTAAGCCTAATATGAAAAACTTAGTGAATTCAATTTGGCTTTTTTGTTAAAATTATGAAAAATTAACATTTTCCCGCAAAGATTTTGTGAAACTGGGAAGTCTTTTCCTCAAGCTAAAAGAAAAGATAAATTCCATGAAAACTGTGTACACTGCAGTTGGTTTTGGATTTGTAATAAACCTCAGGTTTTGGGCAAACTTAGAAGAGAATGATGATTTTTGTTGCTTATTAGATGAGGGTTTTTTTAATGCAGGTGAAGAATTCTGTTCTGAGAGATATCTGTAAGCCCTTCTGGTTATTTGAATTGAAAATAACTACACTAAATTACTCTTTTTCCTCCCACACCCATACCAAAACTGAAAATTTAGTAAAAGTATTAATTGAATATTCTTCTTTTACTATTTCTTATTTTCTACTCAACTTTCTTCAATTTTAGTACGGCAATAAATCAAACAAGTTTGGGTAAAATTTTCTCTGTTATCTTTCGCCATCTTTCTTTCTCCTTCTGGAATTTGGTATCTTTTCCGAGTTTTGGAAAAACTGTAGGACAGAAAAATGACTATTAGAGCCAGTTGCCAATAGGTGCAGTAGCTGTTGCCAGGGCATTCACTAAAAAACAAAAATGTAACTTTTCACATCTGAAAATCCTGTCCTGTACCTTATATACATGAACATCCAAGTAAGCGTTACTCAGTCAAAATACCTTTGTCTCACTCTTTGTAGTTATGAACTGTAGAATATAGGAATAACAACGAGAGAAGGGGAAGATGAAGTCAAAGAATGGAATGCTTTTTAGGTCATTCTGCCTTAGTGCCTTTAACTTTTTTAGTATGCTAACTGTATGATACTTATGCAGCTTGCTAATGCAGAATTGCATTAAACTTAAGTTACGTCCTAAAAGCTACCATGCAGAATTACAGAATGTCCTGATTTATATTTTTATGCATTTGCATTTCTCAGTATCTTAAAAAAAAAATGCAGTGCAATTGAATTCAGCTGAAAATCAATTTTTGGCTTTGAATTTTTGAATCCTGATTTCTAATCACAGTCATCATTGGGAAAGTTCTTGCTGTCACGAACTGCTTGATTTTTTGGTTGTTTTCGTGGTGCCATGACCCTGTAGAAGAAAATCTACTTTCCTTTCAAGGGGTGAGGGGAATCTCTTCTCATCTGAAAACTGAAGAAAATCTGTATATAACTATATGTATCCTTGGCAAGAATGGCCTCACTGACAACAGCAACAAAGACATTTTGGTTCCCCTTATTCTACCTCTCCCCATACCTTCCACCAGTCCCAGAATAAAGCCCTGCAAACCAACAAGTTTGAAATATGAGAATAAAATGATGTAGATTATTTTAGGTAGTCACAGCACTTAGCCAGCGCTGTGCATTTGTTTAAAACTTGCAATCAGAGAAATAATTTCTTTTTCTGAGATTAGTTTGATTTCTTAGCTGTATAATACAGGGGTTGTTGGGTTCGCATTAAATGAAGTATAACACTTTCAGATTCATACAGCTCTGAGAAGTTAAAATAGTGCCAGGTATAAATAGAACTGTATCATCCTGAGTTTTCTTTTGCATTTCACTCATTCTTTTTATATGAAAAGCTGTTAACAATTCATTATCTTGGCAGAAAGCATACTCTAAGGATGAAACAAGTTGTGATTTGAGGTGGGTTAAATCAGATGGAAATATTTTACTACAGGAAAGCTGCAAGGAGCAAAAAAGAGTAATTCTGCTATTAAAAAGATATTGCCAAAAACAATAACCTTTATGGAGTCATCATGCCTTTGATTTAGCAAAGCACAGAACTGAGGCTTTATGTCTGAGACATCGCTGCAATATTTAACAAAGATAAATGATACTTTGGATGAGAAGAGGCGTTTCTTATTACTTCACACATCAGCAGCCTAAACTTTTTCCACTTACTTTGGATTATTAATTTTAAAGATGATGACACTTAGGGGCCACAGTTGTCACAGGTATGTTTGCTGAATTCTGTAGACCTGGAGGATTTCAAACAAAAAGACAGTTATTTTGTATTGTTTATATAAAAAACCCCAAATTGTTTTGAGAATGGCAGATGAATGGTGCCAGTGCTGTGCCCTTATGTTCTTAGTATAAAAAGCGAACACAGTCTTTTAAATATTTGTAATACATACAACTAAGTGAATTAGCATTACAGTACTAGATTATTTTTTCTTGAATACAGGAAAAGGTCAGAAGAATTCTTCTTATTGTAATACTTGGTCTTTAATGAATAGATATTTTGTTCCTTTGAGGATCTAGCCCTAGGCTTTGACAAGAATGGAAACATGACGCGCCATTTACTGTCTGAGATAAATATGAAATACTTAACATTTAATTTGTATTAACTGATACTGTGCCAATAATAAGAAAAAAGTCACACTCTTCCTTGAGAGAACTGAGAATGCTCAGTGTGCTTTGAATTTGACCTGTATCTTTATAATTAGAAAAGGCTTATTAACTGTGGCAAGCAAAGTACCGTTTTTTTTTTGACAGCTCTAATATTGTGTTGACTTTTCATTGCTGCCTGTTACATTACACAGAAAGTCAGTTAAGAAGTTATTTAATTACTTTCTCCATCATAATAGTCCTGTCCCACTGCATTGCTTTTTACCTTTTTTCATTTTTGGTTGTGAATTCAGACTTGGATGAGGTCTAATGCTTTCAAGGAACTCTTTTGCATTCTGAATAGGTATAATCTGAAGTTCTGAACTCTGCGCGTGCAAGCCACACTTGTTTGGGATGCTAGTACCTCAGCAGATGGTGGGCAGGTTGTCAGAGGAGCACCAAGAGGAGGAAAGACTTGTGGTGTGATGAGTACTGCTTCTGTGGTGGATTTTTGCTCTGGAAAAATGAGGACTCTTACAGCATCCGAAACAAAGTGATCTGGGTTTATTTATATAAATAAATATAAAAAATACTGTCTCCTTCTTTAATCTTCATTCCCAAGAATGAAAACCCAATTGCTCTAGTTTTTCAGGAAGGAAAAATCCAGTCCTACTTTCACCTACAAAGATGTTTGCCTAAGTAATTAGTATGGCAATGATGCAAGTGACTGAAAACACTGTCTTACAAGGAGACAATAAAGAGGGCATTCCATTGATAAATATAATAGGAACTATTTGGAGGAATAAGTGATAAAGTTGGCATCTAAAGATCATTGCCTAGAGAGTTGGGGAGTTATTAAACATGAGTAAATTTTTACTAGAATGATCACTAAATAATTATTCAGTACTCCCACAACTAATTATAAATCTGTAATGATAGAACTTTAATAACCTTTTACCTCTAAAGAAAACAGTCGCTGCTAGTGAGTGGCATTTCTTCAGAGCAGTCTGTGTAATAAATGGAAGCTACTAGCCATGAAACATGCAAAACAAATTTCCTATTTATTTTGTGGTTTTTTTCTTTTTTTCCTCTATGAGAATTGAAAATCTTATTTGTCGCTCATCTTATGTTCACAGAGGGATCACGTTTTTTTTCCCATACTTTCTTTGCCATGTAGCATTAAGGCTGTGTTCTAGATGAATATGCTGGTTATTCAGCAAGTGAAAAAAGAGCAGGGAAACATTTTCAGAAAAAAAACAACCTTCCCCTCTAGAGGTTCCCTAACTGTCACCCTTACTGACAGAAATGAACACGCCACAGCACAAATACCCCTGTTGACTCTGTCAGAACACCTTGCAGAGCAATGTCCTCCTGCTTTCTGCAAGAACAGACACTTGGCCCCAAGGATTATATACACAGCTTGCTCTCGTGACTGTGTACCAGTGTTTGTGTGTATGTTTTCCGTATACCAGCACAGAGGTGATGGATGAAAAAATGGTGTGAAATGCTCAGATTAAAAGAAGAAAAGATTTGCTGGTACCTGCAGTCTGTTGAAATAGAACTGTTCTTCCAGAAACCAGGCAGGATTCTAGTCAGACTGTGTTTGCCAGGCAAGATCTTGAACCTTACTTGTGTGTTCTCCTGGCGGTTTGTCTACCTGGATCCCTGATACTGGATCCTATGGCCTCCAGGTTTCACGCCTCTGCGTTAAAGCGGATTTTGTAAAAGCTGGGACTTAAGTTTTTCTCGGAGATTTTAAATCTTTTTTTCTTTCTTCTTAATGAGAATGCAAGCCAGTTTTGAAATGGCAGAACCATAAACAGAAATGAACTTTATTCTGCATAGTCCTGATAGTAGCTTCTGGGAGACTGATTTTTCTTCTTTTCTGGTTCTTTATGCTTCTCCACTATGACAGACAGTTGCTGTCATAGTGCTTCCTCCTACTATTCTTTCCACTGGTGCTGGAAAGCTGCATTTGGCCCCTCAGCTGTGCATATGCGGTGACCATGCCCAAAGACAGTATCACTGTCGTTGGTCAGAGGTGGTTTGAGCTGCATGGCCCACGAGAGAAAACAGAGGGGATTGTGTTTCAGAGGCTTCAGTTCTCTGCTGAAGGTGCCTTGAAGGAATATACTTCATATCATGTGCTGATGGGAACAAACTTGTCCTGCTTCCCAGGTGAGGAGGATGGGAGAGACACAGGGCTTCTCGCAGCAGCCTGCCGCTGTGGGTCCCAAGGGGAAGGGAGGAATGGGGTAAGCCATCTCGCTGTTCCAGGTACTGCAAGGTTTGTAAGGACTGCTGCTCAGTAGCTATCCAAGCTAGGGAATCTTTTTTTTAAATCTTGTTTTTTTTTATCCCCCCCCCCCCTTGTATGCCTATGAAAAGGCCATGTATAGTCTGGCACTCTCGAGAATACTTTTGGTCTAGAATAAATTGTGGGGCTTCTGCTGTGCTCTGAATGGAGCCATGTTTCCAGCTGGGAGATTCTTTGGAGCAGATAACATTCTGCCAGTTTAGACCCTGATGCTGTTGCCCTTAACTCCAAATGAAAGGAGTAGGACCTAATGAAATCAATTGTTGTTTATTATATTGTTAAAATTGAAGGCATACTGTATAGTATGGCTCATAGTGAAAAAGGATGAACAAACCTTTCCAGTGGTTCCGTGCTAATACGTATATATTTCCCTTTGAATCCTGTATTTTGATATTTGCCTCTTTTTCTTGACATCTGGGGGTAGCGGGAAAGATTTTGAGCATGGATTGCTTACAGTACATTAGTGAGTTCAGCCTGTTGGCCAGATACACAAATATCTCTGAGGTGGGCTTAGCAAAGTCCTTAAAATGAAAAGAGCTTCAGGCCTTCAGATCCTGCTTATTAATCAAACTGAGAATACTGTGGCCATCCATGGATATTTCAGTGCTAGTAGAAATGCAATAGCCTCTATTGACGGACAGAATTGTGAAGTAAAACATAACAAAGGCAGAACGAGATTGCATCTGGAAGCAACTGGAAAACGTGTAAATCAGTGTTTGAGCAGAATGGCTCCCTAAAAGAGAATAATGGAGCCATGTGATGACATTGCATTACAGTTTAGGATTATCGTCAAGACATTTCTGTATTTCTCCATGGTGACAGATGAGTCTACTGATGATAGTACCTGTGCAGCTCAAGTCTCTGTTGTATAAAAACAGTATTGGAAGTGCAAAGAGCCGTGGTACTGGTTTTAATTCAGAGCCAACAGATGTCTTTGTTTTCCAAGTATCTGTTTATATAGGTTTAATCTTTAGCCTCGGCTTGTATTATCTTTCAGATGTTTTAACTTAAATCAGATTTTGGCTGAATAATTTCACTCTTAAAAAAATCAACAATGAAAATATTCTGTGTATTTTGCAAAACTGTTTCTTGCAGAGATGTAAAAAGCATCTGAAAGCTTTGATACAGCATGGTTTTCTGAGTCAAAGTGATTTTTTCTTCAGAAATAATGTTAAAATTTTATTTTAAAAGTAACTGTTAAAACGGCTTAAAAAGAAATAATGTTTGCCATTCCTTAAAAAAAAAAAGTATCAAAAAACAACTACGGTGAGACATGAAAGTGTTTTTATAGCAGAGCTTTTGACACTGCTAGAGAATTGGAAATGTATTCTCTCATTATCCCTCATCTTTAATAAATAGGTTCTTTTTAGAATGTATAGTGATATAGTATCAGACTTTCACGACCACCAAGGCAGCAAATAAACTAATAATAAAATTTGGTATTGATAGGCCACACACTTGGAGGTGGGGGTGGGGTGGGCGGGGAGCGGGGAGAGAAGAAAAAAATTTGCAATACTGTTCATGTTCCAGCTGTCACCCCTGGAATAACTTTTACCTTATTCCAAAACATATGACTAGTATTTTAGTTGTCTTTAGAAAAATCAAAGCTGAACGAAGTGAGTAAAGCTACTAATTTCAGACATGTGGGCCTAAAAAAGCTAGGATAGCTAGGGGATAGATGCATTTCAGTTCTGAGCTATGGCTCATAATTGAGAAAATATTTCCTTGAAGTTTTATTCCACTCCTTCAGGTATTATTTTCTTTTTTCCTCTTTTAGCATTGCATCTCAGCTGCTACCCCAACGGGGAAAAAGTATAGCTAGGTTGGTTTTGTCTCTGCTTTACCGTTTTGAACAGAGGTGGTAATTATTCATAGGCGGGTTAAGCAGTGACCTTCCTTCTTGCTGGTTTAAAAGCAGACACAGTGTATAGAGCAGAGATTCTTTTCCGACTGGATTTTGTCTTGAGTGGATTAGGAAGCATCTGCCTGTATTCCAGATGTTTTGGAGGCTTTGAGGAAGGCCACTGGCCTCTCAGCTCAGCTGCAGACCCGTTCCTGGCTGAGGGTGCAGGTGATGCTCAGCTATAGCTGGCAGCATTACCTTGTACTGACCTCAGTTTCTCATACCCACAGTTTCCAATGCCTCTAATTGCCTGTTGAATGAGAATTAAGACTTTTATAAAACGCTTGCTGCTTCAAGGAGCCCCCCTGGGAAGTATGTCTTTGTTAACAGACCTTTTTGGCTTTGATGCTGGAGCCAATGAAATTGCTGCACGCAGTGCTTTTGGTATACAGGCAGGGATTTACCCCAGGGAAGATAATGGGGCTTTATCCTCCCCTTTAGCGCTGCCTGGTGTGCCTTATCCGCTCTGTAGTTTGGCCTCTTCTCCAGCTGCTGTTGTCAACAACGTGGTGGCACAACTGTTCTTCAGAGTGCAATCTGCTTAGTGGAAAAGACAGTTCTGTGTAGCTTTCCAACATTAATATTTCTGCTTGTCTTTCAGACATATTAGGCAGTATGGCTCTGACTCAAAGCAGACAAAGTGCAGCTCTCTTTCTCTTACCCCTCAACTTCACTGTCATGGTGGACGATTCCCCCCTTCCTACACCAGTTAAGTTGTAGCTTTAGGGTAAATTCTTTTTCAGGCAGACTGAACACAAACTGTCAGACCATTACAGTATCATTAGATATTCTATATGAGCAAAAGTTCCTAGATAAGTTCCTTCTTTTCTTCTTTTCTTCACACATTCAAAATATTTGTCTGAACTTTCAAGACTGAATTTCCTTACCTCTGCATAGTGTAAGGAAGCTCTCTTAAACTGTTGTTAAAATTACCCTTTTTGTTCACTAGCCTGGACATCTCTCCTCTCTCCATTTCTTTCCGAGATGATCTGCAAACCAAAAGTTATAACTCATCACAAGTCATTCGGCAGAAGTTCCGTAGGAACTATTTTGGTTAACTGCATGTTGGTGAATTGGTCATTATGAACATTACTTGAAGGTGTTACTGTTTAGCTGCTTTGAGTTGTCTGCTGCATCTCACAGGCTTGTTTCTAGTTCTTGGGATGGCTGGTGTAAGGTCTAGGTGGTGTTTCCCCTTAACTTTAGCGTCATCATGCATTTCATATTTAAACAAACCTCAGCAGCTTGCCCTAATTTCACTTTAATTCACTGCATTAATTTTCAAGCAACTTAAACTCTTACTAATTTTCACAAGGTGTTAAAAACATGGATGCAAGTGGGCTAATTAAAATGTTACTGCAATGTTCATATTTGATTTTTATGCTTTACTGGGTTCATGCACATAATAAATGGAAAGTGTGTTTGATTAAATTGGGTTTAATTTTGAGTCAAGTGTGTGACAAACTGGAATTCTGGATGTATGAAACTTCTTGGAAAGTGCTGAATCTAGTAAAATTTAAAATGTGTTTAAAGTGTGGTTGCCCAGTCCCATATTCTGTTCAGAATAGAAACAAGCAATCTGAAGTATGAGGACTGTTCTGTGTATGTGTTTTTCTCAAAGTGCTTCAAACTAGACTGGAAATTTTCCCTAGGTATTAAAAGTGAACTGCATTTTGCAAGCCATCAGCCTCTGTAAAAGCACCTACCTCAGTGGCCTGAAGCTGGCAAAACACGTTCTCAGAGCTACTGAAAAGTTTGTAAACAAATTAGGTAAAAGAACATAACCAGTGTAGAACAGCCCTAGCTTGACCCAGGATTGTGTAAAATGTCTTGGATTTACGTATTTACTGTTACACAAAAAGATTCTTGTATGCACATTAGCCAATGCACCATAAGGTCTTGCTGTAGTTTACATAATTTAAGTTCATTCAGCTGCTGGCTAAGAGGGGTTGCAATTTCAAGAGTATGCGTATATTAAATGAAGATTTTTTTTTTTTTAAAGAAAAAGAATGAAAAATGGAGCTGAATTCCATGTGTGGACTTCAGTAGGAAGTGTGTGCTGGTCAGAATTTTTTTTAAAAAATCAACCTCCAGTATAAAAAGAGTAGCTAAAATTTAAGTGAAATTTTTGGGTTCATCTTTCAGTAAGTTCCAATCAATAATTTTTAGCAATATGAAGTACCACTTTTGGCTACAATGTAATCCATTCAGCAATACAGGCAGCTCTGTCACAAGTCTCAGTTTCCGAAAACACTGGTTTTCTGTCCATGTCTCCAATTCCTGTGTTACTTTATTTTTTAGAATTGAAAGGGATTTACTTAGAACTGCTTTCCTGAAGACTGTCTTGCAGACTACAAGAGTCTGTTTCAAGCAGGTAACAAAGACGATTTCATCTAGCAAAGTGTTTATAAACCCGATTCATCTTTCAGGCCTACAGAGTATTGTTGAGATGATGCATTCAGCTTGTCAAAGCTATCGAAGGGCATCTGCCTCTCTGATGGCTAAATAGCTTTTCCATCAACTTATGTGAACCATCTCAAGATAATCTCCCTGTAAAAAATGCTGTAATCTTTGTTCTCTTGGGGGTATGAGATTTCCTGTAATAGCATCAAATTTAGGGTACGTTATCTGAGATAATCTCAAAGAAGGAGCCCAGACTTTCAAATACACTTGTAGATCTCTGGGAGTGATTGGTAAATGTATACAAAGATACTGTCTTGTCTTGATTTGAAACTGAGAAATCACAGTGAAGCTGAGAAGGGTTGCCTATGGTTTTGTCTTTCCCTTTGGTATCATGTTTATACAGTGTGACAAGACTGTTGAGGCAAATTTGTACGATATACATTTTTTTAATTTCATTTTCCCTAATTTGTGGGGCATAACCTCTAACAGATAAGTGCTTTGGGGATCAAGAATACCTACCAAACTTCACTTTACCTAAGTACGGTAAAATTCACTTCCTTTAGTGGCTGTTTACTCATTTCTTACAAAGAACAGAGATGCCTGAGCTGATCTATCATATTACTTAACTCTAAACACATTTAGTGTGGCAGATTTTTAGTTTATCCAAAATTTATTAGTGCCACTAACTTTAATCTTAGCTGAGAATCTCTCCCTGGCATATTATTTCATTTTTTAGATTTTAGCTCTCTAATAATACCGATAAGTAAAGTTACAATCATAGTCAAATGTCTTTTATATTCAATATGTACATTCAGTAATAAAAAAAGTGTTTATGTTGCCTCTGTCTGCTTTTCAGATAAAAACCATGATCAGTAAAGTGTCCATATTCAGGAATACCTTTTATCTGGGCGCATGCTGAATTTTAACTCCATTGTGTTTAAATACTGCTGAGTTTTTTGGTGTGGTGTAGTTTTTTGTTGTTCCTTTTTTTTTTTTTTTTTTTTTNCCAAGGCTAAATGCTTTTGAATACACAGGAATGATTATAGCTGCATTTCCAGCACGGATTATTGTTTTTAGAATTTATTTTCACAGCAGCTTAGTAATGAATACTGACCAATATAGTTATGCTAAAGTAACCAAACAGCTGGAAACCTCACCAGTTGATAGTGCTGTTTATTTTTAATGGTCGTTTCAAACTCATTTCTGTGTGTATCTTTTCTAACAAAGCTTCATGTTGTGATTTTTTTTGTACAATTCAGACTTTTGCATCATAATATACAGGTGTAGTTTTCTCAGATGTTAAGGTTCTAGTTGAACAGGACTTGGTGATAGGAAAAAAATAATTACAAAAAAACCTGTGAAAATTACATAAATTAGGGGAAAAAAAAAATATAAAGCTACATTTTGGTGACTCAAGACCTTACTTACCTGGAATAACATATGCTCTTGGTATCCTAAAAGGGAAAATGAATTTACTTCTTTTAACCTTTGGATCATTTAAGATTGTCTGAATGCTCTGTATTCATCCTTCTGCAAAATATGAAAACATCCATTTATTTCTATTCCAACTAGCAGCATCAGATGGAAAGTAGTAAAGAAATACTAGAAAGGCAACACAGAAAGAATAAGCTATGATATTAGTCACCTCTTTTGTAATTACAATAGATGATATATAGCTCTTATGAGAACTTTGCAGTGTTGGCTGGAAATGGAATGCCATCACTCATCCCTGAATGCAATATAACTTAAGAGCCCTTCAGCAGCCAAGTATTTTCTACTTAGATTATTTAGGGAAGAGTTTATATTCTGCAGCTGAATGTTGCGTGGGACAGCCATTGTAGGACAGGAGCGTAACATCACTGGAAGTTGCATGCTGCTGAGGCAGTCTGAGCTGATTTCTGGAATTCAGCTGTTCTTGTCTTTGAGGCCTCTCCCATTTGTAAGGCATATTTTCCTGCTATTGGGAGATTAGGCCTGTGGTGGGTGTTTCTCCTTGTATCTTCAGTTCTTCGATGATCGGCGGCAGTCACGGACCACAGTTTAAATAACTTGTATTGCATTTGTCCCCTCACTCTGGGCCAAGCCTAAATTTAGTTAAGCCATTACTGGTAAACATCTCATGAATCTATTCAGTTCCATGGAAACCCATAAAGGACATTCAATATCCTCCAGAGCTCTCCTGTGTCAATGTGTGGAGTATCTGTGCAGCCAGATCTTTTCCCTGTCTGTGAATTTGGGGGCGGGGTGCTGTGGGTGTCAGGTTACAGCAGTGAGGGTTTTGTTGCCCCCCCCCCCCCCCCCCCCCCCCCCCCCCCCCCCCCCCCCCCCCCCNAACACTGAGAACAGGAAAAGACAGAAATTGACTGTCTTTTTCTTTACCATTACTTTTGATTACAGGAAAGCTGTTTTTATGAATTGTCTTAAGTAGAAAACCTGATTCTTACTGCGTTTCCCCAATTTTCCATTGTTCTCTTCCCTCTGACTTGTGCCATGCCTCCTGATCTGCAGCACTCAGAGCGGGATAAAGTACTTGTGGCCTTGCTAAGTCCAGGAACAGTGAGCGTCCACAAATGTTCACTATAGTGAGTCTCCTGTGGATACGGGATATCTGACTTAAATCCTCTGAACTGCCACCTGCTCTCAGTTTTGCTCTGTATTGCCTATATCAAGAACATAAGCTGCTAACATAAGATAGCTACCTGGGGAGGCCTAAAATGAAGGATGTGAAATATTCTTCACCGTATTTCACATCTCTGTAAGGGAGTATATTGTATATGTGTCATAAACATCTGTGATTTTTTTTTTTTGTAACAGCAGTACTGATCCTTTCTAATAAGCAATAACTATTTGCAGGAATAGACTCTTCTCGTGAAATCTTTTTCTGCTTCAAGTAGAGAAAGCTGTAGAACCAAGTTACTGCTGAACCATGTATGACAGATAGCCCAGCTGTTCCTTGGTAGGCAATTTTTAACTCCCTCCTCTTAGAATGTTTCACAGCTAATTATAATTACACTTTAAAGCTGATCACTTTCAGAGCCTGCCTGATGAGGCCTGCCTGTCTACAGTAGTTATGACCATTACTCAATCCTGAGAAAATGGCAGAGCTAGGAGAATGGAAATCTAAATATGTATTACTTTTTAAATCTAAATATGTAAATATGAATCTGTTTATGAAACATCTAATAGTTGTCTGATATTGCTACATTCTTAGGCTGGAAAATATTCGGCATGTAGATCAGTGGCCACCAATAAGAAGAGGATGTCACTTCCGCCCTCATTAGTAGATGTTCTTGCTGGCACTTGGTATTGGGCTATGAGCATATGTGAATGCAACCGCAGGCAAGTTCTTCCCCAGATGATAACTTTGATTATGAAGAGTTGTTCTGCAAAAGCAATACTGGAGATGAGACTGGAGTTTTCAAAACACATCCCTGAGGCCCATAATACGTACAGATGTCTTTTTCGTTAGCAATTTAGATTCCCTCAATTAAGTACTCTTATGCTATCACAGTGTTACCGTGGATTCTCAAAACCTGAAATCTGAGTTGATCTTTGCTGATCTTTTGCAGGGCCTGTGTAAGGTATGTGCAGTACTGGTAGTTATTTCTGTGTGGCTTTATATACAAAGTGAAATAATATGCTTTTCCTGTCTTAATTGGCATAATACCAATGCTTTTTATCTGATACTTTGAAAGCAGAAATGAGTGACACTCAGAAGAGTCCTTGGATCTCCAGATTAGATACATATTAAAACCAAAACTGGTTAAAAAAGAATGATTTATAATAATGTCACTAGATTTTGTAGTTGGGTTTTCCTTTCATCAGTGATGTTTCAAGTGACAGCGTGTTACTGGATTGTGTTGGTACTGTTGGAAAACATATGGGGTATGCCATTAATGTTTTTACTGTTTGCAATTTGGTTTTGACAGCACAGTTTATCATTAAGTACCTGGTAATGAACCATTGCAATCACTCTCCAGTGAAAGGAGTAAATGCAAATATCTCTTCGAGGAAAACAAAATGCATTTTTAGCTTCTGTGAAATCTCTGTTATCTGTTCAGGGTCCTCCTTCAATCATTCTAAATGTACCATTAGGTAGCACTCAGGGGCAAAACTGGAAGAAGTGGTGCTGCAAGTGTTCCTGAATGTGAAAATGGCTCTAATATTTCAGCACCTGCCATGCTATCGTAATAGCTGTGTCTCCACTCAGATGGGTCACTTACCTGTTCATAAGTGCAGACCTTACTATTATAAAGAATAAAATTATTCTCATGGAGTGTCAAAGATGTCACTTCTAGGTACCTTGGAAAATGCAGTATAATTGTGTGGAAAATGCAGATTGAGAGATCCAGTAGTAATCCACCTTCATGTCATTAAGACCTGGTTCCTGAAAATGAAATTATTTGCTTGAAGCAAAGATTTAATCAGTCTTCAACTTAATAGTTCATTGCATTAATTTTTAAGCAGTGAATTCTTCCTTCTTGTGTTGCGGTACATGCCACCTGATGCACATCTGAGGGGGGAAAAAAGACTTCAAAAAATTCTGCTAAGAAGGATCATGAAGCAAATGTTGGCAGCAGCAACAGTTTAATTTTTAGGAGTATCCAGGCACTTTTGTCCTCCACTGCCAGCTGTAGTGTTTGTTGATACTCAGTCATTTACAAACTTCGTGGCTTGTTGAGGAAGTAATACACAGCAGGACTGTTCTTGTCTGATGCAAAGACATTTGCCAGAATCTTAGCACACTTTCCACACAATTTATACCAAAGACAGTTCTTGGCTTCACTAGAAAACACGTGACAAAATAAATAAAATAATGTGGTCCTGGTCTTCAGCTCTGTGAATTGCTAAAACAGGAGTTTTGTTGGGGTACCCTGACCAGGTACGTGAGATATCTGGAGAAAAGCCGTACAGCTTTTCTACAGAAAGACAAATTGAGATGTAGAGAATAGGAAAAAAAAAATAGTCGCAGGATGAAGTAACTCCAGCCCCCCAAATTTTAAATGGGATGATGAGAGCTTCATACCATGCATCCTCAGGGGCACCAACTAGAAAATGCTAAAGAAACACTCCTATGAGAGATGTTTTCCTAGTAGCATCAATAATGGGGTCATAGTTCTACCAGAGGAAGGAGCCATAAGATCAGCTCACAACACTGGTGTGAGTGAAAACCCAAGAAATCTATATTGTTTCTGGGAGAGGGTCTAGAGGGCAAGCAACCAATCCTGTTCTGTACCGGGTAAGTTATGATCTTTAGCCACTGTGGAAAATTGGGTCTTAATACAGTTCTACCCATACCTGTCAATTTCATCTAAGTACTTTCAGATGTCATCATTTTCCCCTATGTCACAGAATTGAATTTGACCTTGGCATAGAAATTGTGTGTAATTCACTAAACCAACACAGGGCTGGTAAACTGCAACTCAGTATTGATGGAATAAAAATGTATGTTAAACTCTTTGGCTTCCAGAGAAGTCAGAAGTTACTGCCTCCAGATAGTCCTGAACTATTGTCACGATGTTGGAAACCATGTAAGTGGAATGACTAACAAAGACAGGAATAAATCGGATGAACCTGCGACAACAAAATAAACAGTTCTGTAATAAAAACATGAATTCTCTGTTTGTGAGAAATCACTGTCACACCTCATGCATTCAGACAGACTTCAGTATTGCAGTCTATTGTGCAACTGCTGAAGTTCTTCCATCTACACAAATACTTAGAAATAACTTTTACCAGTTCCTTAATTCTATTTAGAGTTTTGTAGCAACTGATGATCACTTTACATAATTTCAAGTCCCATCTATAGAAATGCAAACAAGAATGTGTACAAAAATGTATGCATCTGAAAGTCTAAATGATTGAATAATGCTAATTATAATGAATTTAATCTAAATGCTTTATAGAAATCTTTCTCCTTTGTCTTATTTTCAAGTCTTACAAGACTTTTGCTATAAGTAATTAGATTTTTAGCACAGAGATTCCTACGTACCTTCAGAAAACCCCATTACAAATTTGAGGCACTTGAAGGCTCTAATAGCTATATTTTTTCAGCCACTATCTAGACCAGCCCTGAAGATCTCGTTTACTCAGCCATCCGCCAGGTTCTTGCTTGTGTAGGTCACCTGATTTTAGTAGCATTTCACCAGTGGGAGCAATCGATGGATTGGTGGGATCAGGATCAGGGTGACAGCAGTGCACGTAAGCACCTGGGGATCTTAGATTGTGGAAAGTTCTTGGTATGTACAGTTTCCAGCATTAGCTCTTTGGTGAATCTGGCTTAGTCCTGATCCAAAGTCTATCGAAGGTGGAGATTTTACATTAACTTCAGGGGATGTTAGATGAGAATGCAAAGTATCTTTTTCATGTACAATTGTATGAAGAAAGTGAGCAGGTCTGGTGAGAGTGTTAAATATTTAAGTGTCTTCCTGATGTGGAACTCAAAGCTTTGTTTCCTTCCATGATTTGGTTTGTGAGTGGACTGCGACATATGCTTTCTGATTAGTGTTACTGAGACAGCTGAAGCAACTACCACCTGTTCATTTCTGCAGGAGTTTGTTACCACTGTAGATACTTAGTGAGATGGGCCTTCGACCTAACTCAGTATGGCTGCTGTATTTGTCTTGATAGCTTTGCTTCATACCTTCTTAGTCCGTATCCATGCATTCCTTCCAGATATAAAACAATGTTCATTTTTTTCTGGATGAAACCCAAAGCCTCGGTTAATAGAATGGACTCTCTGAAGAGTTACATACACGTAAGTTTTCAGTTCCCAACAGTGGTGAAATACAGTGTCCCCCAAAACTGACATGTCAATACACTTTGACTTGATATCTTATCGATAAGAGGACAATACAATCAGAGGAGTTGATGCATATGTTCTTGTCTCCTATTGCATGAAAAGTACACAAATATAAAGTAGACATATATAAAAAAGGTTCATTAGATCTGTTAAACCCAGCTTACAAATACTGGTGTCTAAAGTATTTAAGGAAAAAATTTTAGAGCAGTACTTTCTGATTCGAGTTCTATTGAATTTGATTAAATGGAAATTAAGTTGCAAACAAAAAACATACATCTATACCAAAGTTTGCCAGTAGTCCTGGAGTCCAAACATTTAGTTTACATCAAAACTGATGTGATGACTTAAGAATTTTCTATTTAAATTGCATTTTTTCTTAAAATCACAGCAGGAAGTTTTCTTTCATTCAGTAGAACTTAGGGAATATATACCTTTAGGTTACATAAAAAAAACTTACTGCACTTAGGACACAATTCAAATAACTTACTACCTTTGGCGGAAAGTATATATCACTTATTTTGAAATGCTTCCTTTTAATGTACGCACTTTTATTGCTATTACATAATGAAGGCAGCCAAGTCTAATGAGTGTCATGAAGGGTGCTTCAGCTGTAATGTGTCTGCTACTTTCTGAAGCAAAAAGTACCACAAACACGTTAATTAAGGAAAGTTGGAAAGAAGAAAGAAAAAATAAGAAAATGAAGTTATAAACATTAATAATTAATATCTCAGAGTAAATTATAATATTTTCTCAGTATAAAAATTAATTCAAATGTATTAAACAAAAATAAGTTTTGAATCTTGATGTTCTTGGGTAGAATCCAGAACATTATGAAGCATTGAAGCTTCATCTATACTCAAAGTAAACTGCTGCCAGGCCTCAAATAAATAGTTGTGCCTATTGGTTGGTTGTGAGTTTGGTCCTTGGCATCATTTTAGCCTTGGCCAGTGCTCTTTGAAACAGTGCTCAGGTGTGGCTCCAAAGATTATATATTCCAAAAACCGTTGCTATAAACAGTTTGGGCACTGCTATTCTTGTCTGGGGAAGAGGTGGGGGGTGGTGGAGGGGGAAAGGGGGAAAGACTTTAGCAATTCTACAGAGTATTAACTTTCCTATTTTATTTAATAGCATGGAAATAGCTTTAGATAGCCAGTGCATGTATGTAGCTCCAATATTAGTTGTCCTGATTGTGCAAGCACTGCATTACTGTTCTGTTCTGGAATCTTATAATGAGGGTACACTTGTGCTTACTTAAAGACAGACCTGAATTCTGCTGTTTTCCCCAAGAAAGGTTTCTGAATTTCTCACTAAACAGCATTTAATGACAGCAAAACAGCATGTAATGCAAAAGCACAACTGCAATGCCTGAGAAAGTTGGGGATGAAAAACACAAGAAAAACAAAGCAGATATAGCTGGAATTTCAGTGTGTAGAGGCTTACACGACAGCTGAATAGATCAGAGCTATCACCTTAGGGAGACTCAGCTACCCAAGCCTCACTTCAAATGTCTATGTTTTCTTTTTGAGGGATTATATGTGTGGATTGGATTTTTAAATATCCTGTGCAGTCTTTCTCCTAAGCGAGAAAATTGTGAGCAGTACTCATGTCAAGACCCATTAGATAAACCTAGCTGGCCAGTCTTGCTCATCAGCCGATATGAGGATGTGTCTAGTGAAACCAGACAGTTAGAAGACGGCCTCAAGGATGAATCTGAATACAAGAAAGCTTTATTGATACGTTACAACTCCTTGGAATACTATTCCTTAATCAGGAGATGTTATGCATCATCTTTTTAATGTCTGTCTATAAATTTTAATGTTCTTTTTGAGCCAGTGTGCATTTTCTGGTTTTGTTTTGTCTCTCATACTTCCTCCAAGTATTCAGTTGTTAGTGCACTGTGAAAATACGCAATTTCTCAAAGTAGTAAGTGTCCAGCTAAACTAAGACTACACTGGGAAGTGGTGACCCAGCAGTTTCCTTTATAGGAAGAGGGGAATGCACAATGTTGCCCCAAGAAGAGCACTAGAGAAGTCATATATTCCTTTGGTGGCGGAAAATAATCATTCATTGAACCAATTTTTGGATCACATTCACCTTCATGGTACGCTTCTATCTACTTGTTTCTTCTTCGGCATATTTGCAGCTGGAAGGAAATACGTTCTGTAAGTGCTTGTGTTTTGGAAGTTGCATTGAGAAAGGCACCTGCATTTCCGTTGCAGTTTGAGTACAGACCCAAGCCATTATTTGCATCTAAACTCACCTAGAGTCCCAAAGTTTTGGACACAAGTATGTATTTAGACAAGAACTTTGACCAAATAAAAGAGCATTGCTGGGGAGTAACTTAGCATCTGTGCTACTCTTAAATCTTCCACTTGAACCTGCAACCACATGTCCAAAAATGCCTTGTGGATATCTAAGGGTACGTAGAACATCCTATTTAGTACATTGTTGGATCTATGCTTTACTGAATAATGCAGACAAAACTAAGTGACTGTAGTAGCATTTATCCCTATTTTAGTCTGCTTTTCTGTGTAGCCCTTAGGATTGCTCGTCATATGGTTTTCACTGTAGGTGATCAAATTCTTCAGTAGAATACCCTTTGCTAGCCTTACAGCCAACTCACGTGATCTGTACGCTTGCCTTCTACCTCCTCCCCCACAACATTGAAGGATATAATTTGAGACTGGGTGAAAAGAAAGTCTAATCTGGCAAAGCTGTCCAACAAAACTGTCAGAACTGGCGTGGTTCTGTGACAACAAAATAAAAATTCCCTGGGATCTAGTGATTTTGAATATTCCTAGGATGATCTGCACCATGGCACTGCTTTTACTTTGCTCATCCTGTGGCTATGGTTATAAATTCAGGACACCATGTTATCCATTCTTCTCTGCTCTGGTTTTGAGCTTCAGTTTGCTGTCTTGAGCCTCTTGACAGAAAAATAACTATTTTTGGGGAGAATTAGGAGACACAAATTTTTTTTGTCTGCCCCTTATACAGTTGTTTGGTTGTTTTTGTTTTTTTTTTCTCTGAGAAACTGTTTTCTTATATGTGCTGCTGAAGAATACATTTTTTTTTAAAAAGTAATGATTCCCTCTTGAGAGTAATCAGTTGAAGCACTTACAGGTCTGTAAATATTATCCAGGACACTAGTAAACAAGGCCATTTTCCCCCAAATCAGGCACTTCATGCTCACCAAAGGTCTTGCCTTTAGATTTGTTCCATCCAAATAGTTTACATGTTCTGTGTCATTGCCAAGCCAAGCATTCTGCCACGACAAATCTAAGTTTGTTTGTTTGCTTTTAATGGGTCTCATTTCTCTTGTGATTTGTCAGTCAGTTTCTCTTCCTAATAGTTTTCTAAAGAGCTCTGACAATATATCTTTGCAAAATGTCAATTGGAAATTTTAAGATTATCAATAATACTGTTGTGACACAGTCACACCCCCCCACCTTCAAGTGACAACGTAAGTATCCTTACTGCACACCATCACCATCATGATTCAACACGGCACTACAATAACTTTTGTGTCAAAAGTTCTGTGGAACTTTAAGTCATCTAAGAAGTCCTTTTGGCAATGTTTTTCTAAACTTACTGCTGATGCAAATTCAGTTGTTTGCATGGGATATGTGCAAAGATGTCTCTTCATACCAGAACAATAAAACTTCAAAGTCCAAGTAAACTCTACAAATGTTAAATTGCATTTGCTCCCACCTTAGATTTCTTGATGTGCAAAATCCTTCTGGATATCAACTTGTTATTTACAAACCAATCCTAATAACAGTGCTGTTGTCACCAAGAGAAAAATATGGCTGCTGTGTGATAAGTTTGTTTCAGCGCGCTTTTTAGTTTTGAGTATCTCTGTTTCTTTTCGGAAGTTGGTATTGCTACACGTGGCTATTTCATATCGGAACACCCTTCAGGTGTTCCTGCATTAATGCAGACAGCAAAGAGGCAGCATTAATTATAATTTCTGGGAATAATTATACTTGTGGTGTGTGTTTTTTTGTGTGTTTTGTTTTTTGGTTTTTTTTTTATTTCCTTGCACAGACACCTTAACAAGTGCATAGGCTTTGTGCCTAGTTTTGTCCATAGCATGAATTCACCCATCGTAACCAGGCTTTTCCTTTCAATTCAGATAAATTGTTTTAGTGTTCCTGACTCAGAAAACTACATGTGAAGTGAAAAGTAGGTCAGAGACAGAGCCTCCTAAGCCCTGGGCTACTGCTAAAGCCTACAGTATTATTTGGGGCACCTGCAGCGCTTGGATCTTCTTGGATTGGCTTGGAAAAGGAGCTTCTTTTGACAGAATGAAAATGCAGGTCACATTCATCTTAAAAGAGATGGGAACCTGACATGGGAAAAATATCAGCATTTTCAAGAATACTCCAAGAGAAAGCATTGGGCTTACATTCTAGGCTTAGGGGACTTTGAAGGGAAAAGGTGTGTTAAAAAGTTGTACATAGCTAGTATTATTGAAAATGTTGATAAAGTGATGTGTTGGAAGGATGGAAGCTTGAACAGCTGATAAAATGGAACACCGGAGTTCCTACTGGTGGGTTTTTTTTGGTGGGTTTTTTTGGTGTTTTTTTTGTTTGTTTGTTTGTGTTGGTTTTTTTTTTTTTTTTT